>CM038680.1:37401717-38040535 GCA_021605205.1 Aegilops longissima | reverse complement strand
TCCCCAGAGCCCATACCCATCGCTACTATCCAGCACATCAGTGTCAACCTCTGCGGCATGCTGGCTGCTGATCTCTCCACCGATAAGCTGCAAGAGCTCTCTCAGATGGAGAAGGGGCGCCCTCCAACTAGTTGTGTCTTCAATACTAGAACTTAAGAACTGGAATGTTCTTTGCTGGAATGTGAGGGGGATAAATTCCGAGGAAAAATTATTAGCTATCCGAAAATACTATTGAAAGCTCTGGTTGTGTTGTTATATGCTTACAAGAGACCAAAAGACCCCATTTCCATTGTGCATTATTAAAACCTTTTGCCCAAAGAGATTCGATCAATTTGCTTTTGTTCCTTCGAGAGGGGCTTCTGGTGGTCGGATTACGATACGGAACAGCTCGGTTTTCTCTAGTGTTGTGGTGTCTTCGTAATTATTTGCACAATAGCTTTTAAATCTACTCAATCTGCATTCTCGAAAAAAAAATCTACTCAATCTGCCAATACTTTGGAAACCGGTGAATGTGTATGGACCTTGCAACGGCCACGATCGTACTAAATATACAGAATGGCTTTTTAATCTCTCAATACCTGATAATGAAGACTGGTTGTTATTAGGGGATTTTAACTATATTCGTTCTCCAGCCAACCGAAACAAACTGGGAGGCGATGCCTCTGATATGTTAAAGTTTAATGAATTCATTCAGGAATAATGCCTAGTTGAATTGCCAATTAAAGGACGGTCATACATGTGGAGCAACATGCAAGATGACCAACTCTTGGAACAACTAGACTGGTTCTTTACTTTTAATAACTGGACAAGTTCATTCCCCAACACTATTGTTTCTGCTCTAGCCAAGCCAATATTTGACAATACCCCTTGCTCTATCAGTATTGAATCAACTATCCAGCAAGTAAGATATTTAGGTCTGAATTATACTAGACTCAACACCCTGGGTTCTATGATACCGTTGCAACCTGCTGGTCCAGAGAGAGCTACCTCCCAAATAATGCGGCTAGAATATGTCAGAAACTTAAATGACTCTGTTATACTCTCAAAAACTAGAGTGAAGGTCTTTACCGTCTAAAAATTCCGATTCAAAATTCTCAGCAGGCCATTGTTTAACTGGATGAAACTGAAATCTGAGGCCTCTTATTGTACCCGAAACAAACTTCAGGAAAATTCTCAAAGCCCGCCTTCTGAAGCTTTTGGACTATCATTAGAATCAACACTGGAAAAAACGATGCACTATCAGATGATTCGTTTTGGGGACGAAAACACGGAATTTTTCCAACATCTGGCAACTGAAAGATAAAGCAACAATTCCATTACCATGCTAAAACCTCCTGCTGATACTAAAATAGTAGATCATGGTGGGAAAGAGAGCATTCCGTACAATGCCTTCAAGGAAAGACTTGGTGAGTCATCCCCTACCAACCAAAGATTTAACTTGCAATATAGTATCTGTCCTGTTGGTGAGCTGGAGGAACTCTCTACTCCTTTTCTCTGAAGTGCAAATTGATAAAGTTATCAAGACAATGCCAACGGACAGAGCCCCAGGGCCTGACGGTTTTAGTGGTCGTTTTTGTTAAATCATGTTAGCACATAATAAAGCAGGACATATATGAGATCTGCCATGATATTTTACTCTGGTAACCTAAATCTCGAGAGTATTAACACAAGCTATATCACACTAATACCCAAGATACACTCCCCCGAGACTGTAAACGATTATCATCCCAAAACCTTGCTCAACTGTTGTCTGAAGATTATTACCAAGATCATTGCTAACAGATTGCAAAATTTAATACTCAAGATCATCCACCGTGGTCAATATGGGTTTCTCAAAGGGAGAGCTATCCAAGACCGCCTAGATTGGGTGTTTGAATACATACACCAATGCCAGGCGTCAGGTGCTCAAGCTTTCATTCTAAAGTTGGACTTCTCGAAGGCATTTGACACAATTGAACACTCGACGATGGTTGACACATGAAGTACATGGGATTCAATGATAGATGGCTTGGATGAATTAAATGCATATTTGGTACGGACAAGTCCTCAGTGCTACTAAACGATGTTCTGGGAAGACAATTCCACTGTCGTTGAGGGGTGTGGCAGGGTGACCCTCGCCACTGATATTTGTCCTTCCGGCGGACTTGCTGCAAGCTGCTGTGAACGACGCCCTCCGCCATGATCTGATAAAACACCCCATACCCCCATCAGGCAGTGCGACTTCCCGACGACCCAATATGCAGACAACACTATCATTAGACCTTTTGTTAACACATGCATGACTTGAGAAAAACAAGATAGCTAAGCACAAAAATGGAGGACCTGATTGTTAACAAAAGGTCTAATTGAAAGATTTGGAAGCGTTCCTACTCCTCGATGAGGAGCCGCGTTGGTTTATATTGAGAGAGACAGAACAGACCTGTCGTGGCTTACAAGAAGAGGAAACCAAGTCGGGAGAGGAGTTGGCTGTTTTACAGGAATCCTAGCAGGTTACGGGAGAGAGATAGAATAAGGTTGAGATTACATCAAGGAGATAAACACAAATTCTAACACCCTCCCTTAATCTCAACTATCCTACGTTTAGATTCCTCTTGAACTCTTCAAATGGTTTTGCTGGTAGTGCCTTAGTAAATCCATCTGCCACTTGATCTTTGGAAGGAATGAACCGTATCTCAAGTTTCTTTGCTGCAACCCTTTCACGTACAAAGTGAAAGTCAATCTCTATATGCTTGGTTCTTGCATGAAACACTGGATTTGCTGACAAATATGTTGCTCCCAAATTATCACACCATAAGCACGAGACGTGATTCTGCTTAATTCCCAATTCTTCTAGTACTGACTCAATCCAAATAATTTCTGCAGTGGCATTAGCCAAGGATTTATACTCAGCCTCTGTACTAGACCTTGATACAGTGGCCTGTTTCCTGGCACTCCAAGAAATAAGATTAGGACAAAAAAATACTGCAAAGCCTCCAGTTGATTTTCTGTCATCATTGCAACCTGCCCAATCAGCATCAGAGAATGCACTCACAAGAGTGGAATTGGAGCGTCTGAAATGCAGTCATGTTCCCATAGTATGTTTAACATACCTTACAATTCTCTTGACAGCTGTCCAATGTGCAGTAGTAGGTGCATGCAGATATTGACAAACCTTATTAACAGCAAAAGAGATATCTGGACGAGTAAGAGTCAAGTACTGCAATGCTCCAACAGTGCTTCTATACCTTGTGCTATCTCCCTCCTGAAGTGACTCTCCTTCATATGCTGAAAGTTTCTCTGAGGAGGACAAAGGTGTAGGTGCAGGCTTGCAGTTTTTTCATCCCCATGCGAGATAGAAGCTCAGTAACATATTTCTCTTGATTTAGTACTATGCCATCTTGAGTCTTCTTAACTTCAATGCCTAAGAGAAAAGTGCAAATCACCCAGATCTTTCAAAGAAAATTCTGAGCTCAAATCATGTAGAAGAGCATTAGTAGCACTTTGTGATGAACTTGCAACTATGATATCATCCACATATATGAGCACAAAGATGACTACTTTTCCCTTGTTATAAATGAACAGAGATGTGTCAGCTTTGGAAGCAATAAAGCCAAGATACTTCAATTGTGATCTCAACCTGGAGTACCATGCTCTAGGTGCTTGTTACAAACCATAGAGTGCTTTGTCAAGCTTGCAGACATACTGTGGCATTTTCTTATTCTCATATCCTGGCGGCTGCCTCATGAACACCTCCTCTTCCAGAACACCATGTAAAAATGCGTTCTGTACATCTAGCTGTCTTAGACTCCATCCCCTGGACACAGCAATGGCTAACACAAGTCTTATAGTTGCAGCTTTTACAACGGGACTGAAGGTATCATCATAGTCTAAACCATAACGTTGTTTAAAGCCCTTTGCAACTAGACGTGCCTTATACCTGTCAATGGAGCCATCTGCTTTCTTTTTATTCTGTACACCCACTTGCAATCAATAATATTTTTACCTCTTTGGTCAGGCACAAGACGCCAAGTTTTGTTCCTCATAAGTGCAGAATACTCCTCATCCATTGCTTTCTTCCACTTAGGGTCACCAAGTGCATCAGTTAATGTTGTTGGTTCCCCTGAAATACATAGCATGCCATACGGTATAGTACCATCATTACGTATTTTTGGATTACGTATACCTTTTTGTAATCTGGTCATAATTCGCAAGGGAGCTTCTTGTTGCATGTGTACAGGGAGCACTGGCGCAGAAGATCCACTTGCTGCTGCAGAAGATCCGCTTGCTGCTGCTAAATCTGTTGGTGGAGGAGATCCATCCGACGCGTGCGCAGAAGATCCAGTGGACCTCGGTGTGGCCCCCCTGCCACTGGACGCCCGGGAAGCTGGAGGACTTGCGGACGTAGAAGATCCGCCAGAGTGCATGCGCGCGGGGCGCGAGGAGGAGCCAACCGCGCGGCTGGTCCCGCTGGTCCCGCTGTCGGGAGCCGCGTCGCAAGGGGTTGGCCCTCCCAGGAATCTGGGCCGCCTGGGACGCGATCCAAAAAGGATGTGCGCGCCCGATCCGAGGCCTGCCAGCGTGCAGGAGTACCAGGCACCGCCAAATCATCACCGGGATCGGCGCCAGGTTCGTCTTATTCTGGAGCATGAAATAACACATCATCTTGAGCTAAATTTTCATGGTTTTGACCATTTTGAACGCCGTTTTCTTCAGGAACCTGCACAGGAATAAGAGTAGAGGGACTGGCAGGATTATCATCATATTGGTCAGTACAAATGTCTCCCCCGTGATTAAAATTTCGAAGATGTGATGGAAGAAGGATAATTTCCTTTCGAAGAAGAGCACCGGCATTTGGATGAAGAGATGCAAAGGGAAACACGGATTCATCAAAGACAACGTCTCTAGATATATAAATCATACTAGTGGGAACATCTAGACATTTACCCCCCTTGTGCATAGGGCTATAGCCTAAGAAAACACATTTTTTTGAACCGAAAGCAAGTTTGCGTGTGTTATAGGGTCGAAGATTTGGCCAACATGCGCAACCAAAGATACGGAGAGATGTGTAATCAGGTGTGACACCAAGAAGCAGTGTGATGGGTGTTTCAAGTTTGATAACTTTGCTTGGGAGCAAGTTGATAAGATATGTAGCAGTTAAAAAAGCTTCATCCCAGAATTTGAGTGGCATGGATGCATTTGCTAGTAATGTGAGTCCTACATCAACAATATGACGATGCTTTCTTTTAGCCGGTCCGTTTTGTTGGTGAGCATGAGGAAAAGAGACATGATGCGAAATATCAAGTTTTTGAAAAAAGGAATTTAGCTTCTCATACTCACCACCCCAGTCAGTCTGCATAGCAATGATCTTAGAGTTTAGTTTGCGTTCAACAAGATTTTGAAAGTTGATGAAAACTTGGAAGACATCAGATCGCTTCTTCAATAAGTAAATCCAAGTAAATTTACTATAATCATCAATGAAGCTTACATAATAGGAAAATCTACCAACCGAAGTAGGGGCTGGCCCCCATACATCTGAAAAAATAAGTTGCAATGGAGCAGTAGATACACTAGTAGAAATAGGATAAGGTAGCTGATGACTTTTGGCATGTTGACACGGATACAAAACTGACTCAATACCAGACTCATATGAGAGTTTATTTTTGCTAAGAACATATCTAACAATAACTGAAGATGAATGACCCAAACTACTGTGCCACTTTGCTGAAGACGGCTTAGTGACGACATAAGCTTGTTTATTTCACCATGATGACGATGATGATGATGATATGAGTGGATAGAGACCTCCCACGCACCGTCCTCTAAGAATGATTCTCCTCGTGGCTAGGTCCTTTACCAAGAAAAAATAAGGATAAAACTCTATAAGAACATTGTTGTCAAGAGTGAATCGATGAACAGAAACAAGGTTTTTGGATGTTTCAGGAACATGTAAGATATTTTTCAAGTGCAAAGTTTTTACGGGGTTTTTAACAATTGAACTACCAATATGTAAAATTTCCATACCAGAACCACTCGCCGTGTGAATTTGGTCACCACCATTGTACCTCTCTCGCATCGTCAATTTGTCTAGTTCCGCAGTGATGTGGTTTGTAGCTCCGCTGTCAGCATACCAATTGGTATCCACACCATAGGAGACAGCATGTGCCCCCTTTTCCTCCTGATTATTCTCTTCATAGCGCCACCAACATGTGCGTGCACCCCCTGGATGATGCTTAAAGCAAATCTGACACTCAGGGTAGTCATGTTGTTGTTGCTGATCACGCCCTTGCTGTTGTTGTGGTTGTTGTCGAGGATGTCCTCTGTAGGCACCGCCTCCACCAGCAGGAGGGGGCTGGCGGTCGCCACGGCCGCGCCACCTTCCTCCTCGCCCGCGATAGGATCTTCCACGAGCTTGTCCACGGCCTCTGTAAGCCGCGTTTGCAGATGTATGGAAAGTGCCTGAAGATGAATCGCCCAACATCTCCATCCTCTGATCAAAAGCGGAGATTTGGGTGAACAGATCGTCCGCCTTGATCAAGTTTTTGACAGCACCAACCTCCGCAACCACAGGATCATAGTCACGGTCTAGTCCTGCAAGAATATAATCAACCATCTCCGGATCTGACACCGGACGGCCAGCAGCAGCTAGTTCATCTGCAAGGTTTTTCATCTTCGCCATGAAGGCAGAGCTTGACATGGAGCCCTTCTTGGTTGTGGTGATCGCGATTCTCAGGTTTGTGATCCTGGATTGCGACTGAGAGGCGAAGAGATTCGTCACCGTCGTCCATAGCTCGAAGGTAGAGTCCTTACCGACGACCTGTCCAAGAATTTCTGGAGTCATAGAATTGAGTAAGTATGAGAGGACCTGCTGATCTTGGGCAATCCATGGCCCGTACAGCGGGTTCGGCTCCATGGCCGAAGTTTTGTCCGCCTTGGTGATCTCCACCATCTTGGGGGGAGCAGCATCGGAGTTGTCCAAGAGCCCCGTCACCTACGCACCTCGCAGGGCTGGGAGCACTTGCGTTTTCCAGAGGATAAAGTTGCCTCTCGCAAGCTTCTCAGACGGGGGCGCGCCGAGGTTGAGGGCGACACCTGTTGACGACGACATGGGGGCGATGCTGATGTACTTGGTGTTTGATTTTTGTGGCTAGATGTGTAAGGAAGAGGATGCTCTGATTACCATGAAAGATTTGGAAGTGTTCCTACTCCTCGATGAGGAGCCGCGTTGGTTTATATTGAGAGAGACAGAACAACCCTGTCGTGGCTTACAAGAAGAGGAAACCAAGTCGGGAGAGGAGTTGGCTGTTTTACAGGAATCCTAGCAGGTTACGGGAGAGAGATAGAATAAGGTTGAGATTACATCAAGGAGATAAACACAAATTCTAACACTAATCACGACTCAGAAATCCGAGGATGCTAGAAACCTAATTGTTGAATATTTTAGCAACTTGCTGAAAATTGAAGACAAAGTTCTTTCGGAAAACATACTGCAGGAATTTCTTAACTCCCAACCTTACAAATAATGAAGGCCAACTGTTCAGGAAGGCTCGAGTAGTGCCTAGCTCAAGCGACGTCGTAACACAATTCTCCAAAGAGAACTAATCCTGCTTCATCCAGTCACTTGAACGAACAAACAAGCCTCATGCCTACAGTATATAATTGCAGGTCAGCGGAAGCAAAATATACATCTGCATGAAAATAAATTGTTGCATAGGAGAAATTATGATTTTACTTATGCTTCTATTGATTGATAAAATAGACTTCAACAGCGCAGCACCTATAAGCTTACTGAACCATCATGAATACATTTTCCTACCTATTTCCAGATCGCATGACTGGAATCACCATCGTTTAGAAATCAGAAGAGCTAAGCAGTACTATGAGAAAAGAAATTGTTTTCTCCATTGCCAAGAAAATAATCAAAATAAGCAGTCGAAGACATAACTAAATAGTTGATTTAAAGTTCATTGGACAAGAAAAACTGCCAGAATGAAGATAAAATTTTGAAAATCCTAGCAGTACAGACTACATATCTACTACACAACAGAAACCCACGTAAATTACGGATCCCTAAACACCATTAAGGCAAGCTATAGTTGTAGCAGGACAAAATGAAGCTGCAAAACAGGTTAAGTTGCAACGCCACATCTAAACTTCAAATAGTACCACACCTTTCTCGCTTACAACAGAATTACATTGCTAAACCAGAATCATCGTTCATGGACATCAGGTAGAGTCCTGCAAAATTGAAATCATTTCTCTAGTTAGATTTAGATCTGCAGTTGCGAATTTAGCATGCAACAATCAGTTTCAGTCTCTTCACTGAACTCAAACCACTCTGTTCTAACTACCAGGCAATCCACATTCATTCCCTTTGTCATGGAGGCTTATCTGTTTGTGGGCGTCGACAAGCAAGATCCTGACATCAAGGATAAGGAGGTGATGGCAATATTGCTGGTGGCCATCGCGCATGTTCAGCCATGCACGGCGCAGACCTTGCGTCTCCCTTTCTATAATAATAAAGAAAACGTTGGTGGCCCTGCTCGACTCCGGGTCTGCGAATAAACTTCCTTGTTGAACGTGTCGTGGCTCAAGCAGCCTTGCAAATCCACTCTCGCACTGCGCTCTATGCAACATTAGCCAATGGTGACCGCATCAACAGCAGGGGCGGAGCCAGAAAATTTAACCGATGGGTTAATTCATTGATTATTGTGAGGATTTTGTCTAATTAATTAAGTGTAAAGTCTGTTTTTGCACCGAAGGCCTTTTTTTTTTGCACCACCTTGCATCGAATATATAGCACCATGTTTCAAAGAAGAACTATATAGCACTCAAAAAAGCATAATGGATAGAAATATAATATCATTTATGAATAGCAAATGCGGAAATATTATCATTTGTTATTCCCTAGCAACACATTTAACTAATAACTATAAAACCAGATACACTGATTGAATTGTGTGATTATAGAGTCGACCTGGTTCTGGTGCATCTAGCTGTCAGAAAATAACCTAAATATATGTGAATCGTCCCCGAAAATTGACAAGTCGCAATATCCCACTTACCACGTAATCACTCTTAAAATTTAAAGCCCTAGCAATACAATTTGGGAAGCAAACATTAGACTAAACAGAGGCACACGCTTGTAGGAATTGATGACTTACCTCTTCAGAAATATGATGCACTTTACCTACGTTTAAGGTGGCCTTGAATTATAATTTTTGGATGTAGTAACTGATTTCTCTTTTGAGAAATATATGCCATTCTGTACCCTAGATCGGTTGAAAGGATCGATATGGTTGACTAGAGGGGGGTGAATAGGCAACTAACAATTTTTAAGCTTTTCTTAGCCAAATTAAACTTTGCAATAATAAGGGTTGTCTAGATGTGCAACTAGGTGAACAACCTATATGATGCAACAACACTAGCACACGAGCAAGCAAGGATAAGAACAACAAATAAGCTAGCACAAGTAAAGGGAAGAGATAACCAAGAGTGGAGCGGTGGAGACGAGGATGTGTTACGAAGTTCCTTCCTTTTGAGGAAATACGTCTCCGTTAGAGCGGTGTGGAGGCACAATGCTCCCCAAGAAGCCACTAGGGCCACCGTATTCTCCTCACGCCCTCACACAATACGAGATGCCGTGATTCCACTATTGGTGCCCTTGAAGGCGGCGACCGAACCTTTACAAGCAAGGTTGGGGCAAACTCCACAACAACCGGAGGCTCCCAACAACGACAACAAACCCACGAAGCTTCACCACAATGGAGTATGGCTTCGAGGTGACCTCAACCGTCTAGGGTGCTCAACACCCAAGAGTAACAAGATCCGCAAGGGATAGGTGGGGGGAATCAAATATCTCTTGGTGGAAGTGTAAATCTAGGCCTTCTTAACCAATCCCGAGCAAATCAACAAGTTTGGTTGGCTAGGGAGAGAGATCGGGCGAAAATGGAGCTTTGAGCAGCAATGGAGCTTGGGGGGGAAAGAGGTGAGTCAACAAGGAAGAAGATGACCCCTTTATATAGTGGGATAACACATCCAACCGTTACCCCACTAAACAGCCCCGCACAGAGCGGTACTACCGCTAAGGAAGGGCGGTACTACCGCTAAGAGCGGTACTACCGCTCCATACCTAGCGGTACTACCGCTCTACCACAGAGCGGCACTACCGCGGGAGCAGAGCGGTACTACCGCTTGGAGCGGTACTACCGCTACTACTGCCGCTCCTAGTGCCGCAAAACCCGACACGAGAAAACATCGTCTCGAATCGAGGCGGTAGTAGGCGCGGTACTACTGAGGTAGTAGTCGAAGCCCGCGAGCGGTACTACCGCTCATCGGAGCGGTACTACCGCTTGGAGCGGTACTACCGCTCTGCTGAGCGGTACTACCGCTTGTGGCTTCGCGGTACTATCTGTAGATCGTGGTACTATCACCGCACAGGCTAAACTGAAATGGAAGAGAGGGCAGCTCCAAAGATGCAAAGGGAAGACGCGGTGTGAAAAGGATGTGTGCGTGATGATTCCACCTAGCCTTACCAACGGATCCCTCTTAAAAGTACGGGACTCCTCTGAAACTAGTCCACCAACAACGAACCGCAGGAGCTACACCGTCTTGAATAAAAACACCAAGGGGATGAAATCGTCTCGTGCCAATGGATGATCTTCTGAAAGAACTTAACGCACACGATTAGTCCGCAAAAGCATTGTCATCAATCACCAAAACCACTAGGGAATAAATATGCCCTTACAATCTCCCCCTTTTTGGTGGATTGATGACAATACGGGATTTGCAACAACATGATATATAGAAAGCATACAAACCGACGGTCCTAACATGTAGTTGGGCTCCCCCTCGATGTGTGTTATTTAAATAAGTGCTTTGGACTGCACAGCACACATACTCGGATCAAAGCTCCCCTACATTTTAGAGACCAAAATCTAAGCATGAAGCATGAGAGCAGCATAGAAGATATAACAAGACAGGCATGCAACTCATGAGCTAGATAGACATAGATAATGATACTGAAGGGGAAGGGTAGCATATGTCTCACACCATATGACTCGAAATTGCGAAACTTAGGTCTCACGGACAAACCAACCAAAGCAAGCCAACTAAAGCATGAATAAGACAAGACACACGAGCGAAAGAGACACACTCAAGAAATCCTAAGCTCTCTCCCCTTTGGCATCGAGACACCAAAAGGAGAGGGAGCGCTGCCACGGCCCCAGTGAGAGCAAGCGAGAACACACGATCGAGCCCAGCAGAATCATCGGCACCACCGTCGTCGATGCCGAAGTGCTCGGTCTCGAGAATCGGTCCATGGGCGGTCTGCTGAATCCTCCTCCTCCTCGAGAAGCTGGTCCTCGATCCACTCTGGACAGTGGCGCCTAACCGACGCATGAGCTCCTTGTGACGACCTCGGGCCTTCTTCTCTGCCACGTGAGCCATGTACTGACCGTGAGACTCCATGCAGAAGAGCTTCTTGACCTTGGCCTTGAGCTTCTGGGCCCAAGATGGCTCTGTCCCAGAGGGCACGAAGTCATCATCTTCATCCTCAGCCTCAGTCTCCTCTTCAGTCTCCATAGCAGCAGCAGATGACGGAACACCAGTCTTAGGGGCTTGAGTGCCCCAGTTCTCCTTCTTCCTCAGACGCTTGACATCGTGAGAGACCAAATCGCCAAGCTCCAGTGCCTCCTTGGGATAGACATGCTCCCAGGCCTTCTCAATGAGCAGCATAATGAACGGAGCATAAATTGGGCATTTGCGCTCGGAGATGGCAGAAACTAGCTCAGACCACATAACATGAGAGATATCCAAGGTCTCTCCGGTGCTCTGCCCCTTCTCCCGCTGACAGAAGATAAGCATGTCCACAAGATAAGAGTGAACCTGGTCCAGATTCCCGATGCGAGGGAAAAGAGTCTCTCTGAAGATACGGTGAAGTATATCCAGATAGGCAGGTAGCTCATAGGTCTCCTTCTTTGTGTCAGGGTTGATCTTCAGAGTGCAGTAGGGCCACAGAGCTTGCTTGTGAGTGGCAATGGCTCGAAGGTGGGGCGAAGCCGACAGCAGACTCAAGTCCAAGGTCTTCCACCCCAATCAACTGCATGAAAGCTTTCCACTTGACCGACAAACAACTTGCCATTTGTCATCAGTCGAGTCCTGTCCTCATCGGTCCCAAGGTGAACCGTGGCATAGAAGCTGGCCCTGACATCAGCATTGAAGTCCTTGTTGAATTGCATGATCCGGAGAATGTTCAGCTGAGTGCACATCTCAAGAGCTTCACCAAAGTAGTCGGGATCACTCTTCATATGCTCAATGTCGATGGAGTGCACTTTGACATAGAGATTCTTCTTGGCCTTGAGAACATCAAAATAGATAGCAAACTGAAACTTGTTCCGAGCAGACGGTTGACCAAAGTGGGATCTTGGGCGACCTCATACGGGTTCTTGACGGCGCCTTGCCTAGAACTCCTTGGGTGGCATTTCGGCAGAGTTTTCCCGGCTTTGCCTCGACCGCGATCTTCTTCGCATTTGGGGAGGAGGTGGAGCACTCAAGATCCTCCGGCAGGCTCGGTGGTCTGGTAGCGCTTGGACGAGTACCACGGGGTTGACACGACGAGCTTGAGGCTCGGGAACCTCATCACCTGGAACCACACACAAAACACGCAAACAACCGAACGAAACAAGGATAAGCCACAAGAACGAACAAAGAAGATCACAAAGAGGTAGGAGTAAGATGGATTTTGGTAGAGGCGGTAGTACTGTGACCACAAGCGGTAGTACCGCTCTAAGCGGTAGTACCGCTCCGGGGAGCGGTAGTACCGCTCCAAGCGGCAGTACCGCTCCGGGGAGCGGTAGTACCGCTCCAAGCGGCAGTACCGCTCCGGAGAGCGGTAGTACCGTTCGGGGCGGGGAAACAGCCGTTTCCTACTAGCGTGGTCAGATCCGGTACTTCCGCCCTACCAAATTCAAAAATACTCCAACCAAACACTAATCCAAACAGCCTAGAAGCCTTCTCCATCCTACTCAAGCCTAGATTTGGCCGAAAATCTAAAGATGCAACCGCTAATGCCCCTAAGAAGCTAGATTGAAAACCTAGATAAAAATAACAAGAGAACGGGGCAATACCGCATCCATGGCAAGAGGACGGGGTGGGATCGACTCCACCGAAGGGAATGGAGAAAACGGCCGGAGAGGAGATCCGCGGAGCCCTCCATGGCGCCGGTTCTTTGAGAGAGACACAGCGAGAGGCGAGTGAATGGGTATGGGGAGAAGAAACTCCCCCGCCCCAAATAACCCCCCATACGCCTCCCAGCGGTAGTACCCATGTTGGAGAGCGGTAGTACCGCTTGAGCGGTAGTACTGCTACCAGCAGCGAGTAGTACCGCCAGAGCGGTAGTACCGCTTACCAGCAGCGGTAGTACCGCCAGCAACCAAAAGAGATGACTTCTAGGCAGACAAGATGAAGAAAAATATACCGAAGAAACAAAAAGTCGATGACAAGATAGAGACCATCAAAAACAAAACACACGAACCATGAACCGGAACCTACTCCTTCAAAGCAAACAACACAAAAGGGAGCAAGCTCAGGCCTCTCTCGAGAGAGGGCGGTGGCCGGAGCCACCTATGTTTGAGTCAATTGGTATGGCACCGCGAAGAATTATCCTTGGGTCCATGACCAAAACTCCTCTTTGAAGCACAAGCGCCATCAACAATGGCTAAAGTGAAAGAGTAGATCGTTTTATGGATAAAGGGGGGGAGGGAGAGTTCATTAATAGAACAACACTCCCCCTATGTCCATGTGTAGCGACCTGACCCAAAATCGGTCAAATCTCTGTGTCTGTACCATCCCAAGATCATGCTGGTACTCACAGTACATCGATAAAGTAATCAAAGTTCAATCACACCTGAATATCATTAATCGATTCTCATATAGAGTCTTTATTACAAGGGAATAAATTCGGCTCAAGGCCAACTCATGAGAAATAAACTAAAATGCTGCGGAAGCGTCAAGGTAAGCGAGTCCATCCGACTCCAAAGGGCAATCGCCAAGCGCGGAGCGTATCCTCACTCCTGATCGGAATATATCTCTGCAACATAATACGTTGCAGCCATGTAGGTCAGCTTTTGGAATAAGCTGGCAAGTTATGAAGAACAACAATAATAAAGTTACTAACACTATATGCATTTTGGCTGTGGAGCTCTAAGTTTCATCATTTTGCGTAAAGCCAATTTTATCCTACTACAGTGGACTTATTTGCAAATTACTACAAATTGTTGGTAGTTATTGAGATGGTTCCGCCAACCAATATCTCGTTCCCAAATTATTATTAAGTCATAAACCCATCAAATTAATCCATTAATTTTAGTGTTGAGATATCCGAATACTTCCAAGGTCCAGATGCTCAAATGTCCGTAACCGGGGACACGGCTAATCGATTAGGTTATGACACTCTGCAGAGGTTTGCGCACTTTCCCCGCAAGAATCATTCCTCCTTTAAAGTCTTCGCACTTCATGGTGTTTGAAGACGGGACGAATGAAACAGGGTCTTCCAAAGAGTTCTTCTGGCCACTGCCGGTACCCATCCAATCCTACCGTTCGTCTACTTCTCGTAGTACCGTCCAGCCAGCTTCACTACAAGGGTCAACCCAGCCGAGCCCATAATGGCTTGCGGCTGCACAGTAAGCTTCGGTCATGGGGCATCCATCCTTCTCTTCGTGGCTGGGTGAAGCTTTCCGCAAGATGTCATGGCGCTTCTCCATGCATCCCGCCAACCACTGGTGCTCCAGGTGCCCGTCAACAATCCTCCACCCAGTAGTGATTTTCCGAAGTCCATCTTGATCATTGTAGTCCATGGGTTGTCATCATCATTGACTCTCACATCTTGCTTATGAACTTCACTCATCCCAAATCCGTCTCTGAGCATAGCAAAATAACTACTACGTCCGGGGCCATGGTAACAAGGGATTGGTTCATCCTACCACATGATACTACTCAAGTTTAATGACTTCAAGATTTTCACTACTGCATGCAATGGTGGGGTGGTGACAACTACTAATGCACAAAAACATAGGTATAGAAATAACATGATCAAAACTTGCCCTTGATGATCCTCGTAAGCTAAAGAGTCGTAGTAGCAAGCTTCGCACTCCGGGAACTCTACCGAGACAAACAATAGCACAATAAGCATAAAGCAAGAGGATCACACAAGATAACAAAAGTAACATAGCACAACAAAACAATCAAAACCAAATCAAAAGGAAAACTCAAAGAAATCAAATTCAAAGTTTTTCCCTATTCCAAACAATAACAAAAATAGTTTTTATATAACAAAATTCCTAATATAACCTAATCATGGTTTTAGGTTAACTTAACAGAAAAGGATTAACTAAGCAACTAGGAGCAAAAAGAATTAATTAAAAAGCTATTATAAAACTCATTTTAGGCCTAATCCAATTTCTATTAAGAAAATAATTTAAAACTTTTATTAATTATAAATAAAAGTTCATCTAATGGAATGACAGAAACTAACCTAGAATAACTAATCACAAGTTAAAAATAAATTAATTTACTAATTTATTAATTAGGAAAACAGGAACTAATCAATTAATTAGGATTAATAGGATTCTGCCTAGAATTAATTATTTATTAACCCTAAAATACCAAAGTTAATTTCTAGGGTTTGGCAATATCAAAATAAAGTGATTGCAAAAGAATCATGCAAAATAATTTTTCTAACTAAAACTATAGCAGATTTGCTATTCTGACTAAAACAATATTAAAGCATTTTAATTATTTTTAACATAGCTAAATATATGTTTTTCAGAAACTACATAAAATTTGCAATCCAACAAAAAAGAATCACTCAAAAATATTAAACAGAATAAAAGATATACATTTTGAAAATTGAAACTATTCGCTAAAACAGAAAATCAAAATAAAAAGAAAAAGCCCAATGGGCCTATCATGCACTAGGCGTCCGATAGACTAAATGGGCCTAGGGTTAACTAAAACGAACCGCCTAACTAAATAAAACCTAACTAAAATAAACGCATCGGCCGTCCGGTTTCTAACTAAAACTTACCCCTTGGGGCTTCTAATCCTAACCCTAGGTTTAGGATCTAGCAGTGGAGGTGTTGCGGGGACTCACGGACTCGGCGACGTCGGCGGCGGCGGCGAGAGTGCTCGAGGGCTCGGCGTCGGCGAGCTTGGCGAGACGTCCGGGAGACGCGGGGAGCTCGGGGATGGTTCGGTGGAGTTGGGAGGTCGGGTGCACCAGGCGGCGACGGCGAGGTTTTTGGCGGAGGTGAGCTCGGTGCTCGGTGACGTCGAGCAGGAGGTGAGGGGTGCGGCGAGCTCTCGGGGAATGGGGTGCGGGGGCTTGGCTTATAGCCAGGGCCTCGGCTCCTCTTCGGAAGGGATCGGGCGTCAGGCGATCCGGATCCTTCGGGATCCGGTGGATCTCGGCGAGGTTCAAGCGTGGGCGTGGGGGGAGAAGAGGGTGGGGCCACGGGTCGATGTGAGAGAGAGGGAAGGTTGGTCGGTCGGCCGAATCCTAGGGGATCGAGGGGGGGCGGGAGTGCAACACTGGGTGGCTCTCACTGGCTGGCCACAGTGGGCTGGCTTGGCTGGGCAGTCTTGAGTGGCCGAGGGGTGAGGTGGCGCTGGCTGGGCTGGGTGGCTGGTGGCGCCTGAAAAGTTTTTCTTTATTTTTTAATTAAAACAAAACCAAAATAAAACCTAAACTATAAATATTTTATATAGGGTATATATATACCAAAATGATCGGGGAATATTCCTTTCATTTGAACATTTTTCCAAAGGCAAAATCAAACTTTATGAAAATCCATTTTTTTCAAATTCAAATAAAACTCAGAATTGAACTCCAATTCATTTGGCAATGTTTCCTCTGATATTTTTGGAGTGTCATGTTTGCTCCTCTCATACTTTTGATCAAGTATTTATCAGCTTAGTTTTTGAATTGTTTCCCACATGCCAAAGTTTGGAAATTCAAATTCAAACTCAAATAGCTCAAACTTCAAATGGCATTCAAATTCAAACAGGATGCATAGGATGCTTATCTATAATTGTAAAACATTCCAAATAGGAAATTTGGGATGTTACAAACCTACCACCTTAAGATGAATCTCGCCCTCGAGATTCGGGTTGGCTAACAAATAGGTGCGGATGGTCTCGACGAAGGTCTTCTTGGCGTTCCCGGTGGCTTCTTCCTCGGTGTGGTGACTCCACAAGACCTTGCAAAACTTGATGACTTTGCTGCGGGTGACTCTGCTTGCAGTCTCGAGAATTTTGACGGGTTTCTCCTTGTAAGTCAAATCACTGTCAAGCTGTATGGCCTCTAGGGGCCCTGTGTCCCTCAACGGAACATCGGCCATGTCGGCATGGCACTTCTTCAACTGAGAAACGTGAAAGACATCATGAACTCCGGACAATCCTTCCGGCAATTCCAACTTGTATGCAACTTCTCCACGACGTTCGAGGATTTTGTAGGGGCCAATGAATCGGGGTGCTAGCTTTCCTTTGACTCCAAACCTCTTGATTCCACGAAGTGGAGACACACGAAGGTATGCTCGGTCTCCCACTTCGTAAGTCACCTCCTTGCGCTTACTGTCGGCATAACTCTTCTGTCGTGACTGTGCTATCTTGAGCCGGTCTCGAATCAGCTTGACTTTCTCTTCGGAATCCTTGATAAGATCGGAACCGAAAAGTGATCGATCTCAACACTATCCCACAAACAATGGTGTTCGCACCTCCTTCCGTATAGAGCTTGAAAGGGCCATCTTCAAACTGGATTGATAACTGTTGTTGTACGAGAACTCTGCGTCGGCAAATTGTCATCCCAGCTAGACCCATAGTCTAGCACACAAGCTCTCAACATGTCCTCCGAATCTGATTGACTCTCTCGGTCCATCCATCTCATGGATGAAAGGTTGTCTTGAATTCCAGCCTCGTACCCAAAGTTTCATGCAATTGCTTCCAAAACTTTGAGGTAAACTGCGTTCCTCTATCGACACGATTTTCCTCGGAACTCCATGCAGACATCGATCCTGGTCATGTATATCTTGGCCAACTTGGCACTGGTATAGGTAGTCTTCACGGGAATGAAGTGAGCTACCTTAGTCAAACGATCAACCACTACCGGATAGAATCATAACTGAGCGGGTCTGGGTAATCTGTGATGAAATCCATACCAAGTTTCTCCCATTTCCAATCGGAATCGGCAAAGGTTGAAGTAACCTGCTGGCTTCGATGTTACGCCTTTACGTTGGCAAACATCGATACGGCTACGTACTCGGCAATGTCCTTCTTCATACCGTCCACGAAACTTTGCTTCAAATCCGGTACATCTTGGTGTTGCCGGGTGGATCGAGTACGGTGAATCATGAGCTTCTGAAGAATTAGCTTCTGAGCTCGGGATCATTGGGCACATAAATCGATCCTCAAACCATATAGTTCCGTGTTCGTCCTTACGGAATCCTTTAGCCTTTCCTTCCTCCATCTTTTGCTTAATCTCATCGATTTCCTTGTCCGACTTACGGGCTTCACGAATCCTTTCGGTCAAGGTGGACTGTACTTCGAGTTGCAACAAATCCTTTGGAACTATCTCCGATCGGAGATCTCTCAGTCATCGACTAACTCTGGGGTAATCCTCCTGCTGTAAGAGTATTCACATAACTCTTACGGCTCAAAGCATCTGCTACAACATTAGCTTTAGGGGTGGTAATGCAACCTCATGTCGTAGTCCTTTATCAACTCTAGCCATCTCCTCCGCTCGAGGTTCAATTCCTTCTGCGTGAAGATATACTTCAGACTCTTGTGATCCGTATAGACGTCAACGATTTCCAATGAGGAAATGTCTCCGTGTCTTGAGTGCATGCACAACAGCTGCTAACTCCAAATCATGCGTGGCATAATTCATCTCATGAGGTCGTAGCTGTGCGGAGGCATAAGCTACAACCTTGCCTTCTGCATCAACACTCCTCCGAGTCCTTGACGAGAAGCGTCTAATAAACCTGGTATTCCTTATGTATGTCCGCAATATCAACACTTTGGAGCTGTGACCAACCGTTTCTTCAATTCCTGAAAACTGGCTTCACATTCCTCGGTCCAAACATACTTGGCTTCCTTCTTCAACAGCTCGGTCATGGGCTTGGCAATCTTCGAGAAGTTCTCAATGAACCTCCGATAATATCCTGCGAGTCCGAGAAAGCTGCGGATCTCCTTGATCGAGGTGGGTGACGCCAATCGGTGGTGATTCAACCTTGGCGGGATCAACTGCTATTCCTTCTCCTGAAATAACATGTCCGAGGAATCCAACTTCCTTCAACCAAAATTCACATTTGCTGAATTTGGCATACAGTGATGTTCTCAAGTTTCTCGAACTAGACGCAAATGTTCCTTATGCTCTTCCTCGCTCTTGGAGAATATCAATATGTCATCGATGAACACCACGACAAACTTGTCCAAATACTCCATGAACACCTTGTTCATCAAATTCATGAAGTATGCAGGAGCATTAGTCAATCAAATGACATGACGGTATACTCATATAAACCATACCAGTGGTGAATGCTGTTTTGGGTATATCCTTTTCACGAATTTTCAACTGGTGATACCCTGATCGAAGATCGATATTAGAGAATACCTTGGCTCCAACAAGCTGATCAAACAAGTCATTGATCATGGGCAGAGGGTACTTGTTCTTGATGGTTACTTCGTTCAATGCACGATAATCCACAACCATCCTCAAGCTTCCATCCTTCTTCTCTACCAAAAGAACTGGGGCTCCCCAAGGTGATGAGCTTGGACGAATATATCCTTTCTCCAATAACTCATTTATTTGCTCCTTGATTTCTTTCAACTCATTCGGTGGCATCCGATAAGGTCTCTTGGATATTGGGGCTGTGCGGGCAATAACTCAATCGAAACTCAATGTCCTGTCCGGTGGCATTCTGGTAATTCCTCCGGAACACATCGGAAATTCTTGCACTCTGGCACTTCTTCTGAACAACTCCGTGAGGGAATGCACTGATTTTTCATCTGGCTGTGCTGGCTACATACTTGATCCTCTTACGCTCCGGGGTGGTGAGCAGAATAGACTTCGGCACGATCAATGTTCCTTCATACTTTGACAACCAATCCATGCCTAGGATTACATCCAAGGTCTGAGTTTCCAACACTATGAGTTCTACGGAAATTTGTGGTTCCCGATGTTGAGGTTTGCGGGACAGCTTAAACCTGCCATCATTTCTCCTCTGCGGCCCGACGCGGAGGGGCTTCTAAGGGTTCTAGTCGTAATCCGTACTTATCCACAACTACCCTTGATATGAATGAATCGTTGCACCGAATCAAACAGAACCAAAACTGAGCGTGAATTCAATAAAACTTACCAACCACGATTGTTCGGCTGATCATAGGCGTTCTCCACGTCGATGTGATTCACTTGAGCACGAGGAAGGATTGGGCTTCTTCGCTGAGCCTCCATTGCCATTCCCGTTCTTCTGCTTGGCCTCCGGGCAGTCGGTGGCGTAGTGCCCTGTCTTCTGGCACTTGAAGCAGGTGATGTGGCTCAGATCCTTCGGAGCCGGGGCAGAACGGTGCTGATTGCCATTACCACTGCCATTGCCATTGCCATGGCCTGACTTGTTGTCCTGGCTGCGGTTGTTTCCATTTCCACCATGGTTATGACCTCCATGGTTGTGATGGATGTGCCCTCCGAGTACGGTGCATAGCGGGCTTCGCTGAGCTCTGAATTGTGCTTCCTCGGCTGTACTTCCTCTTGCGGCTCTCTATCTGCCATCGCTTGCCTTCCGAATGGTGGCCTTGTCTACCAGCTCCGGTAGTTGTTGAAAGTAGCCACAATAAGCTGCATGCTCAATTCATCATTGAGTCCCTCAAGGAACTTCTCTGTTTGGCGGCATCGGTGGCCACATCATCGAGGGCATAGCGGGCAAGCTTGCTGAATTCCTCCACGTCTTGTGCCACAAGACGGTTCCCTGGCGCAAGTTTGAACTCACGCTTCTTGAGACTCATGGCTCCAGATGAGACATGAGCGGTCTGAAAGGCCCTGCTGGAATTGATCCCAAGTGATGCCACCCAAAGGAAAAGTGGCGGTGTAATTCTCCCACCAAGAAGCTGCAGGTCCATCCAGTTGATGCGCGGCAAAGCGCACCTTCTCAGCATCAGTGCATCCAACGGTGACTAGCTCTCTTCCAATCTTGAGGAGCCAGTCGTCAGCCACAATCGGCTCAGTGCTACTAGAGAACACTGGCGGATTCAACCTCAGAAATCGAGTCAAATTGTCCACAGTGGGTGGTGGTGGTGGCGGTGGATTGTTGGCGGGTTGTTACGATTCGAATCGGGAGCTGCATCGATGCATTCTGCTGCTTTGGAGCAGCTGGGTGAGCTCGGCGGAAACCGTGTCACGTCTCGGAGGCATCTGGTGTTTTGGAGGGGATGAGAAATTTAGAATAGAACAATGGTCTATGAGAAATAACACTACCCATATGAATGCACAATCATAACACACCAATCATTTATTCATTCCACTCAAACATGGTTCAAACTCGATTACAAAAGCTCATGACTAATCGAAGAAAAACATCGGCCTAACTGATCGACGAAAAAGTAAAAGATAACATGGTGGTCGACTAAAAGTCTTCATCAGTGGCGCCTCCTCTTGGGGTTTCCTTCGGTGGTACTCCCCTCAAAATCCTGATCATTGCTCACGAGGGGTGCTTCATCTCCACTCGGGTAAAGGTCCTCTCCCAAGTCCATCTTTTCCTCAATCGCGGCAAGCTTCATCTTCAGGTCGTCGACTATCTCCATGAAGTCCGTGATTTCTTCCTCATGGCCAAGGAAGTCTGCGCGAGCCTTCTCCTCCGATTCGATTCATGGAACAAAGCTTCCAGTGTGTCTTGAGTTCGGCGAGCTGAATCTCCGTTTCGAGAAGACACTCCAAGTCCTGAATGTACGAGAGAGTGGAATCGTCCTCGATGGTACGGATGATATCTCCATTCCTTGCCTGCGAGAAACCATGGCGAGTCTCGAGTGATCGAGCTCGGTCCTGTACTCCTCTCGGAGATGTCCAAGTGCTCGGTAGATCGCCACGTCTCTTCCGATGATCCAGTTGAACTCGGTGAACTCAAAGTTGATAGGCTCCGTCGTCCTCCAAAGGTCCTCCACAGGATATGCACCTCAATCAGAAGCGGGTGTCCGTCGGAAGTGCATTAGTAGGTTTCCGGTGATCGAGGGCGAGCAATCTTCAGCAGTTTCACCATCTGGACCAGCTTTCTTCCAAAGGGCATCGTCTCATCGGGTGGCGTAACTCCGTAGCAAAAGCGGGGTGAACTCGA
This sequence comes from Aegilops longissima, assembly GCA_021605205.1. NCBI lineage: Eukaryota > Viridiplantae > Streptophyta > Magnoliopsida > Poales > Poaceae > Aegilops > Aegilops longissima. The sequence goes on along the minus strand of CM038680.1, from coordinate 38,018,183 downwards.
CGGCCATCTAGAATGTTGCAAAGGGGAGAAGAGTCGAGAATAGATCGGGGAAGAATTATAGAATGAAAAAGGGTTCAAAGTAAATGGTCTCGCTTATGGCTTTCCGATCCTAGGGGTTACGATCCTACGGTCGGCGTGTGCTCGATACCATCTCTCAGAGCGACTGACCCAAAATCGGTCAAATCTACGTATGCATGCCATCCCAAGATCATCTTTGGTACTCACATTACATCGATAAAGTAATCAAAGTTCAATCACACTGAATATCATTAATCGATTCTCATATAGAGTCTTTATTACAAGGGAATAAATTGGCTCAAGGCCAACTCATGAGAAATAAACTAAAATGCTGCGGAAGCGTCAAGGTAAGCGAGTCCATCCGACTCCAAAGGGCAATCGCTAAGCGCGAGCGATCCTCCTCCTCGATCGGAATATATCTACGCAACATAATACGTTGCAGCCATGTAGGTCAGCTTTTGGAATAAGTCGGCAAGTTATGAAGAACAACAATAATAAAGTTACTAACACTATATGCATTTTGGTGTGGAGCTCTAAGTTTCATCATTTTGCGTAAAGCCAATTTTATCCTACTACGGTGGACTTATTTGCAAATTACTACAAATTGTTGGTAGTTATTGATATGGTTCCGCCAACCAATATCTCGTTCCCAAATTATTATTAAGTCATAAACCCATCAAATTAATCCATTAATTTTAGTGTTGAGATATCCGAATACTTCCAAGGTCCAGATGCTCAAATGTCCGTAACCAGGGACACGGCTAATCGATTAGGTTATGACACTCTGCAGAGGTTTGCGCACTTTCCCCGCAAGAATCATTCCCTCCTTTAAAGTCTTCGCACTTCATGGTGTTTGAAGACGGGACGAATGTAACAAGGGGATTGGTTCATCCTACCACATGATACTACTCAAGTTTAATGACTTCAAGATTTTCACTACTGCATGCAATGGTGGGGTGGTGACAACTACTAATTCACAAAAACATAGGTATAGAAATAACATGATCAAAACTTGCCTTGCGATGATCCTCGTAAGCTAAAGAGTCGTAGTAGCAAGCTTCAGAGGGAACTCTACCGAGACAAACAATAGCACAATAAGCATAAAGCAAGAGGATCACACAAGATAACAAAAGTAACATAGCACAACAAAACAATCAAAACCAAATCAAAAGGAAAACTCAAAGAAATCAAATTCAAAGTTTTTTCCCTATTCCAAACAATAACAAAAATAGTTTTTATATAACAAAATTCCTAATATAACCTAATCATGGTTTTAGGTTAACTTAACAGAAAAGGATTAACTAAGCAACTAGGAGCAAAAAGAATTAATTAAAAGCTATTATAAAACTCATTTTAGGCCTAATCCAATTTCTATTAAGAAAATAATTTAAAACTTTTATTAATTATAAATAAAAGTTCATCTAATGGAATGACAGAAACTAACCTAGAATAACTAATCACAAGTTAAAAATAAATTAATATACTAATTTATTAATTAGGAAAACAGGAACTAATCAATTAATTAGGATTAATAGGATTCTGCCTAGAATTAATTATTTATTAACCCTAAAATACCAAAGTTAATTCCTAGGGTTTGGCAATATCAAAATAAAGTGATTGCAAAAAGAATCATGCAAAAATAATTTTTCTAACTAAAACTATAGCAGATTTGCTATTCTGACTAAAACAATATTAAAGCATTTTAATTATTTTAACATAGCTAAATATATGTTTTCAGAAACTACATAAAATTTTCAATCCAACAAAAAAGAATCACTCAAAATATTAAACAGAATAAAAGATATACATTTTGAAAATTGAAACTATTCGCTAAAACAGAAAATCAAAATAAAAGAAAAAGCCCAATGGGCCTATCATGCACTAGGCGTCCGATAGACTAAATGGGCCTAGGGTTAACTAAAAGCGAACCGCCTAACTAAATAAAACCTAACTAAAAATAAACCGCATCGGCCGTCCGGTTTCTAACTAAAACTTACCCTTCGGGGCTTCTAATCCTAACCCTAGGTTTAGGATCTAGCAGTGGAGGTGTTGCGGGACTCACGGACTCGGACGCGTCGGCGGGCGGCGAGAGTGCTCGAGGGCTCGGCGTCAGCGAGCCAGCGAGACGTCGGGAGACGCGGGGAGCTCGGGGATGGTTCGGTGGAGTTAGGGAGGTCGGGTGCACAGAGCTGGCACGGCGAGGGTTTTGGCGGAGAGGTGAGCTCGGTGCTCGGTGACGTCGAGCAGGAGGTGAGGGGTGCAGCGAGCTCTCGGGGAATGGGGTGCGGGGGCTTGGCTTATATAGCTGGGGCCTCGGCTCCTCTTCGGAAGGGATCGGGGCGTCAGGCGATCCGGATCCTCGGGATCCGGTGGATCTCGGCGAGGTTCAAGCGTGGGGGGGAGAAGAGGGTGGGGCCACGGGTCGGTGAGAGAGAGAGGGAAGGTTGGTCGGTCGGCCGAATCCTAGGGGATCGAGGCGGGGCGCGGGAGTCTGTGTTGGTGGCTCTCGGTGGTGGCCTGTGTGGGCTGGCTTGGTTGGGCAGTCTTGGAGTGGCCGAGGTGAGGTGGCGCTGGCTGGGCTGGGTGGGCTGGTGGCGCTTGAAAAGTTTTTCTTTATTTTTTAATTAAAACAAAACCAAAAATAAAACCTAAACTATAAATATTTTATATAGGGTATATATATACCAAAATGATCAGAGAATATTCCTTTCATTTGAACATTTTCCAAAGGCAAAATCAAACTTTATGAAAATCCATTTTTTTCAAATTCAAATAAAACTCAGAATTGAACTCCAATTCATTTGGCAATGTTTCCTCTGATATTTTTGGAGTGTCATGTTTGCTCCTCTCATACTTTTGATCAAGTATTTATCAGGCTTAGTTTTTGAATTGTTTCCCACATGCCAAAGTTTGGAAATTCAAATTCAAACTCAAATAGCTCTGAAACTTCAAATGGCATTTAATCGATTAGGTTATGACACTCTGCAGAGGTTTGCGCACTTTCCCCGCAAGAATCATTCCCTCCTTTAAAGTCTTCGCACTTCATGGTGTTTGAAGACGGGACGAATGTAACAAGGGGATTGGTTCATCCTACCACATGATACTACTCAAGTTTAATGACTTCAAGATTTTCACTACTGCATGCAATGGTGGGGTGGTGACAACTACTAATTCACAAAAACATAGGTATAGAAATAACATGATCAAAACTTGCCTTGCTGATGATCCTCGTAAGCTAAAGAGTCGTAGTAGCAAGCTTCGCACTCCGGGAACTCTACCGAGACAAACAATAGCACAATAAGCATAAAGCAAGAGGATCACACAAGATAACAAAAGTAACATAGCACAACAAAACAATCAAAACCAAATCAAAAGGAAAACTCAAAGAAATCAAATTCAAAGTTTTTTCCTATTCCAAACAATAACAAAATAGTTTTTATATAACAAAATTCCCTAATATAACCTAATCATGGTTTTAGGTTAACTTAACAGAAAAGGATTAACTAAGCAACTAGGAGCAAAAAGAATTAATTAAAAGCTATTATAAAACTCATTTTAGGCCTAATCCAATTTCTATTAAGAAAATAATTTAAAACTTTTATTAATTATAAATAAAAGTTCATCTAATGGAATGACAGAAACTAACCTAGAATAACTAATCACAAGTTAAAATAAATTAATATACTAATTTATTAATTAGGAAAACAGGAACTAATCAATTAATTAGGATTAATAGGATTCTGCCTAGAATTAATTATTTATTAACCCTAAAATACCAAAGTTAATTCCTAGGGTTTGGCAATATCAAAATAAAGTGATTGCAAAAAGAATCATGCAAAAATAATTTTTCTAACTAAAACTATAGCAGATTTGCTATTCTGACTAAAACAATATTAAAGCATTTTTAATTATTTTTAACATAGCTAAATATATGTTTTTCAGAAACTACATAAAATTTTCAATCCAACAAAAAAGAATCACTCAAAATATTAAACAGAATAAAAGATATACATTTTGAAAATTGAAACTATTCGCTAAAACAGAAAATCAAAATAAAAGAAAAGCCCAATGGGCCTATATCGTGCACTAGGCGCCGATAGACTAAATGGGCCTAGGGTTAACTAAAACGAACCGCCTAACTAAATAAAACCTAACTAAAAATAAACCATCGGCCGTCGGTTTTCTAACTAAAACTTACCCCTTCGGGGCTTCTAATCCTAACCCTAGGTTTAGGATCTAACAGTGGAGGGTGTTGCGGGACTCACCGGACTCCGCGACGCCCGGCGGCGGCGAGAGTGCTCGAGGGCTCGAAGCGTCGGCGAGCTCAAGCGAGACGTCGGAGAGGCAGGAGAGCTCGGGATGGTTCGTGGAGTTGGGAGGTCGGGGTGCACCAGAGCGGGGACGGCGAGGGTTTTGGCGGCGGAGGTGAGCTCGGTGCTCGTGACGCCGAACAGGAGGGTGAGGGGTGCTGGCGAGCTCTCGGGGAATGGGGTGCGGGGGCTTGGCTTATATAGCCAGGGCCTGGCTCCTCTTCGGAAGGGATCGGGGCGTCAGGCGATCCGGATCCTCGGGATCCGTGGATCTCGGCGAGGTTCAAGCGTGTGGGGGGGAGAAGAGGGTGGGGCCACGGGTCGAGAGAGAGAGAGGGAAGGTTGGTCGGTCGACCGAATCCTAGGGGATCGGGCGGGGCGCGGGAGGCTGCACTGGCTGGCTCTCTACTGGCTGGCCCTGGTGGGCTGGCTTGGGCACAAAGTGGAGTGGCCGAGGTGAGTGGCGCTGGCTGGGCTGGGTGGCCTGGCTGGCGCCCGAAAAGTTTTTCTTTTATTTTTTTAATTAAAACAAAACCAAAAATAAAACCTAAACTATAAATATTTTATATAGGGTATATATATACCAAAATGATCAGGGGAATATTCCCTTTCATTTGAACATTTTTCCAAAGGCAAAATCCAAACTTTATGAAAATCCATTTTTTTTTCAAATTCAAATAAAACTCAGAATTGAACTCCAATTCATTTGGCAATGTTTCCTCTGATATTTTTGGAGTGTCATGTTTGCTCCTCTCATACTTTTGATCAAGTATTTATCAGGCTTAGTTTTTGAATTGTTTCCCACATGCCAAAGTTTGGAAATTCAAATTCAAACTCAAATAGCTCTGAAACTTCAAATGGCATTCAAATTCAAACAGGATGCATAGGATGCTTATCTATAATTGTAAAACATTCCAAATAGGGAAATTTGGGATGTTACACCATGCCTACACCTAAACTAGACATTACATTAAGTGTGGTGGGAGTTGCACGGGTTCAAGCCACATTGCTCAAATCAATGATATTTAGCTCATGCCTTAACTCGCGAAATCTTGCTTCATCCAAGGGCTTCGTGAAGATATCTGCAAGGTTATCGTGAGTGTTGACATACTTGAGCTCGATCTCTCCTCGCCTAATGTGATCCCGGATGAAATGATACCGTGTTCTAGAGGTTGAGGGCCTTCACTTTGTTCTTCGGAAGCGTGTGGGCCTTGGGTTGGTGATGGCTCCACTTGAGTGGAGCATTGTCCTTCTCCTTCGGCCACAAGGGGTTCCTCAATGGGTAGGATGTAGCCAACTCCCATTCTTCTTATGGCTTGAGGAGGAATTTCATCACCTACATCACAAGTGCCACTTTGCTCCACTTGGGAGCCGTTATTCTCATCAAACTCCATGTTACACGTCTCCTCAATAAGTCCCGTGGATTTATTGAGGACACGGTAAGCATGAGAGTTTGTAGCATAACCAACAAATATGCCCTCATGAGCTCTAGCTTCAAATTTAGACAAACGAACACCTTTCTTGAGAATGAAACACTTACACCCGAACACCCGGAAGTACTTAAGGTTGGGCTTGTTGCCGGTGAGTATCTCATAAGGAGTCTTGTTCAAGCCTTTGCGGAGATAAAGCCGATTGGATGCATGACAAGCGGTGTTGATGGCTTCGGCCCAAAAGTTGTATGGAGACTTGAACTCCGCCATCATGGTCCTCGCCGCATCCATCAACGTCCGGTTCTTTCTCTCCGCCACACCATTTTGTTGAGGGGTATATGGTGCAGAATATTGATGCTTGATTCCTCATCACTAAGAAACTCATCCAAGGTGTAGTTCTTGAACTCGGTGCCGTTGTCACTTCTTATAGTCAAGATCTTTGCATTATGTTGACGTTGAGCTTCATTTGCAAAGTCGATGACGGTTTGTTGGGTCTCACTCTTCCTCTTGAAGAAATATACCCAAGTGTATCTTGAATAGTCATCCACGATCACCAAGCAATACTTTCTTCCTCCAAGACTATCAAATGATGGTGGCCCAAAGAGATCCATGTGAAGGAGCTCCAAGGGTCTCTTTGAGTATATGACAGTTGTGGGAGGGTGAGCCTTCTCATGAAGCTTTCCTTCAATACAAGCATCGCAAGCACGGTCTTTGGCAAAGCTAACATTTGTTAGTCCACGAACATGGTCCCCCTTGAGAAGACTTTGCAAAGATCTCATATTGACATGGGCTAGACGGCGATGCCAAAGCCATCCCACGCCAACTTTAGCCATTAGGCATGTCGCGGTCTTAGTGGGTCGCTCCGAAAAGTTAATCACATAGAGACCGTTTTGACATGCCCAACAAAGGCTACTTTAAGAGTCTTGCTCCACAAGAGGGCCACAGTATCAATGTCAAAGAAAGTAGCAAAACCCATGACTGCAAGTTGACGAACGGAAAGCAAATTGTATGCAAGGGACTCAACAAGCATGACTTTCTCGATCGTAAGATCATGAGAAATGACAACCTTGCCGAGACCCAATACCTTAGAATGTGATGCATCACCCCACTCGACATCGGTGGGCATAGATGGAATCTCTTGCACGTCCACCACCATGTCCTTGCTTCCGGTCATATGATTTGTTGCTCCACTATCAAGCAACCATGATCCCCCACCGGAAGCAAACCCCTACAAGAGATCAATGCTTGGTTTTAGGTACCCATTTGGTAATGGGTCCTTTGATGTTAGTAACGAGGGTCTTAGGAACCCAAATAGACCATTCAATGTACTCATAAGAAGAACCAACCAATTTAGCATAAACGTGCCCATCACTAGCACGGCACAACACATAAGAGGGGTTAAAGTCGCCGGTTATGTTTGTGGGAATGATGTTGTCCTTCTTGACATTGCCACCCTTGGCACGGTTCTTCTTCTTCTTGGAAGCACCCTCTCCCTCCTTCACAAAAGTTTGCTTGAGAGGGGAGGTTGCTTGGTCTTGTCATTCTTCTTCTTGCTCTTGGGCTTGGCGCGAACCCAATCCCTCCTTGGCTACAACTTCCTTTTGATTACTCAAAAGGTCGTTAAGTTCCTCTCACCTTGAATGCATGAGACAAGGCCCTTTTCAAGTTGCTCCTTCAACTTAGCATTCTCTCAACAAGATGCACATGCTCACAACAAGGGTTAGTAGCATTTGCATTATCAATCAATATCATATGAGGAAAGGTAGCTTTCTCCTTGGTTAGCTTTACTTGAAGTTGATCATGAGACTCTTTGAGACTAGCATGAGCCCCCTTCAAGACTTTGTGAGCCTTGTCGAGAGTGTCAAAGTCCTCATTGAGTCTAGAAAGATCAACTCCGAGCTTTGCCTTCTCGGAACTAAGCACACGAGACACAACAAGAGTATGATCAAGGTCTTTCTTTAATTTAGCGTGATCATCGTTGTGTGACTCCTCAAGAGCCAAACGAAGGCCACGCTCTTCCTCAAGAGCATTGGAAAGATCCGAATCTCATCGGCATAGTCACGACTATGCCCTTCCATCTTAGAGATGGTTTCTTCATGAGTCTCGATCATGACATTGGCTTCACCAAGTTGTTCCAAGAGAGCAACGGTGCATCTTGGATTTGCCCTTGAGTTTACTCATAAAGATCTCAAATTCATTTTCCTCTACATTAGTCCCCTCATGTTCATCAATGCAATCCGTTAAAGAGGAATGATGGATGATGGTAGTTTTGATGTTGGGGGTTACCTTGTTGGTGGCTTTTGCCATGAGGCACTTGGCGGTGATGTTTTCATTGGGTGAACCGAAAAGAGACACCCGAGGAGTCATTGCAATGGCCACGGAGGCCATGGCAACCGGTTCACCATCCTCATCATCATCATCATCCTCATTGTACTCTTCTTGAACCACCAAGGCTTTGTGAGGAGACTTCTTTGGAAAGTTGCTCTTGTTGGGGAAAGACTTGACCTTGTCCTTACGGATGAGCTTGCCACCATTGTCTTCCCTCTTCTCATATGGGCATTCCGCAACAAAGTGACTCACATTGCCACAATTGAAACACGTCCTCACACGTTGCTTGCCCTTAGAGCCACTTGAATTGCTCTTGTTGAAGTTGGGTCTTGAGTTCTTCTTGCTCCAAAATTGTCTTGAAGCAAGGGCCATGTGTTCATGATAATCATACTTAGTATCTTCGAGGTTGCTCTCTTCTTCTTCCTCCTCTCCATCTTCTTCAACACAAATCTTGGCCTTTAAAGGCGAGGTTGGGCTTCTTTGCTCTTTGAGAGCGAAGCACCGCATTGTCGGCGGTCTTGTCCAATATGCTCATAGCCACAAACTCGTCCAACACATCACTTGAGGACAAGGTGTGGAAGTCCGGTCGTTGACGGATAACGGAGGACATGGCTTTGTGGTATGGCATCATCGCCTTGAGAAATTTGCGCTTGATCCAGTTGTCATCAGTGTCCTTACTTCCATGATCCCGGAGGGAGACGGCAAGCTTGGTTACTCTCCGATAGAGCTCACGAGGTTCTTCTTCTTCCTTCATTGCAAACTCATCGGCTTCGTCTTGGACCACTTCATAATTGGAACGCTGAATGCTTGCGCTTCCTCGATACATGGACACCACCTTGAGCCAAGCATCTTTGGCACGGATGTAAGGCCGAAGATGAGGGAGGTCTTCGAGAAGGATTGCTTCTTGGATGATGAAGAGAGCGTTCTCATTGAATTGATGGTCCACGACCTCTCTTGGAGAAAAGTTGCTCGGATCATGCGGATAGAAACCTTCTTCAATGATTCTCCAAAGGTTAGTGTTCACATGATTTAAATGACGCTTAAAACGATAAACCCAAGAATCAAAATCCTCCTTTTATCAACCTTAGGTGGTGGACCGCATGATTCAAATGAGTGGAAGGAATCGCCCACCATAAACGGGAGGTTGCACATGGGCAAAGATGCGGTGCCATTCTTACCACTAGACGAGGGGCTTTCTCATTCGTAGCTTCCCCTTACGGAGTTAGCATCCGCTCCGTGTTGGTGGGATCACCCACTTTCACGGGTGCGGTGGAAAGTTTAAGCCCTTCTAGGAAATCCTTAAACATGTCCTTGACCTCGCTTTCGTCATGGAGGTTTTCAATGTGTCCAACGCCACATTGAATTCCTCACGAGATCGAGGTAATCCATCTCCGTAGATGATGTCGGATTCAAGACTGAGTGCTCCCCACATCATCTACGACGTCAACTCATACTCTTCGGACGGTAAAGTCCTTAAAAGAGACGAGGCTCGATACCAATTGAAAGGATCGATATGGTTGACTAGAGGGGGTGAATAGGCAACTAACAATTTTAAGCTTTTCTTAGCCAAATTAAACTTTGCAATAATAAGGGTTGTCTAGATGTGCAACTAGGTGAACAACCTATATGATGCAACAACACTAGCACACGAGCAAGCAAGGATAAGAACAACAAATAAGCTAGCACAAGTAAAGGAAGAGATAACCAAGAGTGGAGCGGTGGAGACGAGGATGTGTTACAAGTTCCTTCCTTTTGAGGGAAGTACGTCTCGTTAGAGCGATGTGGAGGCACAATGCTCCCCAAGAAGCCACTAGGGCCATCAGATTCTCCTCACGCCTCACACAATGCGAGATGCCGTGATTCCACTATTGGTGCCCTTGAAGGCGCGACGGAACCTTTACAAGCAAGGTTGGGGCAAACTCCACAACAACCGGAGGCTCCCAACAACAACAACAAACCCACGAAGCTTCACCACAATGGAGTATGGCTTCGAGGTGACCTCAACCGCCTAGGGTGCTCAACACCCAAGAGTAACAAGATCCGCAAGGGATAGGTGGGGAATCAAATATCTCTTGGTGGAAGTGTAAATCTAGGCCTTCTTAACCAATCCCGAGCAAATCAACAAGTTTGATTGGCTAGGAGAGAGATCGCTAAAATGGAGCTTTGAGCAGCAATGGAGCTTGGGGGAAGAGGTGAGTCAACAAGGAAGAAGATGACCCTTTATATAGTGGGATAACACATCCAACCGTTACCCCACTAAACAGCTCAAGACAGAGCGGTACTACCGCTAAGGAAGGGCGGTACTACCGCTAAGAGCGGTACTACCGCTCCATACCTAGCGGTACTACCGCTCTATCACAGAGCGGCACTATGCGGGAGCAGAGCGGTACTACCGCTGGAGCGGTACTACCGCTACTCTCGCCGCTCCTAGTGCCGCAAAACCCGACACGAGAAAACATCGTCTCGAATCGAGGCGGTAGTAGGCGCGGTACTACTGAGGTAGTAGTCGAAGCCCGCGAGCGGTACTACCGCTCATCGGAGCGGTACTACCGCTTGGAGCGGTACTACCGCTCTGCTGAGCGGTACTACCGCTTGTGGGCTTCGGCGGTACTACCGCTGTAGATCGCGGTACTACCGCTGGCACAGGGCGAAACTGAAATGGAAGAGAGAGGGGCAGCTCCAAAGATGCAAAGGGAAGACGACGGGTGTGAAAAGGATGTGTACGTGATGATTCCACCCTAGCCTTACCAACGCGGATCCCCTCTTAAAAGTACGGGACTCCTACGAAACTAGTCCACCAACAACGAACCGCAGGAGCTACACCGTCTTGAATAAAAACACCAAGGGGATGAAATCGTCTCGTGCCAATGGATGATCTTCTGAAAGAACTTAACGCACATGATTAGTCCGCAAAAGCATTGTCATCAATCACCAAAACCACTAGGGAATAAATATGCCCTTACATCAAACAAAATAAGTACATGGAGTAAGCAATTAGAAAATTAAAATATGAACACCAGAGAGGCGATGTGGTGATGCAATCTGAGTACCTGGAATTTGAGATTTTGGACAACGATCGCCGGCTTTGCTGCCGTCGATCTGCCGTGGCGTGTGCCGACGAGTGGCGGCTGATCATGGGCGTGAAGAATAGATTAGGGTACGAACACGAGGTATAGAGGCAATTTACTATTGGGCTTTTGGGCTTTTTTATTAGGCTGTTCACCTGGCGTTGGAGCTTGATGGGTTCATGCCTTGTTTTTGGTTGGGTTCATACGATTACGTATCTATCTACGTGTACTATACCAGGAAAAGTCGTTGGGTTCATCTGACCCCAACACTAACACGCTGGCTCCGCCTCTGATCAACAGCACCGGTGTGTGTCGTGTCTTCGCCATCAGTATTGCCAACGACGCCTTCCCGGTGGACTGCTGCACCCTGCCTCTTGATTTTTTTTCTTCTTTAGAAAAAGAGGTATACCGCCGGCCTCTGCATCTCTTGATGCACACAGCCATTTATTAAAGAGTATCTCAAAGGTTTTAAAGGTTCCAAACAGAGGTCTCAAAAATAAACAAAGGTCGTACTAAGCGAAGGAAAGCCACAAGCGGCCAAAAATAAAAATCACAACCGGCGCCAGCAAGACTAGGAGACTAAACGTCTATCCTATTATTGGACCGCCATCCAAACCGGTTGTAAGTATCCCATGCAACCATCTCCCATCGGCTGCACCCAATATCCATATGCTCCCTGTGGTCCACACGACTGAGTAATGACCACGTACGGATCCAAGTAGACGCTCTGAAGATGACCTGCAAAAAGTTGGTAATGGTTTGTCTGTTAAATGTAACGTCATTGCGAGAATTCCATAGTGACCAAAGTAATGCACATGCTCCCACTCGGATATGTGCCGCGGACTTTGGCTCCACTCCAGTCAACCAGTTATCAAACAAATGTGATATTGTGCGAGGTGGAGTTATGTTGAATGTAACATGGATAGTTCTCCAAAGCAGTTTAGCAAGTGGACATTTGATAAATAGATGTTCTATTGTTTCATCCTGATCACAAAAGCAATATCTTTTACTTCCTTCCCACTTACGCTTAACTAAGTTGTCTATAGTAAGAATGACACCCTTATGCACAAACCACATAAAAACTTTTATCTTCAAGGGCACCTTAACTTTTCAAATATGAGCTGTCCTTGGGATGGTCCCGGTATTAATCAAATCCATGTACATGGATTTAACCGAGAAGACCCCTGAGCTGGAAAGCTTCCATTGCAAAGTGTCTGGTACATCCGAAAGGTTAACCTTCATTAACCTACGCACAAGATGTATCCACCTAGTCCAACGGTCGCCAATAACAGACCGTCTAAACTGTATGTTAAGCGGGATAGTACCCAACACTGTAGCAACGGAAACCTCTTTCCGCTGCGCAATGTTGTAAAGGGAAGGATATTGTAAGGCCAGCGGCGAATCTCCTAACCAAGTATCCTTCTAAAATCGAGTATCCCGTCCATTCCCAATGATAAATTTGATCATGTTAAAGAACGCCACTTTCTTCCTCATAATCCCTTTCCAGAATGGTGAGTCAGTCGCTTTTACCGTAACCTGGGCTAGTGTTTTGGCATAGAGATATTTGTTACGCAATAGCTGAGCCCAAACTCCGTCACTTTCTGTGCATAACCGGTATAACCATTTGCTGAGTAAGCACCTATTTTTCACCTCCAAGTTTTCAATTCCCAAGCCTCCCTGGTCCTTTGGTCTACAAATTACATTCCACTTTGCCAAACGATACTTATTTTTGTTCTCATCAATTTGCCAGAAGAATCTAGATCGATAAAAGTCCACGACTAAGTTTTTTTACCGGAGGCGGGATGTACCGGTGTTGGATCTACCACAAACTATTGCTTTTAGATTTGTGCTGTGCTGGACCCACCCAGAATTTAGTTTCTGTTTCTTCGGTGATACAAAACGTATACGAGATGAATACAAGGACGATGAGCCCAACAATAAATATCTCCCAACCAGCCCCGTCTCTCTCTCGCATTATCTCCAGATTAGATCGTACAACCTCTCTCTCTCTCTCCTCAGAGCAACAGGAGCTTGACCGGCTGGCCTCCTTCCAACTCCGGCGACCGTCAACTCCGGCCAAACGGATCTGCTTCCCCACCAGCCTGCGCCCAACTCCGGCGACCGTCAACTTCAGCGAGGCAGTTTTGCGGTGAGGTGTGTCTGTCCCGGCCATCGATGGGTCCGATGACGACAACAAGGTAGTGGCTTCACCGGCTGGCGCTGGATCCGGCGTCCACGACGCCGCTCGGCGGCCTCCTCATCCATCCCGTCCCCGGCGTGATCAGCTCGTGAGCACGGGCACCACGATGGGTCATCGCCAGATCCGGCGACTCCAAGCCTGACCGCCACCGGATTTTGTGAGTCAAGAATCCCATCTATCCTAACCTCTCTCCATATGCACTTCATGATTTCGGATTTAATTAGCATGATTTGAACATTCTTTGTTTCTTTACCAGATCGTCGGCCTCCCCTGCTACTTCAGTTCCAGATATTTGTTGAACATTCTTTGTTTCTTTACCAGATCGTCGGCATCCCCTGCTACTTCATTTTCAGATATTTGCAACTTGATTTGAACATTCTTTGTTTATGACAGAGAGCCTGGGGTATAGTTTTTTGAAAGAGACCGAGATCTATGAAATTACTTCTCTGAAAATATGTAATTACTTCCTTGTAATATATTTGAATGTGGTGTTGCAAGTTGTGAAACAAATTTATCTGAAATGATTTGTGGAATATATGTGAATTTATATTTCAATATGGTGAAACTGACAATTTCAGTCTATGGAAGTGTTATATATTTCTGAAAATGGTTGGAATGATCTTCAGTGAGATATGAATTGAAATAGCTGTGTATAGTTGAGTTGTGCAAAAAATGTGAAACTAATATTTCAATGTATTGTTGTAAGTTGTGAAACTAATTTCTCTGAAATATATGAAATTACTTCTCTGAAATACATAAAACTGATATTTCTCATATTTGTAACTTGTTATTTCAGTGAGAAATTACTTCCTGAAATATATTTCAATGTGGTGTTGCAAGTTGTGAAACTATTTTTGTCCAAATATATGAAATTACTTCTCTGAAATATATGAAACTGCTATTTCATATATTTGTAACCTGTTGTTTCGTGAGAAATGTACTGAAATATATGAAATTACTTTCCTGAAATATATTTCAATGTGGTGTTGCAAGTTGTGAAACTAATTTCTGTGAAAATATATGAAATTACCACATTGAAATATATGAAACGGCTATTTGTCATATCTGTAACTTGTTATTTCAGAAAGTGAGAGAGGTTTGTCCTTTGTGAAAAATGTGAAACTGGGATTTCAATGTGTTGTTGCAAGTTGCAAAACTAATTTCTGTGAAAATATATGGAATTAGATCTCTGAAAAATATGAAACAACTATTTCTCTTATCTGTCATTTGTTATTTCAGTGATATATGTATTGAGAAATTACTTCCCTGGAATATATTTCAATGCGGTGTTGCAAGTTGTGAAAATAATTTCTGTAAAAATATGAAATTACTTCTATGAAATATATGAAACTGTTGTTTCTCTTATCTGGCATTTGTTATTTAAGTGAGATGTGTATTGGGAAATATGAAATTACTTCCCTGAAATATATTTCAATGTGTTGTTACAAGTTGTGAAAGTAATTTGTGTGAAAATATATGATATTAGATCTCTGACAAATATGAAACTACTATTTGTCATATAATTTGTTATTTCAGTCATATATGTATTGAACTGTATGAAATTGCTTCCCTGAAAATATATGTTATTACTTTACTGAAATACAGAAATATACATAACTTACATGGCTCAGCTACACATAGATATGTGAAATTTATATTACAATGTAGTGTAACTAGACTATTTTAGCCTATGCAAGTGTTATATTCTTCTTAAAAGGATTGCAATATTTTTTGAAAGATTTGAAATGATATTTCAGTTAGGTATGAATTGAAATAGCTATGTGTAGCTAAATTGTTTTGGAAAACATATGAAACTGACATTTAAAGTGAGAGAGGTTGATCCTTTAAAAAATAAGCTGATATTTGTGTAGTGTGTGAACTGTGAAGTGAGACCGGCTTCGGTGGCTGAAATCACGTGGGTAGGTCCAGCTGGTCAAATCACGTGGGCGGGGACCAGTTGGTGGAATACAACGGTTTAAATGAAGTAATGTGTGTAATATAGAGATACATCTTATGACAACTTTTGAGGTGGCAAGATTCTATTGGTCAGAGAAGCTCCGGTAGATCCCGGGAACGGTAAAAAGAGGTTTGCGTAAAAGTCCAATCTTTTCCGTACCCCAACCGGGACTTCAAAGAAAGAGAGGAGGAACATGGGCATACTTGTGAGTACAGAATTAATAAGCACCAATCTTCCTCCATAAGACAAAAGTTTGGCCTTCCAGCAACTTAGCCTCTTTACAAACCGATCCTCGATACATTTTCAATCTTTATTTGTGAGCTTACGATGATGAATCAGAATCCCTAGGTACGTGAAGGGTAGTGTGTCTATTTCACAGCCAAATAGCTGCTTGTAGGTTTCTTGTTCTTCCCTGGCGCGTCCAAAGCAAATGGCTCGGGACGCTGGAACCGGCCACATGGGACTTCACCAACAGCACCATGGCATGGCATGGCCTGCCACCAGCAACCCGCTTGGCTCATATGGCAGCTTGCACGGCGTCGGACGTGCTGGACGAGCTCCTCAGCGACTTGAGCGACATCTTCATTGAGTCCCACGACGTGGTTCCGGAGTGTGAGCGCAGCCACATCTGCCTCCTACCTAGGACGAACGTTGTAGCTGTACGCCCTTACTGGTATGTGCAACAACAAAAGGATGAGTTGGCACCTACATTGCACGGATACTTCAGAAAGCGCGCGTATCCAGCCAAATACTGCCCCAATACTCGGATACTGCCCCGAT
Organism: Aegilops longissima; assembly: GCA_021605205.1. Lineage (NCBI taxonomy): Eukaryota > Viridiplantae > Streptophyta > Magnoliopsida > Poales > Poaceae > Aegilops > Aegilops longissima. The sequence continues at coordinate 38,002,092 of CM038680.1, read as the reverse complement.
ACGGCCCGATACGTATCCCGTAAGTATCCCTCAATTTTATGATTTGAAAAAAAAATACTATTTGATACTCCTAGGATACTTCTGCGATACTTTTTAGATACCTGAAATCCCTCGTTCGACATGAAATCCCCTCAATAGTAAAGGCGCGCCTTTTGAAGATATCCAACATGGGAGTGAGTTCATGCCAAAATATGACCATCAATGTTCTTGTTTAATTGAAAGGTGAGCAAAAGAGAGTCGATGCACTGATTGGAACAACAAACCCATGAAAATCCCACTGCCAATTAATGAAAGTGGACCAAGTGCATGAAAACAAAGGGAATGATCCTGTTGAGGCATGCTTTGACCTAGAAGCTCTATTTTGTTTTCAATATTTTTTTATAATTAATATATGTAATATCTATCTATATATAAACGTATCCCCGTATCTATGTTTTTAGAAAATTGGCGTATCGGACGTATCCTCGTATCACGTATCCAATACGTATCCAAGTATCCATGCAACGTAGGTTGGCACACAAAGGTGCGACTAGGCATCATCCACAAGAGTGAGTCCTCCTTCTCATCACCGGTCCTCCTCGTCAAGAAGAACCATCAAAGACAAGTTCCCGATCCCGGTGGTAGATGAATTCCTACACGAGCTGCACGGCGCCTAATTCTTCAGTAAGCTGGACCTTCGGTCTAACTATCACCACGTGCTCATGCAACCGCAGGACATTGAGAAGACAGCATTCCGCACACACCAGGGCCTCTTTGAGTTTGTTGGAGTAAATTACAAAAAACCATCACAATTGCGGACCCTTAATAAAAAATCATCACCATTCGTTTTTTTTTGCAAAAATCCATCACTATTCTGCTGACAGTTTGTAAAAAACGCTGATCGGTCAATTAAAGCAATTTGATTGAAAACCTGACGAGTAGGTCCCACTGTCAGGTGCCACGTGGCGCTGGTGAAGACGGCGCTCGTCACACCGTTTGGATCACCCGTTAGGTTGACTTGGGACCCACCCCACTACAGTTAGCGTTGCCGCCGCCGGTGGGGTCGATACGGCAGCGCCGCCCTCGTGCGCGCCGGCCGGCCCCGCCGCCACGTCTGGGCAGCTCGCACCGCCGCCGTTGCTCCTTGCGCCCGCCACCCTCTTTTCCTCTTCATCTCCTCTTTCTGTGCGCGTCCGCAAGCCACATAGCTGCGGCCATGGCTCGGTCGGAGGTCAAAGCCGGTGGATCTTATGCCGCACGATCTCCAGCTCCGTTAGCCCGGACCACATTCTTTGCTTCCTCGCGTCTCCGGAGGTTCCTCGGTGCCGCACCGAGCTGGGCAAGATCGGGAGCTTGGAGACGACGAGCACCGAGCCGTGGAGCGAAGCCGTCGAGGTGAGCCTCATCAACGCCGGAACCCGTCGCCGTTCGCGCGCGAATACATACGCACGTACAGGTGTACAACAAGCTGCTTGCGCATGGCGAACGGCGAGCCCGGCGCTCGGACGCGTGCAGCGGCCCGGAGCAGCACGATGGACAGGGCGTGAGCCGAGGTCTCGGGCCTGTACGGCGTCTCGGACACAGAGGCGGCGTGGTGGTGGCCACCATGCGGCGGTGACAGCACACGGCGGCGGCGACAGGCCGACAGCTCGGCCGAAGTATGCGGCCAGCACGGCGATGCCCGTTATCTGGGAGGTTGAGGAGCATGGGGTGGCCGTGGACGTTGTCAAGGACCTTGAAGACCCAGTGGCGCACTACCCCGGCGGCGCGGCCGCGTCTTGCCACGCTGCCTGCTAGGTGTTCGATCAAATGCAAGGAGACAGAGGAGGGCCTCTTGGGAGCTCGACCATGGCGGAAAGGAGGCGTCCGGGCCACTGCTAATCCATTTGAGCATATAGGCGGCGCACGTGCACAGCTTGCACGAGGTGGAGGTGGAGCAGCATAAGAACTCCGCGTCCAGTGCTGGCGCTGGTTGGCTTCCGACGAGCCGAAAGGCCGTCGAGCGGCGTCCATGGCGGGCAGGAGCTGCAGCGGCTGGCGGTGCGCCATGTCCGACGACGGCGCAGGGCGAGGGCGGTGGGCTCGGGGGACCCGGCTGCACCGGCGGGCGCGTGCGGGCAGACCCAGCTACAGTGGCTGGCGCTGCCGCGCGAGTCAAAGCCCCTATCCACTTAACAGTATAGGCTAACGGTGTGACATTTGACCGCCACGTCAGCACTTACAACTGGATCCCATCTGTCAGATTCTGTGTTAAAAGCTGCTTATTGGTTGATTAGTGTTTTTTTGTAAAAGGATTACTGAATGCCTGATGGTTTTTGTAAGAAAAACGAATGATGGTGGTTTTTTAATTTAGAGTCTATAATTATGGTGGTTTTTTGCAATTTACCCAGTTTGTTGTGATGCCTTTCGGCCTCACCAATGCCCCGGCAACGTTTCAGGCCCTCATGAACAATGTGTTGCACCCATACTTATGACGGTTTGTCCTTGTTTTTTCTCACGACATTCTCATACACAGCACATCTTGGTCAGAACACCTCCGACATGTCCGTGTGGTCCTCCTGACCTTCACTGCGTCAACACCAGTCACCACCTCTTCGTCAAGCGCTCTAAAGTGCTCTTTCGGTGAGACCACTGTCGCTTATATCGGGCACGTTTTAAACAAAGGGCGTGGCTATGGATCAATAAAAGTGCAGGCTGTGGCTGATTGGCTGGCACCCAAGTCCGTACGGGCAGTGTGTGGCTTCTTGGGATTAGCTGTCTACTACCGTAAATTCATCTGCGACTATGGCACCATCACTGCACCCCTCACCAAGCTCCTCTGGAATGCATGGACGACTGAGGCTGCCATGGCCTTTGCTTCCTTGAAGACCACTCTCACTACAGCGCCCATGCCGCACCTCCCTGATTTTACACTTGACTTTGTGGTGGAATGTGATGCATCTGGCAGCGGGTTTGGGGCTGTTTTGAATCAGGGTGCAGGGCCGCTAGCATTTGCCAGGAAACATATAGCACCCCAACATGCCAAAGAAGCAGCCTATGAGAGGGAGCTCATCAGCCGTGTACACATTGGGCGGCAGCACTGACAACCAAACCTATGGGGGCGCACGTTTGTGGTACATATATACAGACCATTACAGTCTGAATTTTTGGCTTCATCAGCGTTTTTCTACGATACCGCTGCATCATTGGGCCAGTAAGCTACTTGGGTTCCGAGTTGAATTCAAACCCAGGAACCAGAACATTGTCGCGGACGCTCTCTCACGCTGCAGTGCCGAACCAGGAATAGTTATGGTGCTATCTATCCCTCAGTTTAGCTTCTTCGATGAGCTCGGCCAAGCTACAGCCGTCGACCCAGCTTGATCGCGTTACATGCACACATCGAAGCCGGCCAGCTCAAGGCGCCATGGGGTTTGTTGGACGACTTGGTCACCTTTGACCACGTCTGCATACTCGGCAACATCAGATCTGTTACCATGGGTATTGGCAATGGCTCATGAAGGAGGACACAAGGGAATTCAGAAGACCCTACACCACCTGCGACATGACTTCCATGTAGGACTGGACGACCGAGCGAGCTTTTCGGCTCGGCCAGAAGCTCGCTCCAGCTCGGCCCGTTACAGCTCGGCCCATTACAGTGAACGAGCGAGCCTAGCTGTGAAAAGAGGCCCGATCCCTGACCGAGCCGAGCCGAGTTTCGCCGGTCCAACTCGGTGACTCGCTCGAGGCCCAGCCCAGTTTCCATCAGCCATCCTCGCATTAGGGCAAGAGCCCCTCCCTTCCTCTGTTCGGCGCCGCCGCATCCCTCACCTCGCCGTGCCGCAAAAAATGGATCGATGGCGACGGGCGACGCGGCGTTTCCTCATCACACTGAACACCGGCGGATGTGCCTCCCCTAGTTTCTTGCCGAACGTGACGAGCAGGTACTCTCTCCTTTCTTCCCATCCCCATCCCCAGCACCAGCAGTAGCTGCGCGCGCGCACGCCCGCACTCACGCGCTCCCCTGCACGGGCGCACGGACGGACGACAGACGACATACATGCTCCCCTGCACGGCTGTGGCTGCGTACGCACGTAATGGAGGGATGGGTGGATGAATGCTCCTGCTTGATTGTGTAGAGTATAGCCGTCGTCGTCCTCGCCATGCCTGATGCCGCCGTCGTCCTCGCCACGCCCGACACTGGACGGCGCTCTCGGCACCGACGGCGGACGCCCCTTGTCATCGCCGCATCAGACACCGCCGTTCCTCGCTGGCCAAGGGTCCGCCGCCCCGAGCAGAAGCATCCATCCATCCATCATCGACACGAGCTGCTCGGGCTGGACCGAGCCAGAGGCAAACGAGCCGAGCCTCAAGAAACAGGCTCGTTCAACGAACGAGCCAAGCCGAGCTCGGCTCGCTTTAGGTGAGCCAAAGGCAGGCTCGGTCTCAACTCGGCTCGGCTCGACTCGTGTCCAGCCCTACTTCCATGTCCTTCAGGACCGCGTTGCGGTACAGGACTTCATTCGGTCTTCTGGTACTTGTCAGCGCGGCAAGACTGAACATCTGCATCCTAAGGGTCTGCTGCGCTCCCTCGAGGTCCCATCTAGCATTTGGTCAGGCCACTCGATGGACTTCGTGGAGGGCCTCCCAAAGGTGGGCGGCAAGTCGGTCATCTTGACAATAGTCGACTGCTTCTCAAAGTATGGGCACTTCATCCCCCTTGCACTTCCATACACAGCGGCTTCCGTGGCACACGCATTCTTGTGCGCATCCATGGCAACCCGGCTCCTCCATGCTACACCAAGCACTACTATAATGCCAAACACCATGACACCCAGTATGAGGCGAGTGCCTGAGTGTGGCTCCGACTTCATCACCGAGCAGCAGCATCCCTCCCTGGTGCAGCCAAATGAAAACTATTACCCGGCCATTGCGATCCCAACCACATTGTTTACAAGGTCAATGACGTCGCAAGCTAACACGCAAGCAGCAGGAACCAGACAGTTTATCTGGCTGGTGGCCTGGAGCAGTGAGGAAAACAGCCTCTATGTAGTTTCTGATTAACATCTTAATTGATCAATGCTTTAACAACAATAAAAGCAATTGATGCTACCATAATGCTACTCATTCAGAAGAAAAACATGAATGTTGTTCACTTCATTGATATTTAAGAAATGCAGTACTGTAGGTTGTTGGGGACACAGATCTCATACCTGAATGTAAAGCTTGAATTATTTTGTGTAGTACTGCACCTGAATGCATTCATTGTAAACAAACAATAAATTCGCAAGGGATCAACGTCGTCGTGAGGCATAATGTTTACAGGAACAGACAAAAGATCACTGAGGTGTCCTAACCAAACATGCCGGTCCACCCCTAAGTTTAAACCTCGCTTCGCTATAATGTTTACATGTGATAAAAGAATGAATATACTCTAAATCTTTCTCGCTTACAATAGAATTACATTGCTAAACCAGAAATCATTGTTCATGGACATCAGGTAGAGTCATGCAAAATTGAAATCATTTCTCTAGTTAGATTTAGATCTACAGTTGCGGATTTTGCATGCTCCAATCAGTTTCAGTCTCTTCACTGAACTCAAACCATATCATCTAGGATTCGTTCAGCCTCTTTAATTCACTCTGTTCTAACTACCAGGCAATCCACATTCATTCCCTTTGTCATGGATGTTTATCTGTTTGTGGGCGTCGACGAGCAAGATCCGGACATGGAGGATAAGGAGGTGATGGCAATATCACTGGCAGCCATCGCGGGTGTTAAGCCATGCACGGGGCAGACCTTATGTCTCCCTTTCTATAATAATAAAAAAAAACATTGGTGGCCCTGCTCGACTCTGGGTCTGCGAACAAACTTCCTTGCTGAACGCGCCGTGGCTCAAGCAGCCTTGCAACACTGGGCTCTATGCAACAGTGGCCAATGGTGACCGCATCAACAGCATCGGTGTGTGTCGTGCCATCGCCATCAGTTTTGGCTGCGCTCACACCCTGCCTCTTGATGGCTTTTACGTTATCATCGGCACTCAATGGCTCGGGACCTGGGACCGACCACATGGGACTTCACCAACAGCACCATGACATGGCATAGCCTGCCACCAGCAGCCCTGTTGGCTCATACAGCAGCTTGCACAGCATCAGGCATGCTGGACGAGCTCCTCGGCGACTTCAGCGACATCTTCATTGAGCCCCACGACGTGGTTACTGAGTGTGAGCACAGCCACCGCATCTGCCTCCTACCTGGGACGAATGCCATAGCTGTACGGGGTTCACGTTTGTGGAACGTACCGACCATTAGTCTGAATTTTTTTTGCTTCATCAGTGTTTGTCTAAGATACCGCAGCATCATTGGGCCAGTGATCTACTTGGGTTTGATTCCCGAGTTGAATTCAAGCCCAGGAACCAGAACATTGGCGCGGACGCTCTCTCACACCACAATGCCAAACCAGGAATAGTTATGGTGCTATCTTTCCCTCGGTTCAGCTTCTTCGATGAACTCCGCCGCTACAGCCGTCGACCCAGCTTGATCTCGTTACATGCACGCATCGAAGCCGGTGAGCTCAAGGCACCATGGGGTTTGGTGGACGACTTGGTCACCTTTGACCACCATGGGATCTGTTACCACGGGTATTGGCAATGGCTCATGAAGGAGGACACGAGGGAATTCAGAAGACCCTACACCACCTGTGACGTGACTTCCATGTCCTTAAGGACCGTGTCGCGGTACAGGACTTTATTCGGTCTTCTGGTACTTGTACATCTGCATCCTGAAGGTCTGCTGCGCCCCCTCAAGGTCCCATCTAGCATTTGGACAGGCCTCTTGATGGACTTCATGGAGGGCCTCCCAAAGGTGGGCAGCTGGTCGATCATCTTGACAATCATCGCGACCGCTTCTCAAAGTATGCGCACTTCACCCCCACTTGCACATCCATACACGTCGGCTTCAGTGGCACGTGCATTCACCGACAATGTGTGCATCCATGGCAACCCAGAATCCATCGTCTGTGACCGCGACCTAGTGTGGAACTACCCTGAACATGAGTACAGCTTACCATCCCCAGTCAGACGGACAGTATGAGGCGGTGAGCAAGACAATAGCCATGTACCTCCGTTGCATAACTGGTGATCGTCCTCGCCAATGAGTCTGTTGCTGTCATGGTCAGGATTATGTGCCGAAGGAGGCACGCACCACAGCAGTGGACAATGAGCTACAGGTTGGTAACTTATTTCTGGCTGACATCCGCAATCTGCACCCGGCTCCTCCAAGCTCAAGACTACGCCAAGCGCTACTATAATGACAACCACCATGACATTGAGTATAAGGTGAGTGCCTGGGTGTGTCTCTGACTTCATCACCGAGCAGCAGCATCCCTCCCTGCTGCAGCCAAGCTCAAGACTACGCCAAGCACTACTATAATGCCAAACACCATGACACCCAGTATGAGGCGAGTGCCTGAGTGTGGCTCCGACTTCATCACCGAGCAGCAGCATCCCTCCCTGCTGCAGCCAAATGAAAACTATGACCCGGCCACTACGATCCCAACCACATGGTTTACAAGGTCAATGACGTCGCAACCTAACACGCAATCAGCAGCAACCAGACAGTTTATATGGCTGATGGCCTGGGGCAGTGAGGCAAACAGCCTCTATGAAGTTTCTGATTAACATCTTAATTGATCAATGCTTTAACCACAATAAAAGCAATTGATGCTACCATAATACTACTCATTCAGAAGAAAAACATGAATGTTGTTCATTTCATTGATACTCCCTCCGTCCCAAAATTCTTGTCTTAGATTTGTCTACGTACGAATGTAAAGTCACATTTTAGTATTAGATACATCCGTATCTAGACAAATCTAAGACAAGAATTTTGAAATGGAGGGAGTATTTAAGAAATGCAGTACTGTAGGTTGTTGGGAACACAGATCTCATAGCTGAATGTAAAGCTTGAATTATTTTGTGTAGTACTACACCTGAATGCATCCATTGTCAACAAACAATAAATTCGCCAGGGATCAACGTCGTCGTGAGGCACGCAGGCTGACTCGGCTGGCCTCTCATGGGATTGAGGGTGGGGGTAGAGGTGGCTTGGCACGGGAGAGAGGAGGGCAGGGGCGGGGAGAAAAGGCCCGAGCTCGGCGAGGCGGAGGGGACAGGTCAGAGCAGATAGAGGATGGACGGCCAGCAGAGGGCACCGCGGCATGGGGGGACAGCGGGTTTCTATCCGCGTGGAGGAGGATCGGCGGCCGAGGGGTTGACCACCGGCGCGGTGGCCGGCGAGAGGGGGGACTGGGGCGAAGGAGATGGAGATGGAGTTTTTTTTTTAATGTAGGAGATGGAGATTTTTTTTGAGACATGTAGGAGATGGAGATGGAGCAGCGGTGGGCGACAGGGTTTCTGTCCTGCGTTCATTCGGGCTGGAAACCGTGGCCCGTGGGCCATGTACGAGTAATTCGGGATTCCAAAAAAGTAACAAATTCATTAAATAATTTGTCTAAAAATCACCAAAAAAATAATGTGAAAATTTCATTAAATAATTAGGTATTTTCTATTTATATACTTATTTTTTATTTTCAAAATATTTCGCGAGTTCAAAAAAGTTGGAAATTTTTAAATAATTTCGAATTTTGAAAAGTTCTTGCAGAAATCATAAAATGGTCGTGAATTAAAAAGATGTTCCAGATTTTGAAAATGTTTGGAGAATCATAAAATGGTCGTGATTTTGAATGAACTTTCACTATTTTGAAAAACAAATGTTTGGGAAATCAAAACATGTTCATAAATTTGAACAAAACTTCGTGAATTCCAAAAAATTAATGAATTTTTCAAAATCATTCAGGAAAATAAAAAAATGTCCACGAATTTAGAAAATTGTATTTTGTAAAAAAAACATCATTGGTTCAAAAAATGTTCGCTCATTCGAGAAAATGTTCATGAATTCGAAAAATGTTCTTGCATTCGAAAAATGTTCTTGCATTTCAAAAAAAAGTGTTTGTCAAAACAAAACAAAACAAAACATAACATAACAAAAATACGCGTACATTTGGAAAATGTTCTTCCATTCAAAAACAATTCACGGGTTTTTAAAAAATCCACAATTCCAGAAAATGTTTTTGAATTTGTATAGATGTTCACGACTTAAAGAAACTTTCGTCAATTTGTATAAAATGTTGACGGATTCGAAAATGTTCCCAAAATATTGATTACAAATTTGAAAGATTTTTGCAAAAGTGGAAAAGAAAAGGAAAAGGAGTTCCTATGGAATCACATGTGATCGTGTCCAAGTAGTACAGACGCATGAGCTGGGCCCATACAATACAGAGGCATGTCGGACTTGTTGTGCAGCGGAACTTAGCGTCCTTCGGAAAATTCTTCCAAGCTGCTGCAGCGGAACAGCCTCTGCGTGTGCCCGTTCCACGCGTGACCGTGCGTGAGTTGCATGCGACACATGCCATCGATGCAACAAGCAAGCAAGTAAGCGAGACGCAGTGCAAACTACAGTACCACACCGAGATGGATGGACGAGGCAGGAGTAGGAGAGTGGTTGTTGACCAAGTCGTCGTTGCCGCCGAGGGTGAGGCTAACTCCACCGCACCACCCTATTTTGTCCTGGTGTGTTTGTTTGAGGTAAAACGGACAAAAGAGGCTACCCAGCCGCAGACTCTATCTTATTTTTCTGTTCGTTTTCTGTCCGTCTGACCCCATTCACGACCCAAACTTGTGCTGGCTTTGGGGTAAAAGCGGACACGAAACGGACAACTTTATGGCGTCCTCGTCCGCTGCATGCCCGCCGGCCCCATGTGTCGGCCCCACCTCTCTCTCTCCTCATTTTCTCTCTCCGCCCGTGACGAGCAACGGCAATGATGGCGTCTTAAGCGGGCGCGGCGAGAGGGGAGCACGAGGCCGACGGGCGATGAGGAGGGCGCGGCGAGGGCGAAGGGCTGCGCGGCGCGGGGCGAGTCTTGGCGGGCACGGCTTGGGAGAGCAGGCGGGGCGGGGCGAGGGCGAGAAGCGCTTGGCCTGGCGGGCGAGGCGAAGGCGCGGCAGGCATGGCATGCCATCGGGCGAAGCGCCGCCAGAGAACAGAGCGAAGCATGGCGTCGCTAAGCGAGAGCGGCGCGGCGAAGCGAAGCGCGCCGAAACGGTCTGTGCAGGGCGGCGGCGAGGCGGCGGAGCGCGCAGCGCAGACACGGCGAGCGGACGTGAGGCAGTGAAGAGCGAAGCGGCAGCGGAAGCGGCAAGCGGCGGCGGCGCTGCCGGCTGCTGGCGGCGGCAATCGGCACGCGGCGGCGAGGCGCGGCGATGGGCTAGGTAGGGGCGGACGTTTTGGGTCGCTCTGCCGCGGTGGGCGCCTCGAACACAAGCCGGACACGCATGTCTATTTTCATCCTCATTGTCACTTCAAACGGACGAAATCCGGACAAAACCAACGTCCGCTTGGGATTGTGCGGTGGTGTTGGCCTGATGGTGAGCACGACCCGCTATTTGCTTGGGACGCATGTGTATGCAGATTCCCCTGCTGCTCACGTGTCACGCAAGTCGTACTACTGCAGCCTGCCTGCTTGCTTACCCTTAGGCCAACTCCACCGCATGACTCTAAAAGGACGTCCAGTTTGTCCGGATTCTGTCCGTTTGGGGTGGCAATGGGTGGCATTGGGTGGCAAAACAGACATGCATGACCCGGTATAGTTGGAGACTCCCAATACACGAAACGACCCCAAAATGTCCGTCTCGGCCGCACGCCTTACTCGCCGTGAGCTCCGCTCTCGCTCGCCGGTCGGTGGCCGGCAGGCAAAGTGACGCGACCTTGAGGCGGCGCTGGGCGTGCAGGTGTGGTTGCGCTTGGCTACTTGTGGCAACAAGCAGGATTTGGCTTGGCCTGCATGTGTGGCGGCGCGGCGCGCGAAGCGTAAGGTCGGTGCGCGGCGCGGGCGTCTGAGGCGAAGCGGTGGCGCGCATCGGCCGGCCGTGGCGCATGCGGGCGTGGGCGCGTGCGGTGCGGTCGGTGCCCCACGGCCGCCTGATGCCCGCTCAGCGTGGCGCGCCTGCGGGTCAAGCGCACCCGACGCCCCCCGCTCGCGCGGTTGTTTCTACCTTGCCGGAGCTCGTCGTGCGAGCAGGCAGCAGACAAAGCGGGCATCCATGGCCGGGAAAAAGGAGAAAAAGGAGGAGAGAGGAGATGGATGGGCAGATTCCCTTTTTATTTGTATGACAGGCGGGCCACAATGCACATGCAAGCGGACCGAGGCGGACGAGAAGCGGCCAGAGAGTGTCCATCTGTGTTCGCTTTGGCCTCAAAACGAGACCAACTTTGGTTCAGAGATGGGGTGAAACGGACACGAAACAGGCGAAAAAGTAAAATGGGGTCTACCGTTGGTTCGTCTGGTATGTCTGTTTTACCTCAAACGGACACACCCGGACAAAATGGAGTCATGTGGTGGAGTTGGCCTTATCATGTTCATCTGCAACACGCAATGTTGGGCTCAACTTTTTTGCGCAAGCTCGTCCGTGCTCGAGATGACAAAATTGTGACGGTAATTTGGCGCGCGTGCATACAAATTTATGAGTATCTCACGTCCTAAAAAGGAGTAGCGCGCTCTCTCTCTCTCTTCATAATCAAGTAGACTTTAGCTACTATTTTTTTAGTCTGCATATAAGATTTAGTTAAAGTCAAACTTTGTTAACTTCTGACTAAGTTTATAGAAAAAAATCAAGATACACAATATGAAATTAGTATTGTTAAATGCATCACGAAATTAATTTTCATACCGTATAAATTTAGTATTATAGTTGTTGATATTTCGATAAATTGCGTGTGAACCTGTAGCCACGCGAGGTCGGTCTCAACACCACTAGTTCCCACGTGATTCGTGCAACATAAATACAGCGAGTGCTATAACGTTTCACGGTTTCGTAGACAAGCTCGTATAGTTAGGGTATTACCTCTGTCCCATCCAGCATATGGCCCGCCAGGCAGGCTCATGCATTGAAGCTAGACCTGTGCACCCACCAACGGCTGGTTGCACCACGCGGAAAGGCGACGCTGGTTGATTACACGTCAGCCCCAACGGCTAGCTGGACCACGCTCCCCTCTATCTTTTTAAACGTCCGGCGATATTGTTTCTGCTGCCCATTCTTCTTCTCCATTTCTGAAAGCCTCGTCGGAGCTCACAAGCATGTGTTCATACATGTCTCAGCGTAGCTACATACAACACCGCCAACCAGTTGCCCCCGCTCAGGAACGGAAGAAAACCCAGGGAGTCATTTCTACAAGTGTGAACTCCATGGAGTAAGTTTCTCTACATCCTTTCCACCTGTCTTCTTCATTCCGGGCTAATTTCTTTGTTTACGTCATAGCATGGAGGGTGCAGTCTTTCGAAGCGGTAGAACAAGTACATATAGTACTTCAGCGCGGGGCCATCTGATTTCGCGTGCACCGTTCCATCGCCACGTCTCGCTTCTGGAACAGAATCAACCATTGTTGAAGAACACATTCATCCTTGGCCTCGTGAACCTGCTGGCCATGGCCATCATCTTCATGCAGAAACTCTGAAGCTTAGGGCCTCTGCCAAGGGAGTGCAGTAGATTTCATACGTATTTTTTTTACTTTTGCGTGCTTTGCATGTATGTATTTGCTAGTAGTACGTGTTGCTTGGGTAGACAGCTGGCCTATCAGTAATACTCCCTCCGTTTTTAAATATAAGTTTTTTTAAAGATTGCACTACGGATTACATACGAAGCAAAATAAGTGAATCTACACTCTAAAGTATGTCTATATACATCTGTATATAGTCTATAGTGAAATTTCTAAAAAGACTTATATTTTGGAACGGAGGGAGTACATCTCCAACGGTTGTGTGCATGCAGCCCCATCATGGTAAGTCGTATTTGAGTACGTTATTAACTGAACCGTAACCACGAGATACACTGCAAAACAAAAGCAAATACACCAAACAGCGTCGACGTCATTAATGATCTGTATAACGTGTGCACCGCAGCCACAGCCACTGAACCCCCATAAATCACCAGTGGACAAGAGTTTAATGAGCCCCAGACCCCCTGCGCGCATCAATTCGCCCCTGTTATCCTGTAGTCTGACCATGGCACCCAGCATGAATTAATTTGCTATCAACACATCGGATCTTCAAGAGCACGACGACACCCCAGGCTCGCCTATAAATTTTCCTACACGCACGACATTTCACGGACGATGCTACATATCCTAGTACCATCCATGCGAAAGACTAAACGGTAGAAAGTTGTTGGATTAGCCATCGTGTAAGGATCGTGACAACATATATATGTCGTGTGTAAAGTAGTTTCGAATTGAAATTTTGCTACACGCACGACATTTCACGGATTGATGACTCCTCTTAGTGGTGTTTCAAGTGCGGTTATCCTTTCAGCACTTGTTGTTCTCTTGTCTGGCATCGCTGCTCTCCTTTTCCTGCAATCATCAAGTAACGAAAAGATCATGAGCTCCAACTATAGTGTGCGCAACCAACGAGCATGGGTGCTTAATGATGGCTGCCCTACGTCCATAGCAGTTATGCCATCGCCCCATCCGTGACGTCTGGCGCTACCAGACCTGTATACATAGGATTATTAATGCCGTCTGGTCCACTGGCTGGGCGTATAGCACACCGTATTCAGCAGGGCCAGTAAATTAGATGCCAGGCATTGCAAATGAGCCTATATAAAGTAACAGTCCTGATGCGCCCACGGACGAACGGGATTACGGCAGCGCGTGGCTGCATGTCCCAAAAATCCGCGTCCTTGATATTTTTTTCTACAAAGTTGATCAAACTTTATAAAAAGAAATGGAGTGACTACTACTTGTACTTGTACCAGTATCGCAGTACGATGCATTCCCATGTGGAAGCGTCAAGTGTTGGTGTTAAATTCTTAGTAGGGACAGTTAACGATCCCAACAAACTACGTACGTACTCCAGTCGTATCATTAGCACGAAATGCTAGGAATCCTGGTGCAACAGAAAAGCTGATGGAACAGAAAAGCTGATGGACTTTACCGTACTTTGCCCATCCACATCCCAGCTTTGCGACAGGAGATTGGCAGGCGACAAGACAGCAGTCCGTAGGAGTATATTATTATTATTATTATTAAAAAAGCAAACATGAACTCCCCTAAAGCCACCCAAACAAATGTACACGGGACAATTAGAACCCTCAGATCTAATCCAATTAGTCAAATCTAAGAGTCCATAGTAATTCGATGGTCTGCCAGCCAATCAAACGGTTCAGATTCGATGTTCTGCCAGGGCAGACGACGATCGATCTGACCGGGCCGGATGGATCACCCCAACAAACCGCTAATCCCGCGCGGCAATCCTTCGTCTCACGCCCACGCACGCCGCATCTTCCCCACTAACTCCGCCGGTTATGCAGGCGAATATGCGCCATCAGATCCTGTCCCTGGATGTCACCGCCCCACGCTGTTGGCACCCATCCCGTCGCTGGATGGAGGGTGCCGCTGGAGGCGGCCGTGCCAACGACGAGCGTAGGACGCGGGCGGACCTCCCTCACCCTGCCTTGCCGCCCCTCCGGCCCTCATCATCCTCGTGCTTCTCCCGCACCGACGTCTCCCCGCCGCCTCGGCACCTTCCGTAGCAGGCCAGGACCGGAGCCGAGAATGAGGCGTCTGCACGCGACCATCTCTCCCTTCGAGCGCCTTCGACACGCCCCCGACTGTTGCCGCCAACTTCACTGGAAGTTTCACGATGATCCAGGTAATCGCCAAACAAACCATTGTCTGCTCATGATTTCAGAAGAGAAGCGGGGGAGTGTATTCATGTGATGAGTAAGAAGATGAACTTGTGTGGTTCAGTCACCGGATCAACTGTTAGATGCCCAGAAGGTAGTGTTAGTGTGTTACTACACCTGAAATTACAACTCAGCTAGCAGCTTCCTTCACAGTGAGCAGGAGATGCTCACCGCCGAGGCTGGGTTCAGAAATACAGATAGGTAGGTAGATGGACGAGAATGAGATACCTTTTTCCTTTTTCTCCTGTTTATCTAGATCGGCCGATCACCAAGGCATGTAGCTGTTTGTAATTTATATCGGAAGTGCAAGCATTCTCACATAGATAATAGAAAATGGTGGTAATCCGCTCAGGGAGTGATTCTCTCTAATTCATGGGAGCACCCACAGGGCTGTAATCGCCGTGAAGATTCAGCAGTTGGCTCTCACTAATTCAGGGCGCGTCGAAGGCACCGCGACGGTGGGAGTCACTATACGGATATCAGGCCAGTTGCATTATTTCTTGCCTGATATTTTTATTTATTGTTGCAGACTGGGGTAGGATGCTGAAGATGTAGAGGTTGTTGCTCCAGTGACGCTGGAGCCCATTCAAAGGAAGAGAATATGCGCGTTTTTCCTCCTAACCATTTGAGTAGTGTTCTGTGCAATTTATGCACATTTTGAAAATGTAGTTATAGACGTCGAATTTATCTCCAATCCTCTATTGTACCGTATCTTCTACAATCTTTCATATTTTAGCATGAATTTTTTAAAATGTGTGTTAGAAAGCTTGTATATCATACATACATGTGCTATTTTTTTTATTATCTCCTTTCAGACTGTTCGGGCTTCCTAGATCATAATAATTTGTTCTTAATAGCTCTTTGGGTCTTAGAGAATTCAGAATAAGTTCTTACAACAATCGTTACTGGATAAATCATGTATGATACCATGCTTGCACCCTTATTTGCAGCTTTATTTCAGGTTTTTGGCACAATAAGGTTAGTTTGTTTTTTCTGCTTTTTGGTTAGCACTGATGATAATTTGAACCTGTCAGACGGGGAAAGATATGCCCATTACGAGTGCATCTTGATTCAGTTTGAGGAGAAAGAGAAGTTAATTCAGCTTGTGGCATGTGTCCACACTTGTTAACCAATTAACCCTTTTCCATTTGTGTCTTAAAACTACTTTTGTTAACATTGCCAACCTAACAGAGGATCTACTTTTGCTAATAGTGGTCAAATAAAAGAGGATCCAGAGTTTCAGACTCTGTGTTGTACAGAATTATTCTTTGCCAACAATAGCTTTGCTAAGTTTCTCTTGCCTCTCGGTGTTACTACAGGGATTTAGAAACACAAGGAATGATTAACGATGAAAGAACCACAGATAGATCTGTGATTTCTCCATTGGCCAATAATTCAACTGCATGTTTTAGGAACCACAAATAGCTTTGGGTATTTTCTTTGTACGCATTAATAATTTAATATTATATATTGAGAACTGAAATAAATATTTTACGTCATATTTATTTAAAACTTTTTGTATTAATAGTGCAATGCATAGATTTATTTTTCTATGTTTTTATGTTTATTTCCCACTAGACTGAGAATATTGATTATACTAGACAAGTAGTCATTGTTGCTTTGATTCAGAATGAGAAACATTAATTTTTCTGAATCAATGGTGCAATTAGTTCACACCAAACTATTCAAAGGTACTGTACCTCATGTTGGTGAAGATGGCAGATTTCAAACATGGTGGCGAACAAAGGTTTATATTGCAGGCGCCTCTGATTTCTTAAGTTCTTAACAATTTAATGATCGCTCGCTACTATTTTCATCATTATTATAGATAAGAATGCCAGGCCCTTCAGTTTTCTACTACCTTGACGGTAATTGAGATGACAAGGAAATACACGGGAAGCAGACAACTTGGATCATACAATGTCACAAATTGTGTTGGCCAATGTACTTTGCGGCTCAGACAAGGACCTTTATATGCACAGCACAATTTTGTGACAGTAGTCTTTTTAAGCAAAATGACCCTATGAACATACTTATCATTAGTTGTTTCCTCATAGTGGGAACTTTCTATCCAGCTAAACTGGAGCATCAGGTAGCTATCACACACATCCTTTTGAGAACAAGAACACATTTATTTATATGTTTGTCTTGTTTTCTGTTTGTGCTTGCAGGAAAACAGTCTAGCTACTAGAGATTTGAGCTGAAGCACAAGCCTTTCCTCTTTGAATTGATTAAGAACCCAAGGGAGGAGTTCCTATCATCAATGGTAGCTGTACATTCAAATGCATATGCTTGTGAGCTCTGCTCTCTAAACACCCTAAAGATAACAGATGTTATTTTGTACTCTTAACAGGTCTCCCATATGGTAATTGTCTTTATGAAGTGCCCTATGATATTTCTAGAAAGTAAGGTCATGTAGGAAAATGGAGCGCTCCATCTTTGGTTATTCTCTACTCAGGTGTTTATTGCAGTGTTGTCCTTTTTTATCTTTCAGTAAAGTGCAAATTGGAACCTCTAAAAGAAGCTCCTTTTTGTGAAAATTGTTATTTCCTTATGGTGACCATTTCCATACGAACTACTCCCTCCGTAAAGAAATATAAGAGCGTTTAGATCACTAAAATAGTAATGTAAACGCTCTTATATTTGTTTACAGAGGGAGTACTACTGTTTGCTTGCCGTTTTTCTGTTGCATCATGCCCATTCCACAACCTTTATATCGAATCCTGAAGGTAGTTGGATTCATGCTATTTTATTATGACTTTAATGCCTTACTATGCATTTCATCTTCTGATGGTAGAATTTTTTTGCGCTTGAACTATTTAATAAGTTGTTCAAGCCTTCTGAATTTACTTCATTTTAATAAGTTGTATGCGGCGATTTAACTGTCTATGCCCCTCAGGTTTGAGAAGAAGCACATCCCATTACTATTACATGGCAAAAGCGGCTGCATGGCAAGGAGAAAGTCGCAACTCCGCCATGGACTTATGTGGTGATGGGAGTTAAGAGATGGCAATGCATGCTGGTAGTGCTATAAGGCCATGCCAGGGTTTATGATTGCCAGGTGCCGGTATGTTTCTACCATTGGCCCTTGTAGATCCCTTTAGTGAAAGGGCAGTGGTTATCAGAATAGAGATCGTGCATTGTGCAAGTTTGGTAGAGACGTGCATTGCACGTGCACGTTTACTAGTTAGCCTATGTATGCCTAGCCTTGATTACTAGTACTAGTACTACAAGGCCTCTGTTTGGAAGCTGCAGTTAGAGTTAGAGTTGGTTAGTTCAGGCTAAACTAATTCTAAAGGATCCAAACAGATGGAGTTAGATAGCAGTTAGTTGCTCTAACCTGGTAAAAAAGTCCAATCCGGTAGGGAGGTGCTAATTGAAGTTAGATGTGGTTGGTGCCATTAAAAAAAATACCCTCTCCTGCACCCGTACCTCATCCTCCCGCATCAGCCAGTCGCCCCAATCGCCCCGTCCCGTCGCCCCAATCCCGCCACCCCCGCCGCCGCTCCCGCAGCCCCCGCTGCCCCCGTCCCGCAGCTCCCCTTGCGCGCCCTTTGTCGCCCCATCCCGCCACCGCTTCCCGCCCCATCCCTCTCCTTCGGTAGCGGCATCCTCCCGTTCAGCCACTCGAGCCACGGCGTAGTCTCTTGCACCCCCGTCACCGTTAAGCCACTCGACCGGCGCTCCTCGTTGCGGCTAGGCTTCACTTATTCGTGGAGTCTTCACTGATTGCGCCTAGGCTTCTTCAAGAGCGATGTGAAGTGAATATTGGTTGTTTGTCAACCTTTTATGATTCAAGGCCACACCAAATCCGGCTAGAAAGTGAGAAAAATGCATTTAATTGTCAATCTAACCCTGTGATCCAAACAACCATCTTGATTAGAGTTAGCTCAGGGTTAATCTAGAGTTAGAAACTAACTCTAACTCTAACCTTGGTTAGAGTATCCAAACAGGGCCAAGGACCATTACACAGGGGATGTGGAGGCACACGTGACAAGCGGACTACACAGGTCGCGTCGTGCCAACAGCTCTCGGGGTCGATTTTGGAGTACACTCAACATGAGAACCGTTAATTTTTAGACAACTGCTAGAATTATTCCTTTTCCTCTCCAAAACGCTCTTAAACTCCACAATCTCTCCTTTTGATTCCAAGCTAAAGTCTTGATCAACATACACAACAATCTCAAAGCACTCCAAAAAAAGGTTGGAGGCTTCGGAGCCTAATTGCAAAGTCACACACCCCAAAATTACAATTTCAAATTTTGTGTCACCTCGTGGGACCCACATGTAATTGCGATACAACATTCACTTCTCTCCTCACGTTGCAAACCACACACCTCAACACACAGGCCACTGGCATAGGCGCGTAGCACCACCTCTTCCAGCCTCAGCGTCGATGTTAGGCCAACTGCTGCTCACAACCCCAAACGGGCGATCTATTTTGCTCGGATTCTGTCCGTTTGGATACAACAACGGGATCGTATCCGGCCATTTTCTGTGATGCGCCGGCCGTACGCCCAACGCACGACCGCATGTCGGCTGCATTTCGTCCGCATATATTTTTCTTTTCAAGCACATATCTTTTAGTTTCATCATTGATTTTTGATACATGAAAGCACGCCATCAAATTTTGACTAGAATAGCAAGACCAAAGAACACAATAACCATAAGAAGACATTTTAGAAGATAACCAACTTCCACAACTACTCCTTTAAGTTGGATTAGTGCCTTCTCGATGCATTCATTGTTGATATGCGGAGGCTCGATCTTGCATGCTTCTTTCTTCTTCGAGTTTAAAGAAGTATACGTTGTTTCCTCGCATCTAGTCTCATGTCTAACCTCTATTCTAGCAACAATTACACGGTTCTCATCTCTAGCCTCTATTCTAGCTAAAAGTGCATGAACATCTACTAAATTGTGATCTATCAATATATCGATATGCTCTTCTTCCCAATACCAAATGTTGCATCCATTCTACACAATAAAAATTTAAGTTAGCACAACTAGTCAAATCCGAGAGCACAACCGAAGCTAAGTAGCACATACCCCATCAGTTGAGCACTTGATGAACACCCATCCGGGATGCTCCGGCGTTGTAGACATGCGGCGCAAGACCTTCTTTGGGCAGTTAATGAGTGGCAAGGGTGCGCCGACGAGCTTTTGGGTCAGCAACGAGCCCGCCCGATGGCCGTTCATGTATCTGCCGGCGAACCGCTGACAGTGTAGATCCGAGCGGCTAGAGGAGGAGTCAGTACCTGCATGCGGCCTAAAAATCGCCGGCCTATGCGCTGGGGGCCGAACGAGTGGAGATGCTCTAAGTTCGAATCCCACTACCGTTTGATTTTTGTTAAATTCCGCGCGCATCGCCTCGTCCCCGGTTCGAATCACAGCGGGCACGCGTGCGTGTTATTTTCAACAGAAAAAAATATATTCAGTAGGGTCTTTCTTTGGCAACTAAGGATATCCGCGTGATTAAATAAAAACTGAGGGGGTTTTCACAAAAGAATATGCCACATCAGCACCTGACAGGTGGGGCCGCATGGACAAATACAGGGTTATACGGCTATCAGACCATTTTGTAATAATTAGTCCCTAAAGTGGTACTGAACTGTGGCCAACACGACTAATGGTACTGACTCATAACATGGTGCCGAAATGTGGTAGCTCTCTGCAATTAACTCACTTTGAGATGGCATTAACGTAACACGAGTTGTGGACCGGAGCAGGTTCCTCGCCCGCCGACTGGTGTGGATGACATGCCGTTTGGTCATCATGCGGCAGTGATCGGTCACGTTTGCTCTGAACCAGCACGCATGAGACGCCGGGTGTGAAGTGGCGATTAGAGTGAAACACGCGGCAAGGATTTGGAATGGGACCGAAGTATACAGGAGTACTAGATGAGAATCTTTGCGGGGCAGCCTGTGGAGGAGACAGAACCGGACAAAAATTTCCATGCGGCCACTCTCGTCCCGTGGTCGTGTACCCCGCAAGCAATCTGCATGTCTCGTAGGACGAACTGCAACTGGAAGGGCAGGGCACATGAAAAGGCCGAAACGATTGGAGCACTGCACGGAGGCGCAGGGCAGCTAGAGGGGAGCACCTACAAGGGCTGAATTCACTGTTTTGACCCTTTTTAAAAACTTTAGCACGATTTGACCCTAATTTGAAAAAAAATCGGGATCTGACCCTTTTCCTACCACCATAATCCTTGGCGGTAGGGTAACACAGCCTACCGTCGGGGGCTATGGCGGTAGGACATGATGGTGCCGTCACGGTCATCCAACGTTGAAAATACCTTACCCCATAGTCTTTGGCGGTAGGGTAGCGAAGGTATAAATTACGTGTGGCACCCAATAGAACTGAAGCCCTCTGCTGGTGAGTTGGCTAGCGCGTGAGGGTTAGCTTTGGTCAGTCTTGGTTCGAGCCTTCCTAAGGCTATATTTTTGGTTTATTTTTATTTTGCCCAATAAAAAACATAATTTGCCCAATTAATCTTAGGATATGAATTGTTGGTAAAAACATTATTTTTACTTATTTGTAACTGTATTATTGGTAAAAAAACATAATTTGCCCAATTAATCTTAGGATATGAATTGTTGGTAAAAACATTATTTTTACTTATTTGTAACTGTATTATTGGTAAAACATTTTCTACTTATCTGTAACCTTATTAGTTATCCAGACTTTTTCCTTGTCGGCTTGTACATGGTTCGAGTAGTTAAGAATCATGTGATATTATAGGAAGAGAAATCCATCTGCACCACCATATCTTCCAAAAACCTAATGACAAATTGCAAAATGATGTTCATATGATTAGCAGAATTCGCGTAAGGTGATACTATACATATATCAAGATTAGAATTAAAAGAGTGTCTAGAAGGAAAGTGAAGTCAATATAATGTCATATTTCCCGACTAGTTATAATGATGAAAATATCTAATGATATAAAGCTCATCGGTATCTTTTATGCCTAGTAGTTGAACTTTATAACGGAAATTGGGGACTTTCTGTTGCATTTGATTTGCTTTAGTAACCAAACATAACTTTAGTCGTCTCATAGGTATAAATAAGCTAACAGATGTCAAGAATGAAAAAAAAAGGATGTTGTGGATGGCACCATCTATTGTTGTCAATAATTTTGATAATTAAAGCAAATATCTAATGCATACCTAGTTCGTCATGCAACCCTTTGGTTGAGGGGACTGTAATAGCATACCATAGTTAACTGAGCAAAAATGTGTGTAGTTGCAAAGAACCGGACGCGGATTTGGTGAACATGGACGCGTGCACATCCTTTATGAATAGTAAATTCAAAAAATGCTTGAAAAAAAATCTGAATTTATTTTTGTAATATACATAGTCAACCGGTATACTCGCATATGAAATTTCACGAAGAAATCACATCCGTGGTAATCTTGGCAAAAAGACAAAATTGAAGCAATATTAAAAAACACTCTTTACTGAAGAGTATGGTTGTATTTGTATTTTCTTCACTAAGAATGCCATGGATGTCAATACATCATGGAACTTCACAAGTGAGTAGAATGATTGACTAAGTTTCATATCGTGAAATTTCAGATTCTTTTATTCTTTCTAGTATTTTTTTATGAATTTGCTACTCACGTGGGTGCACGTGCACCCATGTTCACCTTTGTATTTTCGCAAAGAACCTGAGTTAATAACTTAATATAGGAACATCATCTATTACAAATCATTCATTTTAAGTGGCACTAGGTTCGACACTGTAAGTGGTGACTATGTTTTGGAGAATATCTATAAATGCAAGTAAAAGAAGAGTTATTTGGGGGTAATAAGCACTCACTTGTATGCGTGTGACAGAGTGCATCGGTTAACAATAATATATGCATTGCTCTGCTCGGCAAGAATGATAACTGTCTTGAATATCCGTTCATATGGCAGCCTCCACTCCAAGGCCACACGATCTACAAATAAGTAAAAAAATGTTTTTATCAATAATCCATATCCTCAGATTAATTGGACAAATTGTTTATTTTTATTGGGCAAAATAATAATAAACCAAAAATATGGCCTTACAAAGGCTTGAACCCAAGACCGACCAAAGCTAACCCGCACGCGCTAGCCAACTCACCAACAAAGAGCTTTAATTCTATAGGGCGCCACACATAATTTATACCTTCGCTACCCTACCGTCAAAGACTATGGCGGTAGGGTATTTTCAACATTGAATGACCGTGACGGCACCGTCATGTCCTACCGCCATAGTCTCCGGCGGTAGGCTGTGTTACCCTACCGCCAAAGACGACGGCGGTAGGAAAAGGGTCAGATCATGAAATTTTTTCAAAATAGGATCAGATCGTGGTAATGTTTTCAAAATGGGTCAAAACAGTGAATTCGGCCACCTGCAGGAAGGAAACGTGCGAGCAGGCGGATGAACAATGGGCACCCTGTTTGTCATGATTAAATTGGTGTGGTGTGGGACATCGAGAGCTCAAAATTAGTAATGGCTTGGGGTTTTCTCTCTTCAACTTTTTTACAACTTGACTTTAAGCTGGCATCGATTGTCATCTGGCCCCCGCGAAAATGTTCACCGAGGATCAAGCAGTTGGATCGCCCCCTGGATCCCTCACGACAGACACAAACGCTCCATACGCATATTCTGAACATCCAGGAGGAAATAGACATTGAGGTGGAGCAGATCCTGAACTTCAAAGGTTGTTCGATCAAAGGGAGAATAGTTTTAAAATTGCTCTACAACGACTACTTCCAATTCGGTCCAACATTCCATGATACATGGTTTCGTTTACACTTCCGTATGCGCAAACCCTTGTTCTTGCCTGTGGTGGAGGGAGTGCAAGCACATGATCTGTATTTCAGGCTAACCAGAGTTTATTGTGGACACCTCTCGTTATGATCATCATGTTGCAGATGACGTTTGAGCAACCCCAAAGTTCATCACACGGTAAGAAGTGATTACGATACACTCATGGTTCAAGGTACTAAATCATACGTTAACACTCTGTGTTATAGCAATTGACTTCTGACGGTTGCATCTCAAAGTATAGCAAACAAGTTTGGGCCGATTCAATATGATCATTCTTTCAATGTCATATTCTCATTGTTGTTTTAGGACTATCATTTCACTTAACGATATTCTAAAATCCGGGAAACGTGATCACCAACTACACTTAGCTAGTCTTAGAGGCGAGACTAGGAATCATATTTTACTGTTTATCGTTCCACACATGCATATGAGTTTTTCACTGAATCGCATATTCCAGGATCATAGGAATTATAGCATATAATATAAATTCTTAATTATAAACACGTAATTATAATAATACAATATTAGTGACTTTAGGACATATTTCAACAATAATAAAACAATTATAGATAAGATTGAGATGTATCACGCCACCGCCGGAGGCCCCAACCCACAACACCACCGACCGTGCGACCATCGGCCGCCGCCCCGGTACGTGCAACTCCTAGGACATACACCTTGTGCTATGTGTGTTTGATGAAATGTGCGAGCAGTTTTTCCTTTTCTTTTGGTCATTTGTTGGTCATCGATGGATTCGTCGTTGAAATTATGATGAGTATTGAAATAGAGACCTTGACGAATTCATATGCAAAGAGTTCATTGATTCATCAGATTCAACGATGAAGATGCTGAAATTATGATGAGGGTGGTCATCCAGGAAGACTGTATAAGCAAGAGGAACATCTACTGAACTTCAAGGGTATGATAAAATGGCAGGAGAGTTGTTCCCCATGATAGGATCAGTTGCAAAAGGCTTGTCTACAATGACGACTTCAAATCAGACCCAATGTACTATGAAGACTTTTGCCGACGTCGCTTCCAGATGAGCAAATATTTGTTCTTGCGCGTAGTGAATGTGGTGGAGGGGGTCAATGACTACTTAATTCTAAGAACATAGCAATGTTTTTTAGAAGATAACAACATTTCCGCATGTCAAGTAAAATGAATGCAAAGCAAGCATGTTAAAACAGTGGGACACACGATTGCATGAAAATCGTATGATAGAGAGCATGCACAAGACACTACAGATACAAAAGTAATCACCCCACGCTTATAACTTTACAATACGAAACTTGGAAAAATTACGAAAGTAAAGAGAAAATAAAGTTATTCAAAGAGAGCGTAATATAAGTAAAATTGAAATATGTACTAAATATAGATATTTTAGCCAAAATATATAAAGGGGGAAAACGGGAAAACCAAAAACAAGGAGCAATAGCTATCCAGGCGCTTGGAGGGGCCGGCCTACGAAGCAGCGGGCCCGTGCGCCCGGATCCTCCTCCTGCAGGGGGATGGAGAGCAGGTTCGGTCTCGAGCAACCTTGTCGCGTTTCAATTTCGGCCCTGCTTGCTGTCTTCGACTCCTGACCGCAATGTGTTGGTTGCGCTGGACTACTGATTTCGTCCAAGCCTATTTTATGCGGTCTGTTTTAATTTCGAGTTTGGTTGGCGTTGTGACCGCGATTTGTCCATGCTTTCAGAGATGGGGAGGAGGTGGGGGTGATCCCCTACTGGGAAATGATGATGAGCACGCATCGGGACTTCCGCCGGCCGGCGCCACTCCGACATGCCGCGAGAGCCGCACCAAGGAGAGCCCCAGCGGCTCGAGGACCTGCTCAGCTCCACACCAGGTAAGTAATGTTCCGAGCTCCGCTGTTCATTCGGTTTGTTTGTTCTCGGGGCATCAACGTGACGCGTCTGTTCTGTTTGATGAAGCCACCGCGGCGGCAATGCGGCGGGCGACAAGTGCATGGTGGTCGCCCCGCCCAGGCGTCCCCCATCGGCACGGGCTCCCTCCTTCTGGAGGAGGAAGGAGAGCCAGAGAGGAGTCACCACTCGAAACAAATTCCAGCCACTGTCGTAAGCGTTTCGATCTGTCAACCTGTCAAATCCTATCATCGTCCCCAAATTATAAGTTCATCCGTTTCATCCGTTTACATCGCCTCATTCTATCTGGAGGAGGATGGAGCCCGGGGCGATGTAAAATAATTGTTTTTTATACTAAAGTTTTATACTTATTTTAAATTATGTGTACCACATTATAGTTGTAATTAATATATTTTTTCTATTACTTAGCCACATAAGAATATTTTTAAATAATAGTTATATTATTCATTGGTATTCAGTTGTAATGTACTATACACTAAAAATTCTAATTCTACAAAATGAAAATTTTATCATGTACCAAAAGTTTTCTTTATTGTTAAAATAATTTTATGATTTATTTTTCTAATATTGCATAAATAATGTAGTGTATACATATTTGCATATCTATGCGTGTGTTCATATATATTTAATATTATTGAATATTATGGTAGAGATTTCTAAATCATATACACGCTAACAAATATTTTAATAGTGGTTTCTAGTGTATTTTGGGCAGTCATATTCTTGGAAACTTCTAGGACATAAAAATAGTGACATGCAAATTGGGTTCGATAATAGAATCATCGAAGAACTAAAAATGTTGTTGATTATACTTCTACATATGACTCGATTAACTAACATGTTCGTCCAGACTCACATGGTTTGGTTTGATGCAAATGAGATTTCCTACACGTTTATTGAATTAAAAATTGTGCATTGGTTTAAACATTGAAATCTAGTTATCATGATTTTCATTATGATATTACGACATCCATGATAAAGAGAGACTAGTGTATTTGAACTCAACTTCGCCAGTCGGACTGGTTTGCCCATGCATAGTACAACTTATTAGTATGTGGTGTGAACTAACGTTTTTGCGTATAGTGCTTATTAGTATAAGTTTTAGTTGGGCCCTCCCCTATTGGGGCCCGGGGCGGTCGCCCCTTTTGCCCGGCTTATGGGCCGGCCCTGTCCACACCGCAAGGAGCTTGTCGTCCGTGAGAGAATCGAGAGCACTAGTGCAGAACCGGGCAATAGCACCGGTTCGTAAGGCCCTTTAGTGCCGGTTCCATAACCGGCACTAAAGTGTGGGCACTAAAGCCCCCCCCCCCTCTTTAGTACCGGTTCAGCACGAACCGGTGCTAAAGGGAAACCACGTGTACGAGCCAGCTCGAGGGCACGAGCCCTTTAGTACCGTTGGTAAGACCAACCGTACTATAAGGTTTGGGGGGTTTTAGTTTTATGATTTCTTTTCATTTAATTTTGTGTTTCCATTTTAATTCTTTTTCGTTTGCTGGTATTTTACGATACTACACATTGTACACGTTATATATATATATATATAAGTAGAATTTCTAGTAGAACCAACAATCATGCATATATATATATATATCATCAGTGTCTCACAAACCATCATATTAATTAATTCACACATACACACATGTATAGCTATATACAATTTCTCCTACATATGCATGTTGCCTTGAGCCAGTGACATTAGCCTAATTGGTGCCTTGAACACGATGACAATTGGAAGTGGTTTTCATGGGGCGGTAGCGGGTAATAGTATTCTCCTTGGATTTATGACCTGGTCGAGCAAAAATCCCGCTATTTCCTCTTGAAGTGCTTCTACGCTCCGTTTCTAGGAGCTTCTCCGCACCTCTGTGAACTGTTAAGAAGGAGATCAATATGCATGTGTATTAGTTGTGTGACTAGATATCGATAATGGTGCAAAAATTATGAATAGTGTTTTGACAAGCGTACCCATTCCTGTCTTTGAGATCTGCTCCTTTCAGACGCCATCATGCGAATGTTCTATAAACGCAGAATGCACAGATCAGTCCCTGCGCCGCTTGAGGCCTTTACGAGAATGGAATTTGATCAGATAATAATTAATCAAGCATGATAATTAAAGAGATGGCAGCTAGCTAGCTAGTACTACTTAATTACTTACCTTGGGTCGAAACCATTTAAGCTTTTTTTTTCATTCTCCTGGGGTCACGCTGATGAACCGTGCCCAAGCCCTGCCCGCCGACAAAGAAAATGAATAAAGGGGTTATTAAATAGTTCATATCATGAAAAATGACGAACTAAATAGGCCGAGATATATAGTTAATAATGATTGAAATTACCTGTTGACTATCCCAAACAAGATGTTATAGTCAGTTTTTCTTTGAGTAGTGAGTCCAGTATTTCAACTGTTCAAGGTCAACTTTAATGATACACAAGACCCAGTGAAATCTGCATGCACACACGTTTGCATCTCTTAATTAAGCGGGCATATGTAAGCAAAAACATGTAGCTAGCTAGTAGGCAAAAACAGAGAATTTGTAGTACAAGACAGTGTGACTCCTTTGGAAGTTGTAAGGAAGTAGTATATCTTCATTGTATTTGAGGCGCTTCAAGAACTCTAGCATGTTGTCCTCTCGGCCTTTTGATGGCGTGGATTTATTTTCCATGTGTATTCATTAACGGTGTTTGGGTCAATGAACCCAATGCCAAAGCGTCCACCTTTTCTCATTTCATACATCTTCATCCTGCATATAATACCACGAAAAGAATATAGTGAGGATAATTACAGGTAATGATTGATCAAAGGATCACTACAGCTAGCTTGAGACTTAAATTACGAAAGAAATCACTTACGAGACAATAGCAACTGCGATAGATTTGTCGAGTCGTCATGATTGTATAACTGAAACATTTTAGAATACTCAACAGACACAGCTTTCTCATGGAAGTAATGCTCCTCCTTGACATTCACCATGAGGGACAATCGATCGAAATCTTGGTAATGTTCATGTACCATTGATGCAATTCATACATTCTCGTTGGGAGGTTCTTGACCTTGTGCGGCTCGACCAAAGGTTGGCCCCGGACATATTTCCGTTTTATTTCATCCTCTCTAAGCACAGGCATGGGCTCGATCTCGAGGAGTTGCCCAACAGTTATTTTGAGAACTTCAGCCTGCATTATATGGTCCTCCGTTATTACCACATTGCCCACCTCAGAGCGTAAACTGTTTGCCCACAATAATATTGGGCAGCGTCTTTATCACGTGTTGTTGGCACAACAAGCGAGGGATCGATTCGCCGCTGTTCTCCCAGTTGGGAATGGTTTTCCGCATTTTTGACAGCTGCTTCTTGTTTGCTCGATCCGAGCTCGCCTCCTTACGTAGGCGTGCTCGATTTAACTTCGATGTGGCGCTCATAGTCTGTGTCAACAGGCTTGGGAGCTGGTGGTTGAGCCATACGAATGAAGTGGTCAATCGTTTCCTCGTGCACTTTCTCCCTTGGCGGCGGTGGCGGTTTCGGTGCAAAATGGGCTTCCACCTCGGACTTGATATGGCTGCGATTTCCTCCTCGGACCTGTCATAAGACCTCTGCGGAAGAGGCGTGAGGCTTGGACCATATTTATATCGCTTGCCTCCTTTGTACTTCTTGTACTACCTCGACTCGTACCGCACGCACCATAGCTGCGGGTGTCTCTTCTGCGATTCGAGGCGGCGGAGATGCCGGCCGACGGGCTGAGTTGGACGAGGAGGAGTGGCGCTGAAGCTTTGCGGACTTGGAGGAGGAGTGGCCTGAGGTTGTGCGGACTTGGAGGAGGTGGGCGTCGACGCTGTGGCGGACTTGGAGGAGGAGGAGTGGCGACACTTTGCGGACTTGGAGGAGGAGTGGCGACACTTTGCGAACTTGGTGGACTTGAAGGAGCGGGAGGCTGCTGACTCGGTGGCGGACTTGACGAGGAGTCGGATGGACAGTGTCGGTGGCCTTTGAAGATGATGCAATCCTTTTTCCATAGGATGATACAATGGTTGGCGTCTCAGAAAGCGCTCGTCGTCACCTCCAGGAATGTCAAGCTCTAGCCCCGAATATGGGTGCACCACCTCGTCAACCATGACACGAGCATAGCCCTCTGGAATCAGGATGCAATGGTAGGTTGCTTTGGGGGTAACTAGAAAAGCAACGTCGTCCGCCACCTTCATGGATATGTTCTTCATTTTGACGTGTAGCTCGCAGCTAGTGTTCTCCGTGATGTCATCCACGGGTATCTACCAACATTGCATCGTCGGGCGGAACCCACGCTGCTTCTCGGCATGGATGGGGCGGTGCTATCCAATCTGGATCATTCGCTAGCTGTTGCAGCTCTTTGAGACCCCCTTTTTGGGTAAGTGAGTCGATCTGCTCCTGCTGCCGCTGGAATTTGACTACCAATTCCGCTTGACTTGCTTCTAGGCCTTGAAGGCGTTCATAGTCCCGCTTCCTCTGCTCCTCCTCCATCTTCCTCTTCTTCTCCTCTACAATCTTCTTTCTCGCACGGGTTACGTAGTCGGTGTTCCGGTCTGAAAACCCCTCATACCACGTAATAGCGCCCTTGCCTCGTGTTCTTCCGGTGTTCAGAATTTCCTGTGGCACGCGCGTAAGCTCGTCGTTCTCTGTTGGCTGGAACACCCCGATCGTGCCTCTTCTATTGCAACAAGTATCGCATTGTCGGCTCCCTTCAGACTTGCCCTCGTCGAAACATTGCTGTCTTTGGGTCCAACTCCCCCATGCGCATAGAACCAAGTCCCGACCTCGGGAGCCAACTCTTAGTAACCGGAGTGCTTTGCATCCTCCATCTCTTTCTCGGACTTATCCCACTTAGGCATTGCCACCGTGATAGCCACCGGCCCCACTTATGGAACTTATCCTTTTTTGGCATTCTTCTTGTTTATTCTCGACCGTTCCTTAGCTAATTCCGAATCCTTGAATTTCACGAAATCGTCCCAATGAGCACGTTGGTTCTCTAGTGTTCCCTCGAATCTGGAGTCTTCCTTCCTCCTTGACGTACTTGTCCCATTCATGATTCTTGTGGTTCTTGAATGCAACCGCCATCTTCCTAAGAGCAGCGTCCTTGACTTTCTGCACATCTGCTACGTGAAATGATCTGGTAGGGTGAAATGTTCCATGAGAGTATCCCAAAGCAGATCTTTTTGATTCTTGTCGACAAAAGTAACATCTCGGGCGTGGAGCAGCGTCCTCTTTGCCTTTTGTCCTTTGTCTTTTCTGGCTCTCTCCATTCTTGAAGGGAGATCGGAGTTGGTCCTTGAAGAACTCCGCACCGATGAATGAACTTGTCCGCAATCTTCTTAGGCGCTAATGGTTCGCCATTAGGTCTGACTGCCTCGATATTATACTTTACGCCCTCCTTCAACTTTTTGTTCGGGCCTTGTTTCGTCCTTTTGCCTGAAGATTTGCTCGATCCGGATGGCTGAAAGAACAAAGATCGATTCGTTAATATATCTTCAAGTCACTTAAAACATGTGATGATCACCAGATACCTACTTATATAAATATATATACCTCGCCGGTCTTTATTGTTTCAGGATCAACATGTTCTTCGTCATCATCATAATCGTAGTTCATGACTTTATCAATTCGGTCGTCGCGACCGAATATCATATCACCCTCTCCGGTGTTGTTTAGAAATTCGGAGCCGTCATAATCTTCTAATCATCATCTGGCCCGCGTATCATATCGAACATGGTCTGTTCTCCCTCTCTGTCGGTATTGTCTGCCATAGCTTTTATTTAACTAATTCAAAAGAAATATAAAACAATTTAGTATTCAAATTACATCGTCTCGAATAATAGATATAATCTCGAATACTTCATCTAGAATAATAGATATAATCTCTAATACATCGTCTTGAATAATATATAATATCGAATTGTACATCACTGGCTAGCTAATTAAAGATCGAATACTATAGAAGAATCTAGGACACTCGCGGTTCTGCGTCGCAGCGGTGGACACCAAAGAGAAGGAACCCTCACGGGATCATAGCTGAAGTGAGATCCTCGAAGATCTTGCCGGTATTGGAGAACCTGCCGCCCTCTAACGCAACCATGTAGCGATGGACGTGCTCGTCCTCCTCCCTGACACGGCGACGTACCTCCTCCGGCGGGGCCGGGTCCCTCCGCACCGAAACTGGCCCACGCGAACGCCACCAAAGCGAGATCAGGGTCGACAGCGGGACCCGGGGCGGGTTCCTCATCAGCGGCGCGCCCCTCCGAGCAGCACCTCTCGGTGCCAGCCAGCGGAGCCAGTCCGGACATGGGTCGGCTGGACGTTGTCGCGGACGGGTCGACGGCGAGGATGCGGGCCGGGCATCGTCGAGAACAAATACTAGCTATATGCCCGCAAAAAGTAATATTTTTTTAATGATTGGATTTTGATAACTAAAATTTCTAACATTTCTACTATTTCAAAAATCTATATACTATTTCATACTAATTAAGCATCTAACACTAAAAACAGAAAACACAACTTCTATACATCCATTAAAAAACTGAAAAACAATATTATATAAAAAATTTCCATACTAATTAAACACTAATTATATCCATCTAACATGCATTCATAGATATATAATAGTGAAAAATAATAATCTAAATAAT
Organism: Aegilops longissima; assembly: GCA_021605205.1. Lineage (NCBI taxonomy): Eukaryota > Viridiplantae > Streptophyta > Magnoliopsida > Poales > Poaceae > Aegilops > Aegilops longissima. The sequence continues at coordinate 37,970,010 of CM038680.1, read as the reverse complement.
CTAAACTAATTAAACATACAAAATACGTATATACTAATATATACATGCATTAATTCATACATATGTGTGTGTGTGTTCATCATGCTTGTGTGTGTGCGTGTGTGTATGGGCTCGGGGAGGGGCGGCGCCCATGGTGGCCGCTTGAGGCGAGGAGAGGGTTAGGGGAGAGCTCACAGCGGGCGGCGGCGACGGTGAGGCGACGGCCGGGCGATGACGGGCAGGCGGCGACGCTGGGACGGCGCGATGGGGACAGGCTCAGGCGGCGACGGGACGGGCGGGACGGAGACGACGGAAGCAGAGGGGGAATGAAATTTTCAAAGTGTTGTATATATAGAAGGCACCTTTAGTACCGGTTGGAGCCACCAACCGGTACTAAAACCAGTTTAGCCAGCCAAGCGGTGAAGCGACCCCTTTAGTACGGGTGGTGGCACAAACCGGTACTAAAGGCCCCCTTTAGTACCGGTTTGTGCCACGACCGGTACTAAAGGCCTCACTGCCACCCCAAAGTTTAGTCCCACCTGCCGGGCGAAGGCAGCCGCACTGGTTTATAAACCCAGCCGCGGCTACCACTTGAACTCCTCTGTATAGCAGGCTTGTGGGCCTAAACTCTGCTGCTGCCACTGTGAGTCTGCTGGGCCTTTAAGGCTGTAATTACACACATGGCCTATCTCTCAGCCCACAGGCAGCGCTAATTTTTTTTTGTAGTTTTTTCTTTTCTGCTTTATTTTCTTCTATTTATTTTTATGTAGTTTTTGTATAGTTTTTCTTTTCTGTTATATTTATTTTCTTCTATTTATTTGTGAGTAGTTTTTCATCTAGTTTGCCAAAATTCAACATTTTCAGAGTTCATTTTGTAGTGATTTTCAATTTCACGGTCATTTTGTAAACGATTGAAAAATAGCAAATATAATTTTTCTTTTCTGCTTTATTTTTATTCTATTTATTTCTGAGTAGTTTTTATTTTCTGCTATATTTATTTTCTTCTATTTATTTTTGAGTAGTTTTTATATAGTTTTTTCTTTTCAGCTATAGTTTTTCTTTCTTTTCTGCTATTTTTCTTTTCTCGCAAAACTTGATGGTCAAAGTCTGGAGTTATAACTTAAAAAAAGAAATGTCGACGTGAAATTAGTTTTTGCCATAATGAAGAAGTCCGGAATTGTAATAAGTTATTAAAAATAAAAAGAGGTGCAATGCTCGTTAATTTGCTTCAAGCCTTTGGAATAGTGTAAACTGCACCGCGCATAGCTCCGTGCAGTCTACCGTATTCTGAAGGCTTGAAGCTAACAACGTGAGCATTGATCCTCTTCTTCATCGTCTCGCACTCGAGGCGTTTAAACCGCTCCTAGTCCCTCTCACTTCGTGAGGTGGGACTAAAAACAACTTACGTCTGGTTCATCCATGAACCGGTACTAATGGTGCTCGTGGGGCTGACCTTACGACACAACCTCATTAGTACGGTTCGTGGTATGAACCGACACTAAATGGTGATGGTGGGGCCATAGCTTCGACCGGAGGCTGACACAGCCTCTTTAGGTACAAAAAATTACAAACTTTCTGTTAGTGCCCGTAGTTTTCAAATTTGAATAGTTTAAATTTTGAATTATTTGAAATTATTGTGAATTTGTTTGCACATAAAATTTCTTCGCGTTTCAAATGCCAAAACACATAACTACCCTAACTATTATAGAGATTCCCCTCTCGGTGCGAAACACAGAAGAAAGTGATGATAGCTAGTGAAGCCGATCACATCCCAGATCTTTGGGTGTGAAACTTTTTCTTCGCGTGTGTCCCTTTGCGCCGTAACCATGGAAAATCTTCATCATTTAACGGGATGCTCGGGTCAATATTCACTGTGAATGGAGCAATTTCATCAAACTTTTCATAATCTTCGACTTGTGCGTCTTGTCATTCACTCCCACGATGTTTCTCTTCCCGTAAAGAACTATGTGCGCTTTGGCTCATCATCGATGCATTCGCTTCCTTATCTTTTCTTTTTCTTGGCTTGGTAGATATGTCCTTCACATAGAAAACCTGTGCCACATCATTAGCTAGGACGAATGGTTCGTCGCATCACGCAAGATTGTTGAGATCCTTGTTGTGATTCCGTCTGCGGGTCTTCCGTTACCGCCTCGTGTCATATTGACCCATTTGCACGAAACAAAGGGATCTTTAAACCACGTCGATAGTTAAGTTCCCATATGTCCTGTATATAACCATAATATGTTTCCTTTCCGTCTTGGTTTACGCATCAAAGAGGACACCACTGTTTTGGTTGGTGCTCTTCTTATCTTAGGCGATCGTGTAAAATGTATTACCATTTATCTCGTACCCTTTGAAAGTCATTATATTGAAGATGGTAGCTGGGACAGCAAATACAGGTCATCTTCAATAGAGGTGTCATGCATGGTGCGATGTACGCAACCAGTGGCGAAACTCCTGGTTTTTTCACGTGTAATCCGGTCATCGAGACCGCTCCGGGTGTTTGGGCGTAGCAAATTCTTGTGTTCATCCATATACGGAGCCACCAAGGCGGAATTCTGTAGAAGCTGTGTAGTGTGCTTGGTGAGAGAATGTCCGTCCATACATATTATTTGTTCCCCTCCTAGCTTGCCTTTTCCATCCATCTGCCCTTATGCGCGATTCAGAACACCAATCGGCTTAAGGTCAGGAATAAAATCAATACAAACCTCAATGACCTCCTCATTTTGATGGCCCTTGGAGATGCTTCCTTACGGCCTAGCACGGTTATGAACATATTTCTTTAAGACTCCATGAACCTCTCAAAGGGAACATATTGTGTAGAAATACAGGACCCAAAACGTTAATCTCTTCGCATAGGTGAACTAGGATGTGCGTCATGATGTTGAAGAAGGATGGTGGGAACACCAACTCGAAATCTGACAAGACATTGCACCAAATCATTACGTAACCTTGGTATGATTTCTGGATCGATTACCTTATGAGAGATTGCATTGAGAAATGCATATAGCTTCACAATGGCTAATCAAGCGTTTTCGGTAGAAGCCCCCTCAATGCAACCGGAAGCGATTCGCGTCATAATCACGTGGCAGTCATGAGACTTTAGGTTCGGAACTTTTCTCGCCATGTTTATTATTCCTTTATATTCGACGAAGCAGACGGTACCTTAATCTGAGCAGGCATTCAAAAAGATTTCCTTCTCTTCTTTGGTAAGAGCGTAGCTTGCATGACCCTGTTGTATGTCGTCTTCTCCGTGCATACGTTGCTGGTCCTCCCGTGCCTCAGGTGTATCTTTTGTCTTCCCATACACGCCCAAGAAGCCAAGCAGGGTCACGCAAAGATTCTTCGTCACGTGCATCACGTTGATTGCGGAGCGGACCTCTAGGTCTTTCCAATATGGCAGGTCCCAAAATATAGATGAAAGGACAAAGTTGCTAACCTTGGTGATCATTTGAATGGATGAGGGCCTGCAAATCTTGACAAATTTGGGGCAAATTTTGTGATGAACTCGAGAGGAAGAAGGGAAGAACAGAGGAGAGGGAGAGGGGAAAGGGGGAAGAACAGAGTGCGGGTGGACGAATGATTTATATAGGACGACATTTAGTACCGGTTCGTGCCACGAACCGGTACTAAAATCTTGGAAGGGCCCCATTCGACAACATCCTGCCACCACTCTCATTAGTACCGGTTCGTGGCACGAACCGGTGCTAAAGATTTGCCACGAACCGGTACTAAAGAGCTCCTCCCGGCTAGCCGTTGGAACCGGCACTAATGGCCACATTAGTGCCGGTTCTGTTACAAACCGGGACTAATGTGTCTCACATTTGACCCTTTTTCTACTAGTGGAGGTAGGGCGGGAATTACAAGTGCGCTCTCTTCTATCTGTTGTTTGCGAGGATAATCTTTTGGACTGTGTGCCGTTTGCAGGGTCAAGGGGGGCGAGGCGTTCTCTGCGAGTCCGGCGAGGAGTACGACAGTTCGGCTTCCGACAAGTCGGATGAGGACGCCTTCTCAAGGTACGTGCGACGGATGGATCGTCTCGAATCGTGAATTTCTGATTGATCCTTCGAGGGTGTGGTGATTTTAACCTGTAATTTCTTCTTGTTCAGTGTTGGGATCATCCTTATAGTTCAAGTCGAAGTCAAATTAAACCTCGAGCAGTACGAATGGCCCAAGCTGGAGAGGAAGCAGGGCAAGGCCAATGAGGCGCCCCTCCCGGTGCTAGCCACGAGCCATGACAAAGAGTCCACGGCGGCACCGCTCCCGGCTCTTGACACCGGCAAGGAGGCCAACCACATGGCGGCGCCGCTCCCGGCTCTTGACACCGGCAAGGAGGCCAAGCACATGGCGGCGCCACTCCCGGCTCTCGACAACAGCAAGGAGGTCAAGCACATGGCGGCGCTGCTCCCGGCGCTCGACGAGGCCACGCCCGTGGTGCAGCCGCTACGGGTGGTCGACACCAACCACCGCCAGGAGGCCACGCCCGTGGCGGCGATGCTCAAGGCATACACCACACCAAGGCTCAACACTCAAGTGGAGCAGAGCACTGCTACTGGGGAACCAGCGCGGAACCCACTGGCTGTGGACATTGGCCCTGTCCTCGCAGCCGGTGGGGGTGGTGGCCTTGGTCGGGGCGGCGGGGGTGGCCCGAGAGGTGGAGGGCTCGGGAGGAGGAGGAGGCGGCGGTGGAGGTGGGCTAGGAGGAGGAGGAGGCGGCGGTGGAGGTGGACCGGGAGGAGGAGGAGGCGGCGGCGGAGATGGTCATGGCAACGTTCCTGGCTTGCGAGTCTTGCCACTGTCGAGACTCAAGATGGCAATGGGGCCCTGAAACCCGCTTCCCCGTGGGTTTTTACTCTATTAGGGGACGGGGATGGGCGTCTTTTCATCCCCGCGAGGCTGTTGTTGGGTACATTGTACAACCCGACATGTTTCGTGGGTTTGCACCCGTTTCGGTAGTCCCCGAACCCGAAACCCAGCAAACCCGACAAAATACATTTTTTTACCACGCACTGATCCTACACAGCCCAATCCAAAGCTACCGAGTCTGAGCGACCGAGCCCCCCACCCCCCAGCGTCGAAGGCCAAACCAACCCCTCGCTGGGTGGCCAGTATCGCTTGCTCCGTCTCGTTTGTGCTCGTGATTGTGAACCAAGAATTCTATTTTAGAACTTGTGTAATTGCACATGTTGTTGAACCATGAATGGCTGAAATATGATCATCATTGTTGCTGTAATCTGATCATCTTTGTTGCTGAAATGTGGTATCATGCTGCTGAAATACACTCTATATAGCTGTTGAACCATCTACTATTGTTTTTTGTTGAAATTTCCTCAAGTTATGCTGCTGAAATGTGCTTGTTTTGCTGCTGAAATGTTATTCTTTGTCGCCACTATGTTTGTCTAAATATTTTGATTTTCTCGTGGGTTCCCCGAAATCCGATGGGTTTAGGGGACGGGCGGAAAACTATCCCCGCACACGATGATGGGGACGGGGATGGGTTTACGATTTTCTTGTGGGGATGGGTTCGAGAAGGCAAAACCCGATGGGTTTCGTCTCCGTTGCCATCTTGAGTCGAGAGTCGAGACCCTGCAACGAGGTACTGCCGTGGTTGCCATCAAATCTACTGTCCCTTTTGCTTCTGCAATTGCAATGCGGTGAACTACTTCTTGCCGCTGCCCTCGTTGGTGGGTGGCAGCTGCGTCCTGAACCAGCCATTGACTCTGACGGACGCTTTGTACCCGATGGTGTTCGTGGGTGGTGTCCGCCAGGAGCCATGGCTATACCGGCAGTTTGCTACCGCAGACGATATCTTCCAGGTGGAAGATGTACAACCCACCATCGACCTTCTTGTGTATGGTTTCAGAATGCAGCGTCAGTGGGTTGTGCAGATGCCGCAACCCGTGCATGTGGATGTACTGCGGGCAGTTGTTTTTCCTGCTCACTACCCGTAGTCTTTTGGTCTGTCAAGCTGTCTTTCCGGCTCACTAGTCTTCGTCTGTCAAGTGCTATATGCTGTTGAACTTAGATGTTGGGGCTCTACTTTGCACGATTTGTAACGTTGTAAGATCACCGTTGACAAGCAGTGGCACTTCTACTTGAATTTGTGAAATGAAATTCCCTTCTTTTATCTATATCTTCGGGTTGTTATTCAGAAGCTTGCAAATTACCGTTGAGACGAAAAAAGAAGTGCATGATTCCTTTATAAGTTCTTCAAGTCACACCTTCAAGCTGTATCGCTTGAGACCATAACGCCGCAAACTGGAAACTGTACTAGTTTGGTACATTTCTATCTTCATGTTTGCTTATTGCCAATAGTTTTCCCTGCTTATTGCCAATAGTCCTTTTGTCTATCAAATGTTATGTTATATGCTGTTGAGCTTCGATGGTGGTGCTCACTTGAATTTATGAAATGAATTTCCTTTTGTCTAATATATTTTGCTCTGTTGGGGATGTTATTTACAACCTTGGCAAATCACCTCCTCTATAAGTTCAAGGCATGCACCTTATTGCTCGAGACCATATTGCATAACATTTCTATCTTCACGTCGTAAACACTCGCCAGCATCAGAATTCATATGGATGTTGCAGTGCAGCTGTGGCTACTCATTTGATCAGCATCGAAATAGTACTAGCATTATATTGTCAGGCTTGGAATGGAATGGAGTCAGAACTTGTAGTAAAAAATAGTACTAGTATCATATTTGCGTGATTATTCCACATGTTTATGGAACTGTGGCAGTGACTAAAGTGTACCCACTTTGAGAGCAGTGTAGCATGGTCTGGCACTATTTATTCCACATATGCCTTGAAGAAGCCTGAAAAGGAGTGTCATACAAGAAATTTAATGACTAGAGAAGGAAGGCAGAACAATGTTCTTGCATGAACATACATGTACACACCATTATCATTGTAATGATATTCTTATAACATCTAAAAGTAGGGAAACATACATCATATTCAAGCAACTCTACCAGAGTTTTTTAAGAACTGAAAAAAACACACTAAATCTACCGAGTCAAGCACAAGGGTTAGACCTTAGCATAACCTAAACCCGACCATTTTATTCTAGAAAGCTTGCTACTTCTCCTAGCACAAATCATCTTCACTTCAGCATCATGATGCTATTGTTTCAGCAAATAGGATCTCCTCTGCATGTTGTTTCCCAAATTGTACTTGCAGCCCATGGGTTTCAGAAGTAGCCCTTCAAATCCACAAATGAATATGGCCACCTAAACACAACGAACCAAAAAAAAATATGAATAACTACATCTAACACTAAAGGGATTACAGAAATAGATGCATACATTTCTTTGAATAATCTATCATGCAACACAGCTTTAAAAAACTAGTACTATGTCCGAAAATACTTGTCGAAAATTTGGATATATCTAGACATACTTTAGTTCCAACAGATTGAAGGAGCAACCGCAAACAGAGAAGAGAGCCGCCCGACCCGCTCCCACGAGCGGGGAGGCGAACCCTAGCCGCGCCGCCTCCCGTCCCCTCCATACCTTTTTTCCTTCCCCTCCCGTGGGTGTGAGCGGCGCAGGCTGCCTCATCTGGCCGAAGGCGCAGCGCTCGCACGGGGCGTGGCGGCGGCGAGTCGTTCCAGCGCGTCGGAGGCGTGGTCGGAGGACTGGGCTGCGGCGGCTACGCGAGGATCTGGTGCGCGGCGGGGCATGCTCTTCGGGCCTGCGGTGGGCTTGTGGCGGCCGTCAGATCAGGCGGCGGCGGCTCGGCTGGCGAGGTGCAAGGAGCGGCGCGGGCTGGGACAACGCGGGCCGGAGGTCGCGGCTCTACCTCCGCGTGGTTGGCTGACGGCGGCGGGGGTGAGCTGCGGGCGTGTCCAGGAGGCCGGTGGCGCGTGGGCTCGGTCCCTGTGGTCCGAAAATATAAAATAGCACAGCTGCACCCGGGCCCTCTCTATCTAGCCATCCATTCTATGCATCGCGATTCGTGCAAACACATTTCTCTTTTTTTGTTTCTCTCACATAAAAGATGTCTTGAAGTTCAAACCTTTACAGCGTGGCAAAGCTTTCCGTCTAGAATCTAGGATAAATAATCTTGAGAGATTTATCCTAGATTCTAGACGGAAAGCTTTTTATTTATCCTAGATTCTAGACGGAAAGCTTTTCCACGCTGTAAAGGTTTGAACTTCAAGACATCTTTTATGTGAGAGAAACAAAAAAATGAAATTTTCATACGAAAAGTTAGTTGTGTTGCACAGATCTTAAAGCAATATTGGACAACCAGGATACCAGGGCCGGGGTGCAGCTGTTCTAAAAATCCACGTCCCCCTGTGGTCTGGTCCAACCCTTGGGCATGGTGCGGGGTGCCCCTCATGGTTGTCTGCGCTCTGGACGGCCATGTGTGCTCCTTGTGGCTCCGGTGGGCGGAGGGCCGGTCGTGGCAGGGATCTCCCCTTGTCCCAGGTTGGTTCGGCTATCGCAAGGTGGTGGCACCGGTCGGCGGGTCAGTTGCTGTAGATTGGCGGTGGTGGCTGGCAGACGACGGCGGGGTGCGGGTGGTGGTGGCGCCTTTCTTCTTCCTGGTTTGGGCCGGCGGCGCGAGATTCTCACGCGACGTGACGACCATGACTAGGAGCTTGTGCTCGGGCGGACCAGTTTTGGGACCGAGACGGGTTGGGGCTCCGCTCCGGGTAGACGATGGTGGGCTCAGTCTGGGGGTGCCTGCAGGAGTCGCGATGCTTCTCCTTGTGGGTACGGCGGGTGTTGGCGGTGGTCGGGTCATCGTGTGTTCGTCGGGCAGATCGGAGTTGGAGATCGCGGAGATGGCGTCACGTGCACATGTTCGCCGCCGCTGTCGATAGTCACAGAGTTGTGTCTCCCCCAGTGCACCGGGGCTGGCTGGAGGCAGAGGTGTCGACGCCCCTACTGTGGTGGTGTTGATCCAGACCTTGTGGCTGATGTCGGGCTAGGGGTGAAAGGAGACCCATTTTACCCCTCCTACCGTGGTGGGTACACCGTGATGTGGACGACTGTTGATGGCTTGGACATGGATGCCGGGGTGGCGGTCCACGTGGTTGGCTCTCCGGCGGGCAACCGTGTGGCGGTGGTGACTCCATGTGTTGGTCGTGTGGGCGACAGGACAGGTGAGGCGGGTGGCTCGGGCGCCATCTCTGTCTTCTCAGTGGTGGCACTCCGATCTGGATCTGGGGATCTGACCTCACTGTGCTAGTCCTAGACACCTCATGGTGACATGGGTGAGTTGCTGAGCGAAAGTTCTGCGCCTCTGTGCCGATGACAGCGACGCTTGCGGGCGCCGCTATCTTCCTGAAGACGTTGTCGTGGTTCTTCTGTCCATGTCAGGGCTCCGGGTGAAAACTCTGTTCGTTGTGGACGCGGCAGTGGCAACGCTTGGCGCCGTGTTCCCTACCGAGGGCGTTGTCATGGAGCTTAGGTGTGCTAGGGTGTAGTGTGGTGTTGTGTTCAGTTCTTCCTGTAGTTTCTTTTGGTTTCGTTGCCGGTTTTCTTAGGATAGGCTTTGTAAGAGGGTCACCTCACCATTTTGTATCGTTCAGCTGTGTATCTGTTCGGTTATGGCTTTATTTATAAAGCGGGGCGAAAGCCTGTTTCGAGACTTTAGCTCCAACAAGTATTTTTGGAAGGAGGGAATATCATGTAACACAATCAGCAGCATCCAGAAAGATAAATGATAAATGTCACTATCCGAATGCTTGTGTACTCTTACATTTATGAAATGATTAAGATAATTTGAATGGGAGTGTACTCATATCCAGAAAATATTTTTATCATGTTCAGAATTGCATCAAGCTAGATAAATGAATTTGTAAGTGGGGTTTCGTAGATATTTTCAACGACAATGATTTGGAGTTTGATGATGTGTCCAGTGTGCTGCCCCGGCTAGATTCTGTCAACGGCAATGTCTTCGTCTATGGTAAGCTGCTTTGGAGGTCCGAAAACCTACATATCAGTGATTGAGTTCGGGCGAAGAGATGATATGTCATTTTCTGGTTGGTGTCAAAAGCAGATGATACATTTTGGTGTCAAGCTTAGGAGATTCTTCGGTGTTGATTGTAATTATTTTCTAGTTTTGCTAAAAAAATAGACGTCTAATTTTCAATTCATGACAGGTCAAATTCTGAGTCGTTAGATCTCGTTGCTAATCTCGGTGCCCCCTCCCCCTGTTGGTTGTAGGCCGTGGACGGCCAATTGGTTGTGTGGGTTCTGGTCGCGGTCTTTTCTTTTTATCATGTTGTGGAACCCGACCGTTCACGGATGTTCATCAAATTTTTTTCTACTAGGTGGATGGCCCTGCGTTAGTTTGCGCAAGGGAGGCGAATAAGAGCATCTCCAGCCCTTCGCCCCCCAGGGGCTTGAAATAGCGCCGGCTGGGGGACGCGCCGACAGAAAAATCGGCATGGGGGCGGTCGGGTTCCCGATCGTCGTCGTCTCAATGTATCTATCATTTTGATTGCTCCATGCTATATTATCTTCTGTTTTGGACATTATTGGGCTTTATTATACACTTTTATATTATTTTGGGACTAACCTATTAACAGGAGGCCCAGCCCGAATTGCTGTTTTTTGCCTATTTGAGTTTAGCAGAAAAAGAATATCAAGCGAAGTCCAAGCGAAATGAAACCTTCGGGAGCGTGGTTTTGGAGCGAACATGATCCGGAGGACTTGGACCCTACGTAAAAGCTACCAGGAAGCCACGAGGTAGAGGGGCGCCTACCCCCAGGCGCGCCCTCCACCCTTGTGGGCCCCACGTTGCTCCGCCGACGTACTCCTTCCTCCTATATATACCCACGTATCCCCAAACTACCAGAGACGGAGCCAAAAACCTAATTCCACCGCCGCAACCTTCTGTACCCGTGAGATCCCATCTCGGGGCCTGTTCTGGAGCTCCGCCGGAGGGGGCATCGATCACGGAGGGCTTCTATATCAACACCATAGCCTCTCCGATGATGTGTGAGTACTTTACTTCAGACCTTCGGGTCCATAGTTATTAGCTAGATGACTTCTTCTCTCTTTTTGGATCTCAATACAATGTTCTCCCCCTCTCTCGTAGAAATCTATTCGATGTAATCTTCTTTTGCGGTGTGTTTGTTGAGACCGATGAATTGTGGGTTTATGATCAAGTTTATCTATGAACAATATTTGAATCTTCTGAATTCTTTTATGTATGATTGGTTATCTTTGCAAGTCTCTTCGAATTATCAGTTTGGTTTGGCCTACTAGATAGATCTTTCTTGCAATGGGAGAAGTGCTTAGCTTTGGGTTCAATCTTGCGGTGTCCTTTCCCGTGTGATGAGAGGCAGCAAGGCACGATTGTATTGTTGCCATCGAGGATAACAAGATGGGGTTTATATCATATTGCATGAGTTTATCCCTCTCCATCATGTCATCTTGCTTAAAGCGTTACTCTGTTCTTATGAACTTAATACTCTAGATGCATGCTGGACAGCGGTCGATGTGTGGAGTAATAGTAGTAGATGCAGGCATGACTCGGTCTACTTGTCTCGGACGTGATGCCTATATACATGATCATACCTAGATATTCTCATAACTATGCTCAATTCATCAATTGCTCAACAGTAATTTGTTCACCCACCGTAAATACTTATGCTCTTGAGAGAAGCCACTAGTGAAACCTATGGCCCCCGGTCTATTTTCCATCAAATTAATCTCCGACAACAAGCTATTTCATGTCGCGTTTTGTTTTACTTTCTTTACTTTGCATCTTTATCACAAAAATACCAAAATATTATCTTATCATATCTATCGATCTCACTCGTAAATGACCGTGTAGGGATTGACAACCTTATCGCGTTGGTTGCGAGGATTTATTTGTTTGTGTAGGTGCGAGGGACTCGTGGTGGCCTCTTGGATTGATACCTTGGTTCTCAAAAGCGAGGGAAATACTTACGCTACTTTGTTGCATCACCCTTTCCTCTTCAAGGAAAAACCAACGCAGTGCTCAGGAGGTAGCAGTCGCCGCCCCCAAGGTCGCCCCCAGGCGCTGATTTCGGCCCACTTTCGGCGCAAGGTCTACTATTGGCGCAAATTGATCAATTTCGGCCCATATCCGGCGTGTTTCGACACAAATTCAACAGAAGCTATTTTTTACCACATAGTTCATCACAGAAAATCGATACAAAATTAAATCACTACCGGACTCGCGGCCTATGCCGCCGGCCCAGGGCCGTCGGCATAGGTCATTTCCCGTCGGCATAGATCTATGCCTACGGCTGCCGTTGGCATAGCTCCGTCGACATAGATTACGTCTGCGTAGTCTTGTCAGACTGTCGGCATAGTATAGCCGTTGGCATAGGGGCCTATGCCGACGGCTGAGCGGCAGCCATCAACATAGTATAGCCGTCGGTAGTGTTTTACGCCTGACGGCAACGGACGGTGCCGTCAAAAGCGCTGACGATTCACGGAATGCCATGTGGCAGAGGTATGCCGACGGCTTGGCCGTAGGCATATGTGGAAATCTATGCCGACGACAAAGCCGTCGGCATACCTCTGCCATGTGGCATTCCGTGGTGCCTCCTGGTGGCAGGGCTATGCCTACGACAAAGCCGTAGGCATAGATGAAATCTATGCCGACGGCTTTGCCGTAGGCATAGCCATGCCATGTGTCGTCCCCTGGTGCCTCCTGGCGGCAGGGCTATGCCTACGGAAAAGCCGTCGGCATAGATTGGGCACGCCCTGGGAAGCCCTGGGCTCATCTATGCCGACGGCTTTGCCATAGGCATAGATTTTTTTTATTTTCCCTACTTTCTCTTTTTCAATTCATTTGACAACATTTCAAAGCAGAATAATATGGGATTATGTAGAAATATGACAGTTCATCATCCAAACATACTCAAGTTCATCATCAACATTCAAATATACTCAAGTTCATCATCTAAAGATCATCACCGATGAAAGTTCATGAACATAAATAGTGCAAGACATGGAACATCATTTCAAAGCAGAAACTAACAAGTAGGAACATGAAAGGTATGGCACGATGGCCACATGCATGGGTATCATCATCAACATCAAGCAAGACCGCCGCCGCTAAAACCACCACCGCCAAGACCACCTCCGCCAAAACCACCACCACCAAGACCACCTCCGCCAAAACCACCATCGCCAAAACCGCCACCGCGACCACCATCACTCTGCCAGATCGGAGTGACTGGGGTCGACGGAGCAGGAGTCGATCCACCGGTCCCCTACATGTTTGAGAGAAGATTCTAACGGTAAATATGATATGATAGTGTTGAATGAACGAGAACTAGTTTGTCAGTAGTTAGGCAAATGTACTAACCGAACTATCACTGCCTAGTGCCACCCATTCATCGAACGTGGGCACGTGTGGGGGTTCTCCCGCAGGTGGTGGTGGTTACTCCAAGACGCCAAAATAGCCTGGATGTTAGTTAAACAAGCAAACTAGAAGGTTAGAAGGAATGAAAGTGCAAAAATTTAGCTTGGTTTTAAGAGGGCAAAACTAACCGTCATCATCTGACGGTTGTAATCATCGTTTGCCTTCACTCGTTTCAAGTACTCCCGCACCTCGAGATTCCTATGCTCGACAAACTCCTTATATGGCTACATAATTTAGTTGTTTCTAAGTGAGCAATGCTGAAAATAAACTGAGAATGTTAAGAGAGAAAGAAGATAAAGGGGAAGTACGTATAGCATGCTGGCAGGCCAAGGGAGTCTGTGAATGCCCCGTACTCTCTAACTGGCTCGGGTTGGTAGCCTGAAGCCGTGTGTACGAGATCGAAGGAGTGATCAAGCGATCGAAACACGGATACCGGCCATGTGACTTCCCCTGGATGGCCAGCACTGCCGTGTCGTTGATCTGAGATTGGGCGACCTCAGGAACAGGAACAACCGGATGCAACTTCTGATAGTTCTGAGTGTAAGACTCTAGGTGCTCCTCGGTCTTGCCGTAGTACTGGCTCTTGTCGTCCTTGCGATCACTCCGCTCGTGGGCCAGCTTCCATGACTCAATGTCTGAGAGCAGCCTCTTCAACTTGTCCTCCTGCAACGTCAAACAGAAGATAGCCATACATAAGAACATGACGGTAAAGAAGAACAAAAATGCATCATGCATATAGATATACCTTCATGGCCTGGAAGCCCTAGTGGTTCCTGTTTCCTTGGCCGTGTGTCCCCTCTTTTCCACGGTTAGCCCGGGCCTTGCTGCTCTTGGCAGCAAACTCTGCATCGTCGCCGAGCCACCTATCCACCAAACTCGCCCATCCGTCATGCCTTCCATAGCACCAACGAGGAACAACCTATGCAAATTTTGGAAGCATGACATGTGAGCCTGAAACATATAGTTATTTGCTTGAAACAATGAAAAGTCAGTAATAGTTACCATCATGAACTGCTCCCTGTTCAAGGTAAGTCGTTGCCTCTGCGCTTGAGTTTTGGTCATCTTTTGGTGCAGGTAGATGTGGTAGTACTACGAGACGGCAACCCAGCGCACCTCATACTACAACAGACGAGATTTCTTCTTTGCAGCCGCAAGCAAGACCACGTCGGCTCTGGCCTTGTGCTCGTCAAGAACTCTATAGAGTTGCTGCAATCATGCATAAACCAGAAGCAAACAAGGCATGAGTTGAGTGATTCAATGATAAACTATGAACGAAACTGAAGACAAGTGATTCAGAAGAGAACTTACCCAAAATTTGGTGATCACAGCCTTAGAGGCCGTCCCGTACTCCGCGTTGCTGCAAGCCTCGTAGTGGGCCCAGCTCGTGGCCAAAACCCGCAGCTGCGGGTCCTTGTCTGGCTACGGGCAGAATAGGTCAGGCCAAAACTCCTTCAACAGGACAGTGATAAGGCCGTTCGGTTTACGGCCCTTTCCGCGAAGGATCCAGTTACTGCAAAAGAATCAAAGGATTGCATGTGTACAATAAGAAAATGTTGTCATGTGTTGAAAATATGATTGAGAGGCACTTACTCTGTCCCCGCAGGTTCAATGAGCCACTTGTGCGCCTCGATAGAAGGTGGTGTAGGTACTCCGGCAGTACCACGCAGCCACCCCTGCGGAGCACCCGGTGGCAAGTCACCCCACAACTCGGGGTCAACCTCCCCTCCACCACCCTCCTCGCCCTCCTCCTCACCCTCCTCCTCGGCCTCCTCCTCCTCGCCCTCCTCCTCCTCGCCCTCCTCCTCCTCACCCTCCTCCTTCTCGGCATCAGGAACATACTCCTCCTCAGACTCAGAAGGTGCCTCAGTATAGGAGGGCATCGAAGAAGACCCTCCTATTTCGGACACGGCCCGGAGTTTTTTTCCCCGGCTGCCTCTCCCCCCACCTCCTCCTCCTCTAGGGGTGCTACCTCTTGAGCACTGCGTTGGTTTTCCCTTGAAGAGGAAAGGGTGATGCAGCATAGTAGTGTAAGTATTTCCCTCAGTTTTTGAGAACCAAGGTATCAATCCAGTAGGAGGCTACGCGCTAGTCCCTCGCACCTGCAGAATACAAATAAATCCTCGCAACCAACGCGATAAGGGGTTGTCAATCCCTTCATGGTCACTTACGAGAGTGAGAGCTGATAGATATGATAGGATAATATTTTTGGTATTTTTGTGAAAAAGATGCAAATTAAAATAAAAGCAAAGTAAAAAGCAAAGGAAATAACTAAGTGTTGGAAGATTAATATGATGAAGATAGACCCAGGGGCCATAGGTTTCACTAGTGGCTTCTCTCAAGAGCATAAGTATTTTACGGTGGGTGAACGAATTACTGTTGAGCAATTGATAGAATTGAGCATAGTTATGTGAATATCTAGGTATGATCATGTATATAGGCATCACGTCCGAGACAAGTAGACCGACTCCTGCCTGCATCTACCACTATTACTCCACTCATCGACCGCTATCCAGCATGCATCTAGAGTATTAAGTTCATGAAAATAGAGTAATTCCTTAAGCAAGATGACATGATGTAGAGGGATAAATTCACGCAATATGATAAAAACCCCATCTTGTTATCCTCGATGGCAACAATACAAACGTGCCTTGCTGCCCCTACTGTCACTGGGAAAGGACACCACAAGATTGAACCCAAAGCTAGGCACTTCTCCCATTGCAAGAAAGATCAATCTAGTAGGCCAGACCAAACTAATAATTCAAAGAGACTTGCAAAGATAACCAATCATACATAAAAGAATTCAGAAAAGATTCAAATGTTGTTCATAGATAATCTTGATCATAAACCCACAATTCATCGGTCTCAACAAACACACCGCAAAAAGAAGATTACATCGAACAGATCTCCACGAGAGAGGGGGAGAACATTGTATTGAGATCCAAAAAGAGAGAAGAAGCCATCTAGCTACTAACTATGGACCCGAAGGTCTGAAGTAAACTACGCACACTTCATCGGAGAGGCTATGGTGTTGATGTAGATGCCCTCCGTGATGGATGCCCCCTCAGGCAGAGCTCCGGAACAGGCCCCAAGATGGGATCTCGTGGGTACAGAAGGTTGTGGTGGTGGAATTAGGTTTTTGGCTCCGTATCTGATCGTTTGGGGGTACATAGGTATATATAGGAGGAAGGAGTACGTCGGTGGAGCAACAGGGGCCCACGAGGTGGAGGGCGCATACAGGGGGTGGGCGCGCCCCCTACCTCGTGGATTCCTCTTTTGTTTCTTGACGTAGGGTCCAAGTCTCCCGGATCATAATCTTCCTAAAAATTACATTCCCGAAGGTTTCATTCCGTTTGGACTCCGTTTGATATTCCTTTTCTGTGAAACTCTGAAATAGGCAAAAAAACAGCAATTCTGGGCTGGGCCCTCCGGTTAATAGGTTAGTCCCAAAAATAATATAAAAGTGGATAATAAAGCCAAATAATGTCCAAAACAGTAGATAATATAGCATGGAGCAATCAAAAATTATAGATACGTTGGAGACGTATCAAGCATCCCCAAGCTTAATTCCTGCTCATCCTCGAGTAGGTAAATGATAAAAAAGAGATAATTTTTTGATGCGGAGTGCTACTTGGCATAACTTTAATGTAATTCTTCTTAATTGTGGTATGAATATTCAGATCCGAAAGATTCAAGACAAAAGTTCATATTTACATAAAAAATTATAATACTTCAAGCATACTAACTAAGCAATTATGTCTTCTCAAAATAACATGGCCAAAGAAAGTTATCCCTAGAAATCCATATAGTCTGGCTATGCTCTATCTTCACCACACAAAGTATTTAAATCATGCACAACCCCGATGACAAGCCAAGCAATTGTTTCATACTTTTGACATTTTCAAAACTTTTTCAATCTTCACGCAATACATGAGCATGAGCCATGGATATAGCACTATATGTGGAATAGAATGGTGGTTGTGGAGAAGACAAAAAGGGAGAAGATAGTCTCACATCAACTAGGCGTATCAACGGGCTATGGATATGCCCATCAATCGATATCAATGTGAGTGAGTAGGGATTGCCATGCAACGGATGCACTAGAGCTTTAAGTATATGAAAGCTCAACGAAAGAAACTACGTGGGTGTGCATCCAACTCGCTTGCTCACGAAGACCTAGGGCATTTTGAGGAAGCCCATCATTGGAATATACAAGCCAAGTGCTGTAATGAAAAATTCCCACTTTTATATGAAAGTGACAAAATGAGAGACTCTCTATCATGAAGATCATGGTGCTACTTTGAAGCACTAGTGTGGTAAAAGGATAGTAACATTGCCCCTTCTCTCTTTTTCTCTCATTTTTTTATTTGGGCCTTTTCCCTTTTTTATGGCGTCTTTTCTCTTCTTCTTTTTTTATTTTTCGTCAGAGTCTCATCCCGACTTATGGGGGAATCATAGTCTCCATCATCCTTTTCCTCACTTGGGACAATGCTCTAAAAAAGAAGATCATCACACTTTTATTTTCTTACAACTCAAAAATTACAACTCGATACTTAGAACAAAATATGACTCTATATGAATGCCTCCGGCGGTGTACCAGGATATGCAATGAATCAAGAGTGACATGTGTGAAAGAATTATGAATAGTGGCTTTGCCACAAATACGATGTCAACTACATGATCATGCTAAGCAATATGACAATGATGGAGCGTGTCATAATAAAAGGAACGGTGGAAAGTTGCATGGATGGATGCCCTCCGTGATGGATGCCCCCTCTGGCGGAGCTCCAGAACAGGCCCCAAGATGGGATCTCGTGGGTACAGAAGGTTGCGGCGGTGGAATTAGGTTTTTGGCTCCGTGTCGATTGTTTGGGGTGCGTCGGTGGAGCCACAGGAGGGGGGGGGCGCCCCTACCTCGTGGCTTCCTCTTTTGTTTCTTGACGTAGGGTCCAAGTCTCCCGGATCATAATGTTCCTAAAGATCATGTTCCCGAAGGTTTCATTTCGTTTGGACTCCGTTTGATATTTTTTTCTGCGAAACTCTGAAATAGGCAAAAAACAACAATTCTGGGCTGGGCCTCCGGTTAATAGGTTAGTCCCAAAAATAATATAAAAGTGGATAATAAAGCCCAATAATGTCCAAAACAGTAGATAATATAGCATGGAGCAATAAAAAATTATAGATACTTTGGAGACGTATCAAGGGGCTCTCCCCCACCCCCTCCTCCTCTAGGGTCTCCTCCCCCGACCCCTCCACCTCCCTGTGAGGTGTCATCCTCGCGTAGTCGGGAGGGAACCATGTGGGCTCGTCCACTCCGAGTAAGTCACTACTAGGAAAAGGCTAATTAGTGGTGCACCTGTTTTTGCCATTAATGGCGCACTACAGGTGTGCCACTATTATAACGCCATTAGTAACAAAATAGTAATGGCACACCTCTGGTGCGCCATTAGTATCCCAGATAGTAATGGCGCACCTATAGTGCGCCATTACTATGCCTATCTGGTGCGCCAGTACTATCTAATGGCGCACCACGTAGAAGTGCACCATTACTAACAATTTTTTTTCAATTTTTTTTAAATTTTTTTTAAATTTTTTTTCGCTTTTTTCTTAATCTCGAGTCACTATGGCTTAATCTCAGGTCAATATGCTTAATCTCAAGTCAAATCGCACTTCGTGGTCAAACTTCCTGGAAGGTCACCCATCCTCACACTACTCCAGCCCGAGCACGCTTAACTTCGCAGTTCTATCCAACCTCAGCACCAGCTCACTTCACTGGCACTTGTTGATATATCTATCATATCAATCCTATTAAACCTTGTTGATGTCTAGGACTTTGTTCATGTTCATGCGTGTGATGAAATTTTGAAAAAATATTTCAAACTTCCCGGTCATATTACGTATCATATTTATAAAAAAAAATCCAATTTTTTTTTGAAACCAATTTTTTTCTGTTACTAGTGGTGCACCTAGCAAATGGTGCGCCACTAGTAAGTTTGAATCTTTTTCATTTTTCCCCTCTAGATCTTAAAAGCCCCGTATCTTTCGTTCTGTTAGGTTCGTATGTAACTCTTCGAGTAGATGATTTTTCATATAAAAAACTTTTTAATCCGAGTTCGTATGCAAAAGTTATGCCCATTTTACTAAATTCCAGAGAGATTTTGCAAATAAAGTCAAAATTCATATTTGTAAATTTTCCCAACAACTAGACCACATATCACATGGGAAACTTATTTTCTTTTATTTTTTTGACATCTCCATCATTTTCTTTTATTTTTTTTAAACTGAAAAGGCGGTCCATGGGGGGGGGGGGGGTGCATTTAGCACGAGGGTTACTAATGGTGCACCTGGTGTGTGGTGCACCATTAGTAGTTTAAAAAAATAAAAAAATTTGTTAGTAGTGGCGCACCATGGGATAGTGCGCCATTACTAGTTAAAACTAGTAATGGCGCACTGTCCACTGGTGCGTCACTACTAACAATTTTTTTTTTATTTTTCAAAACTACTAATGGCGCACGGTGGGTGTGGTGCGCCATTACTATGTCAACTAGTAATGACGCACTATCCCGTGGTGCGCCACTGCTAACAATTTTTTTTATTTTTTTTCAAAACTACTAATGACGCACCACACACCAGGTGCGGCATTAGTAATATGTCAATAATGGCGCACCACATACATGGTGCGCCATTAATGTCCATATTAGCTATAGCCTTTTCCTAGTAGTGAGTCCTTTGAATTTACTGAGGAAACTGGCGCCGCTGGACTTGCCACTACTAGGGAAAACCTTATACACAGAAATTTAGCAACAGCGTGGGTCAAAAAAGGGCGCTAGTGCTAGATAGCAGTAGCTGTTGAGAAAAAACCGCGCTGCCGATACAATTGTAGCAGTAGCGCATGTGGCCTTAAAAGCGCTACTACTAATATTCCCATCGGCGGAACGATAGGCTACGCATAGCAGTAGCGGGCTTGGAGGAAGCGCGCTACCGCTAGGGCATGAGTAGCAGCGTGTTTCACAAGAAGAGCGCTACTGCTAACGTAAATAAAATGAAATGAAAAAAAAATAGAAAAGTAAATGAAAATGAAAGAAACAAAAAAGGAGAAAGAAAAAAATAAATAAAATGTAAAGCAAAATAAATGAAAAAGCGAGAAAACATAGAAAGGCATAGCTGTAGCGTGTGTTCGCAAGAGGCGCTATAGCTAACGTAGCTGCAGCGCGTTTCCTAGACCCCCGATATAGAAACAGAAAAGGAAATAAATAAGGGAGAAAATTACATAGCTATAGCAGTAGCGCGTTTTGTAAAAAGCGCTATAGCTACATTAGCTATAGCGCATTTTGCGAAACGCGCTACCGCTACTTTTGACTTAACCAAAAAACCGTTTCCCCCCGGCCACCACTTGCCCCCCAAATCTCTCGACCCACCCCGCCGCCATCTCCCCGATTCGCCGTCGCCCCACTTCGCCGTCTCCTACCGACGTCGACGCCCCGAACCACGAGCCGTGCGCCGTCGACGCCACCGGAGCCGCCCCCAACGCCACGGAGCCGCGCAGCCTCATCAACGCCACCGGAGCCGCCGTCGACGCCACCGGATCCTCCTTCGCCACAACTGCCTCCCTCGCCGTCACCAGAGACGCCCCTGCCTCCCTCGCCACCACCGGAACCATCCTCTGTAAGCCCCCACCCCTCCTCTCTCTCTCTCATGCATAGGTTAATTATCTAGGTTATTTAGGCAAAAATTTAGTTAGGGCTTTGACAGAGAACTAGTCAGGTTAACTAGTTTAATTAGGTTAATTATCTAGGTTATTTAGGCAAGTTTTATTTTAAATATGATCCCTTCCTAGAATTTTATTGTTGATTATATCTTTTCATTGAAGTGGTCATGTTATATCTTTTCATTGAAGTGGTTCGATTGTGCCCAAGTGGCTAAATGAAGCTGAGTGGCCTATATATGTTTTGCCGGAATGTTGATTCATTTCCGTTCCGGCAAATTTCAGGTTCTCGATTTGTCCACTTTTTAGCAAAGGTCATGCCGATTTTTCGTGAATTTCGGCATGACTTGTGCTACAAACTAGGACATACCGAGTGCCCGGGATTTGCCGCACCAGGAAGGAGTCAACATTCCTCCAAAACAATAGGCCTTTTTTATGTCATTATTCATTTTATTAGGTCTAGAATTAATTGACTAGATTTAATCATAGGAAACATGGCTAGCAACGATGAAGGACAGGGTTCTGGTGATTGCGACGACGTCTATCGGGCGGCAGACGAATTTTTTAGCCTTACCGGCGATCAACCGATGTTGTTGCTGGGCCCACCGGTGGCATCGGGGACTGAGACCGACACACATACCGGTGCTGAGACTGAGATCGGTGCTGAGACTGAGACTGACGCTGAGACTCAGACCGGCGTCGAGACCAGCACTGAGACTGAGACCGGCGCTGCCTCGGGAGCGGAGCCGGTACTGTAGAACCGAAAGCAAAGAGGCAGAGGCTTCCTAACAAACTCAGGACTACTAGACTGGTGGTCACGGAGGTGGACGACGGCAATTTTGAGCCAAAGGCGCCCGAGGAAGCGCGTCGATGCTACGGCAATCAAATAGGCTGCATCGTACGGACAACCGCCACCATCAACGATGAGAAACTACAGAACATAGAAAATATGAGGAGCTCCCTCCTAAAGAAGTTTCACCAGATATTCTTGTTCCCGGGCCAGAATGAGAAGGATTATGAAGATCCAGATGAGGACCCGGCAATGAAGAAGATAAACAAACATGCCATGACCAAGTTTAGCGACGCGTTGGCCGCCTGGAAAACTCGAGTGAAAGCAAAGATCATCGACAAGAAGGAACCCTACTCCGAGATTGTAAAGGATAATCCGACAATCACGGAAGAGCAGTTTCAAATATTCAAGGAGGCTTGCGAGGCCGAAGCTGCCAAAAAGTCTAAGTACATGAAGGGGCTTCAAGAGAGGAACATTGGGAGCCACCACCTCGGAAGCCGTGGTTACGGCGGAAAGAGGTCCAAATGGGCCAAGGAGGACGCGGAAGCCGCGAGTCTGGGCATCCCAGACCCCTTGGCGGATTTCACCGTCCCGCAGGAGCGTGACGTCCTGAGGGCCCGACACCGTTGGGACCCAGTGAAGAAGGTTTACGAGACAACACCGGTCATTACGGAGTTCATGAGACTGCTGGTAATTTTAGTTTCTGATCAATTCGACTGCACACGTTAGTCATATTTGTAAACGATCCTTGTGCCTTTTGCAGAGAGAGCAGCACCGGATTGCGGTTAAAGCGACTTCGCCGTCGAGGCATTGGCGAGGCCCAAGTGGGACACTCCATTCAACCGGCGTTGAACATATTGAAACGACAACCGGTGGATACTCGACCGTCGTATGGGACGCGTGCAGTGTGTCGGAGACGGCGCCACGTGGAAGAAGTACTACTGTGAGACCACGGAGGAGAGAAAGGAAAGACGGAGGTTAAGCGAAGAAAACATCGACAAGAAGGTTGAGATTGCGGTTGAGAAGAAATCATCTCGAACGATCGCAACAGCGGTAGCTGCCGCAAAACAGGTGGTTGCAGATTTGTCTACTTCCTTGGTGACGGCGTTTTCACTTGGACAAGGAAAAATCCGAAGCAAATGCAGAGGACTTTCCCTTGCTGACCTCTTGGGAGCACTGCTCCCGACTGCTGCCCCAAGACTTGCTCCCGCACTTGCTCCCGCACTGCTCCCGCACTGCTCCCTTGACGGCTCCGGACCTGCTCCCTGCTGGCTCCCTTGACCGGACGTGCTCGGCGGTGTGCCGTCTTTGGCTGAGCTCGGCGCCCTCACGGTATCTGTCACACCGGCCCCCTTCAATATAAATGTATAATGTCTCATTTTCGTTGCCTTTCGGATGTCTCACGTCGCAGACTTTTCTTTGCAGGCCGACAAAATCCCATGCACCATATTGTACACCATCGGCGACCAGAAGGTGGACGTGGGGAAGGCGACGATAATGGAGCCGAAGGAACCATTGTTCCATAGCCGGCCGACCCCCCCGAACGTCTTCAAGGTTTCCGTGGCCAGTGTCGAACCGGGCCACGAGAATTTGCCTCCTCAATACTCGGTGGATGACGAGGAGACACCACGGCGGCTTGGTGATTGTTGCAATGGGTGGGTCTGTTGTGGCCAAAGAGTCGCTTAAATGCGGGGGGTCGGGAGCACACCCACGAGCACGCAGCCTCAGCAAGGTATGAACATCAACACCCCACCTACCCAATTAGCGTCGGGTGTCGGGTTGGGTGATAGCGGACGGGTAAGGAGGAGGCTCCATTAGTCGCCGATGGCGTCGCCATGGATGAGGATGAGGACGACGATGGCGCTGAACAGTATGTCTATACTGGCGCCTCCTCAGGGTTTGAGCGTCATGAGTCGGTGCCAGAATTGCCGTCTCAACGTATTATGGACGACCTTCTGGTAGTAAAGAAGTCTAGGAAGAGAGCGAGGAAAGGCAAAAAAGCTGATTCTATGATCCAGCTGCCTCAGCAGCCTCGGCTTCAGGACCGTATAGATATCCCCGATGCGTATAAATGGCATATCCCCGGTCAACCAATCCTACCTGCAAGAGCGCTAGGGGCCAGATTCGGCGATCTAAGGAGACTTCATAACGATGTGCTGCGGGTAGAGAAAGGCCTCATCGCCTCGACAGATCCAGGATAC
Organism: Aegilops longissima; assembly: GCA_021605205.1. NCBI lineage: Eukaryota > Viridiplantae > Streptophyta > Magnoliopsida > Poales > Poaceae > Aegilops > Aegilops longissima. The sequence goes on along the minus strand of CM038680.1, from coordinate 37,945,976 downwards.
CCACTCTCGTGGTTAACGTTCATGCAAATGTAAATGCGTCGACAGCTTTCCGCGGATAAGTTCTTCCTCCAATTCGATTACATATTCGACATGTTTCACGTGAAGAAGCTGGATTTTACGTTTGTCCGCCTTTATGCCTTGCACATGAACTACATCATCGGGTTTGAGCAGATATCTCATATCTGTGTCGCTGACCCGTACTACATGCACGAGGGCTTCTTGGGAGTCTGCGCAGAGCACCGTGTATACGTGAGGGAATACATCGTCAATTTCATGCTCGCCAATAAGGACAAGGAGGCGATTCTCGTGCCTTATCATCCCGTGTAAGTCATCCGTGCTGCTATCCTTCCTTCGATTTCAATCATTCATTTGCACGGTGGATGCTAAGTAATTTGAGGTGTACTTATTTTGCGCAGCGGCGGGCGCGTCGTCCTCATCATCCTATACCCCCAATTCTCCCATGCTCTTTACTTGGACTCGTCGAAGAACATTCACAAAAAGGATTACACCCACATCAAGGATGTTCTTGATAGTGCTATGTTTTACTACCAAGCAAGGGGCGGAGAGGTTAGGGACAATAAGAAAAGGGGCGGAAGGCTCGCCTTCGGCCATAAGACCGACTTCTGCTGCATCCAACAACCGAACGATTCTTTTAATGATGGATTCTATGTCCTACACCACATGCTGGAGTACAGACGGGATCACCAGAACCTTCGCATGTCACCTACATCCGGCGATGCCCATATTCTGCAATGGGCAAAGAACGTAGGAGATATCGAGGATCACCGACTTCGAGCTGAGTTCTATCACATCCAGCGCGAACTTGCCCAAATCATCATGAAGGAGGTCGTCGGAAAAATAGGGATGTTCTACGAAGAAGGAAAAATGTCACGGGAAGACGTCCGAACACGGGTAGCCGCTCAGCGTCTCGACCTGAAGCCTTTCACTAGGCTCGGGGACTATCTCCCTGACATGGATGGATGGAACGACCTGTTGGAGTGATTGTCGATATATGACAATGTGTCCGTTTAGTCCATACTTTCTGTATGACAAAACTTTGAGTTATGCACGGTGAAACTTTATTTGTGATGTAATTAAACCGTCCTCCTCCTCGACTAGCGAAAATCACTCTAGTTAGGGCATTTTGGGGTATGATGAACTTTGTTATTTATGCTTATGATATGTTGTTTCTATTTTTGCCAAGTCTGTCTCTTTCTGTTGCTCAACTATATATATATGTTCCATATCATCGACTCATGTGACGATGCAGGTGCATAGATCATCGATGGTGAATAAGTGCTATGCCGAGTATATATCGACAAGTGGCGGAGTGTCGTGCCCAGTGTACCGGTTTTCGGTTTCGTTTACGACATGAGTTAGTTTAGGTTCACGCTAATGGGAGAGAGGGATACAAACTCATGTACTCAAAGTGATAGCTCTTCTCGCGTATATCATTGTTTAGATGGATGACGATGTATTTGCAAGTAACCGAGACTTGTATCGCTATTTTCGAGATGATGACGAGAGACCACTTTGTGTTGGATGATGATTATGATGAGACTATTTGTATGTATATGCTATGATTACATTTGTGCTCTCGCAGGCATTTGTATGTGTATCATGATGACATTTGTATGTGCTAAAGATTCTTCTATAAAGCCTGTTCAAATACAAAACAAATATACCGAAAAAACAAAAACTACTAAAATTAGCGATGGCGAGTGTATGAAAGTTAGCAGCAGCGCGCGATAGCGATGAGCGCGTCCAGCCAGGCGTGCTAGAGCCACTAGCGAGAGCGAGCTTACACTAAGCGCTGCTGCTACACTTGTGTAGCAAGATGGCGCTGGTGAGCACGCAGCCATCGCTATGTGTTAGCTATAGCGCCTTATTAGTAGCGCCGCACCCGCGCCATCGATACACCTAAAACCCGCGCTGCTGCTAGCCTTTTCCCTAGTAGTGTGCCCATGATTAGCAAACCTGCATTGAGAAGAGAATAAACAATTAGTAAGGATATCAAATAAACAAGCATACAGGAAAAACATTAATAATAGAAGAGCACATTAAGCATACTATTGTAATGATCATTAAAAGAACTTACATTTTCTAGAACCCATATGAATCATCACTACTGTAATCTATTTGTCGACCGGTCTCATCATCACTATCACGCATATCTTCTTCGTTGTCTGACGGAGGTGGAGGCTCTTCCTCATCGTCAGCGTCTTCATTTAACTTTTCAAGCATAATTATGTCTCTTTGATTCACAACTGCCTCACCATCAATTCGTGCGTCGTCGTCATTTGGGTCCAGGTCAACATAACCCAAGTCATCATTCTCTTTGTTTCAGACCACGTCATCATGTTCCTCTTGAAAGAACACTCCATCATATTTCATGGGGTTTATGTTGTAGTAATCATCATCGTTCGGGTCCGGTAGCTTACCATGTGTCGACACCTTGAACACAACTTCCCAACCCTTCAGGTACTCTTTCTGGCATGGGTAAGGCAGATAATATACTTGTGTGGCCTGGGTAGCGGCGATAAAGAGATCAGCTCCGGCATAGACGGTTGATGGTTTAACTTCAACTAAACCAACAGAAGGCGTATGTCTCAGACCCTTTTTGGGGTCGAACCATCGGCATTTGAACACAGTGAGACTTAGGGGTTCGAGGCCACGTTTGAATGCAAGCTCGTATATTTTTCCTACCCTTCCGTAGTAATCTACTTTATTATCTCCTTTAGTGAAGACTCTGGTATTTATGGTTTTGGGATCAGGCCGACTGTTCTGGTGCTCCTCTGTATGGAAGCGATACCCATTCACATCATACTTTTGGCATGTCATGACGGCAGGGTCAAAACCCATGGAAACCGATCTCAATTCTTCATCCATTGATTCGTTCGGATCATTTCCCTACAAGTTTAATTGAAATTATAGGGTGCATGAGTTTAATTCGAATTGCACGGTGAAATAGGTAATGGGGAAGTGTGAAAATTTACTTTCTCCATGAACCACGCAACGAAATTTTTCCTTCCGTCAGCACCCTTTCGGAGAAGAGCAAGTGCCTCCACTTCAGTAGGAGGCAGCATTCTCGTCCACTCTTTTTCAATGAATCAGCTACAATAAGAAAAGCGGTATAAGAACTAGGCAAAGTGAACATAATGAATTGATTAAAAGAATGGTGCAAAGGTATTACCTCATCCACTCACCATCAACTTCCTTGATGTCGTGGAAGATATAGAACATGACATCCTCCCACTCATCTCGTGGCATGAGATAAGGTGTCGAGCATCCAGCCCTGCCACCTTGCCAGATGAATAGAGGCAACTTGGGTTTATACTTGGGTTCTTCTGTATTGTATCGAGACACCTTATTGTGCAACGTGGGAACATGGTCCGGATAGTAGGCTGTCCTGAGATCTGCCACCTCCTCTAGGATAACTGCCTCAGCTATGGAAGCTTTAATAGCTTTGTTTCCACATTTCTGTCTCAGATACTTGTTCTGTCTCTTAGGGCCATACTGCCAACGATTCTGCACAGGGCCCACAACAATACCTCGTTCACGAGGTGCAAAATGAGATGTGTCATCGGAGTAAAGAAGCCTGGTGGGAAGATCTTCTCTAGCTTGCATATCAACTCCGGCACCTTCTTATGCATTTCTTTTATCTTCTCAGGACATACTTCTTTAGCACAAAGCGTGCAGAATAAATGTCTTAACTCTGCAAGCACACGCCAGACACGCTCGGGAACATAGCCCCGAACCATCACCGGCATAATCCGCTCAATCCATACATGATAGTCATGACTCTTGAGCCCGGTCACTTCGCCCATTGAAAGATTGACCCTCTTACTTATATTCGACGCATAACCATCAGTGAACTTCATGACGTGTTTCAGCCACTTCAATGCCTCCATCTTATGATCCTTTTTAAGTATGAAGTCAGCATCTGGCTTGAACCAAGATTTTCGACTGCCTATGGGAGGCTGCATGTGTAGATGTGGTCTATCACAAATATTCTGTTGATCGACTCTAGCATTAACATTATCCTTTGTCTTATCAGGAATGTTGAGGATCGTGCAAAAAAGGGACTCTGCGACATTCTTTTCGGTGTGCATCACGTCGATGTTGTATGGAAGTTTGAGGTCCTTAAAATAGGGAAGCTGCGTGAAGGGTGTAATGTGAGTCCAGTTGTGCGTCTCACCATAAGCTTCAAAACATTTTTTTCCCTTTACCTTTTCCTTTGCCCTCGCCCTCGTCTTCGCCTGTGGCTTTGCCTTTGCCTTTCCCTTCGTCGGCAGGCTTAAGAGCTTTCAGCTGAGCAAGCACATCCGCACCAGAAAATGTTGGAATCTCGTTTACTTCATGGACAACTTTGCCTTTTGTGAAGTTCTTCTTGTCTTCCCTATCAGGATGGTCTGGAGGGAGGAACTGTCGATGCAGGTCAAAGGCAACATACTTGCCACCCTTCTTTAGCCAAATGAAAATAAAGGCCTGCATGCACACTGGGCAAGGCATCTTTCCACTTGTACACCATCCGCAGAACATGGCATAGCCGGGAAAGTCATGCATGCAATACTGTAGCCAAACTTTCGTCAATTTTTTTTTCTGCAGATGCCGGTCGTATGTCAACCTCGGGAAGTAGAAAGAATGGTGCAAATCATCCACCAACGGCTGCATAAACACACTCAAATTCTTCCCCGGATATTCAGGCCCCGGAATTATAAGCGACAGGAACATGGTCTTGCGTTGCATTATGGCGCCGGGAGGGAAATTGAGCGGAATAACAAATACGGGCCAGCAGCTGTATGGATTAGACGACATACCATATGGATTGAACCCATCACCTGTTATAGCAATTCTGACATTCCCAGCTCGGCTGCTTCCTCCGGGTACTCTATATCGAATGACTTCCATGCTTCACCTTCTGATGGATGTACAATTTTTTTTGGATTGTACCTTTTCCCTTCCTTGTGCCACTTCATCATTTTGGCAGACTCCTCGGTGATGAAAAGGCGCTGCAGTCTTTTTATAAAATCAAGATACCGAGGAACCTTCACAGGGATTTTTAGCTGCCGCTTCTGACCATGCTCATCGACCACCTCAATATACCGAGAGGAACCGCACTTCCTACAGCAGTTGTCATCCGCATACTCATGCCTAAACAAAAGGCAATTCTTTGGACAAACATGTATTTTCTGATAGTCCATGGAGAGCGCCTTCATGATTTTCTTCGTAGCGTACATGGTTTTCGGCAGTTCATGGCCCTCAGGCAGGCTGTTAGCCCATACTCCGAGAAATGCTTCGAAGCAACCTCGGCTACAACCGTACTCGGCCTTGACGCCATCGGTTTAGATGGCATCCAAGATGACAACTTGGCACCCTCATAGAGAGGTTTATTTGACGAGGCCAAGATATCCAGGAAGGCCTTTGCGGTTTCCTCCGGCTCCTCCGGTTCATTCGCTGAATTTGACGGAGGTGTCGGCTGCGCAGCAAAGACATCATCTAGCATGTCTCTAACCCCATCGTCCACATAACCAGCGACGTGTTGTTGTATCACCTCCTCTCTACCACGGTCCCGCTGGGCAAAGTTTATCGGCATATTAAAGTTGGGCATAAATCCATGCGTGTGAAGGTGCTTAGTCATCTCACTCTTACCTCTGCGGATACGTCTCTTACATTTGGCACACGGGCATTCTGGCACCATCCTCATTGGACTACGGAATATCTCTTTCAGAAACACATCAGTTCTCTCGACCCACTCTATTGTTACTTGATTCCGACGGAAAAAACCCACTATAAATCCACTGATTATCTGCCATCTCTGCTTTATTGGAAGCCACACAACAAAATTAAGGATTCATTTAAATTACTCACATCAATATTTTATTTTTTAGAGTGTTGACGAGAAATGACATTTAATCCACCTACATCTCTAATAGGTAAAGATGGGTTCTAATCCCACCCGAGAATGTGTAGATTGAGTACGATGTCCATGCTCTACCCCATTCCGAGACAAAATTTCGACAACACCTCCCCGCTGTTCTCCGAATACACGTCTCGGCAAAATGCCGAGAGAATGTGCATCCGGAGAACAACAGGGAGGCGCCGCCGAAATCCTGTCTCGGAACAGGTAGAGCATGAACAACGCATCTAACTGCACATCCTCGAGCTGTAATCGTGGAAAGCGTTGACAATCCGAAAGAGCTGCGGTGATAAATATGCGATTGAATGCATATTTATCGATGCAACCCTTTCGGATGGGAGACCTAGGTTACGCGACTTGATGTGAAAATTTAATCTAGTGACATGGAAAAAAAGTGGACGAGGTCATGGAATTGTTGCTCACCCTCTGATGTAGAGGATGTAGTCGATCAAAGGAGGGACGATCGTGGACCAACACCTCCAATGTCGACGGTCACTCCACGAAGATGGAACACAACAAATCTTGTTAATTCCACCAAGTGCAAAAAAATGGGTTAAGCATTGAAACTTTAAACTATAAAAAAATTCATATTTCTTCAAGTGTCAAATTTTGTCCTTCAATTTTTTAGCAAGATCATCATGATTAAATAACCACTCATGGATGTCTACTATGCAACCTTCTTCTTGTAGACGTTGTTGGGCTTCCAAGTGCAGAGGTTTGTAGGACAGTAGAAAATTTCCCTCAAGTCGATGACCTAAGGTTTATCAATCCGTGGGAGGCGTAGGATGAAGATGGTCTCTCTCAAACAACCCTGCAACCAAATAACAAAGAGTCTCTTGTGTCCCCAACACACCCAATACAATGGTAAATTGTATAGGTGCACTAGTTCGGCGAAGAGATGGTGATACAAGTGCAATATGGATGGTAGATATAGGTTTTTGTAATCTGAAAAATATAAAAACAGCAAGGTAACAAGCGATAAAAGTGAGCGTAAACGGTATTGCAATGCTAGGAAACAAGGCCTAGGGTTCATACTTTCACTAGTGCAAGTTCTCTCAACAATAATAACATAATTGGATCATATAACTATCCCTCAGTATGCAACAAAGAGTCACTCCAAAGTCACTAATAGCGGGGAACAAACGAAGAGATTATGGTAGGTATGAAACCACCTCAAAGTTATTCTTTCCGATCAATCCATTGGGCTATTCCTATAACTGTCACAAACAGCCCTAGAGTTCGTAGTAAAATAACACCTTAAGACACACATCAACCAAAACCCTAATGTCACCTAGATACTCCAATGTCACCTCAAGTATCCGTGAGTATGATTATACGATATGCATCACACAATCTCAGATTCATCCATTCAACCAACACATAGAATCTCAAAGAGTGCCCCAAAGTTTCTACCGAGAGTCAAGGAAACGTGTGCCAACCCCTATGCATAGGTTCATGGCGGAACCCAAGTTGATCACCAAAACATACATCAAGTGAATCAATAGAATAACCCATTGTCACCACGGTTATCCCACGCAAGACATACATCAAGTGTTCTCAAATCATTAAAGACTCAATCCGATAAGATAACTTCAATGGGAAAACTCAATCCATTACAAGAGAGTAGAGGGGGAGAAGCAACACAAGATCCAACTATAATAGCAAAGCTCGCGATACATCAAGATCGTGCCAAATCAAGAACACGAGAGAGAGAGAGAGAGAGAGAGAGAGAGAGAGAGAGAGAGAGAGAGAGAGAGAGAGAGAGAGAGAGAGAGAGAGAGAGAGAGAGAGAGAGAGAGAGAGAGATCAAACGCATAGCTACTGGTACGTACCCTCAGCCCCGAGAGTGAATAACTCCCTCCTCATCATGGAGAGCGTGGGGATGATGAAGATGGCCACCGGTGAGGGTTCCCCCCTCCGGCAGGGTGCCGGAACAGGGTCCCGATTGGTTTTTGGTGGCTACAGAGGCTTGCGGCATCGAAACTCCCGATATATTCTATTCCCCGATCGTTTTAGGGTATATGGATATATATAGGCGGAAGAAATACGTCAGGGGAGCCACGAGGGGCCCACAAGGGTGGAGGGCGCGCCCAGGGGGGTGGGCGCACCCCCTGCCTCGTGCCTCCCTCATTGCTTTCCTGACGTGCACTCCAAGTCTCCCGGGTTGCTTTCCTTCCAAAAATAACTTCTCCAGAAGGTTTCATTCCGTTTCGACTGTTTGATATTCCTTTTCTTCGAAACATTGAAACAAGGGAAAAAAACAGGAACTGGCACTGGGCTCTGGGTCAATAAGTTAGTCCCAAAAATAATATAAAAGTGCATAGTAAAGCCCATTAAACATTCAAGATGGATACTATAATAGCATGAATACTTCATAAATTATAGATACGTTGGAGACGTATCACTCATCATATGCCAATTTTGGAGCACATCTCACACAACTATTTTAGAAACTAAATGTCACATAGCAAGGATTTAGACACATCTCCACCTCCTATCCATGCCATCTCTAGACGTCAACAACTCAAAGAAGATGACACAAACATGAACTCAAAAAATTGTTTTGCATGCATAGGTGAATAGACTTAGGGGCTGAATACACCATCCATTAATCTGACATGCATATATTGTCATAATCCATTATATATCATATTGGTACAAAATATTAGGCTTATGGACATAAAATCTAGAAGAGAAAAATACTAACAATTACATCGCTTGTCTTTGTGAAGATAAGTTACACATGTCCATACATAGTAGTTATTTCCAGCAAATTAACATGAAACTATGAATGTCACAGTAGGAAAAATTTAAAAAAAAGAGCCTACCTCACCGGGCAGAGGGGCGTCACGGCGATGGAGGGGACGGGAGGGACGGGGCTGGGCGTGGTCAGCTGGAGAAGCAGAGGAGGCTGCCGACCGGAGCTAGCACCAGGGACGGCCGGGCACGGACGCGGGCTGGCCGGAGCCGCGGCCAGGCATGCTCGGGGCGGCCACAACACGGGGTCAGGGAGGCCGAGCCGTGGTCGGGGAGGCCGAGGCGGGGCAGGGCCCGGGTCGTGGCGGGGCAGAGAGCTGGGGTGGAGGCGAGGCACAGAGACGAGGTGGCGACGGCGTGGCGGCGGCGGCGTGAGAAGGGGAGGGGAGGCAGTGGAGCGGCGGGGAGGGGGGACGGGCGAGGGAAGAGGAGTGGCACGGTGGAGCTCTGGTGGGGCGCGCTGGGAGCGACGTGGGCGGCGGGGAGCAGCGGCGGGTGGCGGCGGCGGCGCAGGTCCGACTCGCGGGCGTGCGGGATCTGGGTCGGGGAGGAATGAGTGGAGTGGGCGACGGGGGGAAGGATAAGGGGACATAGGTTTCGATGCCACGTGGCACCTATGCCGATGGCTTAGCCGTAGTCATATATTTTTTATATATATATTTTAATGTTTTCTTATAGTTATATTTTTCATTTTTTATTTCATATAGTTTTTTAAATTTTTTTATAGTTATATTTTTCCTTTTTTATGTATTATTATTTCATATAGAATTTTCATTTTTTTAACCGCTCGGCCCTCTCCTCTCCCAGAACCACACAGAGGGGAGGGGAGGGGAGGCGCCGAACTCGAGTAGCTTCGTCCGCCAAGGCCGTGGCCTGGTCGCGGGTATGGGAGCGCCATGCCCGCTGCCTCGCGTGCTCGATCTGGAGCTTAGTTGGTCAGGTGAGTGAAGGGGGAGGGGGTCGTCGATGATGGGGGTGGGGGTGGGGGCAGCGGCGGATCCAAGTCCGTCGGAGGGAGATGGTTGGCACTCCCAGACACCTGGGAGCAACATCCGGGCCAAACCCCACAGCTACATCCCTATGTGTAGACCCGACGCGTCCGTTTCTCCCCTCCAGGTGCCGGCGGCGGCGCCGACCGTGAGGGGGGTGACACGTCTCCGTCGTATCTATAATTTTTGATTGTTCCATGCCAATATTATAAAACTTTCTTATACTTTTGGCAACTTTTTGTACTATTTTTGGGACTAACATATTGATCCAGTGCCCAGTGCCAGTTCCTGTCTGTTGCATGTTTTTGGTTTTGCAGAATATCCATATCAAACGGAGTCCAAACGGGATAAAAACGAACGGAGCTTATTTTTAGAATATTTGGAAAATCTGGGAGAAAGATCAATGCGAAACGGTGTCCGAGGTGGGCACGAGGTAGGGGGACGCGCCCTACCCCCCCAGGGTGCGCCCCTGACCCTCGTGGGCCACCCGTAAGGCGGTTGATGCCCTTGTTCGGCCGCAATAAAGCTAATTTTTGGTAAAAAATCACGGTGAAGGTTTCAGTCCAATCGGAGTTACGGATCTCCATATATATATACAGAACGGTGAAAGGGCAGTAGGGGAGAACGCAGAAACAGAGATAGACAGAGAGACAGATCCAATCTCGGAGGGGCTCTCGCCCCTCCCACGCCATGGAGGCCAAGGACCAGAGGCGAAACCCTTCTCCCATCTAGGGAGGAGGTCAAGGAAGAAGAAGACGAAGGGGCCGCCTAACCCCTTCTCTTCCGGTGGCGCCGGAACGCTGCCGTGGCCATCATCATCATCACCGCGATCTACACCAACACCTCCGCCATCTTCACCAACATATCCATCACCTTCCCCCCTCTATCTATAGCAGTCCACTCTCCCGCAACCCGCTGTACCCTCTACTTGAACATGGTGCTTTATGCTTCATATTATTATCCAATGATGTGTTGCCATCCTATGATGTCTGAGTAGATTTTCGTTGTCCTATCGGTGGTTGATGAATTGCTATGATTGATTTAAATTGCTTGTGGTTATGTTGCTGTCCTTTGGTGCCCATCATATGAGCGCGCGCGTGGATCACGCCATAGGGTTAGTTGTATGTTGATAGGACTATGTTTTGGAGGGCAAGAGTGACAGAAGCTTCAACCTAGCATAGAAATTGAAGCATACGGGATTGAAGGGGGACCAATATATCTTAATGCTATGGCTGGGTTTTACCTTAATGAACGTTAGTATTTGCGGATGCTTGCTAATAGTTCCAATCATAAGTGCATAGAATTCCAAGTAAGGGATGACATGCTAGCAGTGGCCTCTCCCACATAAAACTTGCTATCGGTCTAGTAAAGTAGTCAATTGCTTAAGGGACAATTTCGCCACTCCTACCACCACTTTTCCACACTCACTATATTTACTTTATTGCTTCTTTACTTACAACAGCCCCTAGTCTTTATTTACGCTCTCTTTATCTTCTTGCAAACCTATCCAACAACACCTACAAAGTACTTCTAGTTTCATACTTGTTTCCGGTAAAGCGAACGCTAAGCGTGCGTAGAGTTGTATCGGTGGTCGATGAACTTGAGGGAATATTTGTTCTACCTTTAGCTCCTTGTTGGGTTCAACACTCTTACTTATCGAAAGAGGCTACAATTGATCCCCTATACTTGTGGGTTATCAAGACCTTTTTCTGGCGCCTTTTCCGGGGAGTTATAGCGTGGGGTGAATATTCTCGTGTGTGCTTGTTTGAATTATCACTAAGTAATTTTTATTTGTCTTTCTTAGTTGTTTTCTATCTTTAGTTATGGGTAGGAAACGCAAAATACCAAAAAAATTAGTTGTACCTACTGAACCAATGGTTGAAGAACCACTCAAAATCTATCACTCTCCTGAAGCTTTTTTACTTGGATCATCTTCGATCCCTATGTGCTCGGGCTTAAACCCCAACTTGCTTAGTTGAGGGCAAATCTTTAGATGAGCATGCTTGTTATGTGCGACACCGCATATCTGAAAAAGGGAAATTTCTATTGGGTCAAATTCATCGTTTGCAATGCTATGCTTGGAATTTATGTGAAATATATGATGTTACTTGTTGTTTTGAAAACCCTAAGAAACACCTTCCTAGCAATGTGAGTTTATTGATAATGGAATCTTATCTTCGTATGCTTAGGGCGTTTATAATTACTATGATATCCAACAAATTGAAGAATTTGTTGCTTTTAAGGGTGCTTATGAAATTGCTTCTTTTATTGAAACGTATGATGCTACTTTTCACAAATCTGAAAATTTTGCCATACTCAAATATTGCTATGATAATTATGCTTCTAATGCCTATGTTGAACCATATATTGAGCACTACCCCGCTGTCCAAGAAGAGACTAAAATTTTGTAGGAGTCCATGGAAGAAGAAATTGATGAAACTGTGAGCGCATTGGATGAAAAAGATGATGAGGAGAGCGAAGAACAAAAGGAGAAAGAGCGGATTAGCTACCCGTGCCCACCTTCTAATGAGAGTAACTCTTCAACTCATACATTGTTTAATTTCCCTTCGTGCTTACCGAAGGATGATTGCTATGATGACTATTATGATCCCGTTGATTCATTTGAAATATCCCTTTTTGATGATGCTTGCTATGCTTGTGGCCAAGATGCCAATATGAATTATGCTTATGGAGATGAACTTGCTATAGTTCCTTATGTTAAACATGAAATTGTTGCTATTGCACCCACGCATGATAGTCCTATTATCTTTTTGAATTCTCCTGACTACACTATATCGGAGAAGTTTGCCCTTATTAAGGATTATATTGATAGGTTGCCTTTTACCATTGCACATGATGATTTTGATAGATATAATATGCATGTGCTTGCTGCTCCTACTTGCAATTATTATGAGAGAGAAACTATACCTCCACCTCTCTATGTTTCCAATATGATGAAATTGCAAGAAACTGCTTATACTATGCATTGGCCTTTACTTTGTGTGCATGAATTGTTCTTTTATGACATGCCGATGCATAGGAAAAGAGTTAGACTTCGTCATTACATGATATATGTTGCTTTGTGCTCACTACTAAATTACAAATCACTGTTAATTAAAATTGGCTTTGATATACCTTGGGATCCGGGTGGATCCATTACTTGAGCACTATATGCCTAGCTTAATGGCTTTAAAGAAAGCGCTGCCAGGGAGACAACCCGGAAGTTTTAGAGAGTCATTTATTTCTGTTGAGTGCTTTCATATATTTTAAAAACAACAAAAATAAATAGGGGAACCCAAAACTTTTTCAAAAAGGAAAGTGAAAGTGAGAAAGACGAGCATTGTTGAAGTGGGAGAGCTCCTTGAACTTTGTTCATGCTCACGGAAACATTGTGAATCTTGATTACAGAAACTTTTCCCCTTGTACAATTCCATTGTATTATAAAAATAATGTGCCAAGGTTTGCCTTTAGGATGTTTACAATGCTTGTTGGTTTGTGCGGTGCAGGACAGAAACTTTGGCTGTAGTTCGCGATTTTTAAGTTTTTACTGGAACGTCAAATGGTTCTGATTCTTTTTGCACTGTCTTTCTATAGAAATTGTTTATTTTTACTAATTTTGGCAGAATTGTTCAAGTATCATAATTATGGTGAATGATCAGATTGCTACAGACTGTTCTGTTTTAGACAGATTCTGTTTTTGATGCATAGTTTGCTTGTTTTGATGAAACTATCAATTTATATCAGTGGATTAAGCCATGAAAAAGTTATATTACAGTATACACAATGCAAAAATAAAATATGAATTGGTTTGCAACAGTACTTAGAGTAGTGATTTGCTTTATTATACTAACGGATCTTACCGAGTTTTCTGTTGAAGTTTTGTGTGGATGAAGTGTTCGATGATCGAGAAGGTTTCGATGTGAGAAGAAGGAAGAGAGGCAAGAGCTCAAGCTTGGGGATGCCCGAGGCACCCCAAGTAAATATTCAAGGATACTCAAGCGTCTAAGCTTGGGGATGCCCCGGAAGGCATCCCCTCTTTCTTCAACAAATATCGGTATGTTTTCGGATTCGTTTCATTCATGTGATATGTGCAAATCTTGGAGCGCCTTTTGCATTTAGTTTTCATTTTTATTTTATGCACCATGCTGGTATGAGATGGTCCTTGGTTGATTTATAGAATTCTCATTGCACTTCACTTATATTCTTTTGAGTATGGCTTTATAGAATGCTTCGTGTGCTTCACTTATATCATTTGAAGTTTGGATTGCCTGTTTCTCTTTACTTAGACAACCGCCATTTGAAGAATTAAATTCTCTTGCTTCACTTATATCTATTTATAGAGATGACAGGAACTGTTCATTCACATGGTTAGTCATAAAATCCTACATAAACTTGTAGATCACTGAATATGATATGTTTGATTCCTTGCAATAGTTTTGCAATATAAAGGTGGTGATATTAGAGTCGTGCTAGTTGAGTAATTGTGAAATTGAGAAATACTTGTGTTGAGGTTTGCAAGTCCCTAGCATGCACGTATGGTGAACCGTTATGTAACGAAGTTGGAGCATGAGGTGTTTATTGATTGTCTTCCTTATGAGTGGCGGTCGGGGACGAGCGATGGTCTTTTCCTTCATATCTATCCCCCTAGGAGCATGCACGTAGTACTTTGTTTCGATGACTAATAGATTTTTGCAATAAGTATGTGAGTTCTTTATGACTAACGTTGAGTCCATGGATTATACTCACTCTCACCCTTCCATCATTGCTAGCCTCTTCGGTACCGTGCATTGCCCTTTCTCACCTCGAGAGTTGGTGCAAACTTCGCCGGTGCATCCAAACCCTGTGATACGATAGGCTCTATCACACATAAACCTCCTTATATCTTCCTCAAAACAGCCACCATACCTACCTATTATGACATTTCCATAGCCATTCCGAGAAATATTGCCATGCAACTTCCATCATCATCATATACATGACTTGAGCATTTATTGTCATATTGCTTTGCATGATCATAAGATAGCTAGCATGATGTTTTCATGGCTTGTCCTTTTTTTGATGTCATTGCTACGCTAGATCATTGCACATCCCGGTACACCACCGGAGGCATTCATATAGAGTCATATCTTCGTTCTAGATATCGAGTTGTAAGTAAATAAAAGTGTGATGATCATCATTATTAGAGCATTGCCCCAGTGAGGAAAGGATGATGGAGACTATGATTCCTCCATAAGTCGGGATGAGACTCCGGACGAAAAAATAAAAATAAAAAATAAAAAAGAGAGAAAGGCCAAAAAAAGAGAAGGCCCAAAAAAAGGAAAAAAGAAAACAAAAAAATGAGAGAAAAAGAGAGAAGGGGCAATGTTACTATCCTTTTAACACACTTGTGCTTCACAGTAGCACCATGTTCTTCATATAGAGAGTCTCTGGAGTTATAAATTTCATATACTAGTGGGAATTTTCATTATAGAAGTTGGCTTGTATATTCCAACGATGGGCTTCCTCAAATGCCCTAGGTCTTCATGAGCAAGCAAGTTGGATGCACACCCACTTAGTTTCAGTTTGAGCTTTCATACACTTATAGCTCTCGCCCCTCCCACGCCATGGAGGCCAAGGACCAGAGGGGAAACCCTTCTCCCATCTAGGGAGGAGGTCAAGGAAGAAGAAGAAGAAGGGCCCCCCTCTCCCCTTCTCTTCCGGTGGCGCCGGAACGCTGCCGTGGCCATCATCATCATCACCGCGGTCTACACCAACACCTCCGCCATCTTCACCAACATCTCCATCACCTTCCCCCCTATATCTACAGCGGTCCACTCTCCCGCAACCCGCTGTACCCTCTACTTGAACATGGTGCTTTATGCTGCATATTATTATCCAATGATGTGTTGCCATCCTATGATGTCTGAGTAGATTTTCGTTGTCCTATCGGTGGTTGATGAATTGCTATGATTGATTTAAATTGCTTGTGGTTATGTTGCTGTCCTTTGGTGCCCATCATATGAGCGAGCGCGTGAATCACACCATAGGGTTAGTTGTATGTTGATAGGACTATGTATTGGAGGGCAAGAGTGACAGAAGCTTCAACCTAGCATAGAAATTGAAGCATACGGGATTGAAGGGGGACCAATATATCTTAATGCTATGGTTGGGTTTTACCTTAATGAACTTAGTAGTTGCGGATTCTTGCTAATAGTCCCAATCATAAGTGCATAGAATTCCAAGTAAGGGATGCCATGCTAGCAGTGGCCTCTCCCACATAAAACTTGCTATCGGTCTAGTAAATTAGTCAATTGCTTAAGGGACAATTTCGCAACTCCTACCACCACTTTTCCACACTCGCTATATTTACTTTATTGCTTCTTTACTTACAACAGCCCCTAGTCTTTATTTACGCTCTCTTTATCTTCTTGCAAACCTATCCAACAACACCTACAAAGTACTTCTAGTTTCATACTTGTTTCCGGTAAAGCGAACGCTAAGCGTGCGTAGAGTTGTATCGGTGGTCGATGGAACTTGAGGGAATATTTGTTCTACCTTTAGCTCCTCGTTGGGTTCTACACTCTTACTTAACGAAAGAGGCTACAATTGATCCCCTATACTTGTGGGTTATCAGGGGCACACTCCGGAGACGCGTGTCGGGTGTTTGCAACCACCACAACACGTTCAGACTTGTGAGAAGCCGCGTACGCAAGATTGGCGGCATGCTAGCCCACGGAGGCCGCCGGCCACAGACGTAGACATGCGAAGGGCAATCCGCGTAGAGGGAAGTGTTCGGATACTTCTCCATCACCAAAAATTATGAAAAATTACCAACATTCCTATAGAACATGTGCCCACGTCGTGTAAAAAACTCATGATTTTATCGCGATCCGAGTATTTCATAATATTCACGCAGCACCGTTACCGCAGAACGTCTACTACTGTTTCATCGCTGTCCGTGAGGGGGGCCACACCCCGGAGACGCGTGCCGCCTCTTCGGACATGCCACAACACCAGCCCGCATGTATGAGGGGCCGGTGCGACGCTCTGGTGGCATTGCTACCGCCCCCCCAGGGCCCCCGTCCCGCCTAACCCTGGAGCGGTTGACCACGAGATCTAGCCCTTTGACTTCCCACGCACGGGCTTTGACCAGTGGCCCTCTCCACCCGGTTGTGTCAGGTCAGCACAGAGGGACACCTGGGAGCAACATCCGGGGCAAACCCACAACTACATCCCCTCCGTGTAGACCCGACGCGTCCGTTTCCCTCCTCCAGGTGCCGGCGGCGGCGCCGTCCGTTAGGGGGACCACGCCCCGGGAGATGCGTGCCAGGCGTTTGCAACCGCCACAACACTTTTAGACTTGTGAGAAGCCGCGTACGCAAGATTGGCGGCATGCTAGCCCACGGAAGCCGCCGGCCATAGTCGCAGACATGCGAAGGGCAATCCGTGTAGAGGGAAGTGTTCGGATACTTCTCCATCACCAAAAATTATGAAAAATTTGTTGGAAATATGCCCTAGAGGCAATAATAAAATGGTTATTATTATATTTCCTTGTTCATGAAAATTGTCTATTATTCATGCTATAATTGTGTTATCCGGAAATCGTAATACATGTGCGAATACATAGACCACAACATGTCCCTAATGAGCCTCTAGTTGACTAGCTCATTGATCAATAGATGGTTATGGTTTCCTGACCATGGACATTGGATGTCATTGATAACGGGATCACATCATTAGGAGAATGATGTGATGGACAAGGCCCAATCCTAAGCATAGCACAAGACCGTGTAGTTCGTCTGCTAAAGCTTTTCTAATGTCAAGTATTTTTTTCCTTAGACCATGAGATTGTGCAACTCCCGGATACCGTAGGAATGCTTTGGGTGTGCCTAACATCACAACGTAACTGGGTGGCTATAAAGGTGCACTACGGGTATCTCCAAAAGTGTCTGTTGGGTTGGCACGAATCGAGACTGGGATTTGTCACTCCGTGTGACGGAGAGGTATCTCTGGGCCCACTCAGTAATGCATCATCATAATGAGCTCATTGTGTCTAAGCAGTTAGTCGCGGGATCATGCATTACGGAACGAGTAAATTGACTTGCCGGTAACGAGATTGAACGAGGTATTGGGATACCGACGATCGAATCTCGGGCAAGTAACGTACCGATTGACAAAGGGAATTGTATACGGGATTGATTGAATCCTTGACATCGTGGTTCATCCGATGAGATCATCGTGGAACATGTGGGAGCCAACATGGGTATCCAGATCCCGCTGTTGGTTATTGGCCGGAGAGATGTCTCGGTCATGTCTGCATGATTCCCGAACCCGTAGGGTTTACACACTTAAGGTTCGATGACGCTAGGGTTATAGGGAAAGTTTGTACGTGGTTACCGAATGTTGTTCGGAGTCCCGGATGAGATCCTGGACGTCACGAGGAGTTCTGAAATGGTCCGGATTTAAAGATTTATATACGGGAAGTCCTTATTCGGTCGCTGGAAGTGTTCGGGGATTTATCGGTATTGTACCGGGACCACCGAAAGGGTTCCGGGGGGTCCATCAGGAGGGTCCACCTGCCCCGGAGAGCCCTATGGGCTGAATATGGAGGGGAACCAGCCCCTAGGTGGGCTGGGCGCCAAACCCCCGAGGGCCCATGCGCCTAGGGTTGGGGGGGGGGACCCTAAAGGGGGCGTCCCATTGGCTTGGGGGGCAAGCCTCCCCCCTTGGCCGTCGCCCCCCTCTAGATCCATCTGGAGGGGGCCGGCCCCCCTCTCCCTTGCCCCTATAAATAGAGGGGAGGAGGGAGGGCAGCCACACCACATCCAAGGCGCAGCCCTCCCCCTCTCCAACAGCTCCTCCTCCTTCCGCGGTGCTTGGCGAAGCCCTGCCGGAGTACCACGTTGCTCCAACACCACCACGCCGTCGTGCTGCTGATGGGGTTGTCTTCGCCAACCTCTCCCTCTCTCCTTGCTGGATCAAGGCGTGGGAGACATCACCGGGCTGCACATGTGTTGAACGCGGAGGCGCCATTGTTCGGCGCTTAGATCGGAATCACCCACGATCTGAATCGCTACGAGTACGCCTCCTTCATCCGTGTTCTTGTAACGCTTCCGCATTGCGATCTTCAAGGGTATGTAGATGCACTCCCCTCTCTCTCGTTGCTAGTCTCTCCATAGATTGATCTTGGTGATGCGTAGAAATTTTTTTAATTTCTACAACGATCCCCAACAGTGGCATCATGAGCTTGGTCTATGCGTAGTTTCTATGCACGAGTAGAACACAAGTTGTTGTGGGCGTCAATTTTGTCAATTTACTTGCCATTACTAGTCTTATCTTGATTCGGCGGCATCGTGGGATGAAGTGGCCCGGACCGACCTTACACGTACGCTTACGTGAGACAGGTTCCACCGACTGACATGCACTAGTTGCATAAGCTGGCTAGCGGGTGTCTGCCTCTCCCACTTTACTCGGACCGGATTCGATGAAAAGGGTCCTTATGAAGGGTAAATAGAAATTGGCATATCACATTGTGGTTTTGGCGTAGGTAAGAAACGTTCTTGCTAGAAACCTATAGCAGCCACGTAAAAATTTGCAACAACAATTAGAGAATGTCTAACTTGTTCTTGCAGCATATGCCGTGTGATGTGATATAGCCAAAAGGATGTGATGGATGATATATGTGATGTATGAGATTGATCATGTTCTTGTAATAGGAATCACGACTTGCATGTCGATGAGTATGACAACCAGCAGGAGCCATAGGAGTTGTCTTAATTTATTGTATGACCTGCGTGTCAATGAAAACGCCATGTAATTACTTTACTTTATTGCTAACCGTTAGCTATAGTGGTAGAAGTAATAGTTGGCGAGACAACTTCATGAAGACAGGATGATGGAGATCATGGTGTCATGCCGGTGACGATGATGATCATGGCGCCCCGAAGATGGAGATCAAAAGGAGCAAAACGATATTGGCCATATCATGTCACTATTTGATTGCATGTGATGTTTATCATGTTTTACATCTTATTTGCTTAGAACGACGGTAGCTTAAATAAGATGATCCCTCGTTAAAATTTTAAGAAAGTGTTCCCCCTAAATGTGCACCGTTGCGAAGGTTCGTTGTTTTGAAGCACCACGTGATGATCGGGTGTGATAGATTCTAACGTTCGCATACAATGGGTGTATGACAGATTTACACACGCAATACACTTAGGTTGACTTGACGAGCCTAGCATGTACATACATGGCCTTGGAACACGGAAGACCGAAAGGTCGAGCATGAGTCGTATATAAGATACGATCAACATGAGGATGTTCACCGATGATGACTAGTCCGTCTCACGTCATGATCGGACACGGCCTAGTTGACTCGGATCATGTATCACTTTGATGACAAGAGGAATTTCTATCTGAGTGGGATTTCATTGAATAATTTGATAAGATGAACTTAATTATCATGAACTTAGTCTAAAATCTTTACAATATGTCTTGTAGATCAAATGGCCCACGCTAATGTTGCCCTCAACTTCAACGCGTTCCTAGAGAAAACCAAGCTGAAAGACGATGGTAGCAACTACACGGACTGGGTCCGTAACCTGAGGATTATCCTCATAGCTGCCAAGAAAGCATATGTCCTTGATGCACCGCTAGGTGAAGCACCTGTTTTCCCAGCAACTCAAGACGTTATGAACGCACGGCGTCGGCGTAGTGATGATTACTCCTGGTTCGGGCGACATGCTTTACAGCTTAGAACCGAGCTCCAAAAGCGTTTTGAGCAGCACGGAGCATATGAGATGTTCCAAGAGCTGAAAATGGTTTTCCAAGATCATGCCCGAGCCGAGAGATATGAAGTCTCCGACAAGTTCTATAGTTGTAAGATGGAGGAGAATAGTTCGTCGTGACACATACTCAAAATATCAGGTTGCACAACCGCTTGTCTCAGCTGGGAGTTAATCTCCGGATGACGCTTGATCGATTGATGAATCCTTGATCGCTCCCACCTAGCTACAAGAGCTTCGTGATGAATTTGAATATGCAGGGGATGGACAAAACCATTCCTAAGGTACATTCAATGCTGAAATCAGCGGAGGTGGAGATCAAAAAGGAACATCAAGTGTTGATGGTCAATAAAACCACTAGTTTCAAGAAAGGCAAGGGTGAGAAGAACTTAAAGAAGGACGACAAGGGAGTTGCCGCGCCCGGTAAGCCAGTTGCCGGGAAGAAGCCAAAGAATGGACCCAAGCCCGAGACTCAGTGCTTTTATTGCATGGGAAACGGTCACTGGAAGCGGAACTGCCCCAAGTACTTAGCGGATAAGAAGGCCGGCAATACCAAAGGTATATGTGATATACATGTTATTGATGTGTACCTTACCAGCACTCGTAGTAGCTTCTGGGTATTTGATACCGGTGCAGTTGCTCATATTTGTAACTCAAAACAGGAGTTGCGGAATAAGCAAAGACTGGCGAAGGACGAGGTGACGATGCACATCGGGAATGGTTCCAAGGTCGATGTGATCACCGCCAGCACGCTTCCTCCACATTTACCTACGGGATTAGTTTTAAACCTCAATAATTGTTATTTAGTGCCAGCTTTGAGCATGAACATTCACTACTAGGGAAAACCTTATACACAGAACTTTAGCAGCAGCGAGGGTCAAAAAAGCACGCTGGTGCTAACTAGCAGTAGCGCGCCTGGGCAAACCGTGCTGCAGATAAAGTTCTAGCAGTAGCGCGTGCTTCCCTAAACACGTTACTACTAAAATTCCCACGGCTTAGCCGATAGGCTACACATAGTAGTAGCGACCTATAATGAACCTCTCTACCGCTACTGCTAAAGGATATAAAATTAAATGGAAAGCAAATAGAAAGGTAATTGAAAATGAAAGAAATAGAATAAGGTGAAAGGAAAAAAATAAAATGTGAAGAAAACTAAATGAAAAAGGGAAAAAGAAAGGAGTAGCAATAGCGTGTATCCCGAAAGCGTTGTAGCTAACGTGGCGATGGCGCTCTTCCTCGAAGCAGCGCTCGCTACCTCTGACTTAACCACAGGGTTCGTCCTTCCCCATGGCCACTTCCCCCAAATCCAACTGTCCACACTCTCGCCACCGCCGTCGCCTGTCGGCCACCGCGCGCTCTCCGCACACCCTCTACGCCGCCCCGACCCCAGATTCAACGCCGCCCCCGACCTCGACCTCAACGCCGCCCAGACGCCGCCCCGACCCGACCTCGACGCCGCCATCCGCCGCGAGGCCGAGCCCCGACCCGACCTCGACGCCGCCTGCCCCTCCCTCATCGCAGGCACCCGAGGTGAGCACGCCTGCTCCTCCCTCTCCCCTACCTCTGCCTAGGTTTTTTTATATTTTAGTCGCATCAAATTAGTTAGGGTTCATGTAAGAGTGGAAACAAATCGGATTTCTAAGATGAATCATAAAACGAGTAAAATTTGACCACTTATTTCACTTTATAGTTAGATAATTGGAATATCCGCTACCACTTTCCACCCCTATAGGTTCATCAAATTAGATGGTAATTAGGGCAGTAGTTCCTAGGTACTAATTAGTTAGTAAGAACTAGGTACTAATTAGGTATTAGAATATTTTTATTTATAGAAAGTTTATTTTTAGTAAGGACTAGTTGAATTAATAGAACTAGTTAGTAAGAACCTGTTGCTATTTTTTAGTTAAATCAATTTTTCCCGCATCGACGTGGACGATGCCTATCCCGCATCGTCGTCGTCGAGTCGGCGGAGGACGACACCTGCTTGACCAGATGGGCCATGTCCGGGACTGGGCTCCGCCGGGGTGGTACTGGGAGGCGCTACCTATCGGGGGGCGCAGGTTGGTGAGGAGCCAGCCTGTCGTTGACCCGAACCTTCTTTGGTGGTGGTTGCGTGGGCCAGTGACGGTACAGAGGCTCGAGGACTCCGCGGAGGTGGTGCGTCACCGTGTTAGTGAGGAGGACGCGCACGTCCGTCGCTACTTGTTTGCGTTGGAGCACAGGTTCTCCAATACCTGGCAGGTTCTCCAGGGATCTCACTGGAGCTATGATCCCGTGATGGTTCCTTCTCTGTGGGTGTCCACCGCCCGCGCCGATACCCATTGTGTGCTAGGGTTTTAGTTGTATTAGTGATGTTATATGTATGACACTATTCATGATGTATTAGTGATAATATTCGACGATGTATGGACGCATGAGATGATTTACTTTTGCTTATTGAATGCATGCTAATTTGATTCCTATAAGATACTTTGAAATGTATATCTTGTGTTGCTCAATATCCAAGTGGCCGGTCATGTTTGTAGGTTACACCTCCGAGTGGCCTATGTTTTGCCGGAGTGTTGATTCATTTTCGTTCCGGCAAATTTCAGGCGCTCGATATGTCCTATTTTAGCAAAGGTCATGCCGGATTTTTCCGTGAATTTTGGCATGACTTGTGCCAGAATATGTAGGAAATATCGAGTGCCCCGGATTTGTGTGTTGAGTATCCTGGTAGTTGTCTTTGATCGATTTTCAATTAATGTTTTAACTATGAACATAGGAAATGTCTGACGACGAAAAGGATTTTGGTATTTGCAAATCTGCGAAGACGAAGCGCGCTTTGTCGACGGAATCTTCCTAGATGATGATATGCGCTTCAGCATCAAGATGGACGAGAACTTCGAAGTGGATACAGTAAGTCATAACGACAAGTCTTTTTTCGTAATTAAACATGACATCTGCTTCATTTGCTTCAACTTATATTTTTTTTACTATTCTACTAGCATATCCCCTGCCATGCAAGAGTTTTTGTATTGGATAAGATAGGTTTCAGTCATACTACGGAGGTAAAGAAAGTTTATTTGAAGACCGAGCATGGTTATATTTTCCATGCAAAATTATACAATTCAGACGACTACACCTATTTTGGATGCAAAACATGGCGAGCACTATGCAAGACTTATGCATTTGATATTCGTCCGGAAGATGATATTGAAGGTAATACCAACATCTGGGTCGATGTGCAGACGCCTCCAGTTATACCATTATGTAAGTTTCTCAACCATATTTATGTCTTTGATATTGTTTATTCAAAAATAGTTGACAACTAATTTGTATTGTCAGCTTATTTCGGTGCAAGCAAACATGTCCAGCGCTTGGTAGACAGGACCTACTACTGTCCCGAGGCTGAACTAAACTGCGAGGAGCTAAGTCATTATGTTTCAATGGCTTGAGGATCTTGATACTGTCAAGACAAATTTTCTTCCTGGATTTAGAAATGTTAGTATTGAAAACATGCGACCAATAGTGTTTGTAATGAACTACAGTCACATCTATTTAGGAAGGATGGTAAGATTTTTACTATTTGTCCTTAGTGCATCTTTTCCATACATTATTTTTGAAGCTAAACTTCATTGCTAAGTATGTTACCATACGATGTTCTTCAACAGGGACTCCCGATGAATGTTGTGCCTTATGGGATCGAGACTAAAGGTACCATGAGTATTATCAGCTTACGGCCAAGATATCCTACAGATTACTTTAGTGCATTCAAGATTAGCGACAGATGCTTAATAGTGCAAGACTGGACCAAATATGTGATGGGGGGCGCAGAGAAGTACTAGGGGGCAGCAAACAGAGGCGCTACCCACGATTAGGAGACATGTTCATCTGCATGCTCCAACTTGATCAAGGAGGAGAGCTACACATGTTTTATGTTGTTTTACCTAAGAGAGAGCAGCAGGAGTGATTAGCTAGCTAGAAATGAGTTTCAGGATGATGATGTGCTACACTATTACTATGATGATAAAATAGCTAGTGTTGGTGGTAATGACTATGATGATTATTATTAGCTAGTGTTAGTGGTGATTAAATAAATACTGTTGGTGGTAATGACCATGATGATGATTAAATATCTTGTGCTAGCGGATTAGATTCAAGTGGAGGCAACATGTGGTGCACATCGAAAGTACTACTAGTCCAAACTAGATTAAGTTTGGATTAGTAGTATACTTTTGACATGCACCCCATATTGCCTCCACTTGAACCTAATCCACCTTCAATTGACACTGTTATGGACATAATGATGTAAACCTCATAACTGGTATTGTATCAATATTTGTACGATGGCGAATAAATAAACTAAAAATGAAAAAAAAAGAATACTAGTAGCGATGGAGAGAAAACACGCTGCCAGTAGTTACATTAGCAGTAGCGTGGGAGTGAACAAACGCTGCAGGTATTCGTCCTAGCGAGAGCGCGTGCTTGGGCGTTCATTGCTAGCAGTAGCTAGCGCCTTATTAGTAGCGCCTACCCGCGCTACTAGTGAGCACAAAACCAGCGCTACTGCTAGGGTTTTCCCTAGTAGTGATTGTATCTGGATCTCGTTTAATGCGAGATGGCTACTCTTTTAAATCTGAGAATAATTGTTGTTCTGTTTATATGAGAGATATGTTTTATGGTCATGCCCCACTGGTCAATGGTTTATTATTATTGAATATCGAACGTGATGTTACACATATTCATAGTGTGAATGCCAAAAGATGTAAGGATGATAATGATAGTCCCACATACTTGTGGCACTGCCGCCTTGGTCACATTGGTGTCAAAGGCATGAAGAAACTCCATGCAGATGGACTTTTGGAGTCTCTTGATTATGAATCATTTGACACGTGCGAACCATGCCTCATGGGCAAAATGACCAAGACTCCGTTCTCCGGAACAATGGAGTGAGCAACCAACTTATTGGAAATCATACATACTGATGTGTGCGGTCCAATGAGTGTTGAGGCTCGTGGTGGTTATCGTTATGTTCTCACCCTCACTGATGACTTAAGTAGATATGGGTATGTCTACTTAATGAAACACAAGTCTGAGACCTTTGAAAAGTTCAAGGAATTTTAGAGTGAGGTTGAGAATCAACGTGACAGGAAAATAAAGTTCTTACGATCAGATCATGGAGGGGAATATTTGAGTCACGAATTTGGCACGCACTTAAGGAAATGTGGAATTGTTTCACAACTCACGTCGCCTGGAACAGCTCAGCGTAATGGTGTGTCCGAACGTCGTAATCGCACTCTATTGGATATGGTGCGATCTATGATGCCTCTTACTAATCTACTGCTATCATTTTGGGGTTGTGCTATAGAGACTGCCGCATTCACTTTAAATAGGGCTCCGTCAAAATCCGTTGAGACGACACCGTATGAATTATGGTTTGGGAAGAAACCTAAGCCGTCGTATCTGAAAGTTTGGGGATGCGATGCTTATGTCAAGGAACTTCAACCTGAAAAGCTCGAACCCAAATCAGAAAAATGTGTCTTCATAGGATACCCTAAGGAAACTATTGGGTATACCTTCTACCTCAGATCCGAAGGCAAGATCTTTGTTGCCAAGAATGGATCCTTTCTAGAGAAAGAGTTTCTCTCAAAAGAAGTAAGTGGGAGGAAAGTGGAACTTGATGAAGTACTACCTCTTGAACCGGAAAGTAGCGCAGCTCAAGGAAATGTTTCTGTGGTGCCTGCACCGACTAGAGAAGAAGTTAATGATGATGATCAAGGAACTTCAGATCAATTTACTACCGAACTTCGTAGGTCCACAAGGGCACGTTCCGCACCAGAGTGGTACGACAACCCTGTCCTAGAAATCATGTTGTTAGACAATGGTGAACCTTCGAACTATGAAGAAGCGATGGCGGGCCCGGATTCCGACAAATGGCTTGAAGCCATGAAATCCGAGATAGGATCCATGTATGAAAACGAAGTATGGACTTTGACTGACTTGCCCGATGATCGGCGAGCCATAGAAAATAAATGGATCTTTAAGAAGAAGACAGACGCGGATGGTAATGTGACCATCTATAAGGCTCGACTTGTCGCTAAGGGTTATCGACAAGTTCAAGGGGTTGACTGCGATCAGACCTTCTCACCCGTAGCGAAGCTGAAGTGCGTCCGAATCATGTTAGCGATTGCCGCATTCTACGATTATGAGATATGGCAAATGGACGTCAAAACAGCATTCCTTAATGGTTTCCCTAAGGAATAACTGTATATGATGCAGCTGGAAGGTTTTTTCGATCCTAAGAATGCTGACAAGGTATGCAAGCTCCAACGCTCAATCTATGGGCTAGTGCAAGCATCTTGGAGTTGGAACATCCGCTTTGATGAGATGATCAAAGCGTTTGGGTTTACGCAGACTTATGGAGAAGCCTGTGTTTACAAGAAAGTTAGTGAGAGCTCTGTAGCATTTCTCATATTATATGTGGATGACATACTATTGATGGGAAATGATATAGAATTCTTGGAAAGCATAAAGGCCTACTTGAATAAGTGTTTTTCAATGAAGGACCTTGGAGAAGCTGCTTACATATTAGGCATAAAGATCTATAGAGATAGATCGAGATGCCTCATTGGTCTTTCACAAAGCACATACCTTGACAAGATATTGAAGAAGTTCAATATGGATCAGTCCAATAAGGGGTTCTTGCCTGTATTGCAAGGTGTGAGATTGAGCACGGCTCAATGCCTGACCACGGCAGAAGATAGAGAAAAGATGGGTGTCATCCCCTATGCCTCGGCCATAGGGTCTATTATGTATGCCATGCTGTGTACCAGACCTGATGTAAACCTTGCCGTAAGTTTGGTAGGAAGGTACCAAAGTAATCCCAGCATGGAACACTGGACAGCGGTCAGGAATATCTGGAAGTACTTGAAAAGGACTAAGGACATGTTTCTCGTTTATGGAGGTGACGAAGAGCTCGTCGTAAAGGATTACGTCGATGCTGGCTTCGACACATATCTGGATGACTCCAAGTCGCAAAACGGATACGTGTATATATTAAATGGAGGGGAAGTCAGTTGATGAAGTTGCAAGCAAAGCATCATGGCGGGATCTACATGTGAAGCGGAGTACATGGCAACCTCGATGGCAGCACATGAAGCAATCTGGATGAAGGAGTTCATTATCGACCTAGGAGTTATTCCCAATGCGTCGGGCCCGATGACTCTCTTCTGTGACAACACTAGAGCTATTGCCCTGGCCAAGGAGCCCAGGTTTCACAAGAAGACCAGGCATATCAAGCGTCGCTTCAACTCCATTCATGAAAATGTTCAAGATGGAGACATAGATATTTGTAAAGTGCATACGAACCTGAATATCGCAGATCCGTTGACTAAACCTCTTCCACGAGCAAAACATGATCAACACCAGAACTCTATGGGTGTTCGGTTCATCACAATGTAACAAGATTATTGACTCTAGTGCAAGTGGGAGACAGTTGGAAATATGCCTTAGAGGCAATAATAAAACGGTTATTATTATATTTCCTTGTTCATGATAATTGTCTATTGTTCATGCTATAATTGTGTTATCCAGAAATCGTAATACATGTGTGAATACATAGACCACAACATGTCCCTAGTGAGCCTCTAGTTGACTAGCTCGTTGATCAATAGATGGTTACGGTTTCCTGACCATGGACATTGAATGTCATTGATAACGGGATCACATCATTAGGAGAATGATGTGATGGACATGACCCAATCCTAAGCATAGCACAAGATCGTGTAGTTCGTCTACTAAAGCTTTTCTAATGTCAAGTATTTTTTCCTTAGACCATGAGATTGTGCAACTCCTGGATACCGTAGGAATTCTTTGGGTGTGCCAAACGTCACAACGTAACTGGGTGGCTATAAAGGTGCACTACGGGTATCTCCGAAAGTGTCTGTTGGGTTGGCACGAATCGAGACTGGGATTTGTCACTCCGTGTGACGGAGAGGTATCTCTGGGCCCACTCAGTCATGCATCATCATAATGAGCTCAATGTGTCTAAGCAGTTAGTCACGGGATCATGCACTACGGAACGAGTAAAGTGACTTGCCGGTAACGAGATTGAACGAGGTATTGGGATACCGACGATCGAATCTCGGACAAGTAACGTACCGATTGACAAAGGGAATTGTATACGGGATTGATTGAATCCTCGACATCGTGCACTACAAAAAAAAATACACTTCCGTGATGATACGTGTTTGTCACAGTAGGTCACGTTTTCTATCATGCATGTACATCCATGACAAATTTATGACAGAATGAAGATAGTCATACGTATGCTGTCGTAGAAGTGTTCCATGACATTACCAAAATTATCATCACGGAAGTGTCCACTTCCATGATGATAAATCACGCGTCACAGAAATGCTTTCGTCAAGGGTGACCAACACATGGCATCCACCATAACGGAACACCGTTAAGCTATCGGGTCGGGTTTTGGATCCGTTAACCCGTTAACAGCCCCGACCAATGGGGATTTTCCACGTGTAAAATCATCATTGGCTGGAGGAAACACGTGTCGGCTCATCGTTGGGATAGATGTCATCCACTCATTGGACAGAAGGAGCCTATGATACGTCGACACGTGGCACGGCCCAACAGAGGCCCATTCCTGTGAAAAGGCCGACCCGTTTGACTTGGTTAAAAGGTGGCGGGCCGGCCCATGGAAAGCCTATTAATGGCATGTTCTCATATACCCCATTTACAGCCCGCTAACCCAAGGCCCGTTACGCCCTATCTGAATTAGGCCCAGTAGCGTCATTTGGGCCATCCAATATGATTCCAGCCCGTTTTTACTTCTGGCCCATGTATGGCCCATGACGTCTTTCGGCCCATATGAGGCCATATGTAAATCTTGGCCTAGTAACGACCCATGGTGAAACTGGCCCGTAATGAACAGTGTATCACTTTACACCCACTAACGGCCCGTGGTGAAACTGGCCCGTAATGTACAGTGTATCACTTTATACCCATTAACGGCCCATTATTCCGTTGGGCCGTTTCCAGCCCATATTACCTTTCGGCCTTCTCAGAGCCCATTTATTCTTGGGCTCATTTCTAGCATTCATTTACTTACGGCCCGTTACTGCCATTTTCTGCTTGTGGGCCAAAATCAGCCCGTGGTTACAGTCGGCCCGTTTGTGGTCCGTTAATACGTTGGGCCGTTTACATAGTGTCATGAAATACGGCCTATTAACGTTGGCCCGTTATGGTCGGCCCATGAACGGACGATTCCAACTCTAGCCCATTTACAGCCATAATGCGGCCTGTTATTGGCCCATGTTTGTGTCGATCATCGACCCGTATAAGGCCCATTGATGATCGGCCCATAGAAGGCCCATTATTTCTCTGACTCGTTGAAGGCCCATTGTTTCTGACCCAGAAGGCCCACTGTTTCTACGGCCCGTAGAAGGCCCACTGTTTCTACGACCCGTAGGAGGCCCAGTGTCACTACAGTAAATATTAGCCCATGGTTATTGTGGCCTATTCTAAAAAATAGGTTATTGCAGCCACTAGCAAACCACGGAAAAAGGACTGCACTGACTACAAGCAAACAAATAAACAAGACAACAAGGAAATAAATAAGCAAGCAACTTATGCTAGGCTATCACGGCTATTACACATATTACATCCACTGGGCATCAAAGTTCGCCACCAGTGCAAATATAGGGAACAAAGCTGCATATCATATACACTGGTTGTCAAAGTTGGCGAACAGCGCAAATAAACGCTGCAGCAAAACAAATCTAGAACTGAAACCACTTCAGAAGATCTCAAGAAACAATATCCTGGGTACTCATAATGCTGGCAAGATGCTTAGCAGGAATATTAACTTTCTCTAGTTTGGCGCTTAAATCCTCCAGCGTTTGCTGTTGCACCAGGAAATATGCATT
Organism: Aegilops longissima; assembly: GCA_021605205.1. Classification (NCBI taxonomy): domain Eukaryota; kingdom Viridiplantae; phylum Streptophyta; class Magnoliopsida; order Poales; family Poaceae; genus Aegilops; species Aegilops longissima. The sequence continues at coordinate 37,915,624 of CM038680.1, read as the reverse complement.
TGAATTCTGCAGGGACTTCCTCAGTCCTTCAGCTTCCTGTCGCAGCACAGCTGATCGATGTCTTTCAACTTGAAGTTGAGACTCAAGAAGACGAACTGATTCAGGCAACGAGTTTGAAGAGCTTGTGCCAGCAGTAGTGGCGTAGCTTCGAACACTACATCAAGACAGGACTTTTGGGTTCTCTCACCGTCGTCAAGATAGTTTTATCAGCTTTTTGGAGACCAACAGGATGTCTCACTATCTTGAACCTTATCTGCATTACTTCCTTTACCATTGGATAACGCGGTACTGTTCTCCAATATTTTGTCCGCATTCTAAAAGAGAAACAAGCAGACACATCACATGTTTACCATGTTGTATATGAAACTCATTTTGGTAAATGAGTTCAGTAGTAAAGTGGACAGGATAATAGCATGAAACAAACATATATCTATGTACCATGGTCACTTTATGGTCTATATCATTCTAGTTTTTGTTGCCAAATCAAGATAGAGACACAGTTCAAATAATATTTGTTCAAGACAAAGCAGAATAGACAGAATATAAGTGTGGGAAACTATAGAGCAATAACAACACTTGTAATGTGCATGACATAAGAACATAACTGTTTATTCAATTTAAACTGAAATCAACATAGAGTAGGTTACAACAGCAAACCAGTTAAAGAAACAGGTTTAAAATATACCTGTTGCGCCATTGGAATTTCAATTCCATCCTTCAAATTTGAAAATAGTTGGTATGAGTAAATATAGTAATGCAAGAGCAAAGGAGTATGAACCATAGCTACAGAACCTGACCTGAGAATAAATCTTCTTCTCCTTTAAGCGTTGAGTTGGGATTCGGAGTGGTGGTCCTCGTGCTTTGGGCACTGCAGTTCCCTTACTAACTGCTCGTGTTTGGGTGCTCTGTGGTGGAGACGGTGCTGTGTCAAGCTGGAACTAGGTTACGATCCTTGGGGTTGGGGTTAGAAGGGGTGTAGCTGGTTCTCTGTCCAAGCTGGGTAGGGGTACAATCTGAGAGTCCGGGTTATGTGTGGTGGATCTGGTCCTTGGGCAAGTACAACCATGGTTCTATCTGCATCAACTGGTAGCACTATCTTTTTCGAAGACCGTGTTGTTACTCCCTTAGATATCGCCATCACGCTCTCCAATTCAAATGGTGATAAACAAGAAAAGTAATTGAAAGTATAGACATTGTATGATAGACAGGTGCAATGGATAGTGGGGAATAAAAGAGGGCATGAAATAATTCATATTTATGTTGTCTAACCAAACAGGATAGCAAGACACAATTTCACATATATGATGGCTAACTAAACAGGATAGCATGACACAATTTCACATTAGGATGGCTAACTAAAAAAGATGGAAAGACATAGTTCAAAATATGAGACTATTAAACAGGATGACATGACATAACTATATAATGTGTTTATTAAATAGGTTGGCATGCCATAATTCACATACATTCACGGATAGAATGCCATAATTCAAAATATGATGACTGTAAACACTAAACAGGATGAGATGATATAACTATATGATGTCTTTATTAAATGGGTTGCCATGCCATAATTCAGATAGATGATGTGTACGTACTATGTAAACATGATGGCATGATATAATTCAAATATATGATTTATATAGTAAGAAAGTAAGCAGATGGCAATCCATATATGATGTAAAAACTAAGCAATGCAAGACAACATGCATGGCATGGGTAATATAACCCTGCCAAGTTTGAGCATAGACCTCAGGGGGGAAATAGGACTGGTCATCGGTCTCGAATCCTCCTCGAGGAGCTCTCAGTAACCAGCAAGATGTCTGCTTCAAAGAGTAGCATTGTCTGCTCTGAATACCTTGTTTTCACTCCAGATACTTCCATCACCGCTTCAAATGGCTGATGCACACGAAGAGTAGTTGAATATACAAACGTTGTCGACAAATGGAACGCGTAATACAAAAAATGATAGCATGATATAATTCACATACATGATGATTGGCTGAACAGCATGGCATTGCATAATTCACATATATAATGCCTTTGCAACAAGATAGCATTGTATAATTCACATATATAATGTCTTGGAAACAAGATGGCAATGCATAATTCACATATATGGTAATTAGACACTGAACAGATGGCATTCACACAAAGCATGTCTAAATTAATCAAATGACATAGCAATGCGAGACACCATACGCATGATATGAGCAACTTAACCCTGCCAAGTTAGAGCATACACCTCGGGGAATAGGACTGGTCATCTGTCTCTGAATCCTCCTCTGAGGAGCTATCCGTAACCAGCGAGGTATGCGCTTCGTCAGATAGCATAGTCTGCTCTGAAGACCTTGTTTTCACTCCAGAATTTGCCATCACCGTGTCAAATGGCTGATGCACACGAAGAGCAGTTGAATGTACTAACATTGTTGACAAATATAATATGTAACGAAAAAAAGGATGGCCTGATATAATTTACATATAAGATGACTGGCTAAGCAGGATGGCATTGCAAAATTCACATATATGATGCCTGGCTAAACAAGATGGCGTTTCATAATTCACATAAACGATGAATAAACTAAACAAATGGCATTTGCACAAAGGATGTCTAAACTAAGCAGATGACATATTTGATGTATAAATTAAGCAATGCAAGACACCATATGCATGATATAACCAACATCAGCATGCCAAGTTAGAGCGAAGATCTCAGGGGGTAAATAGGAGTTGTCTTCTCCTTTTGAATCCCCCTCAGAATAGATATCTTCCTCTCGATTACAATCCAAAATGCGCGGAGGGGGGCTGCCTTTGCGCCTACCATGAAGCGACGTCTGCATGAAATTTTATTGCCACGCAGGGCTCGTCTCTTTTGCTCTACATGTTAAGTTCCATTGTTTACAATAACTATCATGCATAGGAATAAAACATAGTGAGATTATGTAAGGAGTGCGTGCAGAAATCCAGAGTGATGGTAGCAACTTGTGGATAGACCCAAAACCAATAATAGCAGGCAGATAATGGCTTCAGTTAAAAATACAGATAATGGCTTCTTTACTGTTTGTTTCCCAGCCAACATGAAACTCATAGTAGACACCGGAGATTAACCAGATAGTAGATAGATACTATTGATTGCGGCCCCGATATGTACCCCACAACCACTTAAAAACTCAAGTTTGACCATTAGTTTGGAGCTGACTCGGAGTCTAATCGGTGAACAGGACGATAAAGTAGCATGTAATATTAAGCGATGCATAACGTAAGCAGACACGAAAGAGTGCGACCTCTCTTGCCGACCCGTGTAGTCCTCGAGGTCATCTGCTCGGTTGATGATGGTAATGCAATTTTCATGGTTGCTGGCGGCGGGGAAGAAGATTTGAGGCGGCGAAAGACAGTCTGGAGGCTGGATCCCTGCTGTGCTGGACCCTTCTGTCGTTGGAGCAGCTGAGCTGGGGTGGACAACGGCGCAGCAGGAGCGGGACAAACCACGCAAGGTTTTCTTTGACAACTATCTGTAAGAGAAGTAATTCTATAAGGGCTCGTTCGAATTGAAGGATTCCAACAATGCAGGGATAGGAAATAGACAGGAATAGGACAGGAATGCATGTGCAAAACAGAGAATTTAAAAACACAGGATTTCTGCCAATCTGGGTGTTTGATTCACAACAATTGGAAGATCACAGGATGCAAAGAAGCATGGTGAGATTAAGTCAAACCACAAGAAAATGTATGGTTATATTGCTATTATGCTACTATCTCTTAGTCTTGTGCTTCATGAATAGGAATTTGAAAAGGAGGACAAGTGAAAATTAAAATTCCTATGTTTTTTCTTTCAAGGAGACACTAAAGGAACAAATCCGTGTGCTCAGTGGACAATATATATAACATTTAGAGTAAAAAAGAGACGCAACAAGTGTACAACCTCTTTGGCGAAGCCATGTCGATCTCAACGTGATTGGGTTGGCCGGTGAGGATGCTCCGGCTGACTTTGCTGTCGGAGGAGGGGAAGAAGATCCTAGGTGTCTAGAGATGGAGCCCGAGGTACTGCTCCTCTGTGATGGAGGGTTTAAATCGTTGGAGCAGCTCCGTGAGTTGTCTGACGCCGAGGCTGAAGCAGGACAAGAGAGACAACGAACAACGTTAACCTGAGTGGAATTCTAATAGCATCTCCAATACATGACGTAAAATACATAACTACAAAGTGTTAGATGTAAAATACATCAGCCGCTCATCTCTGAACTTAACTGTCGAAACTGAATTTAACTGTCGAAACTGAACATAACTTTCGAAACTGAACTTAACTGTCGAAACTGAATTTCTGTCGAAACTGAATTTTGCTGTCGAAACTGAACGCACTAGCAAGGTGAGGCTACACGTCGGTCGACTAACTTTTTCATCTCTGGTCAGTCGATTTTGCAGCCGTTGGATACGAAATCAAGGGCCTGGGGTTCATCTTCAACCTCCACCCCTGTGAGCAGCCAGCCACCACCGGCCAAACAGCAGCGCCCCGCCGCCCGCGGCCGGCGGTGCGCCGCCCCGCCTTCCCCGAAAACACTCCCCACCGCCGGTCCGCCACCGCCTCGGCCATCCCTCTAGGCCCCCCCGTGCCGAGCTTTTTCTCCGGCGATCCCCACGCCAATGCCCCGCCACCGCCCCACCACCGCCGGCGACAATCGCCCCCATCCTGAACCCTAAGATAGATAGTGGGGTACCTCTCCAGCGAGCCCCCCTCCCCGCTGCGGCTGGTTCTTCCTTCACCCCGGCGAGCCCCCCACCCCCTGAAAATTGAATGAACCAAAAGTCGATGCAGTCGACTGAAGTGTAGCTAAATCGGAGCAGCATCACAAGCAAGAGCAAGAGCAAGAGCAGCAGCGTGAGCAAGAGAAATAGCAAGAGCAGACCAGGCAGGGGACCGAGAGCAAGAGCAGAGCAGCAGCGCGAGCGAGAGCTAAAGCAGCAGCAACTCCTACTGATGTGGACATCACCGCCGAGGGGAGCGACACCGTGGAGGAAGTGGCCGGCGACGCCGCCGTGGATGGAGCCATGCCGTGTCGGCTCGGGACCGAGCGCCGGCAGCACCGTGAGATCGAATCAAGAAGAAAATGCGGCGATTAGTGTACAACCTCTTTGGCGGTGCCGATTAGGCCGCAGCTTCATCCGAGGAAACGGTGATGATGATGCTCTTCCGGTGGTGCAGGTCAAGATGGCGGTGTGGGAACAGAGGTGGCGCGAAAGACGAGGGGAACGTCGGGGCAGCTCCTTGGAGGTGGAGGACGGGGTGGCTGAATCGGCGAGAAGACGAGATCGACGACGTATCCTCATCCGATACGATGGATGAGGGACGTTGAGGTGTTGCTGTGGACGACGTCCTCGGGGAAGAGGCTCCGGCTGGGTGGCGGACGGAGCAGGGTGTGGGGTTTCGTCGTGGGTTTTCGCGGCCTCGGTGTACGAATGGGTGGGCGGATGGGATGGCAGTGGGGAACCATGGCTTAGGGAAGCGTTTGTCCGAAATGTGGGGTAAGTTACGTAAGTACCCCCACTGATTTGAGGCGGTTCTTTCGGTTCAGGGCTACCACGGGCATTTTGCGTGTCGGGATTTCACAGGAGGTGGGAGTTTTCATGCGCGTTGTAATTTCAGAATAGCAAGGCGCGGGTTGAGATGGAGGGAGTTGTCGGAGCACAACGAGACAAAGATATATCTTAAATATTTCGAGCTAACAAGGCGCGGGTTGAAATTTCCAGACAAGCCTAACGTGTACTGTACCAAATCAATGCACACTACAAATGTCATTAAAAACTTTGAATTCATATTATGTTCAATTAAAATATTTCGCTACATGTATAATGCATGCAACCTACTACTCAAATGAACGTTTTAGTGCATTCCAAACGTATATACTACCGCTTCAATATGAACTAAATTTGAATTCATTTCTCTATTTGAATAAGTTCTACAGTAATGATTGCTGTGAAGTCAAACCATTTGAATCTATTTCTCTGTTTTAATAAGATCTACAATCCTCATTATTGTCAAGTTAAACCATCGTTTGTGTATTATCTTCACAGCACACCACATGATTAGTCTCGAGTTACATATGAACTATGTGTACTATATGAACTCGAACTCGATTTTTTGAATCCACTTTATTTTGATTTCAAATCACATTACATTTCTAGCTCTAGCTAGATCTTCATAATCTAAACCATGTCTCATATGTATAATGTGTTTATCACATTATGTATGGTGCCCCGCCCCCTACGCCTACAAGTATTTAGATGTGAGTTGCAAACACCACACATTACCACAAATTCAAATAAAATGTGAGAATGTTCGATATATAGTATTGTTTAGATTGTTCGATATTTAGTTGTAAGCTGCAAATGCCACACATTATCACAAATTCAAATAAAATGTGAGATTGTTTGATGTATAGTATGGTTTAGATTGTTCGGCATTTAGCTGTGAGTTGCAAACGCCATGCATTATCACATTATGGTATAACATGTGCACAACACGTGTATCACCGCTATATTCATGCACACAATGTTTAAAACACCATGATCTCCTATTCAAATATATGAATCCACTTTCATATCAAATTATGATCTTTCTTAGTCTCTTACACCCACACAATCCTCTAACCTTTGTAGCTACCATTAACTTTCTCTCGTGCATACACACGCCCTCCTCGCCCTCCCCCTCCCTCGGCATTCTATCCACCGGGCACATTCATTATTTTTCTTTAGGTCGTCCTCCCAGAGTCTCCACAACTCCTTTCCGACACACACCGATCGATAAACCTCTCCAGCGATGCCTGCCTACAACATACACACACACCTTCAATCTCCTCCTTTATGTGTCCTTGCCTCGTGTCTCTCATACGGTCACACACACGTGTAAACTCTCGCCCCTCTTTTCATCGATCTCACAACCGCACACTCCTCCCCCTATCTAGCTAGTAGCTGGACCTCTCGCACCACCTCCTAGCTCCATTCTCTCTGTCTATCCGTCTCGCTGGGCCTCATTTGCCTCTAACAAATGGATGTACACCAACCAACCTCTCGCTATACATATAGCTAGCTAGGTCCTTATAACTCGCTTTTACCCATGCGTCGATCAATCTACCTTGTTAGTTGTGTCTCTCCCTTCCTCCGACAAACAACAATTGATCTACCGATCTAGTTAGGTTTGCTTACCAAACACATGGTTCCCCTTCATCATCCATGGATGCGTCCCGACAGATCTATCACACACAGGCACACACAGAAACACATCCCCACTCTTATTGATAACATTGCAGTTCCACCCTTAGTTTGTCTAGTAGGCCTCTCCCACCATCTTCGAGAAGCAACTCCATCACCCATCTAGCACTCTACCCCTCTCCCTCCCTCTCTCTCTCTCTCTCTCTCTCTCTCTCTCTCTCTCTCTCTCTCCCATCATATTTCCCGTCCTTCAGTTATGTATGGATGTCGACCGATCTCCCTCAAGACATAGCTGGGTCTCTCCTTCTCAACATATATACGAGTCGTTCTACCTCTATAGTTAGGCCTCTGCCTACCCCCCCCCCCCCCCCCCCCCACACCGATACATCGAGCGCTCTAGTCATGTCTCCCTGCCACACACAAACTTGACATGTGCCCTCTAACGTTCCGGTAGGCCAATCGCTCTATATCTTTGACTTGCACACACACACAATTTCAATGGCTCTCTTCATCGATCTCGCACCCACCCACTTGATCCTCTCTTTGACTCTGTCGATAGCTATGACCCCTCCCTCTCTTCTCGTGGATTGCCCGACCATCTATATATGATATGGATAGGCCTCCATTTCACACACATTGCATGCAAAATTTTGTTTGAGATGTCATCGACACATATTCCCACAAATAATTCACTTAAATCAACCCCCACCCACCCCCCCACCCCACCCCAAAACAAAAACACTCACGAACGCGGTTTGTATCTCTCACACACACCCACGTAGGTGGGGGACGTGCACGAAGAGAAGAGGTGCATGCACGGCGACGCATACTCCGTCTCTTTCCCAACCACACCCGCTGGTACACAAGTGGAGCTCATTTCAGACGAAAAAGGCAGCCCACATGGTAATTTGCACGTGTAATGGTTGTCCACTTGGTGGAGGGAGGATCGTCTACCACGGGTGAACAAACAAATTGCGACTTGACGCGTTATGTTAAATTAAAAAAAGAGGCAAACCATGTGCGGCCTACCTTAGAGGCAAGGCTCTATACACTGGAGTACTTTTGATGTGTCCCGTCAACTCGCAGAACGAGGAGTAGCTTGCTTAGTACGCCATCTCCCCCGCCCACGGGCGCGGTGGCTCGCAGGATGAGGTGAAGCTTGCTCCGCCTTACGCCCGCTCCCTCGCCCATGCGCGCGGTGGCTCGCAGGACGAGGAGAAAAATTTACTACTCCCTCCGTTTACTCCTCGTCCCTACTACCTTGGTTATAGAGATTATATCATATTGTTTGGAATATATATGTCCTTTAGTAGATTTCAATATGAACTACTAGTACATACTCCAAACACTGATTTATATAGACGTATTTTAGAGTGTACATTCACTCATTTTGCTCCGTATGTAGCACTCTCCCACGCCCCTCGACCCTCGCCCGCGTGGTGGACGTGTAGCAATTCATTCGGTCTCATATAGCCGAGCGATATATCTTTGACTACCATTATTGCTCGACTTCCCGAAGAGGCGAAGAGCCAATCGCAAGGTTAATATTTTGGAGATGCCAAGTGCAAGGTTATAGGAGAACGAGTACTAGGTGCCGCGTCATTTATAAATAAAGGTTTTTTTTGTTCAGTGGCACGTACGCAATATGATAGGTTCATATGGAGAGAAAAGGAAACGGCTCCACTATATACATAGTCAGGATGGGCTAGCCTACACGGTTGCTTGCTGGGGTTGCTCTCTTCACACTCTCTCGCACAAAACAACTGTGGCCACATCTCTAACCTCCCGACGGATCACGTCTGCTGGGGGAAGGGGTGGATGCTTAGTGTAGATGCGGTCGCTGTCGCCGTCGGCGAAAATCCACTATCGGCACGTCCGGATCAGGGGTCCCCGCCGTACTCTCTCACAAAGCCGGTGAGGTTGCTTTCGTCCCTTGCTCACTGCCGCGACGTGGGCAGTTGCCACCTCCCACCGCCCTCCTCAAGGTTGAGCTACGTCCCTCAGGTACAACTCCCTTTACAGCCGGCTTGCACCACTGCTCCAGCTTGCCCACATCACTCCCTGTGGATATTTCTCTACTTCTTTGCCCGCACATACCTCTCTGGCTTCTCATCTTGTATTTGTGATGAGTTTATGTCTCATCAACTTGTCCCAGTAATCTTATTCTAATCACGCTTCTTCAATTTCTTTGCCACGGGGATGCTCATTTCGATTTTGGTGAAACTGCACAAAATGATCCGATGGTCAAAAGGTTGCAAACTTCATTTATTAGGAAGCTCGAACGTTGCCAACAAATTGAAGCCTGGTTGGGGTTCACGGTTCAAGGGCTAGGGACTGCATGGATCGTTTTTTTCTCTGCCTCTGTTCCAAAATAAGTGTCAACTTTAGTAGTAGTACAACTTTGTACTAAAGTTTGCACAAAGTTGAGATACTTACTGGAACGGAGGGAGTACATATTTGCTATGATCTGTCAATCATTGAGATGCAATAGCATGCATGTTAGTCTCCTTTGTATTTGATGAAATGTTGCAGCGGGCAACCTTGGGACATAAGATACATGTAACAGAAGTGGAAGCTTCATAGCATTGTACAAATTTATCTCGCTGATAAATTTTAGTACGTACTATACTAGTACTTCCTCCGTTCCTAAATATAAGTCTTTGTAGAGATTTCACCATGAACCACATGTGGATGTATATAGATGCATTTTAAGTGTAGATTCATTCATTTTGTTCTGTATGTAGTGGAATCTCTACAAAGACTTATCTACTAGTAATAGCTAGCCCCCACTACTAGGAATTCTCTATCCTCTCCTTGAGCCACATCATCAAAATTAATGTAGCCGTTAGATGAACTAAATCAGTCCATAATAGCTGTCTGATCTAGACGTTGAGATGCTCCGCACTAAGCCACATGCAAGCATGCAGAAATACCAAGGCATGCATGTGAGTGGGTTTTAAATCACACCAACATGTCTGCATGCAAGCATGCACCGGTAGCATGTATGTAAGTGAGCTTTTAAGTCCCATTAACATGTCAAAAAGAAAAATATAATCCCATTATGCAGTAGGAGTTGGCTGATCTTTTTGCCTTACATGGGATGATCTAAATGATGATGGGAGTTTATTTAGTATGGCTACCACATTTGTCATGCGGTTATAGAGTTTTTTTTAGTTCTATGAAATCGATAATTTTGCGCAGAGAGATATACGACTGTTCCGCGACAACGCGCGGGGACTCATCTACGGAGTAGTAATATTTAGGAACGGAGGGAGTACTATGTAAAGAATTAGGTGTCGCACGGTGATAGTATGAGGTGGGCCATGTAATCACTGAGCATGCGTGTTTTCACTGCTCTTGCACGCCTCCGCTGTAAGAATGGAGAAAATTGTAATCTAGTAGTACCTCCTTTCGCCGAAAGAGTGGGACATCCAGCAGTCCTACCACCTCAGTAATAAAGACCAATGAGCCGTCAAATCACATAGATCCAGCAGTAAGTTGGACGGACGAAGCAACCATCACTCTTGCGCCAGTGAGAGGTCGCGTCCGCTCTGCCCGGGCATGAATGCGGCACCGATTCTTTGGAGCGGCACTGACCGTTTCAGGCCGGAAGCGCGCGCGGGCGATGGAGGGGCTTTGGGTGGGTCAGGATGGTCAGGAGCGAGCGTGGCAGCTGTCCGCATGTCCCTACTGGACACGCCCGGAAACGAGAGGATGCACCGACTCTCGCGGCTAAAATCATACACTACACACCATCTCTCTATAGGAGTAGGTCGATATGTCGCTCTCTCTAACACACACATGCTGCTAAACACACACACACACACACACACACACACACACGCACGCACGCACCTTGGTCCCGTTGCACCTTCTAACGTGACTTATTACACCTAGACGGAGGGAGTAGTAAGTATACAAGATACGGTGGCACACTGACTTAAGTCGAATACAAGTGCCCAAAATTGTGTGCATGCTATAATAAGGATTCACTTAAAGTACGTGAGCGAGCAGAGGGATCAATTGGACAGTTTTCCTGAGCAGTAGCGAGATGTGTGAGGTAAGATACACCGCTGGCGCTCTTAATTTTTCTTATTAATTTGTTTGTTTCACCCTCTGACTGGTGGGACCCAACGTACTATGTGGAGAGAGGTAAGGCGACTAAGGCTGCATTATTTCTGCACCACTGTGGATAGTCTTACCACCAAAGCCACATGACACGATTATGATTGAAATCCCAATGACTCCCACACACAAAAAAAAACACGGCATGCTTGTCACACGAATGTAGGAATGTATAAAAGGTCATTTTCCTCTCGTTGAACATAATGGGAGGGTTGTGTAGCTGGTTAGCCTGTTCGCTCATCAAACTTGAGGTCTCGGGTTCGATAACTACACTTGAGCATAATTTGTGCCAGGAGGATTCTTTGACTGGTCAAAATGGATGGATACGGAGCTATACGATCTCGTAGTGACCGTATAATCACCTCATCACATATAAGCTATAGCCTTGGCACCTGTTTTCTAGGGTTTGCACGCTTCACACTCTCTCACTACAAAAAAAAGACACATCCGTGACATTTTGGGCCGAATGATTTTTTTTTCTGTCATACATATGACACTTCTATGATGATAATTGTGACAAAACCCGGTATCGTCATAGATGTGGTGGGCTCTTACTTCTATGACAAAAAATCATGACAAAAATGGGCTTTTCGTCCTGGGCGGGCCGGAGACGCAGCTGCATGACATTCTTTGCACCGTCCATGACGGGAAAAAACCATGGTAGAAGCAAGGGGGAGGAAAATTTCGGGGAGTTCCCGGTTACGATGGGAGGTCGGGGGCCGAGCGATGCGCGTTTCTCTCGTACATGTACGCGCGTGTGTGCGAGGCGTTGGCTCTAACTAATCCCGAGCGAGGCATTGGGCTCTAACTGAACCCGAGCGATTGCACTGGAGGCTACGCGTTATTGAACCCGAGCGATCGATCGATGGCTGTTAATCTGAACCCGATCGAGCAATTCTTCGCCATCTGCTGCTAAGCTGAAGCCGATCGATTGGATGAGCGGTCTTGGCGTTGAAGGGGTTTCGATGAACAATGGCGGTGGCATTGCCTCGGATGAACATGACCCGTGGTGTGGTAGAGGCTGGATGAGCAGTGAAGCGGTGGAGGGTGCCCGTGGAGGGTGGTTGAACAGGACCCGTGATGTGGAGGGCTGAATGAGCGATGAGCGGTGGAGGGTGGTTGAGCGATGGCGGTGGAGTAAGCGCACGGTGGAGGCTGGATGAGCAGGAGCCCGTGGAGGCTGGAGGAGGTCGGCGGTGGAGATGAACAATATCCCGTGGAGTCCGTTTTGCACGCCACACCTCCCAATGAACAGGACCCCGTTTCGACCGTAGGAGGTCCGTTTCGTCCGTTTTGCGACGCCACACCCTCCCGATCAACGGGACCCCGTTTCGCCGTGGGAGGTCCGTTTCATCCGCTTTGTGATACGCCACACCCTCCCGATCAACAGGACCCCGTTTGAGCGTGGGAGGTCCGTTTCCTCCATTTTTGCGGACGCCACACCTCCCAATAAACATGACCCCATTCGAGCGTGGGAGGTCTGTTTCCTCCGTTGTCAGCGGTATGCGAGCCTCGCTTCCATCGCTGTTCCGTCCAAGCCCTCCCGATGAACACGACCACGCATTCCGTTCCGACCCAGCTGGTTGGCTCCCACGCGTTCCGTTGCCTCCCGATGAACACGGCGTAGTTCGTTGCCTCCCCATGAACACGACGCATTCCGTTGCCTCCCCATGAACACGATGATGACGCTGTTTCTCCGTTCCGACCCAGCCATGTACACGAGCCCTGGCCGTACGTATGCGCGAGTAGGCGTTCGAGACCCCGCCCGTATGTACACATACGTGGCCGTATTTTCTTTCTTGCACCCTGGCCGCTTTGCGTATGTGTACATGCTACGTGCGTACCTCTACTACGACACGTGCGCGCCTCTACTACGACATTACGCGGCGCCTCTACTACGAAAGCGATATATGCGTACCGTTCGCGACGAATGACAATGCTACGTGCGCTTCGACCAGGTGGGTTCCGTACCGGGCACTTCCTTACTGCGAAGATGTAGCTGGTGGGTCCCAGCATTCAGGGGGCGAATCGTTTTTTTGCCCGGACGGACTTCCTTGCGTGCGAAGATGTAGCTGGTGGGTCCCAGCAGTTAGGGGGCGAATCGTTTTTTTTGCCCGGACGCACTACCTTGCGTGCGAAGATGTAGCTGGTGGGTCCCAGCAGTCAGGGGGGCGAATCGGTTTTTTCACGAAATACGGTGGCCCGTCTGGTGGGTCCCCGCTGTCAGGTGGAGGAATAATTATTTTGCACGTAATAAGGAGGAACTTCCTTGCTGCGGCCGTGGACCAAGCTGTCAGCCTCTCCACGTACAGTCCACGTCCGATGGAAGCCGTTCCTTGACCACGTTGACCACACCGCACCGAGAGCACCAGGGCGGTGGACGACAGCGAGGCCTCAAAAGGGGATAACGCGGAGCCGGGGAACACGCGGCAGTGGATGCTCACGCGTAGAGGAGTACGAGGGTTCACGGGTTCGCTGCGGCGTGAGGCTGCCGTCGCTGAAGAATAAAAGGGGGTGTGGGTGAGTAGAGGGATGGCCTGGCCAGCGGTGGGAGTAGTAGGGGGCGGTGAGGCCTCCGCCGCATCGCAGCCGACCACGGGAGGCAGGAGCACGAGGCACAACCGGCGCTGGTTTGGGCGGCTGGAGCAAGAAGACCAGAGATTGAAGAAGCACTACGGCCGTTGGATGGACATCGTACGGTCACTGGAGCTAGAATCGTGCATATTGACTAAGTTGATAAAGCCCTCCGTCCCCGTTAACTTAGTAGGCCCACAAGTCAGCCTGCCACTATACTGGGTCCCAGCTAACAGGAGGAGTATTCATTTTTTTGTGCGTAATAAGGAGGCACTTCCTTGCATGCGAAGATATAGCTGGTCGGTCCGAGCTGTCGTGGTGATAACTTTTTTCGTGAAATCTAGAGGCCCTTCGGTGGGTCCCGATGTTAGGTGGAGGAATCATTATTTTGCGCGTAATAAGGAGGCATTTCCTTGCGTGCGGCCGTGGACCCAGTATCGGCCTCTCCATGTATAGTCCACCAGATGCATGTCGGTCGTTGACCATGTTGACCAGGCAGCGCCGAGAACACCAGGCGGTGGATGACAGCGAGGCCTAGGAAGGAGCGACACGGAGGCAGGAAAGAGTCGGCAGTTGTTTCCCACGCGGAGGGGAATCTGTTGTCACGAGGTTTCTTGGTTAAATCTGCCGTTGTCGGAGAATAACAGACGTGTGGGTGAGTAGAGGGGCGGCTAGGCCAGCGATGGGAATGCGGTGGGGCGGTGAGGCTGCTTGGCGGCAGCAGAGCCGCCACGGGAGGAGGAGCAGAGCAGTCCTGCGGCGCTTGTTTGGCATTTGGAGCAGGAAGAGCAGAGATTGAAGAAGCACGACGGCCGTTGGATGGCCATCCAACAGTCACTACTTGTGTTCAACCTTTTTTTAGGAAAGCCTCAAATCTGTGGAAAACAGCATACAACCCATCTGCCATTATTTCTAATAATTTACAGCCCATTTGCTAATTCTTAAGGTTTTTTTGGAGCCCATATTCTTTTTGTTAGCATTACAGCCCATATTGTGGCGACGGTTAAAAAATTATACGAAATTTTGCATATTTCGGTGCGGTCCGAACTGTTTTTAATCCTGAAATTTCGACTCACATTCAAACTGATTTTAAAAATAAATGTATATGAATATAAAATCCAACAAATTCTCCACGCATAAAAATTTATGTAATTTAAAATCTTGAAATGAAAAAAGATATTTGAAACTAATTGCGGTTTGATGTGTTTTAAAATGTACAGCCCATTTCTCATTCTTGATGGGCCATTTTCTCGGCTTGACCGAATGGAAGCTCTCCTCGTCTTGAAAGATTTGCAGCCCAACAGGCCGACAAAGCGACTTACTTGGCAAATCACAAAAAAACTGGGCTGTGGCCGTGGACCCAGCTGTCAGCCTCTCCACGTACAGTACTCTTCCGATGGAAGTCGTTCCTTCACCACGTCGACCACGCCGCGCGGACAGCACCACGACGGTGGACGACGGCGAGGCCTAGGAAGGGGACGACGCGGAGCTGGGGAAGACGCGGCAGTGGAAGCCCGCGCGTAGAGGAGTACGATGGTTCACTGGTTCGGCTGCGGTGCGAGGCTGTCGTCGCTGCAGGGCCTGGCCAGCGGTGGGAATAGTAGGGGCGGTGAGGCCTCCGCGGCAGCACAGCCGGCCACGGGAGGCAGGAGCATGAGGCACGACCGGCGCTGGTTTGGGCGGCTGGAGCAAGAAGACCAGAGGTTGAAGAAGCACTACGACCGTTGGATGGACATCGTACGGTCACTGGAGCTAGAATTGTTCATATTGACTAAGTTGACAAAGCCCTTCGTCCCCGTCAACTTAGTAGGCCCACAAGTTAGCCTCCCACCAAGGTAGGTCCGAGCTAGCAGGGGGAGTATTCTTTTTTTGGTGCGTAATAAGGATGCACTTCCAGTGGGTCTGAGCTGACAGCGGGGGGGAACGTTTTTTTCACGAAATACGGTGACCCGTCAGGTGGGTCCCAGCAGTCAGGGGGAAAATGTTTTTTTTGCAAAATACGGTGGCCCGTCCAGTGGGTCCCTGCTGTCAGTTGGAGGAATCATTATTTTCCGCATAATAAGGAGGCACTTACTTGCTGCGGCCGTGGACCCAGCTGAGACTCTCCACGTACAGTATACTTCCAATGGAAGTCGTTTGTTGACCATGTTGACCTCACCGCATTCCGTTGCATGCATGCGTCCATGGGCGTGGTGCGTCCCCACTGTCAGCCTCTCACGTACAGTGATCTTCCGATGACTCTCGGATGTTGACTACGTTGACCACACCGTGCCGGGCGCACCCAGACTGGAACGACCGGAGATGGGGAAGACGTGGCAGTGGAGTCGCAGATGGAGAGGAGTGGGAAACTCCACTGGTTCGGGTGCGCGACAGAATAGCCGCGGTGCCGCCCATGGGAGACAGGAGCAAGAACAAAGGTTGAAGAAGGAGCACGGCTGTTGGATTAACATCCAACGATCCAGCTTCTAGAATCATTTGTTGAATAAGTTGAAAAAGCCGTGCATACACGTCCGCTTAGTAGGCCCACAAGTCAGTCACCAAATCTGATGGGTCCCAGCTGTCAACGGGATGAATAATGTTTTTCGCAAAACAAGGAGGCACTTTCTTCCTGCGAAGATACAACCGGTGGGTCCCAGCTGTCAGGTGGAGGAATCATTTTTTTCAGCTTAATAAGGAGGAACTTTCCTTGCGTGCGACCATGGACCTCGTGGGTCCTAGCCGTCGGGCTCTCCACATACAGTCCTCTTCCGATGACTCTCGTTTGTTGACCACGCCGCACCGAACACAGCGAGGCGGTGGACGACGGCGAGGCCCCTGACGGGAACGACTCGGAGATGGGAAAACGCGGCAGTGGAGTCGCAGATTGAGAGGAGGAGAAGGGTTATAACTAGCTCTGTTGCAGCGTGGGGCTGTAGTCTGTGGAGAATAACAGGAGGTGTCAAGGGGTGGAGGGATAGCCTGGCCGGCGGTGGGGTAGCGCGCAGCGAGCGATCGTGCTAAGCAGAGCCGCTAGTCGCGGAGGTCGGACCAGGCGGTCCCGCGACGCTAGAGGAAGAAGGCGAGAGATTGAAGGTGCATGCGGCCGTTGGATATAAATCCAATGGCTGTGGATGACACAATCATTTGTTGACGAAGTTGACAACGCCAGCGTGAGGCTTGACGTATTGGCCCACATGTCGACTGCAAAAATGTGGCATATATTTAACCCATGTTTTCTAGAATGTACAGTCCATTTGCTGGGCTGGGTGAACAAATAATTTCGCGTCAATCAGGCCCATTTATATTTTCTAAGAAATCAGCCCATTTCCACTTCCTTGAAATACACGTATTAGGTGGGCTCGCTATATATATAATGTTATGTTAGAAGGAGCAATTAATATCAAAGAATAAACCGAGAGGCACATTATATATATATATATATATATATATATATATATATATATATATATATATATATATATAATTAAGAAATTAGCGAGTTATTGCTCAAAATAAAAATGAGCGTTATTATTAAATTGGTCCTTAAAATCTTCGCATAGCTTTTGTATGCAATCACCAGGATTTTCCTTGCGTGAGTCAAAAACAACCAGGATTTTCCGTTAAACATTTACTTTTGTAAGTTAATAAAACGTAGGATGTTTTTATAATGTATATAAAAGTGTCTATAAAATATACGATAATAGTAATAATATAAATATATATAATGTGGTTAGAAGGGAAAACATAAATTGGACACAGCATTACTTTTATAGGAGACCTGCGTTTTATACCCCACAGTAGGCATACTAACAAGTTCACACACAAATACAACAGAAAAGGTAAAAATTCATATCAAACTCAGGTTCACAGGACACATTCATATTCATAGGCAACATTCACTATCAACAACTCAAAAGATTCATATGTACACAAGCTCAGCATATCTATGCATCCAAATGATTGATAGATCACACAATAATATTCATACATAATTCACAAAAAGATTCAGATATACACATGTTCAGTATGTTTATGCATCCAAATGATTGAGATCACAGCCAATATGATCCATGGACGAACTTTAATTACCTAGGGTACAGATTTGGTAAATGGTGTTCAATCGAGGTACTTCTTGCTAAAATTAGTTCTTATGCGAGTAAACTTTCGAGTACATAAGAGGCAACATGACAATCTGAACTTTGCTAGTAGGTTTATCCTCAAATAGTGGCCTCGTGCGAGGAGGTTTGAGCAACTTGGCCACTACTTTCATCCAACTAGTTCTTGGCTCATCTTGGTCCCTGTATCTCGCCAAAATTCTACATTGCGGAGCGAGAAAGGAGGCGGTTGAGAAAATGAACCACCCAAATTTTTGTGCAGTTCCTTTGAAATGGAGCATCCTTGGCGTGTAGACTGATTAAGTGCCGATGAATATCTGCGTCAACCAACTTGCGGAATCTTTAGACTCCATGCCATATAGTTCGCTACCATATGTGCCGATAACCAAAAGGCACAAGTTGGGACCAAAGACTGGACTGCGTTTTTTCGGGCTATGCACCAAGCAATATTTTGGCGTTCACTCTCCTAATACTTGGAGTTTGACAATTGGTTGGCGCTGGTTGATACTCGAATGAATATAGGCACTTCTTGTCAACATCGATGCTTATGCGAGTGAACTTTGGAGTACATAGCAGCATCATAAGTACCTATCCATCGATCATTTTGTGCAGTTCTCTGAAATCACCCGATGTAATGATTTGCCTGTGAGTTCAGGCTCCAAATTACTCCTTTATGAAATCGGCAAACAGTAGCACAATACCAAATTACCAATACATATGACAGGCACAACAATCAGGATAAAGAACAGTACCAACCTGTGTGAGGTAGCATATCAATTACTATTTCCTTTGACTGGAAGCCGAGATAAGCCAAGCGACTAACAGCAAAGGAAGAAAGCAAGCGGATATTAGCGACTGACAGGAAAGGATGGAAGCTGTCGAGGCAATGAAGCACCCAAAGTTTTTGTGCAGTTCCACCAAAATCGAGCATCCCTATTGGCACATATATTGAGAGAGTGAGATTACTATAATAGTGGGACTAGTTGATGAAACATACACTAACAAATAGAAGCACCCTCATTATCTTAATGGGTAAAGTTAGCAACATAGTAGTCTTTCTTAAAGAGAGGTATTAGTTTATTTAATCAGTGCCAATTAGATCAACTCAACACTCAAAGCATTGCCATTTATCATAGGTTGCAAAACTTAAAAGTGCAAAGATAAAGGAGTTTCTCATGACGAGAGTACGATACAAATAGAGATGATGACAAACTAATATGGATGAAGGCCTTAGGCCTGTACCAACCTGAGAAAAAAGCTTATTCATGTAGTCCCATAAGAGATGATAAAGCACTCACTGGAATCACACAATAGTATATATTTTGTGCACTTCAAATGTATGGTTTAAATCA
The DNA here is from genome assembly GCA_021605205.1 of Aegilops longissima. Lineage (NCBI taxonomy): Eukaryota > Viridiplantae > Streptophyta > Magnoliopsida > Poales > Poaceae > Aegilops > Aegilops longissima. The sequence continues at coordinate 37,896,276 of CM038680.1, read as the reverse complement.
CTCTTGTTTACCGGTCTTTGAGATTATATCGAAAGATTATCAAGAACTTCCAGCAGAGTTAAAGCACTGGCTGGGATACAGTTCATTGTATTGTCTTGTGTAGTTCCACTAAAATGTATGATTGGCACAACATGATCCCTGTTTGCACAAGTAGGAACAAGGTGAAACCTTCATTAGCTTAGTGAGAAAGGATAGGAAGACATTAGCATATTACCCAAACAGTAGCATCAAATTCATGATGGACAATACGCAAAACATTGCCTCATTGAACCAATGGCAATAAATTGACATTCAAAACAATAGCACTATTATGTCATGACACTAATAATATTCCCTCCGTGCTCCACCACATGATTCACCTCCATAGACAAACATTCACACGTACATGATTCAGGATAGGGTCCTACTAAAGATTTGTTTAAGTCCAACAGGAAAATTAGGCAGTAATAAATTAGTGGTACTTAAGTACTCCTAATTAATTAAGTGAGACAACAGAAGTGGAAGGGCTCCCTGGAGGACCGTCTCACATGTAAGGTAGTCATTGCCGGAGCCCTTGAATGGCCTCGACCGAGGCCTCTGGCTTCAGCAAGATCGCCTTGGCACTGTTTATTCTTATTCTTCTTCCTCTTCATGCTCTGTTTCTCTTTCTCCTCACCAGTTGGTGAAACCATGTACATGATTAGCCTTCTAATTCAGAATTGGTTTTGTCAGTGAGGGAGTACAAGTGTACTAGTAAAAAAACAGCATTATTTTCTCATGGCAGTCGGAAAATAGAGATGAACACATGCATTAAATATCATCCTTACCTAAAGGAAAGTTATGGCGCCAATATGGATGATGAGGATTGGAACACAGATCTCCCTTTGTGAAGTTCCACCAAAATGAACCAACTATTCCATTTTGACATTCCAGTTAAACAGCACAAAAGTCACTTCTTTTAAGAAGAGTTTTGTGCAGTGCACCAAAAGGTCACAATAGCAACCAGGTGAATTGGATATCCCTGTTTGCACAAAAAGGCACAGAGGAAACAGTCAGAGTCTCAAACAATTACAGGCAAATACATTTGGCTAAACTTGTCATGGCTTATAACAGTGGCATGGCTTCATTTTTACCAGGGACATTAGATTAAGAACAACTAAGGCTGCGTTCGGTTCACAGGTTTGGTGCAGGATTTTCGTAGGAACACAATTCCTACGGTATTCTTTTCCTTCAACCGTTGAACACGGGAAAGGTGAATAGTGTTTCATAGGAAAGCTGGTCTGGTAGTACTGATTCCATAGGATTAGAAACATCCACGCGCTGCTCATTTTTTGGGTGGAAGCCCGAAGCAGGCGCTCGCTGCCATGCGTTAGACAGGTTGTTGTGTTGTGTTGCCGGAATAAAAAAATCAACCTATGTGTGGTACGTGAGGTGAGGACAAGAGTAGTCACTGTATAGCTGAATAAACAAATAGCATCTCATACTGCCAAGCATCCTACTCTAAAAAAACAAATCTGTACATTTCGTAGTCCATCCGAACACATTCTCTTGAGAGTTTCCTCCGATTCGTTGTTCCATAGTTTTATACCTACATTCCTTTCCTATATTTCTATTTTCATCAAGACCTATGTTTTCTGCCCCTTTATTCCGACCGGAGCCTAAATATTTGGTATAAGGGCATGGGACAGTGGGTGCACGAGTAGTCCAGCACCATGTACATAAACATGGGCATAAAGTGGTGATTCACAGTTTGTTGCCCCGAGAAACAAAGATCCATGAAACATATCTGGGTTGGTCCCATTTTTGTTCACTCTAGCCACCTACTCCTATGTGTGGATAGCAAATCTAGTCCTGGTCATACCACTATGTACAGCGTTACCCCTATATTTCCCTTTTCGACCAAGAGACCGGTTGGATGACCAGTCTGTACTACTTTCACCCCCCCTTTCCTTCCTGTTTGTATCAAGTCCGATGTACATACTAAATTCCCCCACCCCCACTTTATTTCTTGTTTGAACCAAGTAGTACAAGATTCGACTCCATGAAGTAGCTTTACCTCTAACAATAGAAGAAAAAAAATATGTGACATTGGACCATCCGATTGAGAGGGGTTGAGAGGTAGAAAATGATGCACATGCAGCGACTAGCGAGCTGGGGAAGTAGAGCTAAGGCGGTTTCGAACAATGATATACCTGAAGGTCGTCGGGATGTGGATAGGTTGGCGGCGGGAGGCCGGATCCGCCCACACGCAGCGAAGGATCGGAGGACCTCCCGCGCGGCGCTCGGCCAGAGATAGCAGTGCGGCGGCGGTGGGTCTCCTCCTCGCTGTCGATGACGGCCTAAACGCTGCCCTCAACCCCTTCACGGCGGAGGGGATCGTCCGGATCTGTAACCAGCGGTGAGGATAGAAAGCCGGTGTTTTTGAAGGAGAAAGACAGTGTTACTACCCTATCTTGTTTAGATCTGGAGAGGATGAGAGTGTGTGAATAGAGCAACCCTAGCAAGCAAGCGCGGAGGCTCCGGCCTATATAGAAGTAGTGGGGTAGTTTTCCTTTTTCACTCCATCAAAACAATCGTTTAAAATTGTGTACTACTACATGCCAGGTCGCTTTTTTTTTAGTTGTTGATTTTTTTTGAGATAGCTACCCGCTTGTTCCAAGTGGTGTTACGGTGTGCCAGGTCGCACTTTGTATCGTTCAAGTCTGGTACTACAAGTCCCTCCATTAAATGAACAACCACCCCCTCGTAAAAATTGTGAACAAGCCCACGGCTAAAATTAGCGGAAACGTGGGTTTCCTCAACATGCATTATTATTTATATTTTCTACTCCCTCCGTTCCTAAATATAAGTCTTTTTATTAGCCACACCTAAGACAAGAATTTTTTTATTAGCAGTGAACCCCACATATCATAGACACAAAAATGGTGGCAAGATTCCCTTAGGCAAGCCAAAGTGTACTACCAATTTGAGCAACTCAGGTTAGGCAAGTGTGGCAAGTGTGGGAAAAATAATGTGGCAACATAAGACAAACATAGTCACAATCCAAACAGCACCGCAATTTTTTCTGACATGCATGAAAATTTGGTTAGTTAAATTTATAGTCAAAATTTGGCAAGGTGCATCAAATCAACACATGCAAGTATCAAAAGGAAAGTCACGGCATGCATGCATGCGTTGTACTCCCCCCGTTTCCAAATATAAGTCCTTTTAGAGATTGCAGCAAGTGACTACTACATACGAAGCAGAATATGTCTACTCCTACATACGAAGTAGCCCATTTGAAATGTGTAAAAAGACTTATATTGAGTGTAGTGCTTTGATGTGTCGCGTCAACTCGTACAAGACCGAGAAATTTGATTACTACGACGCCCTCTCCCTCGCGGACTGAGCTTCGGTGCCTTAACTGCACCTGCCTTTGGCTGCATGACAGGAGGGCCAACCACCTGTTGGGCCCACCTGTCATAGACGCAAAGGCAGGAGCAGTAAGTAGAAGCTTTCGCTACACGCTATCCCTCCCGCACGAGGTGGACGGACATGCAGCAGTGGATTCGATACTGTAGAAGTAGGAGTAACATCATTGTTCGTCTTCTCGAAGAGGCGAAGAGCCAAGCGCAACCCGGACGTGGCTGTTGCGAATGCTCGCATGGTGCGGTTCCTTGGAGTACTAGCCAGACTCTTGCATGAGACAAAATTGCTATTGTTTAACAATTAAACTCCATTATCCATTGGTTGATACTCATTCTGCATAGGTCCACGCACTTAGCACTGTTTCCTCCTGGGGTCACCAATGTTTATTTGCTAATTAATAGCATTGCACGCAATGAACTAGCCATTGCAAGTCATTAAAAGCATGCACACCTCTCATCTCTTATTGGTTGATATGTCAAGAAACAAGAAACAAGGTAGAAGTTAACGCACCGCGCCTAAGTGTTTTGGGACTATTTGGTCTTCATAAGATGACTTACACACCTAGACGGCGGGAGTAGTATAGCCCTGTAAACCGGAAAGGAGTATTTTCCTTTCTAGAGATTTCAACAAGTGACTAGACTACACCGTGTGCAGTACTCCCTCCCTTCCGGTTTATAGGGCTCAAATCTCAAATCTCATGAACCAAGGCATTTTGCGATTGGAGGAATGTATCTCGTACTTTACAAAACTATCCTAATTAAACTCATGCCTTAATTACGTAGTTGTCTCGTTTTCCTCTCCGCCTTGGTCGCGGTGCACAATATTGAGCATTCCTATATGACTAGCCGCTCTATCTACATGCGGGACATTTCAAAGCATCCAGGCCCGCGTGCCATCCACCAAATCACAGCGAGGTGCTACAGTCGAGACTCACCTGTCACCCCGATGTGGCCGTCATGACCCGTCATATCACAAAACCCACACCTTTACCAGCAGTGGTAAGGTGGCCTCCAAGTTGGACTAGACGAAGCAACCATCATTTCATTGGAACACTCGTTCAAGCCCTTTATTCCCTTTCTTGAAGAAAACCTCACTCCAGGCTACTCACTTCTGCCATTTTTCTTCTGTACCGACAAAGGAAAGGTGGGCGAATCAGTTATGCTGCTATATTTTCATTCCAAGAATCTTCTTTTTGCGAAGCACCGACCGATTCTCACATCCTATTCTTTTCCCGTTTTCATTGCGATTGTGGTTTCCTTTTGATTGCTTTTTGTTTGTCAGTTCATTGATGGATCCTGGAGCACTAGGCAAAGAGTTGCCGGCGGACAACCCTCGGAGACAGCGATCTCCGAAGCGAGCACCGACCAACAAGTTGTCCATGTTGGCGGGCCAACCCATGGAGACGAAGAACTCCAAGAAACAAGCACCGCCAAAGAGTTGAGGGCGTTGGCGGACGAACTCCTCAAAGAAAGTTGGAAGAATAGCAGGCCCCACCGTGCCTACCCCAGAACTCGATTGCCACCTATGTGAGGCTCAAGACCGAGTTTGAGGAGATAGTCACCGTTGAGAAGCAGTATTCCCTGGCAAGGTGATGGCCCCATCGAGGGCGAGGAGATGGCCCCGGAGGATGAGATCCCCGGTGAGCTGCACAAGGTAAAAATAATGGATTATTACCATAGTTGTTGTTTTGATTATTTGCAATGTGCTTGCTAATATGTTAGGGTTGTGCAGGTGCCGGTGGTTGTCCTTGATGATTCCGATGTCATGGCCCGTCCTGTTGGCATCGCCCCGGAGATCGATTCCGATGCTGCGGTCAGTTTTGTGGACATCACCCCAGAGATCGACTCCGATGTCGCGGTCAGTCCTGTGGACATCGCCCCAGAAATCGATTCCCATGCCGCTGTCCATGCTGTGGTCATTGCCCGAGAGATCGATGACAAGAAATAGTTGGTCGGGCTAATCCTTCAGGGTAGTTTGCATTGCCCTTTGTTTAATTACCAGAACGATGCGTGTTATCAAACCATCTTAGGGCTAGTGCACTGTCTTGTGTGGGCGGATCTTGCTACTTTTGTTTGATAGTGAATCATGCGATGAATCATGCGAACCCTCTCTGAGTTATGGAAACAGATGTATCCTCACCAGCTTTTGATGTAATATATGGCATGCTTAGTTGTAAGTTCGAACTATTTATCATATCAGCAGGGCTTGTTTGATGATTCTTGGTGTTAGTAGGCTAGCTACTGTGCGAGCTATAGTACTTGCAAAACACTCATCGAAGAGAAATGTTGGGGCTGATGAGCCCGTGGTACGGTTATACTTATCCCTCGTTGATCGACCAATAGCCCTAGCTCCTAAAATTGTAGGCTTAGCGATCGGTCAGACAATAGTCGACATACATTCAGGCCTCATTTGGTTCATAGGGTAGGAAAATCGTAGCAAAAGTACAAAGAACGTGCAACACAAAATCATAGAAGTGCAGAGACGTACTCCCTTCGTTCCAAAATAGATGACCTAGGCGGGCTAGTTTGGCCTAGTGGGTTTCAGTGATATGACGTGGTACAGTGTCGTCCAGTCTTCGCGTGTGGTAGCAGTATTGCGGGTACAGTAAGTTTTCTTGAAGAAGCGGAATTCAACGAAGTCATGATGGTTCCTTCGTCCGAACAACTTACGATGGGAAAGGTTGGGCCTGCGATACGACCAGGTAGACCAGGATAATTTTGTGCATGGCAGGTGGACCAGGATGGTCGACGTCCCACATGTCAGCGAATGAAAGTATTCTTTCCGATATAGAGGAAGAGCAACGAGTATTCATTGTTTATTTTTTATGAAAGCTATTGTCTCCACTGTTACGACGGAGGAGTGTGAAACACGGCAGCCCAGTGAACTTGGCATGTGCACCACTCCCTCCTTCCTCATGTAATGCCCAGGTTACAGCTTTTCCTCACTTTCTCTCTATCTATTTCCTCTCAAATGTTTTTTACCTTTCTTTTTTTAAGACACAATTGTTTTTATGCCTTTTTTAGAATTATTTTTTATACCTAGGAGCACGTGTAGAGAAGGGCTCTTGCAGAGCCCACTCCTTGACTTTGTCAATGCCTCTCTCTCCTCCACAAAAATAGTACTACTTGCTATGCATGCATGCGGCGGGCAGCTGGCGTCTTGAGGGGCCAGGGCGGTGAGAGCGGGCTCCGGAAGCGGTCTGGACTCCAGCATGGCCCACCTCACATTATCACCATATATTTCTTGGAGTCCGTGCGCGGCGGGCGGGCGATCTCTTCTCCCTCCCCCGTTTCTCTCTTCTCAGCTGACGCCCATCGAGCGATTAGATTTCGGCTATCGACGGTTTATTCAATTACGGTCCCACATGTCAGTGAAATTGCAAGACAACGTGTGTCCCCTCTGGTGAGCGGCGTGCGAGCCGGACTGTTGGGGTTGCGACGCGTACGAGTCGTAAGTGTGCCGCCTTTTCCTTTAGAACATGCGAAGCGTAACATTTTCGCGCGATCGATCGATAGAAATCCAGAACAAAATGACGAGGGCGGTGCTTTCCCGCTCATTAGGCAGGCTAGTTCGAGTGATATGACGTGCTACAGTGCCATACACTTGCTCCATTTTTATGTAAGCAAGAGTTTACACTCTTACGCGGGAGGAGTGGAAACACCGCGGATCTGATTTTGATCGAGGGATAACTGTGCCCTGTCAAATATTGGAGGATTGTTAGCGATTATAGTATGATAGTTAGGGCATCTCTAGCGCTGGCCCACAAATTTGCACCGGCATCTGTCCGAGGAAACCGATGGATGCCATCCAATGCTGCCCGCATACCGTTCGACAACTATATGAACTAACCGGACGAAATTCGTGCAAACAAAGCAAATTTCAAATTAACCGGATGAAATTCATTACATTTCGAAAACTTTTCCTACAAACTGGACGAAATTCATTACATATTTCGCACAAACCGTACTAAAACCTACTGTAAACCTAATCTAAACGATCGCCGGCGCCCCACCACCATGTCCGGCCGTGAACCCGAGAAAGCCGGCCATTGCCTTTGCCTCCTCCTCGTCCGCCTCGATAACCTCCTCCTCCGGAGCACATGGTTCTGAAGATTTCCGCCTCCACGTCGCCGTCAAGCGGCTAATCGGGCGCCAATGTTTACCCCACCAAGCTTGGCGTCGACTGAGTGGAGTAGCGGTGGCCTTCCCGGGACCAGAGCGGCGGCGACCTACCGTGTACTACTCTTCCTCACTACCGGCTGCGCCCGCGCACCCACGCCGGCTTCGTGGTCATGGCGGCGCAGGGCGGCCGGGGAGGGGGGTGTCGGCGATCTCCTTCGTTTGCTCCTGCGACAGTACGTCGAAGAGAGCTTTGGAGCGCGCCCGGAGTGGAGCCGCCGATGTCCCTCGTCTGCTCCTGCGACAGTACGTCCAAGAGAGCTTCGGAGCACCAGGAGGCCATGGTTGAAGTGGTGCCGACAGAAGGAAGGGACCGGAGTAGAATAAGTGTGGGTCTTTGGCTATGGCTGGGAGCTGGGGCTCAAGTTGATATAGCGGGCGAATGGCAATGATCCGTGGCACACGGATGGACAACTGGCGCCGGAGTAGGTTCGTCGGGCTTGAATGCGGACGCTGCTTCAGTGACTTAACTACAGATGCGTTTGGGTTACTGACATGTGGGCCCAACGGGCATCTGGCCTGCATGTCAGTGACACACCAATTGCACCTGCAGTTAAGTCCGGTCAATGCGGCATTGACATTCTGGAGAGACGGTGACCGTTTCAGGTGGGAAGCGCGCGCTAGCGATGGAAGGGGTTTCGGTGTGGAGTGGCACTAAGATCGGTCGCTCACGATAGTACATACTCCATACCATACTACCATAATACCCTCTCTAGCTTAGGCTGTTTTATAGATTGTCGTTGTGATGCACGATATACATGAGCAAGGCGGTCCGAGTATGACCGTTGGTGTTGATCCAGGTGAATACATGCTCGGCGTTCGCGTAGGCCTCCATCAAACGTCTAAACAGTAATGTCAGGCACCGCTGGGGCGCGCAGGTGATGGGCTCGCCGTTTGCGTTGCGCCATGAGCAGGACTTTGATTTAGAGGGCGACGTGCATGCATTAGCATGCTTTGACAGCGTGAGCGTGAATGTCTGATGCGAAGTATTTCATTTTCATTTGGCTGACGAGGGTGCGTTGTAGCGACGAGTCCGTGGTTTGATTCCCCACATACGCATAATTTTGGTTTTTACAGTATTTCCTTCTCCATTGACAGGTAGGCCCGCGTAGATAGATAAAGAACACGAGCTGATGAGGCGCATGCGGACTGTTTGACTGGTCAACCTGACAAATACGGAGCTATACGCTGAGCCAATGACCGTATAATCACCATATCTCGTATACAATGATCAAAGTGGTCTATCAAGACAAGTTCGATGACCGCCAATGCATTTTACTTGGTAATAAATGACAAGGATTGAAGGGGAATCCAAATTTGCTTCGTCTTCTGTCCTTGAACTCTTGACAAACCAATGCACTATACGGTTGTCCGGCCACTCCACCCTAGAGCTCTCACCAAGCGTCGTTCATGCCACCGCGCCGCACACTAACCGGTAAGGCAGCGATGGCATCCCGCCGCGCCGAGTTCCTCGCCGCCCATGACCGCACACAAAATTGTAGGGAAGCGATGGCATCCCGCCGTGCAGAGTTCATCGCCGCTCGCGACCTCACAACCATGTGGGAGGAATTTGAAGATGCCAATGCCGAATGGGCGGTAGAGCAAGAGGCGGCCAAAGCCGCACAGAGGGAGCGGAAAAGTCAGAAAGCACTCAAGAAAAGAGAGGCCCACCGCCGCAAGAAAGAAAAGGACGCATGCGCTGCTACGGAGAGATCGGCGGAGATCCAAGCACGGTGGGGTGTCGCCGACAAAGCTGGGAAGGAGAACGACGGCGTCTGGCCAGCATGTGAGAAGTAGTAGTACTAGTAGTTAGTGTGTGTGTGTGTGTGTCTGTGTCTGAGTACGAGCATGTCCAGTACTACTAGTTACTACAGTAGTTTTTAGAGCAAATTACCAGTACATTAGCCTAGACTTAATGGAAAAATTCCTATCCTAAGCATCAAATGGCATCTCTTTCTCTATAGTAATTGAGATGCATGTCATCTCACTTCCTATGATTTTCATATTCCTATCCTATGAACGAAAGGAGGCCTCTGTTGGTGTAAATACTGTAGCTAGCAGTACTGCCGGTACAGTAGTTTTCTTCAAGAAGCGGAATTCAACGAAGTCATGATGGTTCCTTCGTCCGAGCAACTTCAAAGTGGGAAGTGGGCCTGTGATTTGACGGCTCATTAGTCATTGTTACTGCGGCGCGATGACCTGGGTGACTCTCCCTTGGAGTTCTGCGTGCATGGCAAGTGGACTAGGATGGTCGACGTCCCACATGTTGGCGAAGGGAAGTATTCTTTCCGATATCGAGGAGCAAGGAAACCGTGTGGTATAGTATCACTGCTGATTGGTTCGCAAAAAAATAGTATCACTGCCGATTTATAATTATTATTTTTTTCTCATGAATGCTAGCGTTTCAACTCTTACGACGAAGGGTGCCAAACACGGCATGTGCTGGATGTCCCACACGTCAGCGAAAGGAGTGGGACATGAACAGCGTGGTAGAGCCCAACACAAAAAAACAGCGTGGTAGAGCGTCTCCACTTCTTCCACTTCTGGGTCGGAGACCACTGCGTAGTAGTACTTATTGGTATGAGCGATACAAAGTGCGACACGGAGAGAAAGACACGTCTAGTTGGAAGGTCTCGGGCATACACGTAAACAAATATAAAGGTTAATATGTGCCTCCAACTAATATAGTAGTAGTAGAGTACTTAGGCACGTGCTCCATAACATCACCGTGCATTGCACGCATACAACATTAGTGGTAGTGCGTAGTAAGAGACAAATGCCGCCCAAGAGTTCCCTTCTCGACCTACTTTTGGGTGTTTGGTAGAGTGTATGGAGGGTGCATGAGTCCACACTAGTTTAGCACAAATACACTAGAAGCATGCATGAAGAGAGCATGCATGAAGAGGGGTGTTGAGTTGAGCATGCATGAAGAGGGAACAACTATGCTGAGACAAGAACGCAACCAAACACACCTGAGGGAGTCCTGGACTAGGGGGTTTCCGGATAGCCGAACTATCATCATCTGTCGGACTCCAAGACTATAAAGATACAAGATTGAAGACTTCGTCCTGTGTCCGGATGGGACTTTCCTTGGCGTGGAAGGCAAGCTTGGCGATACGGATATGTAGATCTCCTACCATTGTAACCGACTCTGTGTAACCCTAGCCCTTTCCGGTGTCTATATAAACCGGAGGGTTTTAGTCCGTAGGACACAACAACAATCATACCATAGGCTAGCTTCTAGGGTTTAGCCTCCTTGATCTCGTGGTAGATCTACTCTTGTACTACCCATATCATCAATATCAATCAAGAAGGAGTAGGGTTTTACCTCCATCGAGAGGGCCCGAACCTGGGTAAAAACATCGTGTCCCTTGTCTCCTGTTACCATCCGCCTAGACGCACAGTGTTGGGTTCTACGGTAGGGTGCGTTGACTGCAAATTAAAAAATTCCTACGCGCAGAACATCCAGGAACATGCTACGGGAGATGGATCACAGTTCGTTACCACTAGACGCGCAGTGCCGTGCAGCGGAAGAAGAGTTGGGGCAGCGCGTCCGCGTGGATCGTCTCCTCCTCGTTCGATCTCCCTCAAGCGGCCGGTCGTCCTGATCCTACGTACGAGTTCGCCGGAGCGGCGCAAGTGCACCGCCTCTAACGGTATCCGCGCGTGCGAGAGGAACACCGAGCGGCGGACTGCTAGGTCCGATCACACAGTCGGCGGCAAGTGGAGGTGGCTCCTGAGGCCGAAGCGATCTGCCTCCTGAGGCCAAAGCGTTCTCACTCAGGAAAAAAAGCGCCCTTGCGAGTGTGCCGCACCTCTACTTTATATAGGCGTCCGTCGCGAGCTCAACACTTGGGCCTCGCACGGACCCTAAAGCCCAAAGTCTACTCGGTCACGTTCCTAGTCCAGTTCGGATCACATCCAACCAGTGTCCTATGAACCGACCTCGTAGGTTCCTTCCCTTAAGCGCGCGACCCCTTAGGTTCAAGTCGGCTTGGTCACAGTTCGGATCACCTCCGACCTGTACGGTTGGTAGCGGCCTCTAGCAAGGCGTGCCGACCACCAAGCGAGCGATGAAGCTGGTTAGGCGAACCTGTACATCATACTTCCATTCCTTTTGCCACACGATATATGTTGTCGGGCTCACGGCGAGACTGTCATCCTTGTGCTAGCCCGACCTCTTTCTCGTTCCAGTGATACCGACCACAATCCGGATTATCTCATAATCCTTGTCGCATGGCCATGCTATTCCTGGTCGATCACACGAGGAGCCAGAGTATATCTCTCTTGATCGGAGGGCAAATCCCATCTTGCTCGACCATGTCTCGCAGCATGGGATTGGACAAACCGAAACCTACCTTTGTAACTACCGATCACGGAGTAGCGTTTGGTCGGCCCAAAGCAAGTCTATCACCATCTCGAGTACATGCGTCCACTCAGGTCTTAGGACATAGAACGTATGTTGTACTAGAGACTCACAGATGACATATCGCTGCGTCTCATAGTTGGGTATGTCCGACTCGGACCTTATCTCGACTCGGATCCGACTATGTCGAATCCGACCAGACCTTTCAAGTCCATATTATCCGGTTAGCATCCAATGCTCCATGGCTAGTGAGACCGAGCCATCGACCGTGTCATATGCTAGTCTAGTCACTCTTGGCGTCCACACAGCCCTTTCGACTAGGGACCTTTTAGGACAGTCATCATACAATGCATAGTCCCACAAACAAGTCACGTACTTGCTGATACACATCATTGATAATGTCCAAGGACTATCTTTATTCATAAACACATAGGAAATATCATCATACATGATTGCCTCTAAGGCATATCTCCAACAGTCTCCCACTTGCACTAGAGTCAATCAAATAGACATCGAATGCCCATATCTCTAACGTGCCCCTCATGCTTGGGTTGTGGAAGCGGCTTAGTCAACGGATCTGCAACATTTGCATCCGCGTGAATCTTGCATAACTCTACATCACCATTCTTGACGATCTTTCGTATCAGGTGATATTTCCTGTCTATGTGTCTGACCTTGTGGTGATTCCTCGGCTCCTTGGCTTGTGCGATGGCACCAGAATTATCACAATAAAGGTCCAACGGTTTCACCGAGGCTGGGAAAATACCAAGATCATCCAGAAAATGCGGATCCAAACACCTTCCTTTGTAGCTTCAAGCCGCAATGTATTAAACTTACGTGGTAGAATCGCCACCGTATCCTGCTTGGAACTCATCGATTGCAATGCTCCTCCGTTCGGGACATACACGAATCCGGTGTGATCGACAATCATCTCTCGTCGGTTTGGAAACTAGCATCGACATAACCCCACGACGAGCTCTTCCTCACCTCCATAAACTAGGAACATCTCTTTAGTCCTTTTGGTACTTCAAAATAGTCTTTACCGCTGCCCGGTGACTCTCACAGGTTGGCCTGGTATCTACTTGTTAGGCTTATTGCAAAAGCAACATCAGGCCTTGTACATATCATGGCATACATGATGGATCCGATTCTCGAGGCATACGGAATCCTACTCATCCTGCTTTGCTCATCGGATGTCGAAGGACTCGAGTCTCGCTTAGCCTTATACCATGTGAGGCGGCAAGAACCTTTCTTCGCCTCACTCATGTTGAACCGCTTCAACACTTTATCTATGTCGTGCTCGGCTTAAGCCGAGCAGCCTCCTCGATCTATCTCTATAGATCTTAATGCCTAAAATATAGACTGCCTCACCAAGGTCCTTCATTGAAAACTTGCCATTCAATGATCCCTTGACCGAGTTTAACATCGAAACATCGTTCCCGATCAGTAGTATGTCGTCCACATACAAGATCAAAAACACTATCGAGCTCCCACTTAACTTCTTGTATAAACAAGAATCCTCTTCGCTTTTGATGAAACCGAGACCAGTGACGACCTCATCAAAGCGAATGTTCCAACTCCGAGATGCTTGCTTCAACCCATAAATGGATCTCTTGAGCTTGCATACCTTACTAGTGCTAGTCGGATCGACAAAACCCTCGGGCTGTATCATATACACGTCCTCGGTTAAATTTCCGTGAAGGAAAGCCGTCTTGACATCCATATGCCATATCTCGTAATCGAAATATGCAGCTATAGCTAGTATGATCCTCACCGATTTCAGCATCGCTACCGGCGAGTAAGTCTCGTCGTAGTCAATTCCTTGAACTTGTCCATAACCTTTAGCGACAAGCGAGCTTTGTAGATCTGAACATTTCCATCCACATCGGTTTTCTTCTTAAAGACCCATTTGCAACCAATGGCAGTTACGCCAGGTGGCGGATCAACCAAGTCCCAGACTTGATTCTCATCCATGGACTTTAACTCGGATCTCATGGCCTCTAGCCATGCCTCGGAATCTGGGCTCACCATCGCTTCCGCATACGTGGCCGGCTCGTCGCTTTCTAGCAACAATACATCACGCACTCTGCGCAATCTCTCCGACCTTCGTGGTTCCGGTGCCGCTTCCACTACAGGTTCCCTGACTGACTCCGGTATGATCTCATCACCAGCCGAGCCGTCCCCGAGTGGTCCTTGAATTTCTTCGAGTCGAACCGTCCTCCCACTGGCCTCCCGACTGAGAAACTCTTTCTCAAGGAAAACCCCGTTCCGAGCAACAAACACTTTGTTCTCTTCCCGGTTGTAGAAGCTATATCCCAAGGTTTTCTCGGATATCCACGAATATGCATTTATCCGACTTGGGTGTAAGCTTGTCCGACATAAGTCGCTTGACAAATGCTTCACAACCCCAAATCTTTAGAAAAGACAAAGCTGGGACTCTTCCCGGTCCACATCTCATGTGGTGTCCTGTCTATGGATTTTGATGGCACCCTATTAAGTGTGAAAGCTGCAGTTTCTAGAGCGTATCCCCAAAATGACAAGGGTAAATCCGATTTGCTCATCATAGACCGGACCATGTCCAACAAGGTCCTATTCCTCCGTTCTGACACGCCATTTCTCTGTGGCGTACCCGGAGGTGTGAGCTGAGGTACTATACCTCCACCTTTCAGATGATCATCGAACTCCTGGCTCATGTACTCACCTCCACGATCAGATCGCAGAAGCTTTATAGTCTTGCCGAGCTGATTCTCAACCTCGTTCTAACTCTTTGAACTTTTCAAAAGTCTCCGACTTGTGCCTCATCAAATAGATATATCCATATCTACTCAAGTCGTCGGTAAAAGTCACGAAGTACTGATAGCCACCTCTGGCGGTTGTGCTCATTGGACCACACACATCACTATGTATAAGTTCCAATAGCTCGGACGCCTCTCTCAACTCTTTGCGAAAGGAGACTTAGTCATCTTGCCGAGCAAGCATGATTCACATGTCTCGAGCGACCAAGTCGGACGAAGTTAGGAGCCCATCATCATGGAGCTTCTTCATGCGTTTCAGACTAATGTGTCCAAGCCGGCAATGCGTAAGTATGTCGGATTTATCTCATTAGGCTTATGCCTCTTGACATTTACGTTATAGACCGGTTCTATTCTAGATTCAATATAAATAGCCCATCAACAATGGGTGCATAGCCGTGGAACATACCATTCAAAATATCGAACAACCATTGTCCTTTAAATTGAATTCATAACCTTGACTCATCAAACATGAGGCAGAAATAATGTTCGACTAAGTGCAGGAATGTAATAACAATTATTCAATTCCATTATGAATCCGGAAGGAAGCTGGAGCTGCATCGTGCCGACCTCCAACGCAGCAACTCTTGCTTTGTTGCCGACCACGATGTCAATCTCCCTTGTGCCACACGCCTAGTTCTTACCAGCCCCTGCATCGAGTTGCAAATATGAACAACCGATCCGGTATCAAATACCCAAGAGCTACTAGGTATGTCAGCAAGGTAAATGTCTATAACATATGCAACAAGTGTACCTTTGCCTGAAGAAGCATTTCCGGCCTTCTTGCCATGCTCTGCAAGCCACTTGCTACAATTCCTCTTCCAGTGACCGGTCTCCTTGCAATGAAAACAAACGGTCTTTGAGTCCGGTCCAGACTTCGGCGCAGCGGCAGAGGTTACCATCTCCGTGCCCTTTGCCTTAGCCTTCTTCTTAGACCAACTCTTCTTGAACTTAGCGATTTCGCACCATCAACACTTGATGCGTGCCTTTCTTAATATCCTGCTCGCCACCTTGAGCATCCCATGCAATTCGGTGAGCTTCTTATCCATGCCATGCATATGATAGTTCGAGATGAACGTCCCATAGCTGGGCGGAAGAGAACCCAGAACTGCATCTGTAGCCAGCTCATCCAAGAGCGGGAAGGCCAAATGATCCAAAGCTTGCACATATTCGATCATCTTGATCACATGTGGGCTCAGTGGATCACCTTCCTTCAGCTTGCAATCCCTCAAGGATCGCCAGACGTTGAACCTTTCGGTCCTAGCCTGTGTCTGAAACATGCTCTTGAGACTCTCGATCATATCGTAAGCCTCAACGTTTTCGAAATGTTGTTGCAAATCGGGCTCCATAAAAGCTAGCATCAGACAGCTGATCTCCGTTGATTCATCAACGAGTTTCTGGTAGGCATTTTTAGCTGTGGCACTAGCATTATCAGCAGGTTCCTCTGGAAGTGGATCCTCTAGAACATGTTCCTTTTTATCGTGCTTGAGAACAATTCTCAGATTTCTATACCAGGTGGTAAAGTTTGTTCCATTCATTTTATCCTTTTCCAGAATTGATTTCAATGCAAAGTTGGGTTGAGCAGGTGGTGCCATTGATCCACAACAGAAAATATGCAATCACTAAGCAATGTGTTTATGTAGAGTAATTCTAGCCTGAACAGAAATACTCCCTCTGAAGTTGGCATCCCTCCGCAAACTCTCAGTGATTCAGGATCCGACTAGCGCATGCGACTAGTGAGCTTTAGCATCACTGCTATCCAACATACCTATCCGGTAAGCAACTCCTTGCTAATCGCATCTCTATCGACTTCGTCGATCGGGAAGGTATCTCATACCCGGCCCCAACCTTCTTTGCCACAAGGCCCAAAACCGTTTGATAGCCTTGTCAAGTTAACTCGATGCGGTGCATGTCCGTGTCCGACCACGAACCCTTGATTCAAGGACACCCAGCAGCCCCAATTTTATGAGCCCACTACTAGGCGTACTTGGCGTGCGAAGGTGCAACATCGGGATGGCAATTCGCTTGATATTCATGAGGATCATTCTATCATTTTAACATGCATAGAAACAAAGAAGCATAACAATCACAAATATAACACATATTGTGAAATAGTATGGCTCCTTCATGGGCGTTCTTCTAGGTCGGCTCCGACTCGATGACCATCTCGAACTCCATCTTGTTTGTCACGCCGGGACGCCAAGCCGCCAACCTGATCTCTATTATCCAACTACTACAACTAGTAATGAATTTTACATAGAGTCACAAGTCGTCACGCAGGTCGTTATACAATATAATGACAACACTTTGGCTCCTGCCGGCTGACAAACATGACACGCAAGCCACGTATAAATTACACACATGCATCACATACACATGAGCCATACTATCCACATCAAACCTGCAAAACAAAGTATAGAATCGCATTCTACGGTTTGTGTGGCGGTACGAAATACACGGCGCTACGCACACGGCGCTACGTTTTCAGAAATCACAGATCACATCGAACTCCGATCACGTCGAATTCTCGATCGACCGATCTTATCGATCATCGCGAATCCGATTCGGATTTACGTTTCCTTTATTAACCCGATGGCGGATGACCGACCGGTAGGGGTAGATCGTGTCACGACCTCATCGATCGATTCTGAAAACATAGCCTCAACGATCCCCATGTGCGTTGATCACATCAACCGTGCACATAGCCGATCTCTTCAAGGACAACAGATCTCATCGCCGCCTCCACATATCTAATATGCATACGATCTGAATCCAAATCCTATAGCGAGGCTCGATACCTTTGTTGGGTTCTACGGTAGGGTGCGTTGACTGCAAATTAAAAATTCTACGCGCAGAACATCCGGGAACATGCTACGGAGATGGATCACGATTCGTTACCACTAGACGCAGCGATGCCGTGCAGCGGAAGAAGAGTTGGGGCAGCGTCGCGTGGATCGTCTCCTCCTCGTTCGATCTCCCTCGGCGGCGGTCGTCCGATCCCACGTCACGAGTTCGCGGAGGCGGCGCAAGTGCACCGCCTCTAACGGTATCCACGCGTGCGGGAGGAACACCGAGCGGCGGACTGCTAGGTCGATCACACGATCGGCGACAAGTGGAGGTGGCTCCGAGGCGGCGATCTACCTCCACGAGGCAAGCGATCTGCCTCCACGAGGCCAAAGCGTTCTCACTCGAGCAAAAAGAGCCCTGCGAGTGTGCTGCACCTCTACTTTATATAGGCGTCCGTCATGAAGCTCAACACTTGGGCCTTGCACGGACCCTAAAGCCCAAAGTCTACTCGGTCACGTTCCTAGTCCATTCGGATCACATCCGACCGGTGTCCTCTGAACCGACCTCGAGGTTCCTTCCCTTAAGCGCGACCCCTTAGGTTCAAGTCGGCTTGGTCACGATTCGGATCACCTCCGACCTGTCACGGTTGGTAGCGGCCTCTAGCAAGGCGTGCCGACCACCAAGCGAGCGATGAAGCTGGTTAGGCGAACCTGTACATCATACTTCCATTCCTTTTGCCACACGATATATGTTGTCGGGCTCAAAGCGAGACTGTCATCCTTGTGCTAGCCCGACCTCTTTCTCGTTCAAAGTGATACCGACCACAATCCGGATTATCTCATAATCCTTGTCGCATGACCATGCTATTCCTGGTCGAGATCACACGAGGGGCCCAGTATATCTCTCTGATCGGAGGGCAAATCCCATCTTGCTCGACCATGTCTCGCAGCATGGGATTGGACAAACCGAAACCTACCTTTGTAACTACCCGATCACGGAGTAGCGTTTGGTCGGCCCAAAGCAAGTCTATCACCATCTCGAGTACATGCGTCAGCTCAGGTCTTAGGACATAGAACGTATGTTGTACTAGAGACTCACAGATAACATATCGCTGCGTCTCATAGTTGGGTCTGTCCGACTCGGACCTTATCTCGACTCGGATCCGACTATGTCGAATCCGACCAGATCTTTCCAAGTCCATATTATCCGGTTAGCATCCAATGCTCCATGGCTAGTGAGACCGAGCCATCGACCGTGTCATATGCTAGTCTAGTCGGCTGCGCGTCCACATAGCCCTTTCGACTAGGGACCTTTTAGGACAGTCATCATACAATGCATAGTCCCACAAACAAGTCACGTACTTGCTGATACACATCATTGATAATGTCCAAGGACTATCTTTATTCATAAACACATAGGAAATATCATCATACATGATTGCCTCTAGGGCATATCTCCAACACACAGTTCGGGACCCCCTACCCGAGATCCGCCGGTTTTGACACCGACATTGGTGCTTTCATTGAGAGTTCCTCTGTGTCGTCACCGATAGGCTTGATGGCTCCTTCAACCATCATCAGCAACAACGCGGTCCAGGGTGAGACTTTTCTCCCCGGACAGATCTTCGTATTCGGCGGCTTTGCACTACGGGCCAATTCGCTTGGCCATCTGGAGCAGATTGAAAGCTACGCCCCTGGCCATCAGGTCAGATTTGGAAGTTTGAACTTCACAGCGGACATCCGCGGAGACTTGATCTTCGATGGATTCGAGCCACAGCCGAGCGCGCCGCACTGTCACGATGGGCATGATTTAGCTCTGCAGCCAGACAGTGCCCTGGAGGCCGCGCATGAGTCCCTTGATTCGGGGCCGACTGCGCAGATCGAGGATGAGTGGCTGGACACCGCCTCGGGGGCTGCTGCATCTACGGCGATGGAGCCGAATACTGACCTTGTCCCTTGTGAGGCTCGTGACTCTGAGGTGCCGGACTCCTTGCCGGACTCTGAACCTCCCATGCCCCCTCCGATAGAATCCGATTGGGCGCCTATCATGGAGTTCACCGCCGCGGACATCTTTCAACATTCACCTTTTGGCGACATCCTGAATTCGCTAAAGTATCTCTCGCTGTCAAGAGGGCCCTGGCCGGACTACGGTCAGGACAGTTGGGATGCGTACGACGAAGAAATTCAAAACCCACCAACCACCCACTTTGTAGCCACTGTCGACGATCTAACCGACATGCTAGACTACGACTCGAAGACATCGGCCAGTGCAGGCGGCGATGCGGAGGCGACCAGAACCAGCGCCTACGTGGCAGTGGAAGGCCACCTCGTCATACGACGTATACATGGTGGATACACCAAAAGGAAGCGATAACGAGGAACAACGGGACGCGGTAGAGGATAATTCCCCCAAAAAACAACCAAAACGGCGACGCAAGCGCCGCCCGAAGTCCCGCCCCGATAACAATAGCACCTATACTGACCCAGCCATAGAGCAGGGCAAACCGGTGGACGAACATGCCACCAAGCAACCATCCGAACAGGATGAATTGGATGAGCAACCCATCTCCGGCGAAAATAACAGTCCAGACGATATAACGCCGGACACACCACCGGAGCATAAGAATCTCCAAAAAAGGCTCGTCGCCACTGCAAGAAGTTTGAAGAAATAGAAGCGGAAGCTCAAAACAGCGGAAGGCATACTCAGAAAGAGATGGAGTAAAGTACTCAAGACCACAGATAAGTACGGCAATAGCCATCAAGCAAAGAGCTACCCAAAGCGCAAATTGTTGCCCGAATTTGACGAAGAGGCCGCAGAGCCCTCACAACCAAAAAACAAAGAGGCCGCCTGGCCGGATAGACGACCGGATGACAGGCTAAGAGCGGCAAACGGCGCCGCACACAAGCCGACATACGATCCACATAAGGATCCTCACAGAGAATATGGTCCGGTCAGGTCCATCTACGGGCCAAAAAAGGCTCCAGGAAGCAGCATAACACGCCGAGCGTTCGAAGATAATGGCACGCCTAAATACAGGGGCGCCGCACACCCACTATGTTTCACCGATGAGGTGCTGGATCACGAATTTCCAGCGGGATTCAAGCCCGTAAACATAGAGGCATACGACAGAACAACAGACCCCGGAGTCTGGATCGAGGATTACATCCTACACATACATATGTCTAGAGGAGATGATCTCCACGCCATAAAATACTTACCCCTCAAGCTTAAAGGGCCAGCCCGGCATTGGCTCAAAAGACTCCCAGAGAATACCATTGGAAGTTGGGAGGAGCTCGAGGATGCGTTTCGAGCAAATTTTCAGGGGACTTATGTCCGACCTACGAATGCAGACGATTTAAGTCACATAACTCAACAACCCGGAGAGTCAGCACGCAAATTCTGGAACAGGTTCCTCACCAAAAAGAACCAAATAGTCGACTGTCCGGACGCTGAGGCCTTGGCAGCCTTTAAGCATAACGTCCGAGACGAATGGCTCGCCAGACACCTCGGCCAAGAAAAACCAAGAACAATGGCCGCGCTAACAAACCTCATGACCCGCTTTTGCGTGGGGGAAGATAGCTGGCTCGCAAGATGCAGCACCAGCGACCCGAGTACATCCGAAGTCAGGGATGGAAATGGGAAATCACGACGCAGTAAAGATCAGCGCCGAAATAAGGAAAAAGGCCCAAAGAGCACGACAGTTAACGCCGGATTCAAAATCTCTCGGTCGAACAGCAAAGCACTGCCCCTTAAGGACAACAGTGATGAGCTATCCAACCTAAACAAAATCTTGGATAGGATATGCCAAATTCACAGCACCCCCGGGAAGCCTGCAAACCATACCCACAGAGATTGTTGGGTCTTCAAGCAGTCCGACCGACTTAACGCCGAACACAAGGGGCTCGACACACCAAGCGAGGACAATGACGAACCCCACAAGCAGAGCGCAGGAAAACAAAAGAAGTTCCCACAAGAAGTCAAAACAGTAAATTCACTTCAAGTGACAATAAGGAAAAATACGGCAGCACCTACCAAAGCACACGTCGCACGGTCCACCCCAGCGGAATCAAGAGATTGGATGTCAAACCCGATTACTTTTGACCATCTGGATTATTCCAGAAGTATTCGAAACGCAGGATGGACTGCTTTGATATTGAATCCTGTAATCGACGGACTACAATTTACACAAGTCCTAATGGATGGCGCCAGTGATTTAAACCTGCTATACCCGGACACACTCCGCAGATTGGGGATAGACCCTGCTAAAATTCGCCGTAGCAGCACTTCCTTCAAAGGAGTGACGCCAGGACCTCACGCCAATTGTATGGGCTCCTTACTACTAGAAGTTGTGTTCGGGTCATCCGACAACTTCCGTCGCGAAAAGCTAATCTTCCATATCGCCCCATTTAGAAGTTGCCATCAAGCACTATTGGGACGTGAAGCTTTCGCCCGCTTTAACGCAATACCGCATTACGCATCTCTTATGCTTAAAATGCCCGGTCCACGCGGCATAATCTCATTAAGAGGCAACTCCGAGTGTTTCTCGACCACGGAAGAATGCGCGACCGCCTTGACAGTCACACGCTAATTCGGCCCCGCTAGTAACAGCCCCTAAAAAATAGGTTATTTAAAGACCCCGGACATGCTTAGGCGAGCCCGGCATAAATAAACTAGGGGCTTCCTAGCCACATACCCCTTTACAAGGGGCTGTGCGAATGAACACTAAGAGCAAATAAAAGCTCAAACTCATTTCGTCATACTTTGTTATACATACATTTTCTGCATGATACTTTTCCAAACTAAGTTCTTCTCTTTTACAGATGAACAGCGTGCTACACCCGTCCAGGATACAGCACAACGGAGACACAGGCGCATACGTGCAGCAGGGACCCGTTGCAAGGATTCTCTTCAGATTAAGACCCTGCGTAAACCTTTCTTACTGTCTCTTGTTGATACACATCCCCCGGTTTCTTACCATAACTGAGGAGGAGGCTGGCATTTTGGCATCGGCCGCGTTAGAGGTTCTCGCCCGTACCTGGACACTAGGGGCTTAGGGCATTGTTCTGCACGTTATTATAAAGACCGAACACCTCAGGGAGTGTTCGGCGTCTCGATTTAGGCCTTATATGCATCAGCTCCGAATCATGTCTTTGGTCAAATGTTGGGTTTGCCCGGCTCCTGTGTTTTGCTACCTTACGTTTCGTATCATCGGCTAACGCGGCACTAGGAGAACTACTGCGATTGTGCCCCGGTTCGGCCGGGCGAGCACCTCGATGAAAGCGAAAACCATTGTCATGATATAGCGAGAGACTGGTCAACCACTCGATCGACTACCGGAATGTTTAGAATTCCTCCGCTTTGACGAAGGGCCGTTTCCCGGTCAGGCACATACGCGCCCCGAATTCGGGAGGTGCGGTGCCCCTGGGGGCTATATCGTAGCCCCACCCTAGAACTCCTATGGCTAAGTGAAAGTGATAAAGCATTATAGTCGGGTTGCCTAGTTTGCTACGTTACCACCTCCTTCACAGGACCAAGACGTTGGATTAAGTGTGAAAATGCGCCTTTTTTTTGCAAGCACCCCCGCACCATGTGCGTGGGGGCTGAAGCCGAAGACTGCCATCTTTCAGGTTATATATACACTAAACGGCCGCACAGGAGATATTTCAATACTTGAACGCACAAGTATAAAAAGCAGTTACATTATAAATATGGTTTCACAAATCATACATATCATTTGAACATAACATTTTTCGAGCACTGCGACTCTATTAAACGAGCGCCCTGCAGGACTTCCCCAAAATAGTGCTCGGCGGGTAACCGGTTCTCGTCCGGAATCCTGGTTGCAACATCGGTGGCATTCATCTCCGTCCAGTATGTCTTCACACGGGCGAGAGCCATCCGAGCACCCTCTATGCATGCCGACCGCTTCATCGCCTTAATATGCGGCACCACTCCAAGGAATTGCTGCAACAAGCCAAAATAACTCTTCGGCTCGGGCCTCTCCGGCCACAAATGAGCCACGACATCCTTCATGGCAAATCCGGACAGCCTATTTAGCTCAGCCCATTCAGCCAACCGATCGGTTAATGGAATTGAACGATCCGGACTATGGAATTGAGACCAAAAGAGCTCTTCCATTTCGTGATCCTTTTGGCTCCGGAAGTGCACGACTGCGTCCGCTGCACTCGCCGCCAAATTCAGATAAGGATCCTTCGCACCCCACAGCTGGCCTAACTGAGCATACTTCTGATCCGTGAACCTCCTACGTAGCAGGAAGGGCTTTCCATCCGCAATGTCTCCAGCCTGACGTAGCTCCTCCTTTATAGCCCTCATTGCAGAACGGGCATCCTTGGCTTCAGCGGTGGCCTTTTTCATGTCCTCTTTCTCCGCTTGGCGTTCCTTTACAAGAACATCGAAGCGGTCGGTAACATCCTTCAGCTTCAAGGCCATTCCGGCCATCTCCTCCCTGCTTCGGCAGTGAGCAGCCTTTTCGGCTTTTAGCTCTTCGGCCACCTTCGAGGCAGCCGCATTACTCCTTCTGGCCTGCTCCTTGGCTTGAGCAAGCTCGGCCCGAAGGCTTTCCACGGCAGCGGCACCATCTGCACCAAGCATACATGTTGTAACAAATGGGCGTCAGCTCCCTTACCAGGTGACCGCGGTGAAACTACTCACCTTGCGACTCGTTAAGTCGCCTATTGACCAGCGCGATGTCCACATCCGCAGCATCCAATTGCCGCTTCAGTTCGGCAACTCTAGTCCGGCTGGCCACCGAACACCCCGCCTCCTGAACAGGAATGGCGACATATTAAAACTGAGATTTTTGATCCTTGGCACGCCGTCACTTCTGACAACGCACCGAGTCTCAGGGGCTACTATCTATACAGGGCGCACTTTATGTGCAAAACTGTCACAAGGCATGTCATTTTTACATACCTCAAACCCCGCCAGTAAACTTCTGACGGCATCATGCAACCCGCTCTCAGCGGATGAAATTCTTCTAATCACCGTACTCATCAATGCACGGTGGTTTTCTGAGATAGACGCCCTTTCGAGCAGATCCTTTAGCTCCCCCGGCCGTACACCAGTTGGTGCCGAACTCTCCGGCCCTGCCGGACTCGGGGAGACCCTCCGTGACGACACCTCAGGGTCGTCCGCCCCGCATGATGGCGCGTTAGATGGAGGCGTCTCGCTTTCCATCATCTCCGGACGAAGGTCCCCCGAAGATGAGCTCAGCTGAGAAGGGCGGAGATCCGAACTACAAGGTAGAAACCTCGGTTATCCTCAGAAATAAAAATAGGGATGTCCCTTATTATAAAATTACCCTTTTCCTACTTACGGCTTGCTGGAGGGCTGATTCCTTTGGGGAGATAGTGCGGCCGGGGCGTCCCCCGGCGCAGGACCCTCCGGTGAAGATTTCTTCCCCCGCTTTGAGGCCTTGACCTCCGGGTCTTCGGAAGCGGTCCTCTTCTCCCCCTGGAAGGAGGGATTCTTGACTCCCCCCTTGTTGAGAGCCTCCTTGGCAGAGGCGGTAGTTTCCCTGTTCCCCCCTTCGCCCTCCTCCGGAGGCGCAACCTCCAACATCTTAATTAACACGGGATCCGGCATGGTCTCAGGGAGGGGGGCCGGACACCGTATCAGTTTTGCTTGAGCTATCCATTCCTGTCCAAAGGATAGCGGGTTAAAAGGCGAATCTGCGATAAATATATGAACGGAATGTCCAGGCACAGGGCTACTTACTCGAGTATCCAGGCAATTGCAGCTTAGGCCGGCGTCCTCGGTCAAGTCCGGACACATCTCTTGTGATCCTAAGAATAGTTTGTACATCTCCATGGGTGTCGCACCCATGAAGTGTTGGAGAGCTTGCGGTCCCTCCGGATTGAATTCCCACAGGCGGAGAGGGCGACGTTTGCAGGGCAGAAGATGCCGGATCAGCATAACCTGCGTCACAACGACTAGATTGATCTCTCTCTCTCTCTCTCTTGGAGGTCTCGAATCCGGCCCTGCAGCAGGGGTACATCCTTGGACGGTCCCCAGTCAAGCCCTTTGTTGACCCATGATGTCAGCCGTTGTGGAGGCTCCGAGCGAAGACAGGCGGCGGTTTCGCTGCTGCCCCGGGGGCGGTGATATAGAACCACTCCTGTTGCCAAGCGAGCTCCTCTGGAAAGAGCCCTCGGGCCATGGGGCGTCGGCCCTCTTGCTACCACCGCCCGCCAAGACTCGCTGGCGCCCTCGATCATCTTCGGTTCCACGTTGAAGGTTTTGAGCCACAAACCGAAGTGAGGGGTAGTGCGGAGGAAGGCTTTGCAGACGGCAATAAATGATGAGATATAGAGGATGGACTCCGGAGCCAAGTCATGGAATTCAAAACCGTAATAAAACATGAGCCCCCTCACGAAGGGATCCATCGGGAAGCCTAAACCCCAACGGAGATGAGACACGAACACGACGCTCTCGCCTGGCTCAGGAGTAGGAATGACTTGCCCTTGGGCAGGCAACCTATGCGAAATCTCATAGGTCAAGTACCTGGCTTCTCTCAGCTTCAGCACGTCCTCTTCCGTGACGGAGGAGGGCATCCACCGGCCCTGTAGGTCGGAGCCGGACATTGTCGAAGGCCCGAAGCGCTCGAATCTGAAGCCCTAAAGTGTTGGAGCTCGGGGCAAGGGACGGATTCGATTGAGGATTGAAGAAAAAAGAACGAGCCTTGGTCTCATTATAAAGAGGGAGAATACCGAGAGTCGTCCCCGTGACCGTTTGGGACTCGCCTTCGGTGGAGGGGGCGTGGCAACGGGCGCGGTTTGGTTACCCACGTTCGTATTGATGGGAATGCTGGAATAAGGGGAACACGATCTCTGCTTTGACAAGACGTGCCAAGGAAACCGCTTCGCTAAACGCGCTGAGATGGTTTAATGAAAAACGTAAAAGCTTGGTTGTGGTGTGACGTCACGCCACATAATACGTCAGCAGATTGAACTTGTGTAGATGTTATTCTCTCTACAGTGGTATGTGGAATTTATTTTGCAGAGCCGGACACTATCCTGGTGTTCACAATCTTCTATGAATTATTCGGAGGAGGAACCCGCCTTGCAATGCCGAAGACAATATGCGCGCCGGACTCGTCGTCGTTGAAGCCTAGTTCAGGGGCTACTGAGGGAGTCCTGGACTAGGGGATGTCCGGATAGCCGAACTATCATCATCGGCCAGACTCCAAGACTATGAAGATACAAGATTGAAGACCTCGTCCCGTGTCCGGATGGGACTTTCCTTGGCGTGGAATGCAAGCTTGGCGATACGGATATGTAGATCTCCTACCATTGTAACCGACTCTGTGTAACCCTAGCCCTTTCCGGTGTCTATATAAACCGGAGGGTTTTAGTCCGTAGGACACAACAACAATCATACCATAGGCTAGCTTCTAGGGTTTAGCCTCCTTGATCTCCTGGTAGATCTACTCTTGTACTACCCATATCATCAATATCAATCAAGCAGGAGTAGGGTTTTACTTCCATCGAGAGGGCCCGAACCTGGGTAATAACATCGTGTCCCTTGTCTCCTGTTACCATCCGCCTAGACGCACAGTTCGGGACCCCCTACCCGAGATCCGCCGGTTTTGACACCAACAACACCCTATGTGCCACGCATGTTCATCCCATTTGTGCATTTCTACTTCACTTACTGCGCTACATTACTCAGGTTCGTACGTCCACTCCTGGGTACATGTCTGTCTCGTAGTTCCAGTCCCACGTGTTCTTCATATAGATGGAACGATCCTTGCATAACACGTGCACCTTGATGCTAGATGTCTCGCGTGTTGGCAAAAGGATGAACAAAGCTCACGTAAAAAAATAGAGTGGAAGAACATAGATTAGGACGACCGAGAAGGAGCAAGGAACCTCGTGGTGGGCGTCTGCACTCACAATATTTAATATTATTCAGCGATATAAAATTAACCAATCATCTCCATAGTGTCTTTGGAAGAGTACGAAACACGGCAGCCAGTGTAGTTACATCATACTAGTACATGGCTAACCCATGCTATCACCATATTTCTTGGCTTCCGTGCGACACCTATCTCTAGTAATCCAAAGAGCTTTGACGCTTCTCCTCCTCATCTCTATCAAAGTCGGCGGGCTGGCGTTTCTGCCGTCTATTGAGGTCGGTTAACTATCACATGTTAGCAACATGCCAAGAGCATTCTATAAAAAATTCCTTTCACGTTCCGTTTTCAAAAAAAAAAATCCTTTCACATATGAATTTTCCTGTATGCTTTGAGCAACTTGCATGTCCTATACTGCTCCTGTTTGATACTCTAACTTAGCTAGAGGTTAGACTAACTCATGACTAACCCTGAACTAACTGTAGCCAAAGAGGTGTTTGGGTGACAGGATTAGATTGACAATAAATGCACTTCATGGAGAGAAAAGTGATTTTCAGTGGTCCCAATGAGAACTATCTCCGATTAGCACCTCTTGGGTGGGATAGTTTTTTTTGGTGGGTTCGGTGCAACTTGCTCCAATTTAAACCCTCATGCGTGGATACTTTAGGGCTATTTGAGCCACAACTAGCTCAAACTAACTCTAACCTATGGATCCAAACAGGGCCTATGGCCAGTCTCGACGCGGAGGAGTCGCGTGCACCGGGAAGCGGCGCTCTCTCGGCCGTCGCGCCACTTCAAAGCAGGTGCCAGTGAGAGGTCGCCTCCGCTCTGGCCGGGCATTAATGCGGCACTGACGCTCTAGGGCGACGCTGACCGTATCCCGCGGGAAGCGCGCGCTGGCAAGGGAGTATAGGTTTTGAACCATTTCAGGTGTAATACTGGTAGTTTGCAAAATTACTCAATTATTGCACTCAGTTTCCTAAGAAATTGTGGTAAAAAACGTTACTCCACAGCCTGCTTCCCTTCTCCTTCGTCTTCCACCGCACAAGACGTCGTCGGAGAAGCGACGGTCAACCCTTATATAGGAGTGCTAGCACAAAAAGATGCATGCATGACCACTAAAATTTCCATATTAAAGCACCGCTCCGGCGGGAGTATGGCGTATGTTGTTACCTTCGGCCGGCCCATGGCTACCAGGCGACGGCGACCAGAGAAGAGGCGGTGGGAGGGGAATGAATGCAGCTACTGTTTGGGTTCGCCTTCCGGCTTAAATAAATGCGCAGCATCATGTGTACCCTTGGGTGCACAAATTGTAACATACGTGTCTGCTTAAGTGGGCGTCATGTAACTGGTGTGTGTGTGAGATATTCTGAGAGACAGAGTGCGTGTGTGCGACTCTACTCTTCGGACATGTACTCAACCTTTTGCATCGGGATATAAGTATAATGGTATTTACTTTAGCTAGTGATTTACGTGGCAATGTGAAAGTGGTTGTGTCAAAAAAATGTCACTCCCTTCTCGTGATTTGCGTTATATAATTACAAGCAAGATTCTCGTGCATTGCACGGAACATCACTATACATTTTTTTACAAAACACCTGTTGTGATTGACCCATGCAGGAGTAATCCCAGGTGTAAAAACTAATGATATCTTGAGAATTTTATCGGAAAACTGGTATCTCGAGAATGTCATCGAAAAAATGAAAGATGAGAGATAAGGCGAGGAGGAGTGGGCGTGGTGGTGTGGTGGTGGTGAAATGGGCGGAGGCATGGGGATGGGATTTGGCCGAGGCAGCTGGCCACCATGCATGCTAGATTATTCGAGACTTATTCCTTTTTTAATTGCTGAGCAATGAGGTTGCGGGAGATAATGATGTGGAGAGAGGTGCGGGTATTTTTTGTAAAATTATCATAGTTTGCTTTCTATCCGTCAGATATAGATCATACGGTCTGTATTACAAGATGGCAGGCACACCATCATCGTCAACTCATTTTTTATAAGGGTACAGATGATAAGTTTGCTGACTACTAAAGTAAAGTGGAATTTGTCCATGTTATGCAAGTAAATAAAGGTGATTGTTTATCATACGGGTAAGGTTGGATGAAGTGTGGTAGGAACAAATGCTCCTCCTAGAGCATGTGTGTGTGAGATGGAGTATTAGTGTGTGTGTGGGGTGTGTGTGTGAGAGAGAGAGAGAGAGGTGAGAGAAAGATGGAGTCTTAGTTTGTGTGTGTGTGAGAGAGAGAGAGAGATGGAGTCTAAGTGTGTGTGGGGGGCGGTGCGTGCGTGTGTGTGTGTGTGTTTGTGTGTGTGAGAGAGAGATGTAGTCTTAGTGTGTGTGGGGGGGGAGGTTGTGCGTGCGTGTGTGTGTGTGTGTGTGTGTGCGGGGTCCTCTGTGGTGGATGTAATTTAAGTGTGCATGGCTTCATCATAGAGAGGTGATGTGTATGGCAGAGGCCACCAACGATGGGGTGAGAGAGAAAATGCCCGAGAGAGGGAAGAGAAGGTGTGTGCTTGGCGTGAGAGGAGTCGACATCGAGAGAACGTGTTTGTTCGAGAGACACCGAGGAAGACTACTATATATCGATGGTGCATGTAGGCGGGAATTAAACAAAGGGATGGTCTTATTGGTTTGGGGATATAGGGAAGAGTGAGAGGCACGGGGGTAGCTAGAAGGAGATTGTTAAGTGTGAGTGTGTGTTTTACCCATCCAGGCGGAAGTTATGTGCACAAAAGAGGAGAACGATTCGATGTGGCGTTAGGATTGAGGGCAATTAACTACGTATGGAGACATAGAGACCTTGAACGTGCATGTGTGAGAGGTATACATGTATATGTGGGATGTGTGTGTGCGCGCGCCCGCATGATCGAGATAAAAGAAAGAAGATATAAGTCATAAGATCAACGACATAGGAGAGACGGATCGGTATGAAAATATGCATGCATGTGAGAATGCAGGGAAGAAGGCCCGATAATTGAGCATGTGTTTTTGTCTTTAAGAGATAGTGGCGTGGGCTAGAGCATGCATCTATGGCGAGCAGAGGGAGTGAGGCACAACGATTGTGCAAAAGAGATCAACCTATAAATGCATATGTATGGAGGGACATATATAGTGTGGGTGATAGGAAGCAAGACTCCATGCGAGATCATATGTTGACGGAGAAACTACAGATAGATACAGAGATGGAGATGCTAGCTAGAGGGACATCCGCTAGTTTGGGTGTTGGAGATGACCGTCGGGTGGTTCAAAGGGTGAAGTTATATATGTGTGTGAGAGGGCACTTGACTGCATGTAGAGAGAAACATATGTAGTGTGCATGATAGGAATCAAGAGTGAGGGCGAGAAAGAAGGTTGATGGAGAAACAGATAAATAGAAAGATAAAGATGCTAGCTAGTGTGCGTTAGAGATAGGAGTCGAGTGGATTAGAAGGCTGGGTTATGTGTGTGGGTGTGAGAGAGATAGAGAGAGGGTGCATGTGAGTCACATACAAACAGATATCAGAGAGAAATGAGATCCAGAGAGACGGAGTTTTGTGTCTGCGAGAGAGAAAGATATTTCTAGCGAGAGTGATAGCTAGAGAGACATATGAGGGAAGCAAGATATCTAGGGAGAGAGGTGTGTGTGAGCGACATACAAGAGAACAATGGAGAAATATGAGACCCTGGGAGACAGAGTTTGTGTTTGTGTGTGAGAAAGAGATATTGAAGAGGAAGAGTCGTAGGTTCTCATATCTAAGGAGAGAAAGACATCTCTGTATGAGGGGTGTGCGAGTGGCACACATGGGAATAGTAGAGAGAAATGAGACCCCGGGAGACAAAGTTTTGTGTTTGTGTGAGAGAAAGAGATTCCACATGGAGAATCATAGTTAGAGACACATAGCAGGGAGCGAGATATACTTAGAGAGAGATAGAGTGATGAAGGTCGAGGGAGAGAGTACCGTCGATGTGTTACGAAGATAAAAGATCATTGTCGACATACAGGTAGCATGAGAGATACGAGAGGCGATGAGCGCGTATAGGTCAGAGAGATAGTCCTATATAAGCATGAGTGATAGCTATATGAGATGAATATCTGGATTAAAGGGGATTCAAATATTTAAACTGGAGATCACGACATCGATAATATCATAACGCAAATTGGTGTATCAAACATGCATATTCATTTGAATTTAGGCACAGGTGTAATGTTATATAGTTTATCAATATTGGTGATCCATAGATTCTTCAATTACAAACAACGCATGGTTTATAGGCAATTAATGTCTACACGGGAATACACTATATGTTGCGTGTGTGAAACAAATTATACATGTTTGAGAAGTTCAAAAAACCGCATGAAACACACATTAATTGGAGACAATTAGCGAGGAATGCATACATTGGATTTCAACATAAAGTGGTTTCAAATATTTGAAAATCCAAATTGATGGATACAACCTTATGAATATGAGATCATGCCATTTGTAAACCATATTTATGTATAAATAGTGTTGTGCTTTTGAAAGTATATATAAAAATGATGTATATAGAATGTAATTCCAATTGAAAATGGATCCCTTGAAAAAATAGAATACAAGCGGGATTGAATTGAGTTGGCACGATAACGTGCACTCTGCAAAATTTGAACGAAGCGGGGAAAGTCGCGATAATCTTGAAACCAAAATCTGCGAGATGGAAATCACTACGCCTATCCTTGCCACATAAAGCCTATCTGCTGGATTTCTATAGGTTTCGATAGGGGTAGGTTTGTAATTTCACCCAAACGTGACGTAACCGCCTCTCACCCGGATTCATACACGGTGGGCGCCAGAACACAGTGTGTCCTCGGCCGAAATTGACTCCCTCCCTGATTCATATTCATACACGGTGGGCGCCAAAAACAAACTCTCCTCAGCAAATATTTGGTGTATGCGAGATTACCGTCCTATCCCCAACCGACTAATGTTGTTGTGATGTAGTAGAAATTTGAAACGGGGGATAAGTTTGTAAATTTCCTCGCATTTGAGACAAGCGCGCCCTGAATACATGGTTCCCCCATTCCTCTCTACCTCCCTTTTCCCCATTCGTACTCCGTGGGCGCCAAAACACCCTCTCCACCCCACCCTCCTCCGTTCGCCGCCGTTCGCCACCCCATCCACCGCCGTCCTCCTCCACCATGCCGGAGCTGATACCCCGATGCCGCCGTCCATTACAAGAGATCGACCTCTCTCATCCACGCCTTCGGACCAGGATCCTTGCATCCCGTCCTCTCGCTTCATCCCCGCCATCGTCCACCTTGCCGGCGCCGCTCCTACGACCGTCTCATCCACCGCGCCCCGCCGCCACCGTCTTCCCTCCTAGATCTGCTTCCACACCGCCGACAGCCATCGCTACCGCAACACCGTCAAATTCTCTGCAGATGCGTACACGGCGTTGCACCAGAGGCGGTACTCTTTCGTATCTGCTCAACTTATTTATCGCAGCAAGAAAATAGATCGCCACTGCTCTACTCTGATTTCTTGTCTTGGTTCCGAAGTTGCCTTTGTCCGGTTTGCACCTTCAGATCCGCCATGGCACGCTCAACACTATACTCCCAATGCTTATGGTTTTCCCCTTTTATATTCCACACTAGTTAAATCACAGTAGACTAAATTTCAAAATTGGGTCAGTCGATTTTTCAGAGCTCGCTGGAGTTCGCCGGTGCGATCGAAGGGGCTCGGGTGGTTGTGGGGCCTCGCCGAACGAAGAAAACTCAATGCGGGTGGGGTTTGGAGCGCGGCTGGGTGGGGGTGGCAGAGGAACACAGGCGATGGGGGCCGGTGGTCCGGCCGGCGCCCGTGGGGTGTTCGTATGGGAAGAATCGAGACGAGGAAGAAGAAGGGTTAGGAGGCGAGGATCTTCATCCAACCACTGAAATGGTCGAGGCAGCTGGGAGTTGCATTCTTAATGCTCTGGTTCATCATGTGTGGGCACTGCGCAACCAACATTTTATTATCCAAAATCTGCTTGCTCTTCTTTACCATGTTCGATAGAGCTGGCCTGTCCGTGATCGATAGGCTTTCAATTACTAGTGGCAATACAACACCGTATTTTCAAGCCAGTTCCACTTTCCCGATTTATATATCGTGGTTATGGTGTACCCACATTATGTACACTATGATCTGCCTAGTTCTTGTGTGCTCTTGTTATCATGGTTTGGCAATAAACTCTCTATACAAGTATATTATGAACCTATCATCTGCCAGCTATCCTTACTTACGGAGCCTATTTTTGTGTACTTGTGCAGATTATATAAATGCACGCACCATATTACAGCACACATGAGCTCTCTCATCGAGAATCCAAGTGATAGCACATAAGTATTTACAGGGCGCCCTATATTAGAATATCATCTGCATTACAAAGATAATCTCACAACTATTTATGTTTTCATGGTTCTCAGATATTATACGCAATTACGAGTGAATATCGAATCACGCGCATCGTAAAAATATTGTGGAACACTGCAATGACTTACAAAATTGGCACCAAGGCATTGAGTACCATTCTGGAAGCAATGAAACTCGTACGCTCCCCACATGTTGATTCTTGTTCAGAATATCATCCTAATGACTATTCTAACCTCGAGGAGTCAAAGGCAGATGGCATGTCCTGTTCACCCATCAAGGTGCCTGTTCTAATTTGGCAAGGTTTTATTGATTGCGCATATCTTGCATATGTTGTCTTGCATTTCTTCTACTTTGTTGCACCGCCATCTGCTTAGTTTACTCATCATATAACTCGAGATGCCATGCCCATCCATTATCAATACATATTCCATCTGTCATCATACCATGTTTTTCCACTCAAATGTTGTTCTTGTGCATCAAACATCAAAAAGGAAGAGGGTGATTGCTGAACCTGAAGGAGCACCAGCAAAGTCCTTGAAAAACATGGTGGTGCCGGAGAAATCAGATAGCGCCCCACTTATATTGGATGTACAACCAGTGACACAAAACATAGGACCGACTCCAGCAGACTGTACCCATACTTCACTGGCCACACCACTAGCCCCACCACACAGGACCTGCACTCCAGCAAAAGGTATACCGATTTCATTTGCCATAGCACCAGCCGTACCACAAAAAAAACCCACTCCAGCAAAAAGTACAGCAAGTCCACCGTCAAGACCTATCCCAACTGCTGAGACGGCCAATTCCTGCAGATTGGAACCCCATTCCATTTATTCCCAGTTTAAAAGACAATGCTTTCAATGTTGTTGGGGGCTACGTGCATATATTCCCATCATGGGAAGATTATAGTGAGGACAAACACCATTTTCACATCTTCCTGTTCAACTTACGTGTAAGTGCTATTATTCATGGTTATTATTTTCCTGTTTTCTGCTGATCGAACACATCAATGATTTGCATTACATTGTTGTAACTAGGCGAGGGTCAATCTGGATATTCATGATGAGCAAAGCTTGCTTGTGCTTTTCAAGGAAGCATTGCAGCAGTATCGGTATGACCTGAGGAAATCACACTTTGATGGCAAGTCTATAAACGAATTTCCGGTGAAGTCTTGTGTGCTAAATTTAGAAGACATTGAATGGAAAAACCTTGTTATGCACTGGTCTCGATCCCAGGATGAGGTACTGTCTATGAAATCACATGACAATTTGAACTTCTACTTTTCCGCATGTGCCTTATGGATCTTTTTTGCAGGAAATCTGCTCGAAGAAGAATTCCGGTTTGAAAAGAATGACAGGATATCGCAAATATGCTGCCCGCTGCTTTGCTCTTGTTAGTACCTGTTGTCCTGTATCACTGTACTTGCATACATACCTGGTTCATTATGTGACAGCAATATGCATGATAGCTTGGTTATCAATTGTTCGCTCCAAATTATCTGATCTGTATGAATGGTTACATTAGTGTAGAATATATCCAATGCCGATGAATTTTTTTAGCTCTGCATTGTTCTTGTAAGTACATGCTGTCCTTTATCAGTGTACTTATATTGACAGGTAGTTGTTCATGTACCATCACTCTGCAGCTTATTTTTCTTTGCCCTCCATTTTCTACACATCGATCTATATTTACTCTTACCATAAGGTTGGTCTTGAAGAAGTTTAGCTGTGCATTGCTCTTGGCTGTGCCTTTTGCCCATGTCGATGCACATACATTTATAGCTACTTGGTTATGTAGCATCACTCTTCATCTTATCTTAAATATTCTCCATTTTTTTGTATATTATCACATCTATATTTACTCTTAACAAAATGTAGAATAAAGGCAATGCTTATGAAGAAGATTCTGTGCTAAACTTCTTGAATTGCCCCCCATCAGCATGGACAAGGGCTTTATAGAGCCTGTCTTCACCAGTAATGTAAGTTTGTCCTTCTCAAGCCTTCAAACTTTGTTGTGTATATTTGGTTAGGCATGACTGCAACAGCTGTTTATTTTTGGTGTTTGCATCAAACTGCATGTTTAAAGTTTATTATGTAGTTCATAAACAAAAGTGTGTCCTTCTCAATTTAAGTTTCCAGTTGTACAACCAAGTTCCTTCTTCATACCATGTAAACTAAACTATACAGAGCAAGTGATCTTGTTTTGCACTACATGTATGCTTCTGTTCTTCATCCGTAATCCAGTGGTGTGGTGAACCTACCCACTACAGCACAATGTCATATTCTGCAATGTCTTAACTATGAACAATGTCATATCATTCTACTATTATTTAAACAGTCTCTTTATTTGCCAATCTGAAATGTGATAAAATGACAGCACACTAACCATTGATACTTATGAGTTCTTGATCTGTAATCCAGTGGTGTCGTGAAGCTGCCAACTCCTTCACAATGTCATTTCCTGCCATGTCTTGACCTGAACAATACCATATTGTGTTAATGCAATTTTAAACTGTGCCACTTTATTCGTCAAGAAGAAATGTGATGAATTGTCAAGACTCGATACTTTTATGTGCAAAACATGTCATCATGCGCTTGTTTATCTTCAGAGTGAGGAAGATATAAGTGTTGAACAAGCGCGGTCTCATCATCTTGCTCAGCTGCTTGCGCTGCAGCTCCCCAGCAAGGCTAACCTTTCTTGAACTCTATTGAAGTGCTATCGGTTTTGTATATTATTTTGTCGGCGTGTTTATTTGCACTGGTGGCGATCTTTGATGCCCAGTGTATGTAATCTGTTGTCTGCTTGTGCTTTATTATAATAGTGGCCAACTTTGATGCCCAGTGGATGTAATATGTCGTAATTTCTTTATTGTATAGTCTAGGTTTTTTCTTATTCACGATGTTGCAGTTATTTTACTGTATATATATCCTGTCTTCATGATAAACCGCCAAACCGTAAAATTACGGTACATAATTGGGCGTCATGCAATCACGATGTATGATCCGCATCATGGGCCCGTCAAACTGGCCCACTAGTAGATTCGGGCCTTTAATAGGCCGAGTAACCCCTGGCCCTCTTTTCGCAAGAAAACTCAATGGGCTTTTAGGAGGCTGAGAAGTAGGTTGGGCCTGAAACGTGCCGAATAGCTCACGGGCCGGCAGCAGCCCGAAATGGACCCCGACCCATGATTGTGTGAATCAAATCACGGGCTTTTAACGGGACAAAGTTGGCTCGGTCCTTGTTTGGCCCAATCAGATATCGGCTACAAGCAGGCCGGATGCAAACCGAGCTGTAGTTAGGCCCAACTATATGATGGGCTTTTAACAGGCCGAAATTAATATAGGGCCGAAATGTTAAACGGGCCCTTAACAGGCCGAAACTAATATCAGGCCGAATTACTAAATGGGCCTTCAGCATGTGGACCCAAAAGCATAGCGTCCAGTTAACGGGCCGAATCTGATATGGGCCATAATTGAGCCATAAGCCTCTTAAAGGGCTGGACCTGATCTGGGCCGTGCTTTTGGCCCAGAAAGTGGGAGGCTTTTAACGGGCCGGATCTTATATGGGCAATTATTAGGCCCGAAACATGGCAGGCCATTAATGGACCGGATCAAATATGGGCCGGCATTTGGCCCAAAACATGGCAGCCAGTTAATGGGCCGGCGTACTAGGGTCCTCAAAATCTTGTGGGCCTACAGCTGGGCCGGCCCATTAATGTCGGCGAAATCTCCTGGGCCTTTAGCTGGGCCGGCCCATTATGATCCGCAAGAATTTTGTGGGCCTTTACCTGGGCTGGCCCATTATGGCACACACAAATCTTGTGGGCCTTTACTTGGGCCGGCCTATTATGGCCCGCGAAATCTTATGGGCCTTTAGTTGGGCCAGCCCATTATGGTACGCAAAATCTCATGGGCCTTTAGTTGGGCCGGCCCATTATGGCCCACAAAATCTTGTGGGCCTTTAGTTGGGCCGGCCAATTTAAACTTGATGGGCCGTGCCACGTGTCGACGTATCATAGGCGCCTTCTGTCCAATGAGTGGATGACATCTGTCCCAACGATGAGCCGACACGTGTTTCCTCCAGCCAATGATGATTTTACACGTGGAAAATCCCCATTGGTCGGGGCTGTTAACGGGTTATCGGATCCAAAACCCGACCCGATAGCTTAACGGCGTTCCGTTACGGTGGATGCCACGTGTCGGTCACCCTTGATGAAAGCACTTCTGTGACGCGCGATTTATCGTCATGGAAGTGGACACTTCCGTGATGATAACATTGGTAATGTCATGGAACACTTCTACGACAGCACAGGTATGACTATCTTGATTCTGTCATAAAATCATCATGGATGTACATGCATGACAAAAAACGCGACCTACTGTGACAAACATGTATCATCACGAAAGTGTATTTTTTTGTAGTGTCTCTCTAGTATATATATACACGCTGGAGCCTCAGCGCTTGTAGTTGCTCTCTTCACACTCTCTCGCCCTCTCCCGCTGGAGCCTCAGCGCTTGTAGATGCTCTCTTCACACTCTCTCGCCCTCTCCCGCTGGAGCCTCAGCGCTTGTAGTTGCTCTCTTCACACTCTCTCGCCCTCTCCCGCTGGAGCCTCGGCGCTTGTAGTTGCTCTCTTCACACTCTCTCGCCCTCTCCAAATCTAAACAAGACTTCGTTGGCCTCTCTCTCCCCTCACTACTGCTCAAAGAGCCGGCAGGATTCGTCCGCCGGGAAGGGAAGGAGGCTTAACGCTGTCGCCGTCGGCGAGGGCGGGAATCCACTACCGGCGCAGCTGTTCACTTTCACCCAGCGGCGGTGCGGGAGGGCCTCCGATCCCTTCTTCTTCGCCACCATCCCGTCGCCCACCGAACCACGCCCCAAGAACCTTAAGGTATAATTTACTTACTCGACATGCATTGCTCTAGTTGCATGTATACCATGAATCTAGGACGTGGTTCAAAGAGGAAAGGAGTGGGGGAAAGTAGTGGGAAAAGTTGTATATATCATGAATCTAGGACGTGGTTCAAAGAGGAAATGAAGGGGGAAAGTTGTATAGCATGAATCTAGGACGTGGTTCAAAGAGGAAAGGAATGGGGGAAAGTTGTATCGCATATATCTAGGACGTGGTTTAAAGAGGAAAGGAAGGGGCGAAAGTACTAGTACAGACTGGCTGTAGAGTTTGAGCAGGACTAGATTTGTTGCGCTCACATAGGGAAAGGTGTCTAAAGATAACAAAACTGGGACCAACACAAATATGATCCTTGGTTGTTTGTTCTTTGTCGCAACAGACTGTGCATGACCACAGTACATCGGTAGATGCACATGGTGCTGGTGCGTCCACTATCCCGTGCAACTCATTAGCTGTTGTTAATCTAAGGCCCTGTTTGGTTAAAAACTCCCTAGTCCCTGCCTGCTTGGTTCCAGGGACTAAACATGGACTAGAGGTTATTAAATGCAATGCTAAGAGACCATGTTACCCCTAGTAATGAACTAATAGAGACAAGGTGCGATGCGTGGTAGGGGCAGCTGTTGGAAAAAGTCCCAAAAAGACTCCCTCGGAGTCTTCTTTCTTTAGTCCCAAATGCCCACTTTTAGTCCCTAAAAGTCCCTCATGTTTGGTTTAGATGGGACTCACACAGAGTTTTTTTTAGTCCCTACACCAAAATGTCCCTGTAAACAAACAAACACCCTCTAATAATGCCGCTGGAAAATTGATGCAATGCCACAGTTAAAAGCAAATTACATGTTTAACGAATTTTATTGTTAATATAATCTCTATGTTAATATTAATCAATGCCACCGTTTGAGAAATGCTACTGTCTTTCTTTCTTTCCCATTTAGATAAGGAAGATGCTTCTTTTTGTTGGCTTCTGTGTCATCCACCGTTATTGACCACTAATTGTTTCCTTTGCACCTCTGTGTAAACAGGATTATCTACTTCACCTTGTTGCCATTGTGACCTTTTGTTGCACTGCACAAAACACTTTTTTTGAGTGTTTTGTGCAGTTCAACCAAAATGTCACACCGACAACGTTGCTTGATTGCTTGATCTTAGTGGAACTGCACAAGAGGAGATCTTACTTCCTATCCGTGTTGGCAAATTTGGTTCAGATCTTCTTCTTGTGAGTTGTTTGAATTCCGCATCATGAGAGGTCAGTACTAGCCTTCTTTCACATGATTCTGCAGTGTGCTTTCATATGTTGTGCTACTTGTACGATAATGTTGCTTGATTTTAGTGAACTGCACAAATGGAGACAAGACTTCCAATCTGTATGTGCACCGTAATATCTCATTGAGGTAAGATAAGGATATTCCGCAACTGTTGGCCTGTATTTTGCCACTTTCATCAGAAAATTAAGTTTAGTACTATACTTGTGCTCCTTAATTGACATGCCAAATCTTACATTGAAGGCGAAGCTTGTCTGTTATTGAACCAAGTGATGAAGGGGAAGAACAAGCGGAAGAAAAACAAAAATCAACTCCCGGTGCTGTAATGAAGCACTAGAACTGTGATGACACAAGTAATGATATAGTTTTGCATCTTAATTTATTGCTATGGCTGGAACAAGCATATATTTTTGCCACTGATTTGATGCCATTCTTAATGTAATACGTAATTATCTCTACTTGTGCAAACAGGGATCTTCTTTGAAGATAGCATATATTTTAGTGGAACTGCGCAAGAAGATGTTGGAAACATTAAACTAATCAAGGAGGATATAGTAAGCATGGCCACCACCGTAGATAGCAACAGATGGTTCCGGAGAAGTGCCTCATCTGTATGCTCTACACAATAAGCCTCCAGACAAAGGTTGGTACTCGCCCACTGATTTCATCCATATGATTGAGCTTGGTCATCTCTATTGGTGTTGTGCTACTGTTTAGATATTATCATGAAAACGTGGTATTGTCCTTGAGAAGTGCTTCATTTGTGCCGTTTTAAATATTTCCTTTCCTTTTTTTCGAGCAAACAGGGATGCTAGCATTTAGTAGTCCTCTTGTCTTTGCACAACTGGATCATCTTCCTCTGAAGAAGAATATGGAGTACGTGAAGTGACTAGTTCCGATTATGCCAGGATGAAGAAGCCCTGTCTATCTTCTCATCAGAAGGAGCAGTTGAAGGATGGTTACATTACTCCCCACAAGACCAAACTAACTTTAGCTCAAAAGGACTGACAAATCTCCATTTTTTTGCTGTGATGCGCGAGTACAATGTTGTTCTAGGATTCTTTCTGGTGAGTTCCATTTTTGTAAAAGTGTGTTCTACATGGACCATGTAGGTGCCTGTTTAAACTATCAATTCATAGTACAGTTTGCTTTATACTAATCACTTTTTTGTATTTGTGCGAACAGGGGTGCTCAGCTTGATTTCAATGGGAACTGCAAAAAATGTTCATGAATACATCGAATCATTCATTTCCACCACAAGAAAGAAGGTGCCGATAAGTTCAAGGCGTTGCAACATATAAGGGCGAAATCATACAAGCTACCCGCGAATTTGGTTGATTTTGGTGGAACTGCACAAAAAGAACAGCTGGTTTATTTAGCACGAGGTGCCATGTCAATGTCCGAACTGATGGCAAACCCTGCCCATTCCACAATCGTAGGCATTTGATATTTTGGAATGGGACACCCTTTGCTGTCAGCAGCGTCGATCAATTTTTTCTTTATTCTTTAGTTGTGAAATAAATATTGCCTCTGACATGTGAGTCACTGAGATGCATATTGTTTTGAATGTTCTCTATGAATTGTCAGGCCTGTGTGTTTGATTGCAATGTACAGAAACGCTAAAAAACTGCTCAAACTCTTTGTACTCCTTCTGTTCCTTTTTACTTTGCACATTGTGAAAGTGCATACTTTTTCGTATAAGATTGGTCAAAGTAGAGATACTTTGACTGCAGACAAAACTTGTATGCAGACTACAAAGGACCGGAGGGAGTACATGTGAAACTGTTGCAAACGAGGTGATCACCCTGGGAATAATGCTAGTACGTATTGTTTTGCATGTTCATCCAATGCCAGTGATACAGGAATTCGAACTAATCAAAATAAATTCATTCATACACGGTCGGATTTCATATAAACATGTCGGATTTCATTATATTTCATACATTCTTCTACTAAAAAGGAGTGCGCTGGAGGTATAATTAATTAACCGAAGCTACCCACCTGTGTCCCGCTGAGCCGAACAGAAGCTTCAGTGACTTAACTTCAGGTGCAATTGCGTAACTGACATGTGGCATGTTGGGCCCATGTGTCAGACAGCCAACTGCACCAGCAGTTAAGTAGAAGCAGCGTTGTTCTCCAGCGCAGCTCTCCGACTCCACGTCGCCGCCAAGAAGCTAACCGGCCGTCAGTGGTCAACCAGCCTAGCTTGTCTTCAACCGGAGAGTAGCAGCGGTGGCCTTACTTGGACCCGAGCGGCGGCGACCTACCGTGTTCTACTCTTCCTTGTTTTCTGGGTGGCGTGGCCTCGTTGGCAGCGGGGCGGGGCCTCGGCGGAGCCGGCGATGTCCTCTTTCTCGTTGCCGGCGGGCGGCGCCTCGATGGAGCGGTGGAAATCCTCCCCCACGTTGCCGGCAGGGTGGGGCCTCGGCTGAGCCGGCGATGTCCTCTACCTCATTGTTGGTGGGGCGGGGCCTCGGTGGAGCTGGCGGTGTCCTCTACCTCGTTGTTGGCTCCGCGGGGCCTCTGCGGAGCAGGGCCTCGTCGACGCCAGCGGAGTTGGGACTCATCGGAGCCGGCATTGTCCTTTGCCTCATCCTCGGTCTCGCCAAACAGCACCTCGCCCGCTTCATCGCCCTCTTTGTAGGCGGCCGCAGCCTCCGCCACCCGCATGCGGTACCGCCAGTGCTCGAGGCGGCCCTTGCAGGCGGAGCAGTACGAGTCGAGCAGCGCCTCCTGCTCCGCCCGCTCTGCGGCGATCTGCTCCTCCGCCTGCAGGTGCTCTTGGAGGAGATGGTGGTTGTAGGCGGCGTCGGCCTGCGCCTCCTGGAACTGCTCCTCACGCATCTGCCTCACCGTGTCCATATATTGGGCTCGGGCCTCACCAATGGTCATGGTGCAATGCACCGGCGAGGATGGCGCGGAGGAGGGGGTTGGCTCCGGATCGTCGACTACCATGTTCTCCATTGGGACGTCGTCGTCCTCCGGCTGCCTGCCGGCCAGCCGATCGGCAGCAATGGCTGCCATCTCCTTGTGGTCCGTTGTCCGCCCGTCCCGAAGAGCGCTGGAGCGTGAGGAAGCCATGGTGGGAAGTAGTGGTGTGGACAGGAGAAAGGGAACGGATGCGGATGACTGCGGCTATGGCCGGCGCAGCAGTTTATATAGCAATGGTGGGCGGCGGAGGGACGGACGTGTGGCGCCAGAGTAGCCGCCTCGGCAACCGCGTATCATTAATGTGGGCAGCAGATGGACGGACGGACGGCACTTGTGTCGTTTGAGGGCGGAGCAATCGCCTGCACCAGGAAGCGGGGCGGGCGGCGCTGACTGTTTCGGGCGGAAAGCGCGCACGGGCGAGGAGATGACTTTACTTGGAGAGGATGACACTGGGGACCCACCAGGGCCATAGCCTCATGTACGCAAGTGCCTCCTTATTATATATATATAACTATAATTTATTTTACTTCCTCCTGGTTTCCTGACATCACGGTCCCACACCATTGTTAACCTATGTATAGTCAATAAACGAGAGAATTGCACAAGAAGCGGCGATAGGTGGGACCAAGCAGCTCGAGCAGTATTTGTGTTTTCGAGGTGTGAGCACTGCATATTTTTTCGATGTTTAGCCCAGATATTAATTTTTCTCCTCTGAACAACAACGAAAACATCACTGTCGGTATTAACTGGGCGGGCTGTGGTCTGCCTAGCCTGAGCCGATATCCAGCCAGGACATTAATTTTTTCAAGCTGAAAATGGCTAGCCCAGCTATACTTTTTTTAGGAATACCTGTGCAAGGTCAAGTTGTTATTCTTCGCTCACTGGCTGCAAATCTTTCCTACGAGGGATGCATTAGGCTTAACAAGAAAATGGGCTTTAAAAATAATAAATGGGATGTAATTATAAAAACTGGGCAGTAACTATAAAAAATGCACCAAACACGTAATTACTTTATTTATTTTTTTTGGATATTGAAAATTTTAATTTCATTAATTGTTGCGAGCGCAATGTTTTGTTGGATTTTTACGTAATATAAATTTATATTGAAATTGTATTTAATTTGACTAGAAATTTTGGGATAAAAATATTTCGGATCCCATCAAAATGTGGGAAATTTTATTGAATTCT
This sequence comes from Aegilops longissima, assembly GCA_021605205.1. NCBI lineage: Eukaryota > Viridiplantae > Streptophyta > Magnoliopsida > Poales > Poaceae > Aegilops > Aegilops longissima. The sequence goes on along the minus strand of CM038680.1, from coordinate 37,852,232 downwards.
ATTTTGAACGGTTGGTTGAAATGGGCTGTACTTTTAACAAACTGTAAATGGGCTGTAGTGAATTCCATTAGAATTCAAAAATGGGCAGCACATTCTTACAAATCTCAAATGGGCTATAAGTTCTCTGCCACACACTTCTGGCCTTACTAAGTTGACGCGTCCCTAAAAAAAAGCGAGTTGACGATATGCAAGGCTTTGTCAACTTATAGTCAACACACGGTTCTATCAGCAGTGGTCGTTGGATGTCCATCCAACGGATGCCGTGCTTCTTCTTCAATCTCGGATATTATATCTTCACCTGCCCAAAAAATGATACCTCCCCGACATCTCGGGCGCACCGCTTCGAAGTCGACCAGGCCTACTAAGTTGACGTACCAAGGGCTTTGTCAACTTAGTCAATATAAACGATTCTAGCTGCAGTGACCGTATGATATCCATCCAACGGCCGTCGTGCTTCTTCAACATCTGGTCTTCTTGCGCCAGCCGCCCAAAGCAGCGCCGATCGTGCCGCCTGCTCCTGCCTCCGTGGCGGTGTCTTGCCATGAGGCCTCACCGCCCCCTACTACTCCCACCGCTTGCCAGGCCATCCCTCCACTCACCCACACCCCCTGTTATTCTGCAGCGACGGCAGCCTCACACCGCAGCCGAACGAGTGAACCCTCATACTCCTCTACGTGTGGGCATCCACTGCCACGTCTTCCCCTTCCTAGCCTCGCCGTCGTCCACCGCCCTGGTGCTCTCGGCGCGGCGTGGTCAACGTGGTCAAGGAACGACTTCCATCGGACGTGGACTATACGTGGAGAGGCTGACAGCTAGGTCCACGGCAGCCGCAAGGAAGTGCCTCCTTATTATGTGCAAAATAATTATTCCTCCACCTGACAGCGGGGACCCACCGGACGGGCCACCATATTTCCCGAAAAAAATGATTCGCCCCCTGACTGCTGGGACCCACCAGCTACATCTTCGCATGCAAGGAAGTGCGTCCGGGAAAAAATGATTCGCCCCCTGACTGCTGGGACCCACCAGCTACATCTTCGCACGCAAGGAAGTGCGTCCGGGCAAAAAAAAACTATTCGCCCCCCTGACTGCTGGACCCACCAGCTACATCTTCGCACACCAGGAAGTGCGTCCGGGCAAAAAAACGATTCGCCCCCCTGACTGCTGGGACCCACCAGCTACGTCTTCGCACGCAAGGAAGTACCTGACAGTCGGGACCCACCTGGTCTAAGCGTACGTAGCGTTGTCATTCTGGTCACGAACGTATGCGTACATATATACTGGTCGATGTAGAGGCGCGCACGTAGCATGTACACGTACGTACAGCAGCCAGGGTGCAAGAAAGAAAATACGGCCACGTACATACATACGGGCAGGGTCTCGAACGCCTACTCTCGCATACGTACGGCCAGGGCTCGTGTACATGGATGGGTCGGAACAGAGAAACAGTGTCGTCGTCGTGTTCATGGGGAGGCAACGGAATGCGTCGTGTTCATCGGGAGGCAACGGAACGCGTGGGAGCCAACCGGCTGGGTTGGAACGGAATGCGTGGTCGTGTTCATCAGGAGGGCTTAGACGGAACAGGCGATGGAAACGAGGCCTCGCGTACCGCACAACAGAGGAAACGGACCTCCTACGGTCGAAACAGGGGTCCTGTTGATCGGGAGTGGTGTGGCATACCGCAGAACGGAGCAAACGGACCTCCTACGGTCGAAACGGGGGTCCTGTTGATCGGGGGGGTGTGGCGTACCGCAAAATGGTGGAAACGGACCTCCTACGGTCCAAACGGGGATCCTGTTGATCGGGAGGGGTGTGGCATACCGTAAAACGGATGAAACGGACCTCCTACGGTCGAAACGGGGGTCATGTTGATTGGGAGGGGTGTGGCGTACCGCAAAACGGACGAAACGGACTTGTGTTGGGCGCCACGGTCAAACGGGAGTCCTGTTCATCGGGAGGGTGTGGCGTCGCAAAACAGGACTCCACGGGATACCGTTAATCTCCACCGTCGACCTCCTCCAGCCTCCACGGGCTCCGCTCATCCACCGCTGACCTCCTCCGGCCTCCACCGCGCTACTCCATCAGCTCTCGCTCAACCACCCTCCACGGGCACCCTCCACCGTCTAATGTTCATCCAGCCCTCCACCACACCACGGGGTCCTGTTCATCCAGAGGCAACGCCACCACTCACTATTCATCCAACCCCCCTCGCAACGCTTAACTGCTCATCCTGAGGCAGCATCGATCGGCTTCAGTTAGCAGCAGTAGCAAAGGAATCGCTCGATTGGGTTCAGTTAACAGCCATCGATCGATCGCTCGGGTTTAGTAACGCGTAGCCTGCAGTGCAATCACTCGGGTTCAGTTAAAGCCCAACGCCTCGCACACACGCCGCTGCACTCGCATAAGAGAACGCAGCGATCGCCGCCCCGACCTCCCACCGTAACCGGGAACTCCCCGAAATTTTCCTCGCCCTCGCTTCTACCATGGTTTTTTCCATCATGGACGGCCCAAAGAATGTCATGCAGCTACGTCTCCGGCCCGCCCATGACGAAAAGCCCATTTTCTGTCATGATTTTTTGTCATAGAAGTAGGAGCCCACCACATCTATGATGATACCGGGTTTTGTCACAATTATCGTCATAGAAGTGTCATATGTATGACAGAAAAAAATTTCGTTCGGCCCAAAATGTCACGGATGTGTCTTTTTTTTGTAGTGGTGGTTCATCCGATGAGATCATCGTGGAACATGTGGGAGCCAACATGGGTATCCAGATCCTGCTGTTGGTTATTGGCCGGAGAGATGTCTCGGTCATGTCTGCATGATTCCCGAACCCGTAGGGTCTACACACTTAAGGTTCAATGACGCTAGGGTTACAGGGAAAGTTTGTACGTGGTTACCGAATGTTGTTCGGAGTCCCGGATGAGATCCCGAATGTCACGAGGAGTTCTGGAATGGTCCGGAGATAAAGATTTATATATGGGAAGTCCTTATTCGGTCGCGAGAAGTGTTCGGGGGTTTATCGATATTGTACCAGGACCACCGAAAGGGTTCCGGGGGTCCATCGAGAGGGTCCACCTGCCCCGGAGGGCCATATGGGCTAAATATGGAGGGGAACCAACCCCTAGCTGGGCTGGGCGCCAAACCCCCTAGGGCCCATGCGCCTAGGGTTGGGGGGAAACCCTAAAGGGGGCGTCCCCTTGGCTTGGGGGGCAAGCCTCCCCCCTTGGTCGCCCCCCCCCTCTAGATCCATCTGGAGGGGGCCGGCCCCCACTACTAGGAAAAGGCCTACTAATGGCGCACTGGTTTTGCCTACTAATGGCGCATTACGAGTGTGCCATTAGTAGCACGCCACTAGAATTCTTTACTAATGGCGCACCACTGGTGCGCCATTAGTATCTGGTGTACTAATGGCGCACCAAGCAGTGCTCCATTAGTATGTAAAACCATGCGCCATTAGCGTGCCTCCCGGGGGGCCATACATAAGCATGTGCTTTGTCATACTAATGGCGCATTCTGTGCTGATGCGCCATTAGTATCCTTTGGCATACTAATGGCGCACCTGGTGGTGATGCGCCGTTAGTATGAATATTTGGTTTTTTTTTACTTTTTTGAATTTTGCACAAGTTACAAAATATATTATTGGACAGAATATAGACAGCAGCACACAGCAACATCAGATTCATCGAATACAATAGAAGATTAGTCTCCGAATACAATTCATCATATTAGTCTCCGAATTCAAAAGACCGAACAAAGATAAAACATTACAAGTCTCAAGACGGCGAGTATCGAGTTTGTCTTCACATTACAAGTCGATATCGATCATCTAAACTACCATCACATAGAAGAGAGCTGTGGTCATCACGATGAGCATCATCGCGATCAAACTAGTCTTCATCCAGTTCCTCCAACGCCCCTCCTCTCTCCGCTAGATAGCGGCGTATCTAGATTCGCCTCCGCCCTAGTGGTGTACCCTTTGTAACTATTATCGCTGAAATGGTGAACCTGTCTTCGACACTCCTCCCGATCGTCAGAGACTCAGGAATCTTACCCTTGTACACACGACATACGACGGCATCTCTATGCACAAGCCAAACAACAGACAATACATAAGCAATATGTAAGTATGCAACAAAAGGATCGGAAGAGAAAAGCAAGACATTAATACCACGATTCATGGTCCTACTAATAAATAGCATCGATTACATCTAAGTTGAACGACTGTCCAAACCAAAGAGACATACGAATTCATTAAAGTATAATTACAACATGAGCCAATCAATGTTTTAGCACTACACATCACTACTTTCGACTCGACTCATCGGACAGGAGCGTGGATGAAGCCGCCGTCTATCGTGATGGTCATGAAATCGCGGTCGTTGACACCCTGCATTTGTAGCATTTCATCTATCTCACTGTTGGACGGTTGATATCTAAGGAAGAACTGCCCCGCGGTATGAAGGACATCTTGATGGATGATGTCCGCAAACTCCGACTGGATGCGAAAGAATTCTTTTCTGAGGTCTGCGTCCTGGACTGCCGACAAGCTCGCGGCCCAATCTTTGAGATTATCTGGTAGCATAAGTTGATGATGGTCCCTTACGATCGCCCGCATGTGATGGAGGGCGTAGTAGGCATCCTTCGACCACAAAGCGGCTGCTTGACGCAGCAGAACTTCGTATTGTGTGAGAACATGTGCTTGTCGTACTTACGAACTTCCTTGGTGAAGGTGCCTCCAGATTTGGCGTAGCCGGGGAGAACATCATCAAGAACTTTCTTGACATTTGTGTAGTCTATCTTGGAGTTACGGTTCGGGTCGAAATACGTGGCCATGGAATATTTCGGGCTTAAGAGGATGAGTGTGCAATGTGTGTCACTGCACAGCACACGGAATGTTAGAAAAAAAAGAACGATCGAAATCTAAGAAATCATATGTTACGAGGCGGTTAAGGGATGATTTACTCGGGAAAGTAAGCCACAAGGAAGTTATCCTTATCTGGGTTTGCCAGAATGACGCCTTCAAGGTGTGAACTCGCAACTTGGCGGTCCCCAGCGCTGCTCAAGTGCTTGGCACGCATGTAGAAGGGGTCGACTATCACGATGTGCGGGGTCTTGTCTCTAATGATCCGCATCTCCATACTCAGCGAAAACAGCCGAACGAAGGTGTAGTGCAGCGGATGAAGGTTAAACATAGCAAAGATGTCATCAAACCACAGGACGATCGTACCCCAGATGTCGCCATCCACAAAGCCCTTGCCCTCTGGCACCTTGGCCACGAAAACCGGGTATGCCACATCATTCTCTCTGAGACGCCGCTTCTCCAAAGAAAGAACACTGTCGTGCAGACTCCGCATAGCACCGGTTGCAGCATTCAGCATATTTGGCGGTAGCATCGCCCTACCAGCCACATGCACCCTCCTCGAGATATCCTTAGGTGAAGGTGGCCCGTCCTGAGCACGGATCGAACTCGGTGCCGGCTGGCTCACACCGGCGCCCTTGTTAGTCTTTCATTTCCATCCCTTCTTCTTGATCTCCTGTAATGGGACCGAGTTCTGCTCACAGACCGCCTTCTTGAGCGTGTTGGGGCTGATAATATTTCGCACCTCAGCTATCTGAGGCTCGGTGAAGGCGGGAGCTGGAGGCGTGTCCTGAGAACTGAACGCCAGATGACGCCTGTTGCAATTGGATTTCTCCATCGTGCCAGCTAGATCGCGGTCGTCTTGGTTGGGTTCTTGAGAAAGAGGCCCACGGAAACGGAAATGAATCAAAACATTCCGGAAAAATATTGGCAACTATCGCATTTCAAATACTGGTACCTTCAAACACAAACATATATGCAACACCACAAACACATGCAACACCACAAACATACATAGATCTAGATAGGCCACAAAAAGTGCATGTGCACGTTGTTGGAGCGAACTAGGGAGAAAAAAAGTAGATCTACATCATGAAGATAGCATTCCCCTTACTTACCTATCAACAAAAGGTAATTTCACCACTTAATTTTAATGAATCTATGGTTGAAATGAGGTGAGGAGGAGGAGGCAGCCGAAAGCTTGGAGAAGGAGGTGGAGGGAATGAAGTGGGGAAAGTGAGTGGGTAGGTGTGGGGCTGTCCAAAATATCTTGTTGGGGTCCCAGGTTACTAATGGCGCACCACCCGCAAATGTGCCATTAGTAACCCTGGTTACTAATGGCGCACCTGCAGTTGGTCCGCCATTAGTAGTTTTGCAAAAAAGTAAAAAAAATATAGATATATATATATATACTAATGGCGCACTGGGTAATAGCGCACTGTGAAATGGTGCGCCATTAGTAGTTTTGCAAAAAAAAGAATAAAAAAATTACAGTAATGGTGCACTGTCTGCCTGGTGCGCCATTACTAGTTAGAACTAGTAATGGCGCACTTCGACCTGATGCGCCATTAGTATGTATGGAAAAATGGAAAAAAATTAATACTAATGGCGCACCCTGTTCCTGGTGCGCCATTAGTGTCTTCCACACTAATGGCGCATCACCAACAGGTGCGCCATTAGTATATAGTAGTGGCGCACTACTTCCATGGTGCGCCATTAGTATCAATCCTATCTATAGCCCTTTTCCTAGTAGTGCCCCCTCTCCCTTGCCCCTATAAATAGAGGGGAGGAGGGAGGTCAGCCGCACCACATCCAAGGCGCAGCCCTCCCCCTCTCCAACACCTCCTCCTCCTTCCGCGGTGCTTGGCGAAGCCCCGCCGGAGTACCACGCTGCTCCAACACCACCACGCCGTCATGCTGCTGCTGGAGTTGTCTTCCCCAAACTCTCCCTCTCTCCTTGCTGGATCAAGGCGTGGGAGACGTCACCGGGCTACACGTGTGTTGAATGCGGAGGCGTCGTTGTTCGGCGCTTAGATCGGAATCAACCGTGATCTGAATCGCTACGAGTACGACTCATTCATCCGCATCCTTGTAATGCTTCTGCATCGCGATCTCCAAGGGTATGAAGATGCACTCCCTTCTCTCTCTCGTTGCTAGTCTCTCCATAGATTGATCTTGGTGATGCGTAGAAAATTTTTAATTCTGCAACGATCCCCAACAAAATTACCACCGTTCCTATAGCACATGTGCCCACGTCGTGTAAATAACTCATGATTTTATCGCAATCCGAGTTTTTAATAATATTCACGCCGCACCGTTACCGCAGAATGTCTACTACCGTGTCATCGCCGTCCGTGAGGGGGGCCACACCCCGGAGACGCGTGCCGCCTCTTCGGACATGCCGAAACACCACCCCGCATGTATGAGGGGCTGGTGCGACACTCCGGTGGCATTGCTACCCCCCCTCCCCCAGGGCCCCCGTCCCGCCTAACCCTGGAGCGGTTGACCACGAGATCTAGCCCTTTGACTTCCCATGGACGGGCTTTGACCAGTGGACCTCTCCACCCGGTTGTGTCAGGTCAGCACAGAGGGACACCTAGGAGCAACATCCGGGCCAAACCCACAGCTACATCCCCTTCGTGTAGACCCGACGCGTCCGTTTCCCCCCATCCAGGTGCCGGTCGCGGCGCCGTCCGTGAGGGGGGCCACCCCTCGGAGATGCGTGCCGGGCGTTTGCAACCGCCACAACACTTTCAGACTTGTGAGAAGCCGCTTACGCAAGATTGGCGGCATGCTAGCCCATGGAAGCCGCCGGCCACAGTCGTAGACATGCGAAGGACAATCCGCGTAGAGGGAAGTGTTCGGATACTTCTCCATCACCAAAAATTATTAAAAATTACCATTGTTCCTATAGCACATGTGCCCACGTCGTGTAAAAAAACTCATAACTTTATCGCGATCCGAGTATTTAATAATATTCCCGCCGCACCGTTACAGCAGAACGTCTACTACTGTGTCATCGTCGTCCGTGAGGGGGGCCACACCCCGGAGATGCGTGCCGCCTCTTCGGACATGCTACAACACCACCCCGCATGTATGAGGGGCCGGTGCGACGCTCCGGTGGTATTGCTACCCCCCAGGGCCCCCGTCCCACCAAACCCTGGAGCGGTTGACCAAGAGATCTAGCCCATTGACTTTCCACGGACGGGCTTTGACCAGTGGACCTCTCCACCCGGTTGTGTCAGGTCAGCACAGAGGGACACCTAAGAGCAACATTCGGCCCAAACCCACATCTACAGCCCCTCCGTATAGACCCGACGTGTCCTTTCCCCCCTCCAGGTGTCGGCGCCGGCGCCGTCCGTGAGGGGGGTCACGCCCCGCAGACGCGTGTCGGGTGTTTGCAACCACCACAATACTTTCAGACTTGTGAGAAGCCGCGTACGCAAGATTGGCGGCATGCTAGCCCATGGAGGCCGCCGGCCACAGTCGTAGACATGCGAAGGGCAATCCGCGTAGAGGGAAGTGTTAGGATACTTCTCCATCACCAAAAATTATAAAAAATTACCATCGTTCCTATAGCACATGTACCCACGTCATGTAAAAAACTCATGATTTTATCACGATCCGAGTATTTAATAATATTCACGCCGCACCGTTACTGTAGAACGTCTACTACTGTGTCATCGCCGTCCGTGAGGGGGGCCACACCCCAAAGACGCGTGCCGCCTCTTCGGACATGCCACAACACCAGCCCGCATGTATGAGGGGCCGGTGCGATGCTCTGGTGGCAGTGCTACCCCCCATGGCCCCCGTCCCGCCTAACCCTGGAGCGGTTGACCACGAGATCTAGCCCTTTGAATTTCCACGGACGGGCTTTGACTAGTGGACCTCTCCGCCCGGTTGTGTCAGGTCAGCACAGAGGGACACCTGGGAGTAACATCCGGGCCAAACCCACATCAACATCCCCTCCGTGTAGACCCGACGTGTCCGTTTCCCCCCTCCAGGTGCCGACGGCGGCACCGTCCTTGAGGGGGGTCACGCCCCGGAGACGCGTGCCGGGCGTTTGCAACCTCAACAACACTTTCAGACTTGTGAGAAGCCGCGTACGCAAGATTGGCGGCATGCTAGCCCATGGAGGCCGCCGGCCACAGTCGTAGACATGCGAAGGGCAATCCGCGTAGAGGGAAGTGTTCGGATACTTCTCCATCACCAAAAAATATGAAAAATTACCAACGTTCATATAGCACATGTCCCCACGTCGTGTAAAAAACTCATGATTTTATCGTGATCCGAGTATTTTATAATATTCACGCCGCACCGTTACCGCAGAATGTCTACTACTGTGTCATCGTTGTCCGTGAGGGGGGCCACACCCCGGAGACGCGTGCCGCCGCTTCTGACATGCCACAACACCACCCCGCATGTATGAGGGGCCGGTGCGATGCTCCGGTGGCATTGCTACCCCCAGGGCCCCCGTCCCGCCTGAACCTGGAGCGGTTGACCAGGAGATCTAGCCCTTTGACTTCCCACGGACGGGCTTTGACCAGTGGGACTCTCCACCCGGTTGTGTCAGGTCAGCACAGAGTGACACCTGGGAGCATCATCCAGGACAAACCCATAGCTACATCCCCTTCGTGTAGACCGGACGTGTCCATTTCCCCTCTCCAGGTGCCGGCGGCGGCACCGTCCGTAAGGGGGGCCACGCCCCGGAGACGCGTGCCGGGCGTTTGCAACCTCAACAACACTTTCAGACTTGTGAGAAGCCGCGTACGCAAGATTGGCGGCATGCTAGCCCACGCAGGCCGCCGGCCACAGTCGTAGACATGCGAAGGACAATCCGCGTAGAGGGAAGTGTTCGGATACTTCTCCATCACCAAAATTTATGAAAAATTACCGTCGTTCCTATAGCACATGTCCCCACGTCGTGTAAAAAACTCATGATTTTATCGTGATCCGAGTATTTTATAATATTCACGCCGCACCGTTACCGAAGAACGTCTACTATTGTGTCATCGCCGTCCGTGAGGGGGGCCACACCCTGGATAGGCGTGCCGCCTCTTTGGACATGCCAGAACACCACCCCTCATGTATGAGGGGCCGGTGCGACGCTCCGATAGTATTGCTACCCCCCCCTAGGGCCCCCGTCCCGCCTAACCCTGGAGCGGTTGACCACGAGATATAACCCTTTGACTTCCCACGGGCGGGCTTTGACCAGTGGACCTCTCCACCCGGTTGTGTCAGGTAGGCATAGAGGGACACCTGGGAGCAACATCCGGGCCAAACCCACAGCTACATCCCCTCCGTGTAGATCCGACGTGTTCGTTTCCCCCCTCCAGGTGCCGACGGCGGCGTCGTCCGTGAGGGGGGTCACGCCCCGGAGACGTGTGCCAGGTGTTTGCAACCGCCACAACACTTTCAGACTTGTGAGAAGCCGCGTACGCAAAATTGGCGGCATGCTAGCCCACGGAGGCCGCAGGCCACAGTCGTAGACATGCGAAGGGTAATCCGCGTAGAGGGAAGTGTTCGGATACCTCCCCATCACCAAAAATTATGAAAAATTACCTTCGTTCCTATAGCACATGTGCCTACGTCGTGTAAAAAACTAATGATTTTATCGCGATCCGAGTATTTTATAATATTCACGTCGCACCGTTACCGCAGAACGTCTACTACTGTGTCATCGTCGTCCGTGAGGGGGGCCACACCTCCGAGACGCGTGCCGCCTCTTCGGACATGCCACAACACCACCCCGCATGTATGAGGGGCCGGTGCGACTCTCCGGTGGCATTGCTACCCCCCAGGGCCCCCGTCCCACCTAACTCTGAAGCGGTTGACCATGAGATCTAGCCCTTTGACTTTCCACTGACGGGCTTTGACCAGTGGACCTCTCCACCCGGTTGTGTCAGGTCAGCTCAGAGGGACACCTAGGAGCAACATCCGGGCCAAACCCACAGCTACATCCCCTCCGTGTAAACCCGACGCGTCTGTTTCCCCCCTCCAGGTGTTGGCGACGGCGCCATCCGTAAGGGTGGCCACGCCCCGGAGACGTGTGCCGGGCGTTTGCAACCGCCACAACACTTTCAGACTTGTGAGAAGCAACGTACGCAAAATTGGCGGCATGCTAGCCCACGGAGGCCGCCGACCACAGTCGTAGAAATGCGAAGGGCAATCCGCGTAGAGGGAAGTGTTCGGATACTTCTCCATCACCAAAAATTATGAAAAATTACCATGGTTCCTATAGCACATGTGGTCACATCGTGTAAAAAACTCATGATTTTATCGCGATCCGAGTATTTAACAATATTCACGACGCACCGTTACCGCAGAACGTCTACTAATGTGTCATCGCCGTCCGTGAGGGGGGCCACACCCCGGAGACGTGTGTCGCCTCTTCGGACAAGCCACAACACTATCCCGCATGTATGAGGGGCCGGTGCGACGCTCCGGTGGCATTGCTACCCCCAAGGCCCCCATCCCGCCTAACCCTGGAGTGGTTGACCACGAGATCTAGCCCTTTGACTTCCCACGGACGGGCTTTGACCAGTGGACCTCTCCACCCGGTTGTGTCAGGTCAGCACAGAGGGACACCTGGGAGCAACATCCGGGCCAGACCCACAGCTACACCCCTCCGTGTAGACCCGACGCGTCTGTTTCTCCCTCTAGGTGCCGGCGGCGGCGCCGTTCGTGAGAGGGGCCACGCCCTGGAGACGTGTGCCGCCTCTTCGGACATGCCACAACACCACCCTGCATGTATGAGGGGCTGGTGCGACACTCCGGTGGCATTGCTACCCCCCCCCCCTCCCCCAGGGCCCCCGTCCAGCGTAACCCTAGAGCGGTTGACCACGAGATCTAGCCCTTTGACTTTCCACGGACAGGCTTTGGGACCTCACCACCCGGTTGTGTCAGGTCAGCTCAGAGGGACACCCGGGAGCAACATCCGGGCCAAATCCACAGCTACATCCCCTTCGTGCAAGCCCGACGCGTCCGTTTCCCCCCTCCAGGTGTCGGTGGCGGCGCCGTCCGTTAGGGGGGCCACGCCCCGGAGATGCGTGCCGCCTCTTCGGACATGCCACAACACCACCCCGTTATGGTAGGTCATCCCATAGAAACACTCGGGAGCAACGTCCCCTCCGTATAGACCCGATGCAGTTTTTTCCGCCCTCCAGATGCCGGCGGCGGCGCCGTCGGTGAGGGGGGCACACCGCGGACGTGAGGGGTCACACTCCGGAGACGGGTGCCGGGCATTTGCGACCGCCACAAAACTTTTGTCGGCATAGCTATTTTTGATTTTGATAAAATATAAGGATCTATATTCAAAAGAACATGACGGCACATTATTAACGTGCTTGAAAAAAATTACAAACTATATATATTCATAATCTATGGAAAAAATTACAAACTACATATATATTCATATAATACATAAAAAAGCATAAAAACATATGTAAAAAAATAACTATGCCGACGGCATGGAGTCGGCAGGGTTTAGGTGGGCGCCGTGCCGCGGATCGGTGATGTGGCGCCTATGCCGACGGCCGCCGTCGGCATATCTATGCTATAGATAGGTGACATGGCATGCGGAGATATGGCGACGGCCGCCCGTCCCGACCGTTGGCATAGGTTTGTCGGCGTTAGCCGCTGGTCACGGGCGACGTCGCCGGGCCCACAGGTATGCCGACGGTTGGTTTATGCCGACGGCTGGTTTATGCCGACAGCTGCTGTCGGCGTGTCCATATCTAGGCCGATGACCGTTCTGTGTCGACGGCTACCGTCGGCTTAGATCGGGGTAGCTCGACGGCCAGGATAAGCCGACGGCCAGGACGAGGCTGTCGGCATAGCTCCAAGTAGGCCGACGGCAGCCGTCGGCATTGTTTTGGCCGTCGGGGCAGGACCATTTTCCGGTTGTGAATAGTTCAACAAATCAATACAAATCATATAGTTCAACAAATAAAAACTCATATTTCATCACACGTCGAGCTAGGTGTTGCCCTTGAGCCTCCATAGGTGCTCCACCATATCCTGTTGTAGTTGTTGATGCACCAGTGAGTCTCGGATCTCCTGACGCATATTGAGGAAGGCAGTCCAGGTTGCCGGTAGCTGGTGATCAACTTGGGCAGGAGGACCCTGCCTGTAATATGGTTCAGTTTCAAACACTAGCTCTTCCTGTTCGCTCTCAATGATCATGTTGTGCAAGATGACACAGCAAGTCATGACCTCCCACATTTGATCTTTCGACCAGGTCTGAGCGGGGTACCAGACAAGAAAAACTCGAGATTGGAGCACACCAAATGCCCGCTCGACATCCTTCTTGCAAGCCTACTGACACTTGGCAAAGTGGGTGTTCTTGCCTCCTGGAACAGGGCTCGAGATAGTCTTCACAAATGTGGACCATTTCGGATAGATGCCATCTTCTAGGTAGTATCCCTTGTTGTAGTACCGCCCATTGACCTCGAAGTTCACCGGAAGAGCATGACTTTCAACAAGCTTGGCAAAGATAGGGGAGCACTGTAGTACGTTGATGTCACTGTGAGTTCCTGGCATACCAAAGAAGGAGTGTCAAATCCAGAGGTCGTGTGTGGCCACTGCCTCAAGTACCACACTACAACTGTCTTTGCGCCTTTGTACATCCCCTGCCAAGAAAATTGACAGTTTTTCCATTTCCAATGCATGCAGTCGATGCTTCTAAGCTTCCTAGGAAATCATCTTGCTGCATTTTGTGCTAGGATCCGATCAGTGTCTTCAGCATTGGGTGATCGCAAGTATTGAGGTCCAAACACTGCCACCACTGCCCTGCGGAACTTGTACAAACACTCAATGGTCGTGGACTCGGCCATGCGTCCATAGTCTTCCAGTGAATCACCGGGAGCTCCGTATGCAAGCATCCTCATAGCTGTCTTGCACTTCTGGAGTGAGGTGAATCCAAGTGTGCCAGTGCAATCCTTCTTGTATTTGAAGTAGCTGTCGAACTCACGGATGGAATTCACAATCCTAAGGAAGAGCTTTTGGCTCATCCGGTAACGGCGCCGAAATACGTTCTCACCATGCAGTGGAGCGTTGGCGAAGTAGTTGGAGTAGAGCAAGTGAGGGAGTCCTGGATTAGGGGGTGTCCGGATAGCCGGACTACCATCATCAGCCGAACTATCATTGGCCGGACTATCATCATCGACCGGACTCCAAGACTATGAAGATACAAGATTGAAGACTTCGCCCCGTGTCCGGATGGGACTTTCCTTGGCGTGGATGGCAAGCTTGGCGATACGGATATGTAGATCTCCCACCATTGTAACCGACTCTATGTAACCCTAGCCCTCTCCGGTGTCTATATAAACTGGATGGCTTTAGTCCGTAGGACTAGAAGAACAACAACCCTTACAATCATACCATAGGCTAGCTTCTAGGGTTTAGCCTCCTTGATCTCGTGGTAGATCCACTCTTGTAAACATCCACAATATCAATATCAATCGAGCAGGACGTAGGGTTTTACCTCCATCAAGAGGGCCCGAACCTGGGTAAAACATCGTGTCCCTTGTCTCCTGTTACCATCCGCCTAGACGCATAGTTCGGGACCCCCTACCCGAGATCCGCCGGTTTTGACACCGACATTGATGCTTTCATTAAGAGTTCCTTTGTGTCGTGACCGATAGGCTTGATGGCCTCTTCAATGAACAACGACGCGGTCCTGGGTGAGACTTTTCTCCCCGGACAGATCTTCAGATTCGGCGGCCAAGATCGCGGGCCAACTCACTTGGCCATCTGGAGCAGATCGAAGCTACGCCCCTGGCCGTCAGTCAGGTTTGAAGCCTAAACTTCATGGCCGATATCCACGGGACATGATCTTCGATGGATCTGAGCCACGGCCGGCGTGTGCGCGCTGTCACGATGGGCATGACCTAACTCGCCGCGGACAGCACCTTGAGGTCAAGACACTAATCCGCCCGACCCATAGTCCGGAGCCGATCGCTCGGATCGAGGACGGATGGCTGGACACCGCCGGGAGCTGCAACTTCTACGGCGATGGAGCCGAACACTTACCTTGTCCCGCATAAAGCTCATGACTCGAGGTGCCGGACTTCTGCCGGACTCGAACCTCCCGCGCCCCGCGGTCGAATCCGATTACGCCGATCATGGAATTCACCGCTGCGACATCTTTTCCTTTTCGCCTTCGGCGATATAATAAATTCATCAAGCATCTTCGCTATCCGAGAGCCTCGCCGAACCACGCCAGGACGGTTGGGACGCGGACGACGAAGAAATTCAGAGCCCACCCACCACCCACTTCAGAGCCACCGCCGACGCATTTAACCGACGATTTAACTACGACTCCAAGACATCGACGGTATGGACGACGATGCCGGAGACTACCAAGAACCAGTGCCTACAGGACACTGGAAGACCACCTCGTCATACGACATATACATGGTCGACACCCCAAAAGATGGGGACGGCAAAGAAGCAGCGGAGGCCGATTCCTTAAAGAAACAGCCCAAGCGCCGACGTCAGCGGCGCCGATCTAAATCCCGCCACGGCAATAATGGAGATTCCGGCATAGGAGATAATAACACCCCGTAAAGTGCCGAAGACAACTCCCTCCAAAGACGATCCAAAAGAGGAGGAGGCAGGCAAGCCCTCACGAGAGGGCGGCAGGCGAAGAGGTCGAGGATGACAATTACTTACCTCCTCCGGAGACGAGGCAAGCCTCGACGACGATTTAATTCGTCGTGCTCGAGGATCCCGTCGAACAAGAGCATTTCAGACGCAGCTAATGGCCACGGCAAACAGCCTAAAGAAAAAGCAGCAACAGCTTCAAGCTGATCAAGACCTCATTGGCGACAGATGGACCGAGGTCCTCGCGTCAAGAGTATGAACTCGAACGCCTCCAAAAGTTACCCAAAACGCAAGTTGCTCCCCGATTAGAGGAGGAAGCGTACAAACCTGCATCACCAGCAAGACATACGGAAGACCGACCACCTCGTGGCGCGACAGAGAGGCGTGCAAGCCCTCCACCAAAACCGCACTCGCATCGCTCCAAAAGCATGAAGCCACGGGAACGCTACGGACTTGCGGGATACATTGAGGACAAGGCAAGACAATACAGATCTATCTATGGATCACGGGCGCCCTAAGACCCACGCATTTAATACCGTCGCTACCGGATACAACTACTCCGCCGGGCCGAACACAGCGATAACGCCTCTCGAGCTACGCCGCGATATTGCTCAATACTGAGGCGCCACACACCCACTATGCTTCACCGACGAAGTAATGGATCATCAAATCCTCAAGGGTTTAAACCCGTTAATATCGAATCCTACGATGGCACAATGACTCGCGGTTTGGATTGAGGATTATCTCCTCCATATACACATGGCCCGGGCGACGATCTTCACGCCATCAAATATCTCCCGCTTGCTTAAAGGACCAGCTCGGCATTGGCTTAACAGCCTGCCCGCAGAGTCAATTGATGTGGGAAGACCGGAAGCCGCATTCTCGACAACTTCTGTGGCACGTATGTGCAACCACCGGACGCAGATGACCTAAGCCACATAATCCAGCAGCGGGCGAATCGGCCAGCATTCTCGACACGGTTATTAACAAAGAAAATCAAATCGCCGACCGTCCGGATGCAGAGGCCTCGCTGCCTTCAAACATAACATCCGCGACGAGTGGCTGGCCCGCACCTAGGACAGAGAAGCGAAATCCATGGCAGCCCTCACATCACTCATGAACCGCTTCAGGCGGGAGAGGATAGCTGGCTAGCTCGCAGAATAACCTCAAAAAAGCGCCGCAGTCCGGATACCAAGGACCGCAATGGCAGGTTGCGCGAAACAAAAACAATGCCGCATTAACGGTGACAACAATGAGGATACGGCAGTCAACGCCGGATTCCGAGGCTATAAGCCTGGTCAACGGAAGAAGCCATTCAAAAGAACCACTCCGGCCCGCCCAATTTGGACCGAATACTCGACCGCTCTGTCAAATACATGGAACTCCGAAAAGCCAGCTAACCACACCAACAGAGATTGTTGGGTATTCAAGCAGCAGGCAAATTAATCGCCGAAAACAGTGACAAGGGGCTACAGCGATGACGAGGAAGAGATCGCCGCCGAACAACAGAGGACAAAAGGGATTTCTCAAGTTCGGACGGTAAACATGATATACGCAACGATATTCCCAAGAGGGAGCGAAGCGTGCACTAAGGGACGATACGTGATGGAGCCATCGCCCCAAAATTCAACCCATGGTCCTCTTGCCCGATCACTTTCGATCAAGAGACTATCCGACCAGTATTCGCCATGGCGGATTCGCCGCATTGGTTTTAGACCCAATCGTCGATGGATTTCACCTCACGAGAGTCCCGATGGACGGCGGCAGAGCTGAACCTGCTTTATCAGATACAAAGCGCAAGATGGGCATAGACCCTTCAAGGATTAAACCTACAAAGACAACCTTCAAAGGCGCCATACCAGGTGTCGAGGCCAATTGTGCGTGCTCGATTACATCGAAGTGGTCTTCGATCCCGGATAATTTCCGGCGAGGAGTTAATCTTCGACATAGTCCCGCTCGCAGCGGCTATCATGCTCTGCTTTCGGACGAACGCGCTTACAAAATTCAACGCGTGCCGCATTATGCATACCTTAAGCTCAAGATGCCAGGCCCTCGTGGAGTCATCACGGTCAATGGAAACACGGAACGCTCCTCCGAACGGAGGAACATACAGCGGCTCTCGCGCGAAGTACAGAGCAGCCTTTTATGGCAATTCTCGAGTCCGCCGTTAAACGACCGGACACGCACCAAATGCGCCCGAGCAACATCAACGAAGACCACCCGCACGCTCCGAGCACGCCGAGCAATGCGGCCCCAACCCCAGCCCTCACAAAATTGTAAGACAAACTCTCCACAGACATAATTACGCCTGGAGATACCATGGGCATAGGGGAAGGGCACAATCAAACAGACCAGAGTGCGGTTCGACCACACCAGGGCTCCCAAGTGTGTCGCTTTTTTCTTTTATTTCTCTTTTTATACAGAACTCAGTCCAAGGTGAACCTGCCAACTCATGATGCAACAGCCAGGAAGGACAAAGGCACGGCTAACACTCAGGTGGTCTCCATCACGAGCATTAAATTTGTTAAATACAACATTCCGCGGCCTACCCCTGGAGGGAGACGCCTTTAATTTGTCCAATCCCTTGCTTTCCGCACTATTTGTATCATTCCGCACTCATAGCATATCTTCTCTAATAAAATGCAGCACTTTTGCCCATAATTGAATTACCTTATATATATATATATATATATATATATATATATATATATATATATATATATATATATATATATATATATATATATATATATATATATATATATATATATATATATATGTTCATTTACGACATGTTGCACCCGTACATTTTGGTACGGCCAAATACACCAGGGGCTTATGTTCTCCGCATTATGGTGTGATAAAGTCCTAACACTTTCACAAGTGCGGCACCCGAACTTATAGCATTATATGAATCGGCTCAATCATGTCTTGGGTCAATAGTTGGGTTTGCCTGCCCCATGTTTGGCACCTTACGTTCCGTTCTATCGGCTAAGGTAGCACTGGGAGAACCATCGCGATATGCGCCCGGTTGAGCCGGGTTAACGCCTCAATGGAGAAAGCTAAAACTGACTGTCATGATAAGGCGAGAGACTGGTCGCTGTTCGAGAGGTCCTTTCGGTCCTTAAAGACCTCACGCCGCTCGAGCGAAGTTCGGATAATGTCCGACGAAGGCGTGGATAGCGCCTCAATTCGGTCCTCCGAATACTAGGGGCTTCACCAAATTTAAAATTATAGAATTCTATGGCTAAGTAAGAGTGTTCAAGCACTATAAGTCCGGTTGCCTTGTTCGTTGTGTTGAGCGCCCCTCGATGGACCCAAAATGGGAACTAGAGCACTCAAGTTTATCCCAACACCCCAAAGACTGTGGCATGGGGGCTGAAGCCGACGACTTGCCATCTCTCGATTTAATAAACGGCCGCATGTAAGGTAATATTTTAAATTAACAAGCGTTGCTTAGCGATATGAACAAAGTTTTTAGCGCATGTGATAACACATTGCAAATTTACTCAATAATTACATCCCTGGGCACTCATCCGCAATCTTGCGGGCACCCTTCAAGACAGTCTTATAGTACATTTGGCGACGATGTTCCTTGCCCGCTGGTGGCGCGTCGCTGATTAGCTTCTCCGCATCCAGCTTGCCCTAATGCACCTTTGCGCGGGCAAGGGCCCGACGAGCACCTTCCATACAGGCGGAGCGCTTGATAACCTCCACCTGTGGGCACGATCCACCAGCGTCGACGAGGCCGAAGTAGCTCCTGGCATGGCCTCTCCAGGCCACAGCCGGACTATGAGGCCCTTCATGGCCTGCTCGGCCACCTTGTGGAGCTCGACCAGCAGCTTCACTGGTCGCTAGGGGCACGGATGGCCGGCCTCAAAGATACCGAGACCGAAGACCTTCTCCGCTGAGCTCCCTCCTCGGCTCGGTAGAATGCGGCGGCATCAGACACGCTGCGAGGCAGATCTGCAAACGCCCCTGGATGAAAAAATGTAACACGTAATTTACATTCACATGCTTGCTTTGCATGAAAAAATGCCTTACCCGCCGCTATCTTCCTCATCAACTCAATTTCTGAAGGGACTTATGGGCCTCGGCCTTGGCAGTTTTAGCACTTTCGAGACGAGGCAAGCTCGGACTCTCGAGTCTTTGAGTCACTCTCCAAACTCTCATGCTTTTCCATGAGAGCACAGGAGCTCTTGCTGAACCACCGCCACCCGCGCCTCTGATTTTCTCGCTCTGCCCGTTCCGTGGCGCATTATGCTCGTCGCGGACACAGCCTCCTTCAGTGGTCGCCACCTCGCTCGTGGCCCTGCAGCACCCATGTTATCCTTGTTATTTTTGTTGCAACCTAAATCCTTTTCTCAGAAGGTACAAGTTCAAAGTGGTGTTACTCACCTTCTTTGTCCTGGAGCTGCTTCTGGCGCGGCCGAGCTCTTGCTCGACCGCCGAGCCTCTGCTTCAAATCACCGACCTCCGCGATCGGTCAAGGCGGCAGAGGTCAACAGCGCAGCCTGCAACCCATATTGACATAATTTTTAGCAACCCTGCGATATCTTCTTTTTTCAGATCCTCATCCGGCTTTTCTTTCCGAACACCGAACCGAGCATCAGGGCTACTGTCTATGCGGTATTACATTGCATATTTTAACTTCTTACCTCAAAGCCCGATAGAAGGCTATGCGAGCTTCGGTCAGCCCGCTCTTGGCGAGCTGCACCTTCTGGATCATCGCACTCATAATAGTGCGGTGTTCTTCCTCGATGGAAGCGCTCTGCAGCGCCTCCAACAAATTGCCCGGCGCCTCCGGTTGGACGGAAGCCGGCGTCACGGTCTTGCCCTTCGTTGAAGGGCCGCCGCCGGACTCGAAACCACTGCGGGTTCTCGATGTGGAGTCCGCGCAAAGTCCGGGAGGACGCCTTGTGGCGCCTCCAGAGCCTCCCCGATGGGTCCCTTCTTGGGATCCCACCTCGGCGTCCTCGGTGTCGCGAGGGGTGGAGGCGGTCGGGATGGAGTCTACATCCGACGGAGCCAACGACCCGCTCGATGAAGCGGGGAGATCATCACTGGCCGGACTACAGGCAGCATGCGGCATCAGAATGACACTATGTGACGCAGAAAAAGAAATTATAGATCATTCAGGAATCCGGATACTTACGATCTCGCCGGAGGCCTGGCCCTTGAAGGCCATTCTTCCTCGCCAACGTTGATGTTGGCGGAGCTATCCGGGGGAATAGTCCTTCCCTCTTGACCCTTGGCCTCCCCGCGGGGAGCCTTCCTCTTCCTCTCTCCCTCCTCTGGGAGAGAGTCCTCTTTCTCCTCCTCGTTTTCGGGGGAGGAGTTCGCCCCGGAGTCGTCGGACACCTGAAAACGGGAGCTCTTTCGAGCACCCGTGGCCTCCTTCTTGGCCTTCTTCTCCGGCACCACGTGCGGTGCTGGAACCAGCAGCCTCGCTAGACGAGCGCTCATCGGATTTTTCGCATAGGAGCCGGGCAGGTAATCTGCTCCGCCTTCCTCATCCTGTCCTGTCAAAGGAGAAGGGGAAATTAAAACCCGCATAGAGTCAAAATATGAAAAACAAGTGTCCCGTAAAGGGGTAGAATCACTTACCTCGTCGGCTTGGCACTGCGAGCGAAATCCGCGATCTTCAGTCGCGGATGCGCGGAACCGGCGCCTTTGAACAGCACCTCCGGTGCCTTTCAGACATCGTGTCGAAAAGCCCGCTCAGCGCCTGGTGCTGTTCCGGATCGAACTCCCACAGATTGAATGCCCGCTCTTGGCATGGGAGAATCCGGCGGACGAGCATGACTTGACCACGTTAACCAGCCCTGGCTTCTTCACGGCTTCGGATACGGGCTTGGAGTCCGTCGGCTCCTTGAACTACCCCACAGCAAGCCCTTCTCTTTCCGTGGAGGTGAGCTGCGTGGGGATACCAGATCTAAACTCGGGGCCGCGCCCATGTAGGGTCACGCGGCTCGGTGATATAGAACCACCCTGATTGCCACCCTTGACGGATTCCACGAAGGCCCTTCGAACTAAAGGACATTGGGCATCTTGCCCAACATGGCGCCTCCGCACTCCGCTTGAGTGCCCTTCACTACCTTCGCTTGACATTGAAGGTCTTGAGCCACAAGCGAAGTGGGGCTGGATGCAGAGGAAGGCCTCGCACACGCACGATAAACGCCGAGATGTTGAGGATGAAGTTGGCGCGGATCATGGAAATCCAGGCCGTAGTAGAACATGAGCCCCGGACGAAGGGGTGAAGTGGAAAGCCCAGTCCGCTGGAGGAAGTGGGAAGAAAGACGACCCTCTCATGGGGCCTGGGGGTGGGATGAGCTGCCCTCATCGGGCAGCCGGTGCAATGTTGCCGGAAAGGTATCCGCGCCGCAGTTTGGCGATGTGCTCCTCCTTAACGGTGGAGGCCAACCATTTACCTCCGCCGGACATGGTCGGAGAAGGTTGAGACGAGATCTTGCGAACTTGGGCGCTGGAGCTCGAAAGTCTTGCGGAGATAGATAAGCAAAGGAGGAAGAAGGCGTGGGTGAGAAGGTGAATCCTTATCCCTTATATGGGCGGGCAAGTCTCACGCGCCCCCACCAGCCTGGTAAAACTCGCTTATCTCCCAAGCGTCACCATCAATGGCGCGGTTGGGTTACGACGTCCGTGATCGATGAGAATCCCGGATTAAGGGAAACACGATCTACGCTTGACAAGACGTGCAAGGAAACCGCCGCTAAATGCGCTGAGGTGGTAAAGTAAAAACAATTCAAGTATTGGCTTGGTAGTTGCATGACGTCATGCCGCAAAAACGTCGCAGATTGAACTTGTGTATATATTATTCTCTACGGTGGAATGTGGAATCTATTTTTGCGAGCCGGACACTATCCTGGTGTTCACAATCTTCTATCATTCGAGGAGGAACCCGCCTTGCAATGCCAAGTAATATACGCGCGGACTTATCGTCATTGAAGCCTGGTTCGAGGCTACCGAGGAGTCTGGATTAGGGGTGTCCGGATAGCGGACTACCATCATCGGCCGAACTATCATTGGCGGACTATCATCATCGACCGGACTCCAAGACTATGAAGATACAAGATTGAAGACTTCGCCCGTGTCCGGATGGGACTTTCCTTGGCGTGGAAGGCAAGCTTGGCGATACGGATATGTAGATCTCCTACCATTGTAACCGACTCTATGTAACCCTAGCCCTCTCCGGTGTCTATATAAACCGGATGGCTTTAGTCCGTGGGACTAGAAGAACAACAACCCTTACAATCATACCATAGGCTAGCTTCTAGGGTTTAGCCTCCTTGATCTCGTGGTAGATCCACTCTTGTAAACATCCATAATATCAATATCAATCGAGCAGGGCGTGGGTTTTACCTCCATCAAGAGGGCCCGAAACGGGTAAAACATCGTGTCCCTTGTCTCCTGTTACCATCCGCCTAGACGCTGAGTTCGGGACCCCCTACCCGAGATCCGCCAGTTTTGACACCGACAGCAAGCAATAGCCTTCCAGTCAATGCCTCTGCTTTGCCTTCAGCCGGCCAGACGCCGAGCCACCTCGCCGCGGCTTTGCTTTGCTCGCGAACAGGCCGGCCAGAGCGGCGAGGACCATGAGATGCTCTTCGTCCTGGGCGTCAGCATCGACATCGGCTACATCCTCCAGCAGCGCCGCGAACGCCTCCTCGTCGGCCGAGTCCATCGCCGAGCCGAGGAGACAAAACACCGAACACCTTGCGGGCATGGTATACGCGCAGCCGCCGGTATTCCCGCCCTGCGTGGCCAGAGCGCCGGAAACCTCGCCTAGGAGTGGGGTGGAGGCTGCCATGGCGGAACCCTCTCTTTTCCGGCGAGGGAATGACCTATCTAGTGGCAGAGGGTGGGTAGGTGGCGCCGGGATCGGCACGGCGGCGGAAAGGCGTGCGCACGTGGGGGTGCGAATCTGGAAGTGTAAAATGCTTTTCTGCCTGACAGTGGTGGCCCAGGCGTGGTTTTTTTCTTCCGCCGGAGCCCCCAAGCGCCCCCCGGTGCGCTGGGTTCGGCCTGGGATCGCCGGGCCAAAAAATGGGCTGGGCTGGTGGATTTCAGCGTTCTGGGGGTGCGACTGGGATTTTTTTCGGCGCTGGCGCGAAAAAACTCGCCCTGAGGGCCTGTTGGGGGCACGAGTGAAGATGCTCTAAGGGAGGGAGGGGGCCTCACAGCCATGAAAATCAGGAGGAGAGGAGAGAATTAGAGGGAAGGTTACATAGGATCACGTAATAGGTTACATATATGTAGTATTATTGGGAGGAAGGCGAGCTGCTGACCATGGACCGAGGGAGGGGTTGGAAAGAAGGACAGCGTGTACTACGCCATGGGGTGCGTCACGGCTGGCCGTCACTGCAAAGACAGGTACAACGAGCTTATGTCTGTCAGGGTCGCACAATCCCTCTCGCAGCTCGCTGATCACAGAGAGGAGAGCCAAGGTGTTTTTTTGCGTCACATTCAATGTTGTGACTTTTCTGTTTTTCATCTCATCTACTTATTCTGTTACAGAGAAGAAGGAGTAGCCCGGTCCTAGCGCCACGATCCCTAAACCTTGCGCCATCCCACGAGTGGATATCGTGGCTGACCACCCCGATCGATCGTGCAACGATCGTGCCCAGATCGCCTACATGCGCGGCTCGCACAAACGGCTCGCGAGCTCCTGCGCCTAGCTACGTTATTTTCTGACGAAAGCAAAACTAACTGAAGAAACACTACAACGACTAGATTAGCTAACAAATCTCTCCTCTAATCTTGTCGCTGCCGAATTATTTCTGTCATGCCAATCCTCCCCCTAAGCTCCAGAAACTTGAGTCGTCCAAGTGCTTTGGTGAGGACGTCGGCGAGCTGATAGTTGGTGCAGATGTAGTCGATGTCAATACGCCCTTCTTCCACACAGTCACGAATGAAGTGGTATCGTATCTCAATGTGCTTGCTTCGGTCATGGAAGACGGGGTTCTTGGAGAGAGAGATCGCTGACTTGTTGTCGACCAGAAGT
Source organism: Aegilops longissima (assembly GCA_021605205.1). Classification (NCBI taxonomy): domain Eukaryota; kingdom Viridiplantae; phylum Streptophyta; class Magnoliopsida; order Poales; family Poaceae; genus Aegilops; species Aegilops longissima. The sequence continues at coordinate 37,827,749 of CM038680.1, read as the reverse complement.
CGCGGTGGCCGGACGTCGGTGTTCAGCATCTCTCCGATCAGCCGGGCCAGCCAAATCCCTTGGCAGGCGGCGGCGATGGCGGCCACGTACTCCGCTTCACATGAGGAAAGCGTCACCACCCTTTGCTTCTGCGACTGCCAACTTACTGGGCTGCCGCCGAGGTAGAAGAGCACTCCCGTTGTGCTCCGCCTGTCGTCGATGTCGCCGGCGTGGTCTGCGTCACTGTACCCCAGCAGCTCAGGCGTGCCCTTGCCCCGGACGTAGGCACAGCCGTAGTCCAGCGTGCCTGCTACGTACCTTAGCAGGCGCTTCACAGCCGCGTAATGATCTGACGCCGGTGCCTCCATGAACCGGCTCAGGTAGCCGACGGCGAAGAAGATGTCCGATCTCGTGTGCACAAGATAGCGCAGCCCTCCGATGATGCTGCGGTACTCCGAGATGTCCACCGGCCTCTCCTTGCTGTCTCTGCTCATTTTCAGTCGAGCTTCCAACGGCACGTTGCCAGGGTTGCACTCCTCGAGCCCGGCGCGCTCTAGAAGCTTCTTCCCGTAGGCTGCTTGACAGAGCGTAATGCGGTCGCGCTCGTGGCGCACCTCAATGCCCAGGTAGTAACTGAGCTCACCGAGGTCGCTCATGCGGAAGAGTGTGGTCATCTGACGCTTGAATGCGTCGATCTCCATCTTGTCCGCGCCTGTGATGACAAGATCGTCGACGTACACACCAACGAGCAGGAGCTTGTTGCCCTCCCTGCGTCGGTAGACCACATGCTCCGAGGGACAACGCTCAAAACCCAGAGAGCGCAGACTCTCGTCGAGTTTGGCATTCCAAGCTCTCGGGGCTTGGCGTAGTCCATACAGCGCCTTGTGCAGGCGCAGCACCTCCCTTCTTCGCCGGGGGCAACATACCCGGGCGGCTGGAGGACGTAGACCTCCTCCTGCAAGTCCCGGTTCAAGAAAGCGGACTTGACGTCCATGTGATGAATTGGCCAGGCGTGGTGCGCGGCGAGCGCGACCAAGACGCGCACTAAGTCCATGCGCGCCACCGGAGGCGAACACGTCCTCGAAGTCCACTCCTTGGACTTGGACGTATCCTTTTGCCACCAGCCGCGCCTTGCGCTTTACCACCGCACCGTGGGCGTCCTTCTTGAGCTTGTAGACCCACTTGAGGCCTATCGGTCGGTGCCCGGGCGGGAGCTCGCACAGCTCCCATGTGTCATTGTCGACGATGCTCTGCATCTCCTCGTTCATGGCGTTCCTCCATCCTCCCTCTTTCTGCGCCTCATTGAAGGAGTTTGGCTCCTCCCCTGCGAAGAGACACAGGTAACTATACTGGCTATTGTCACCTGTTCCTTCCTCTGTGGTGTCCCACAGGTTCTCCAAGGTCCGGTAGCGTCGCGGCGCCTCCTGGTCAGGTGGCGGCACCGAGGCCCCTGGTGGTGGAGAGACGAACTCCATGCCAGAGCGGTCCGGGCTTGGTGTGGCGCAGATCGGCGTCGCAGGCCGCGGCATGGGCGCATCAGTGCGCGTCGATGACGGCGTCGTAGGTGAGCGTGGGACCTCAGGGGATGATGCACCTGATGGGGTGCTGCCGACCACCACGTCGGGCACTGGTTCGAGCTCGACGGAAAACGTGTCCCACTGTGGATCCTTGCTCGTCGCCGTGACCTGGGTCCAGTCCCACGCGGCCTTCTCATCGAACACGACATCCCTCGAGACCAGGACACAGTTCGACGGCGGGTGGAAGACGCGATAAGCCGCCGATCCCGACTCGTAGCCGATGAAGACCATGGGTGTGCTCATGTCTTCAAGTTTCGACAGGTTTGGGCGTGTCACCTTGACGTGCGCGACGCTCCCGAACACGCGCAGGTGCTCAATGTTTGGACGCCGCCCGCACCAGGCCTCGTGCGGGGTCGACCCCGCCACACTCTTGGTTGTTGATCTGTTCAGGAGGTAGACCGCCATCGTTACGGCCTCTCCCCCGAACGCGCAGCACGCCCTTCGCCAAAGGGCTAGGCGCGCCATGCCCACGATGGTCTGGTTCCGGCGCTCGACCATGCCGTTCTGCTGAGGCGTGTAGGGCGTCGTGAGCTGGCGCTGGACTCCCTGGTCGGCATAGTACTCACCGAGGCTGGCGGAGGTGAATTCCCCGCCGCGGTCCGTGTGTAGCGCCTTGAGCTGCCGCCCGGACTCGAGCTCCGCCATGGCCTGGAACCGCTTCAGTGCGGGCTATGCCTCGTCCTTGGTCGTGAGCAGGTACAACCACATGTGCCTGCTCTTGTCATCTACCAGCAACAGAAAGTACCGCTTCCCTCCTGGCGTTGGAGGGGAGATCGGCCCACAGAGATCCGCATGCACCAGCTCAAGGACCTCGCCGGCTCTACGGAGAGCCACCTGAGGGAAAGGTGCCCGGCGCTACTTGCCGGCGAGGCACGCCTCGCAGACACGATCCGCCTCGTCGAACAGCGGGAGGCCGCGCACCAGCTCATTCCGGGCAAGTTGGTGTAGAGCCCGGAAGTTCACGTGGCCGTAGCGCGCATGCCAGCGCCATGCGTCCTCTCCGGCGTGTGCCGCGAAGCACACTAGCTGGGCCGGAGTAAGCTGCAGCACGTACAGCCTCCCCTCGTTCCGATGCACCCGCGCGAGGAGACGGCCCCCAGGATCACGAAGTTGGAGCACGCCGAGACTTATGTGGGTCTCGTAGGCGATTTCATCCAACTGTCCGATGCTGAGGATGTTGCTGCAGAGTTTTGGGATGTAATACACATCGGACAGTACCAGGTGCTCACCGTTGCGGCATTGGAAGAGGATGGTCCGTCTGCCCTCGATCTGAACTGCCGAGTCGTCGTCGAGTTTCACGGCGCCACGGATGCCAGTGTCCAGCGCCTGGAAGATCTCTCGCCGGCCCGACATGTCGTTGCTCACACCCGTGCTCTTCGTTGAGTAGTAAGTGCTCTGGCGTGGGTTCGGCCGCGGTGCCCACGTCCGCCGTCGCGAGTAGGAGCGAGCTCTCCTCAGCCCCACCTAGCGCCAGGTGAGCGTGCTCCTTTCGTTCCCTCCTGGGCTCGGTGCAGTCGCGGGAGAAGTGCCATTTTTGTTGCAATTATAACACTTCACCTTAGACATGTCGCTCCCGTTGTTGCCGGTGCCGTCGCGGCTGTTGTGGCCACCTTGGCCTTGGGTGCCGCTGCCACGCCTCTGGTTCTACGGCTTGCCACGGCGACGGTTGCCGCCGCCCATGTTGCCATTCCCGTTGCCGGCGCCGTTTGAGCCGGACCCATGGCCCCGCTCGCGCTCTTGGCGCCGCGCCTCCCACTGCTGCTCCGTCATGTACAACTGGCCGCCTCCGCTGGACTGAACCGCCCCGCCACCGCAGCGCTCCTCTGCGGTGCGCAGTCGACCGATCAGCTCATCGACCGAGATTGTGGTCAGGTCAAGGAGCATTTCGATCGCAACCGCGATCTGGGTGTAGCGGCACTAGTGCAGAACCGGGCAATAGCACCGGTTCGTAAGGCCCTTTAGTGCCGGTTCCATAACCGGCACTAAAGTGTGGGCACTAAAGCCCCCCCCCCCTTTAGTACCGGTTCAGCACGAACCGGTGCTAAAGGGCAACCACGTGGCACGAGCCAGCTCAGGGGGCCTGGAGCCCTTTAGTACCGGTTGGTAAGACCAACCGGTACTATAAGGTTTGGGGTCTTTTTAGTTTTATGATTTCTTTTTCATTTAATTCTGTGTTTCCATTTTAATTCTTTTTCATTTGCTGGTATTTTACGATACTACACATTGTACACGTTATGCATAAATATATAAATAGAATTTCTAGTAGAACCAATCATGCATATATATATCATCAATGTCTCACAAACCACCATATTAATTAATTCACACATACACACATGTATAGCTATATACAATTTCTCCTACATATGCATGTTGCCTTCGGAGCCAGTGGCATTAGCCTATTTGGTGCCTTCGGAGCACGATGACAATTGGAAGTGGTTTTCATGGGGGCTATAGCGGGTAATAGTATTCTCCCTTCGGATTTATGACCTGGTCGAGCAAAAATCCCGCTATTTCCTCTTGAAGTGCTTCTACGCGCTCCGCTTCTAGGAGCTTCTCCCGCACCTCTTTGAACTGTTAAGAAGGAGATCAATATGCATGTGTATTAGTTGTGTGACTAGATATCGATAATGGTGTCAAAATTATGAATGGTGTTCTGACAAGCGTACCCATTCCTGTCTTTGAGATCTGCTCCTTTCGGACGCCATCATGCGAATGTTCTCGCATAAGCGCAGAATGCACACAGATCAGTCCCTGCGCTGCTTGCCGGGGCCTTTACGAGAATGGAATTTGATCAGAGAATAATTAATCAAGCATGATAATTAAAGAGATGGTAGCTAGCTAGCTAGCTAGTACTATAATTACTTACCTTGGGTCAAAACCATTTAAGCTTTTTTTCCATTCGCCCCGTGACGCCGATGAACCTTGCCCAAGCCCTGCCCACGACAAAGAAAATGAATAAAGGGGTTATTAAATAGTTCATATCATGAAATGACGAACTAAATAGGCCGAGATATATAGTTAATAATGATTGAAATTACCTGTTGACTATCCCAAACAAGATGTTATAGTCAGTATTTGCTTTGAGTAGTGAGTCCAGTATTTCAACTGTTCCGGCGCCAACTTTAATGATACACAGGATCCAGTGAAATCTGCATGCACACACGTTTGCATGTCTTAATTAAGCGGGCATATGTAAGCAAAAACATGTAGCTAGCTAGTAGGCAAAAACAGAGAATTTGTAGTACAAGACAGTGTGACTCACTGGAAGTTGTAAGGAAGTAGTATATCTTCATTGTATTTGAGGCGCTTCAAGAACTCTAGCATGTTGTCCTCTATGTTCTTTTCATGATGTGGATTTATTAGCCATGTGTATTCATTAACGGTGTTTGGGTCAATGAACCCAATGCCAAAGCGTCCACCTTTTCTCATTTCATACATCTTCATCCTGCATAATACCACAGAAAAGAATATAATCTCGAATACATCGTCTCGAATAATAGATATAATCTCGAATACATCGTCTCGAATAATAGATATAATATCAAATACATCACTGGCTAGGTAGCTAATAAAAATCGAATACTACAGAAGAATCTAGGCCACTCGCGGTTCTCGGGCGTGGCGGTGGACACCCAAAGAGAAGGAACCTCACGGGATCATAGCTGAAGTGAGATCCTCAAGAAACTGCCAGTATTGGAGAACCTGCCGCCTCTAACGCAACCATGTAGCGATGGACGTGCTCGTCCTCCTCTCGACACGGCGACGCACCACCTCCGGCTGGGCCGCTCCTCTCGCCAAACTGGCCCACGCGAACGCCACCAAACGAGAACAGGGGCGATGACGGGACCCGGGCCGGGTTCCTCATCAAGCGGCGCGCCCTCCAGCAGCACCTCCAGTGCCAGCCGGTGGAGCCAGTCCGGACATGGGTCAGCCGGACGTCGTCATGGAAGGGTCGACGGCGAGTATGCGGGCGGGCATCGTCGAGAACAAATACTAGCTATATGCCCATAAAAAGTAACATTTTTTAATGATTGGATTTTGATAACTAACATTTCTATATAACACTAATTATGCTATCATTGCATATGTCAAAATTCTATATGCTATTTCATACTAATTAAGCATCTAACACTAAAAATAGAAAAAAACAACTTCTATACATCCATTAAAAACAGAAAAACAACATTATATAAAAAATTCCATACTAATTAAACACTAATTATATCCATCTAACATGCATTCATACATATATACTAGTGAAAAAACAATAATCTAAAAAATCTAAACTAATTAAACATACAAAATACGTATATACTAATATATACATGCATTCATACATATATACGTGTGTGTGTGTGTGTGTGTGTTCATCATGCTTGTGTGTGTGTGTATGGGCTCGGGGAGGGGCGGCGCCCATAGTGGCTGGGCGAGGCGAGGAGAGGGTTAGAGGGGAGAGCTCACAGCGGGCGACAGCGACGGACCGGGCCGTGATGCGGGGCGGCGACGTAGGGACAGCGCGACGGGACGGGCCCGGGCGGCGACGGAGACGGCGGGGCGGCGACGGCGCGGCGGGCGACGGGACGGCGGCGACGGCGACGGGTCGGTGACGACGTCGATCGATCGGGTAGGCGGTGCTTCAATGGGGAAACAGAGGAAGAAACAGAGGAGAATGAAATTTTTCAAGTGTTGTATATATAGAAGGCACCTTTAGTACGGTTGGAGCCACCAACCGTACTAAAGGCCAGTTTTGGCCAGCCCAAGCCAAGCGGAAGCGACCCCTTTAGTACCGGTGGTGGCACAAACCGGTACTAAAGGCCCCCTTTAGTACCGGTTTGTGCCACGACCGGTACTAAAGAAGTCTTATTAGCGCAGGTGCGGTGCGGCAAGTTTAGTCCCACTCGCTAGCCGAGGGGCGACCAGACTGGTTTATAAACCTCGTGTGGTCGCCTCTCGAGCTCCTCTCCAAAGCAGGCTTCTGGGCCTACGTGTTCTTTGTTGCCTCAGGCCCATTTTGGCCTTTACGGGCCTGCATCCTGGCCCAACGATAGGTTGGGTTTCTAGTCGTATGCAGGCCGCTCTGGCCTAGTAGGCGGGCTTTTTTTATTTTTTTTCCTTTATTTATTTTTGTGTTGTTTTTCTGTGTATTTAGAGTTTCTTTGTGAATATTTTTGCTTTGTGAAATTAGTGTGAATCACTAGTTTGTGAATAACTTAACTTTAAAAATCAATAAAGGCATGAAAGAATTTGTTTGCACATAAAATTTCTTCGCGTTTCAAATGCCAAAACACATAACTACCCTAACTATTACAGAGATTCCCCTCTGGGTGTGAAACACAGAAGAAAGTGATGATAGTGAAGCCGATCACATCCCAGATCTTTGGGTGTGAAACTTTTCTTCCGCGTGTGTCCCTTTGCGCCGTAACCATGGAAAATCTTTATCATTTAACGGGATGCTCGGGTCAATATTCACCGTGAATGGAGCAATTTCATCAAACTTTTCATAATCTTCTGACTTGTCTGTCTTGTCATCCACTCCCACGATGTTTCTCTTCCCGTAAAGAACTATGTGCCACTTTGGCTCATCGTACGATGCATTCGCTTCCTTATCTTTTCTTTTCTTGGCTTGGTAGACATGTCCTTCACATAGAAAACCTGTGCCACATCATTGGCTAGGACGAATGGTTCGTCTGCATACGCAAGATTGTTGAGATCCTTTGTTGTCATTCCGCATCGCGGGTCTTCCGTTACCCGCCTCGTGTCATATTGACCCATTTGCACCAAACAAAGGCACCTTTAAACCACGCCGATAGTCAAGTTCCCATATGTCCTGTATATAACCATAATATGTTTCCTTTCCGCCTTGGTTTCTGCATTAAAGCGGACACCACTATTTTGGTTGGTGCTCTTCTTATCTTGGGCGATCGTGTAAAATGTATTACCATTTATCTCGCACTTTTAAAGTAATTATATTCAAGATGGTAAGCTGGGACAACAAGTACAGGTCATCTTCAATAGAGGTGTCATGCATGGTACGTGTTCGCAACCAGTGGCGTAAATTCCTGGTTTGTTCATGTGTAATCCAGTCATCGACCGCTCGGTGTTTGGAGCGTAGCAAATTCTTGTGTTCATCCATATACGAAGCCACCAAGGCGGAATTCTGTAGAACTGTGTAGTGTGCTTCCGGTGAGAGAATGTCTGTCCATACATATTATTTGTTCCCCTCCTAGCGTGCCTTTTCCATCCAGTCTGCCCTTATGCCGCGATTCAGGAACACCAATCGGCTTAAGGTCAGGAATAAAGTCAATACAAACCTCAATGACCTCCTCATTTTGATGGCCCTTGGAGATGCTTCCTTCTGGCCTAGCACGGTTATGAACATATTTCTTTAAGACTCCCATGAACCTCTCAAAGGGGAACATATTGTGTAGAAATACAAGACCCAAAACGATAATCTCTTCGCATAGGTGAACTAGGACGTGCATCATGATGTTGAAGAAGGATGGTGGGAACACCAACTTGAAACTGACAAGACATTGCACCAAATCATTCTGTAACCTTGGTATGATTTCTGGATCGATTACCTTCTGAGAGATTGCATTGAGAAATGCACATAGCTTCACAATGGCTAATCGAACATTTTCCGGTAGAAGCCCCCTCAATGCAACCGGAAGCAGTTGCGTCATAATCACGTGGCATTCATGAGACTTTACGTTCTGGAACTTTTTCTCTGCCATGTTTATTATTCCCTTTATATTCGACGAGAAGCCAGACGGTACCTTAATACTGAGCAGGCATTCAAAGAAGATTTCCTTCTCTTCTTTGGTAAGAGTGTAGCTTGCATGACCCTGATGTATGCCTTCTTCTCCGTGCATACGTTGCTGGCCCTCCCGTGCCTCAGGTGTATCTTTTGTCTTCCCATACACGCCCAAGAAGCCAAGCAGGGTCACGCAAAGATTCTTCGTCATGTGCATCACGTCGATTGCGGAGCGGACCTCTAGGTCTTTCCAATATGGCAGGTCCCAAAATATAGATTTCTTCTTCCACATGGTGCAAGATCCGTCGGCGTCCTTCGGAACAGGTTGTCCGCCAGGACCCTTTCCAAATATCACCTTCAAATCCTTGACCATATCATGTACATCAGCACCAGTACGGTGGCGAGGCTTCGTCCGGTGATCCGCCTCACCTTTGAAATGCTTGCCTTTCTTTCTTACGGATGCCTGCTCGGAAGAAATCGACGATGTCCTGTGTACACATTCTTCTTACAACTATTCAAATATATCTGTCGGTATCATCCAAACAGTGCGTGCATCTGCGGTATCCCTTGTTTGTCTGTCACGAAGGTTCTTGAGAGCAGGCCAATCATTGATGGTCACGAACAGCAACGCCTTTAGGTCAAATTCTTCCCCATGTTCTCATCCCACGACGTACACCTGTTCCATTCCACAGTTGTAAGAGTTCTTCAACTAATGGCCTTAGGTACACATCAATGTCGTTGCGGGTTGCTTAGGGCCTTGGATGAGCACCGCATCATAATGAACTTCCGCTTCATGCACAACCAAGGAGGAAGGTTATACAAACATAGAGTCACAGGCCAGGTGCTATGGTTGCTGCTCTGCTCCCCAAAAGGACTAATGCCATCTGCGCTTAGACCAAACCATACGCTCCTTGCGTCATATTCAAACTCCTTCCCGTACTTTCTTTCGATTTTTCTCCACTGCGACCCGTCAGCGGGTACTCTCAACTTTCCGTCTTTCTTACGGTCTTCTCTATGCCATCGCATCGCCTTGGCATGCTCTTTGTTTTGGAACAACGTTTCAACCGTGGTATTATAGGAGAATACCACATCACCTTGGCAGGAATCTTCTTCTGGGCGCCGCCTCGACATCACCAAGGTCATCGCGGTTGATCTTATAGCGCAATGCACCACATACCGGCAAGCGCTCAAATCCTCGTACTCACCGCGGTAGAGGATGCAATCATTACGGCATGCATGTATCTTCTGCACCTCTAACCCTAGAGGGCAGACAGCCTTCTTTGCTTCAGACGTACTCTCGGGCAATTCGTTGTCCTTTGGAAGCATATCCTTTATCATTACCAAGAACTTTCCAAATCCCTTGTCGGATACACCATTCTCTGCCTTCCATTCCAGCAAATTCAAGTGTGGTGCCCAGCCTTTTCTTGTCACCCACGCAATTGGTACAACAATTTTTGTGATCCTCTAACATGCGCTGCAACTTCTTCTTCTCCAAATCACTTGCGCAGTTTCTCTTTGCATCAGCAATGGCCTGACCTAGATCATCAACGGGCTCATCGATGTCTCTTCTTCAGCTTCTTCCGCATTGCCGCTCAGCTTCTTCCCGCATTCTTGGCTCAGCTTCTTCCCCATTGTTGTATCATCGTATTCAGGGAACCCATGGCCAGGATAGCTGTCGTCGTCCTCTTCTTCTTCATTGTCTTCCATCATAACCCCTCTTTCTCCGTGCTTGGTCCAAACATTATAGTGGGGCATGAAACCGGACTCAAACAGGTGGACGTGAATGGTTCTTGACATAGAGTAATTGCGACCATTCTTACAGCCAGCACATGGACAAGGCATAAAACCATCCGCCCGCTTGTTTGCCTCAGCCGCAAGCAGAAAAGTATGCACGCCCTCAACGAACTGGGGAGAGCATCGGTCATCGTACATCCATTGCCGGCTCATCTTCATTACACAACACCGAATAGACCAAATTAATACAAGTTCATACATAAAGTTCATACAACACTTAAATGCAACAAACAAATAACTCTCTAGCTAAAGCATTTAAATGCAACAACAAATGCGATCAAGATCGCAACTAAGGTAACAATTGATCCAACAGCATAATGATACCAAGCCTCACTATCGATGGCATATTTTCTAATCTTTCTAATCTTCAAGCGCATTTTCTCCATCTTGATCTTGTGATCATCGATTTACATCGGCAACATGAAACTCCAATTCCATCTTCTCCCCTCAATTCTTTTCAATTTTTCTTTCAAGTACTCGTTTTTCTTTCAACTAAATTTAACCTCTCGACAATAGGGTCGGTTGGAATTTCCGGTTCACATACCTCCTAGATAAAAATATCTATGTCAACTTGATGGGCATAATTTGTCATAAACACGAAATGCAACAAATAGTTTTAAAAGAGAATATACCACATCAGAATCATAACAAGGACGAGAGCCGACGGGGACGGATATCAAAACCATGGCACTATGTATAACAAACAACGTACGGGTAAGATAATTATACGAGTAACTATATATCCAAATCACACAAACATCAATTTTTATATAAAATTTCATGAACAAGAGGCTCACCACAAGGTGGTGCCATGACAGGGACGGTGCGGGCGATCGACGGTGGCTACGACGGAGATTTAGAAGGCACTAAGTAAACCACACCTACATATGCAAACTAAGTGTTATTTTGACCTCAAATTGCATATAAATCAAATACTACCACATATAATTCCTCCCAAATTACTAAAACCACAATTAATCACTATATAAACCAATGCAAGAACTAATCTAGCAATGAGAGATGAAAGGACAAACTTGCTAACCTTGGTGATCACTTGAATGGATGGGGGCCTGCAAATCTTGACAAATTTGGGGCAAATTTTGTGATGAACTCGAGAGGAAGAAGGGAAGAACAGAGGAGAGGGAGAGGGGAAAGGGGGAAGAACAGAGTGCGGGTGGACGAAGGGTTTATATAGGACGACCTTTAGTATCGGTTCGTGCCACGAACCGGTACTAAAGGTGCTGGAAGGGCCCCACTCTGACAACATCCTGCCACCACTTTCTTTAGTACCGGTTCGTGGCACGAACCGGTGCTAAAGGTTTGCCACGAACCGGTACTAAAGAGCTCCTCCCGCCTAGCCGTTGGAACCGGCACTAATGGACACATTAGTGCCGGTTCTGTTACAAACCGGGACTAATGTGTCTCACATTTGACCCTTTTTCTACTAGTGCGGGCGGGGACGACGCGGAGAATCTTCTGGATCACGCGCACCTCGTCGACGTTGTCCCCCAGCGTGCGCAGCTGGTTGACAAGGGCGGTGATCCGCATGCTGAAGGAGTCGAGAGTCTCACTGTCGCGGAAGGTGATCTGTTCAAACTCCGCGCGTAGTCGTTGCGCGGTCGCCTCGCGCACACGGTGCACCCCCATGCGCATGACCTTGATCGTGTCCCAGGCCTCCTTCGCCGTCTCCTTGATGACGAGGACGCCGAGCATCTCCGGGGGGACGGCCCGGAACAGAACGCCGAGCGCTGTCTTGTCATCACGCACGTGTTGTGCGTTGCCTTGGATCGCGTCCCAGAGCCCCCAGGACTCCAGGTGCACCTTCATCACGAGAGACCACTCATGTAGTTCGACGTCGTGAGCGTCGGGAACGTGGTGCCCGCGCTGGGCACGAGCGGCACGCGCTCCGTGGCCACCGCCTGATGGATCACCACTTGCCGCTCCCTCCTGACGCGGCTTCGACCACGACTACGTCCTCATGAGGGAGTGCGCGAACGGCTCCCATCCCCGCCGTCGTTGCGGGGTGCCGCCGCCGTCTGGTCCGGCTGAACTCCGGTGTCAACCATGACGTCAGGATCGCTGGAAACAGGCTCTGATGCCAATTGTCAGAGTCGCACAATCCCTCTCGCAGCTCGCTGATCACAAAGAGGAGAGACAAGGTGTTTTTTTGCGTCACGTTCAATCGTTGTGACTTTTCTGTTTTTCCTCTCGTCTACTTATTCTGTTACAGAAAGCAAGGAGTAGCCCGGTCCTAGCGCCACGATCCCTAAACCTCGCGCCATCCCATGAGTGGGTATCGTGGCTGACCACCCCAATCGATCTGGCAACGATCGTGCCCAGATCGCCTACATGCGCGGCTCGCACAAACGGCTCGCGAGCTCCTGCGCCTAGCTACGTTATTTTCTGACGAAAAACAAATTAACTGAAGAAAAGCTACAACGACTAGATTAGCTAACAATGTCTCTTCCCCAATGGTCAGCACATTGTGTTCTCCGTCGTCGGAGTTTTGCGTCGCCGCACCGGACTGCAGCCACCTCTCCGCGCGTCTCTGTCTTTCTCCCTCCTCCTAACCAAATCCCATTCCATAGGCATAGGTTTTGCGAGGCAGTGCATCCACGTAGTTCGCTCAATCGAATCCCCTGAACTTGGCACATGTGATTTTTGTTCATTTTTGTATCAATTTTTGGCGTTCTTTTACAATGAGCGAGCTTCTGATTAGTCATGGGAAAGGAGGTTTGTGAGGATCGAGGGCTTGAATTTTTTTGCTGGCTTCTGGTAAGCGCTTTCGATTCAGCAATGTATATCTTCTGTGTCCATTGCGGCAGCAGGTGCTTGTGTTTGTGCTAGCATGGGGGGGCACGCCCAATCTTCTGTCAGTTATCAGTATTATGTGGAAAAAATTGTTAACATTCATTTTCAGTCTGAATAGAGTACTTTTAGTATCCATGAAATCAGTTATTAAGAGCAGAGCTACAGTGAGCAGTTAGTTTTGTACTTCCCCCTTCATAAATATAAGTCTTTTTAGAGTTTTCACTATGGACTACATACGGAGCTAAACTAGTGAATCTATACTCTAAAATATGTCTATATACATTCGTATGTAGTCCGCATTAAAATCTTTAAAAATACTTATATTAGGAACGGAGGGAGTACATCCATGAGATGGAGCATTTTTTACCTAAAATGTTGTTCTAAGCCCGAGCTCATATGAGCTCAGGTGAACAGTAAAATAAAAAAGGAAAAAGATCCAAAACATTTTGATTTTTTTTGTGTGAAGCATTGACAAAAGTTTTGTTGGCTTGGAAAATTTCATGACCATACGACATTCACATAAATCATAGCAAAAAAAACATAACCAATGCTTCAAAATGCGTTTGATTTTGTTTTTCTTTTTGCCACGATTTCCACAGATATTATATGGTGATAAAATTTTGCAAGGAACTTACTATTCACCCAAGCTTATATGAGCTCGGGATTAGAACAATCGCGTCCTATTTTTTACTTCTTATTGCGAGTCATCAGCTTGTTTTACATTTTTGCTACAACAGTATTGTTTTTCCCTCTATTAAGAGCATCTACAGCCGATCGCCTCAAACCTGCCTCATGCTCGAGCGGGCCGCCCGGTCACTATCTTGTCACAATTTTTTGACCCAGACGGGCCCCTCAAACGACCATCAAACGATCCGGGCTGACCGGCACCCCCATATCCAGCCCAAATATGGGGCGGATATGGGCGCTCCCGGGCACGCCCGGACACGTCGGACCCAGCCCACGCTGGCCCACCTAACCCCACATAAAATCCTCCCCATCCGCTCGCCCCCTAACCACGACCCCGACGCAACGATGCAGATCAAGGTGTTGACCCGGTGGCGATGGAGATCATGACGATGCTTTGGCGATGAAGATCAAAAGTACAAGATGATGATGGCCATATCATGTCACATATCTTGATTGCATGTGATGTTATCATTTATGCATCTTATTTTGCTTAGAACGACGGCAGCATTATAAGATGATCCCATCACTAAATTTCAAAATAAAAGTGTTCTCCCCGAGTATGAACCGTTGCTAAAGTTCGTCGTTTTGAAGCACCTCGTGATGATCGGGTGTGATAGACTTTACGTTCACATACAACGGGTGTAAGCCAGTTTTGCACAAGCAGAATACTTGGGTTAAACTTGACGAGCCTAGCATGTACAGACATGGTCTCAGGACACTGAAGACCAAAAGGCCGAACATGGGTCGTATAGTAGATATGATCAACATAGAGATGTTCACCATTGATGACTACCCCATCTCACGTGATGATCCGACATGGTTTAGTTGATTTGGATCATGTATCACTTAGATAACTTGAGAGATGTTAATTTAAGTGGGAGTTTATTAGTAATTTTATTAATTAAACTTAATTTATCATGAATTTAGTCTTAATAGTTTTTGCATATCTATGTTATAGATCAATGGTCCGTGCTACCGTTCCCTTGAATTTTAATGCATTCCTAGAGAAAGCTAAGTTGAAAGATGATGGTAGCAACTACACAGACTATGTCTGTAATTTGAGGATTATCCTCATTGCTACATAGAAGAATTATGCCCTTGATGCACCGCTAGATGACAGGCCTGCTGCAGGAGCTACTGCAGATGTTATGAACGTCTGGCGGGCTCGATCTGATGACTACTCAATAGTTCAGTTTGCCATGCTTTACGTCTTAGAACCGGGACTTCAAAGACGTTTTGAACGCCACGGAGCATGTGAGATGTTCCAAGAGCTGAAGTTGATATTTCAAGCTAATGCCCGGGTTAAGAGGTATGAAGTCTCCGACAAGTTTTATAACTGCAAGATGGAGGAGAACATTTATGTCAGTGAACACATACTCAAAATGTTTGGGTATCATAACCACTGGACTCAGTTGGGAATTAATCTTCCAGTTGAGACTGTTATTGGCAGAGTTCTTCAGTCACTGCCACCAAGCTACGGAGGCTTTGTGATGAACTATAATATGCAAGGGATGACGAAAACGATTCCCGAGCTCTTCGCGATGCTGAAATTGGCGGAGGTAGAAATCAAGAAAGAGTATCAAGTGTTGATGATTAACAAGACCACTAGTTTCAAGAAAAAGGGCAAAGGAAAGAAAGGGAACTTCAAGAAGAATGACAAGCAAGTTTCCACTCCCGCGAAGAACCCAAAGTGGGACCCAAGCCTGAAACTGAGTGCTTCTATTGCAAAGAAAATGGTCACTGGAAGCAGAACTGCCCCAAATACTTGGCGGATAAGAAGGATGGAAAAGTGAACAAAGGTATATTTGATATACATGTTATTGATGTGTTCCTTACTAATTCGTGTAGTAGCGTCTGGGTATTTGATACTGGTTTGGTTGCACATATTTGTAACTCGAAACAGGAGTTGCGGAATAAACGAAGATTGGCTAAGGACGAGGTGACGATGCGCATCGAGAATGGTTTCAAGGTTGATGTGATCGCCGTCAGCACGCTACCTCTACATCTACCTTCGGGATTAGTTTTGGACCTCAATAATTGTTATTTGGTGCTATATGGATCTTGTTTAATGCGAGACGATTATTCATTGAAGTAAGAGAATAACGGTTGTTCTATTTATATGAGTAATATCTTTTATGGTCATGCACCTTTGATGAATGATCTATTCTTGTTGAAACTCGATCATAGTGATAGGCATATTTATAATATTGATGCCAAAAGATGCAAAGTTGATAATGATAGTGCAACATACTTGTGGCACTGCCGTTTAGGTCATATTTATTGGTATAAAGCGCATGAAGAAACTCCATGCGGATGGACTTTTGGAATCACTTGATTATGAATCATTTGATACTTACGAATCATGCATCATGGGTAAGATGACTAAAACTCCGTTCTCCGGAACAATGGAGCGAGATAATGACTTATTGGAAATAATACATACCGATGTATGTGGTCCAATGAGTGTTGAGGCACGCGGCGGGTATTGTTATTTTCTGACCTTCACAGATGATTCGAGTAGGTAGGGATATATCTATTTGATGAAACACAAGTCTGAAACATTTGAAAAGTTCAAAGAATTTCAGAGTGAAGTGAAGAATCATCGTAACAAGAAAATAATTTTGAAGAGAGAAAATAGAAGAATATGCAGGTCATTTGTTTCAATTGAATGATGTTGCTTGAGTGAAACGCACGCCGCTTCTTCTCACACCGTGACTGAATAGGCTAGCTGATAACTATTTAATCAATGCACAATATTTTAGTATCACATTTTGAACGAATTCAATATTTGCGTGATTGTCCAGTATTCCATATCAGTTACACTCTCACATTGACCATTGAAAACTATCTCTTGGATAATCAATTATGATATCCTTATTCTTAGCTTTTCATCCAGTTTCTACCTTCTAGACTAGATATATGTTAGTGCATTGTCGTGACATTACCATTTTTTATTTTAGTTTGGGTTTCTGCTTTGTGATCCTTGCTTACCGTGTTTGATCACATTTGTGAGTTCTATTGTCACCAACTCCTTTTGGAATACTCTAACCACAGTTTATAGTGGTGTTGTTGTTGTTCCCCGCAAAAAAGACAGTTTATGTTGTCCATGGAAGCTGAGCTCGTGAAACCAAAATGAGGAGGAAAGGAAAGATAGGAGCCTAGGTTTTATGTTGATGGTGGCATCTATGTTCATAGCTAGAGATCTGCATGGAAAATTTCTTGTGCCACATGCCATGTCACTTAGTGATGCAAGCGGGGTGGGCTTGTGGATAATAGCATAGTATAAATATATGTTAATTTTATAGTAGTGATGAGCTAATTGATAGTTTCATGGCATGAAGCGGGATGCTGCTTGCATAGTCAAGACCTCGCGTTGAAAGATATCACTAAAAGCACAATTATCATTGTAAAGAAATACTATCTTGCGCAAATATTTCCATGACATGCTTATAGAATAATATGGAAATGTGTTCACCTAGGAGATGATGGGTAAAATTTTATAACCAAATAATGCAATACTTTAGCTTACTCCATGGCAACGCCTTATAATCATTATGTGATTGCTGGTACATAAGGAAGAAATTTTTTATGTACTGACTCGAGTACAATGAGATGGAGATGCACCCAAGATTTCTGACGTTGTATGAATATTTAATTGCGTCTTTGCTCTTTATATGTGATGCTAAATTATATCATTTTTGAATATTGTGGATTCTACTATTATTATGATATATTTACTTTACTTCCTCCATCCATATATACATGGCCTGATATGATTATTTCATGTTCTACTCTAATCTCTACTTGGATTGTTTCATGTTGGGAGAGCGATGGGAGGCCATTCCAGAGGATTGTGTGGCAGAATCGATTGTCTGCGCCAACTGCAACTTAAACAATATATGGTATTTCATATTCTTGGTCATGTGTAGGGTACGTGGTCAGGGTTAGTATTTGTATGAACTCTTGGTGATAAAGTGTTTTGTATCTCAAACAAATATCATCGTTGTACACACAAAAAATCATTGTATTCCATGAGTTATGAGACATGAATCTCTTCTAATGATGGTTGTTGAGCTCTATATTTGTTTTGATATAATTTTGAGTTTGCTTATTGGTAGCTGGTGTTACAGCATGCACTTTAGTAAGGAAGATCACTAATCTGTTTGTGGTTTCCACAGTTAGTTGTGTGTTATCACAGAAATGTTAGATTGGCATAATCACATTATATCCTAACAAAGTTCCATGAATTCTTTGGATTGCTAAATATGTCCAATAGGTCCATACCACGTTGCATGCGAGCAGGGGAATGACAAGGCACTCGACCCAATCTATCTAATAGTATGCCTTAGTAGAACTATATAGGTTTCTTACACCCCTACTGTTTGTAGTGAACTTGATGTTGATATGTTGTCTTGGGCAACCATTGTGCTTTGCTTTGGAATGGATTAAATATTTATTCTTTGCCATGTGCTTGCAGATCAATTGGTTCATTGTCTAACTTAACTGTTTTTATTATATTCATGTTTTGTGATCGATGCGAACTACTTTTGCTTTGTGCTGAATTTTACGCCTTGTTGCTCTTAATTAGGATAAATACTTCTGTTTACCATGGGGCAACTAAACATGCTAGGCTTGCCTTCCTGACAACACATGCTTAGGCACAATCATTAGGACCCGGCACCACGCGCCAAAGCTTTTTGTCTTGAACTTCCTGTTGCGTGGCTGCGTTTTTTGGTTTGTTCCTGTCGAGTGGCTATTTCCTGTGGACTTATGAATGCATCGAAATTGATTCTGCCTTATAGTCTCATGCCGATATTAGGCACCACTATGTCTCGCTTCTATCACAACTAAATGTTTCTTCTTCACAGTGTTGTTATCCTGAATGAGTGTGATGTCGCTTGAAGCTACGTCGGTATTTTCCCAAAGAGGAAGGGATGATGCAGCACAACGGCGGTAGGTATTTCCCTCAGATATGAAACCAAGGTTATCGAACCAGTAGGAGAACCAAGCAACACAACGTAAACAGCCCCTGCACACAAATAACAAATCCTCGCAACCCGACATGTTAAAGGGGTTGTCAATCCCTTCCGGTGTACGGCGCCTCAAGATAGGCAAAGGACGTGAGGTAAATTTGTAGTAGATTGATAGATCGAACGCCAAATAAAATAAATAAGAATAAATTACAGCAAGGTATTTTTGTATTTTTGGTTTAATAGATCTGAAAATAAATGCTAGGAAAAAGTAGATCGCAAAGGCAAATATATGAGAAAGAAAACCCGGGGGCCGTAGGTTTCACTAGTGGCTTCTCTCGAGAAAAATAGCAAATGGTGGGTAAACAAATTACTATTGGGCAATTGATAGAAGTTCAAATAATCATGATGATGTCCAAGAAATGATCATTATATAGGCATCACGTCCAAGATTAGTAGACCGACTCCTGCCTGCATCTACTACTATTACTCCACACATCGACCGCTCTCCAGCATGCATCTAGTGTATTAAGTTCATGGAAAAATGGAGTAATGCAATAAGAATGATGACATGATGTAGACAAGATCCGTTTATCTATTGCGTAGATATAGATCTCATCGTTTTATCCTTAGTAGCAACGGTACATACGTGTCGGTTCCCTTTCTGTCACTGGGATCAAGCACCGTAAAATCGAATCCACTACAAAGCACCATTGCAAGATAAATAGATCAAGTTGGCCAAACAAAACCCAAATATCGGAGAAGAAATACGAGGCTATAAGAGATCATGCATATAAGATATCAATGAAACTCAAATAACTTTCATGGATATAAAAAGATATAACTGATCATAAACTCGAAGTTCATCAGATCCCAACAACCACATCGCAAAAGAGTTACATCATATGGATCTCCAAGAGACCATTGTATTGAGAATGCAGCAAGAGAGAGGAAGCCATCTAGCTACTAACTACGGACCCGAAGGTCTACAAAGAACTACTCACGCATCATCGGAGAGGCACCAATGGAGGTGGTGAACCCCATCCGAGATAATGTCTAGATTGGATCTGGTGGTTCTGGACTCTGCGGCGGCTGGATGAATATTTCGTCGATGCCATTAGGGTTTCTGGAATATTGGTGTATTTATAGAGTAAAGAGGCGGTCTGGGGGGGCACCAGAGGTGGGCACAACCCACCAGGGTGTGCCTGGGCCTCCTGGCGCGCCCTGGTGGGTTGTGCCTCCCTCGGGGCACCCCCCAGGCGCAGCCAGGGCCCATTACGTTCCTTCTGGTCCATAAAAATTCTCCGTGAAGTTTCGGGACATTTGGACTCCATCTGATATTGATTTCCTGCGATGTAAAAAAACATGCAGAAAACAACAACTGGCACTTGGCACTATGTCAATAGGTTAGTACCAAAAATGATACAAAATGACTATAAAATGACTATAAAACATCCAAGATTGATAATATAACAGCATGGAACAATCAAAAATTATAGATACATTGGAGACGTATCAGCATCCCCAAGCTTAACTCGTACTCGTCCTCGAGTAGGTAAGTGATAAAAACAGAATTTTTTATGTGGAATGTTGTCTATCATGTCATATCATATCCTTTCCTTCATAGCATGGACAATTGGACTTTTATGTGATTCAAAGCAATAGTCTAGTTTTGACATAATAATTTAGATACTCAAGCATATCAACAAGCAACCATGTCTTTCAAAATATCAACACTAAAATAAGTTATCCCTAGCCCATCATGCTCAAACATTGATCCATTCATGAAACACACTCGAATATTAGCTACACCCAATACTTAATTACGATCATATTGCCTCCTAGTTGGTGCTTTTTATGAGAGAACATGGAGACTCAAATCCAAAATAAAAATTGCATAAAGTAAAAGAGAGGCCCTTCGTAGAGGGAAGTTGGGACTTTTAGAGGTGCCAGAGCTCAAAGCGAAAAATTAGAGATAAAAACATTTTGGGAGGTGTATCCATCCCACCAACGAAAACGACTTAGAGTTCCCAACACTTTCCATGCTAGATATGCCATAGGCGGTTCCCAAACAGAAAATAAGTTCATTCCTTTTTCACCATACTTT
Organism: Aegilops longissima; assembly: GCA_021605205.1. Taxonomy (NCBI): domain Eukaryota; kingdom Viridiplantae; phylum Streptophyta; class Magnoliopsida; order Poales; family Poaceae; genus Aegilops; species Aegilops longissima. The sequence goes on along the minus strand of CM038680.1, from coordinate 37,807,067 downwards.
CACTTTCCATGGCTAACCGTATCCACGGGTGCCCTCCATACCAACACTTTCCAAGGAATTTATTATTTGACAACATAAAGTAAATTTATTTTTGCATTTCGGGACTGGGCATCCCTAAGACTTTTGTCTTACTCTCGTGCAATCACTGAAGGAAATATGCCCTAGAGGCAATAATAATGTTATTATTTATTTCCTTATATCATGATAAATGTTTATTATTCATGCTAGAATTGTATTAACCGGAAACATAATACATGTGTGAATACATAAACCTACAGAGTGTCACTAGTATGCCTCTACTTGACTAGCTCGTTAATCAAAGATGGTTATGTTTCCTAACCATGAACAAGGAGTTGTTATTTGATTAACGGGATCACATCATTGGTTGAATGATCTGATTGACATGACCCATTCCATTAGCATAGCACCTGATCGTATAGTTTGTTGCTAGTGCTTTTCTTCATGACTTATACATGTTCCTATGACTATGAGATTATGCAACTCCCGTTTGCCCGAGGAACACTTTGGATGCTACCAAAGCGTCACTGGCGAATCGGGTGATTATAAAGGTACATTACAGGTGTCTCCGAAGGTACATGTTGGGTTGGCGTATTTCGAGATTAGGATTTGTCACTCCGATTGTCGGAGAGGTATCTCTGGGCCCTCTCGGTAATGCTCATCACCTAAGCCTTGCAAGCATTGTAACTAATGAGTTAGTTATGAGATGATGTATTACGGAACGAGAAAAGAGACTTGCGAGAACGAGATTGAACTAGGTATTGGATACCGACGATCGAATCTCGGGCAAGTAACATACCGATGACAAAGGAACAACGATGTGGTTATGCGGTCGACCGATAAAGATCTTCGTAGAATATGTAGGAACCAATATGGGCATCCAGGTCCGCTATTGGTTATTGACCGAGAGGTGTCTCGGTCATGTCTACATAGTTCTCGAACCCGTAGGGTCCGCACGCTTAACGTTTCGATGGCAGTTACTATGAGTTTTATGATGTTGATGTACGAAGGTTGTTCGAGTCCGGATGAGATCATGGACATGACGAGGAGTCTCGAAATGGTCGAGACATAAAGATTGATATATTGAAGCCTATGTTTGGACTCCGGAATCACTCCGGGTGAAATTGGGAATTTTACCGGAGTACCGGGGGGTTACCGGAACCTCCCGGGGGGTCAATGGGCCTTGATGGGCCTTAGTGGGAAAGAGAAAAGGGGGCCCTATAGCTGGCCGCAGCCTTCCCCCCTTCCCTAGTCCTATTAGGATTAGGAGAAGGGGGTGGCGCCCCCTCTCTCCCTCTCCCCTTGGTCAAACCCTAGTTGGACTAGGATTTGGGGGGGGAATCCTACTCCTAGTAGGAGTAGGACACCCCTGGTGCGCCTCCCTCCTGGCCGGCCAGCCCCTCCCCTTCCCTCCTTTATATACTGGGGCAGGGGCACCCCATGACACACAAGTTGATCGATTAGATCGTTCCTTAGCCGTGTGCGGTGCCCCCTTCCACCAGATTACACCTCGATCATACCGTAGCGGAGCTTAGGCGAAGCCCTGCGTCGGTGGAACATCATCATCGTCACCACGCCGTCGTGCTGACGAAACTCTCCCTCAACACTCGGCTGGATCGGAGTTCGAGGGACGTCATCGAGCTGAACGTGTGCAGAACTCGGAGGTGCCGTACGTTCGGTACTTGGATCGGTTGGATCGGGAAGAAGTACGACTACATCAACCGCGTTGTTATAACGCTTCCGCTTTCGGTCTACGAGGGTACGTGGACGGATACTCTATACTCTCGTTGCTATGCCATCACCATGGTCTTGCGTGATCGTAGGAAAATTTTTGAAATTACTACGTTCCCCAACAGTGGCATCCGAGCCAGGTTTTATGCGTTGATGTCATGTGCACGAGTAGAACACAAGTGAGTTGTGGACGATACAAGTCATACTGCCTACCAGCATGTCATACTTTGGTTCAGCGGCATTGTGAGATGAAGCGGCCGGACCGACATTACGCCAGACGCTTACGCGAGACTGGTTTCACCGCCCGAGCACTCGTTGCTTAAAGGTGACCGGCGGGTGTCTGTCTCTCTCACTTTAGTTGAATCGAGTGTGGCTACGCCCGGTCCTTGAGAAGGTTAAAACGGAGTCTATTTGACGAAGTATCGTTGTGGTTTTGATGCGTAGGTAAGAACGGTTCTTGCTCAGCCCGTAGCAGCCACGTAAAACTTGCAACAACAAAGTAGAGGACGTCTAACTTGTTTTTGCAGGGCATGTTGTGATGTGATATGGTCAAGACGTGATGCTATATTTTATTGTATGAGATGATCATGTTTTGTAACCGAGTTATCGGCAACTGGCAGGAGCCATATGGTTGTCGCTTTATTGTATGAAATGCAAACGCCATGTAATTGCTTTACTTTATCACTAAGCGGTAGCGATAGTCGTAGAAGCAATAGTTGGCGAGACGACAACGATGCTACGATGGAGATCAAGGTGTCGCGCCGGTGACGATGGTGATCATGACGGTGCTTCGGAGATGGAGATCACAAGCACAAGATGATGATGGCCATATCATATCACTTATATTGATTGCATGTGATGTTAATCCTTTATGCATCTTATTTTGCTTTGATTGACGGTAGCATTATAAGATGATCCCTTACTAAATTATCAAGAAGTGTTCTCCCTGAGTATGCACCGTTGCGAAAGTTCTTCGTGCTGAGACACCACGTGATGATCGGGTGTGATAGGCTCTACGTTCAAATACAACGGGTGCAAAACAGTTGCACACGCAGAATACTCAGGTTATACTTGACGAGCTATGCATATAAGATATGACCTCGGAACACGGAGACCGAAAGGTCGAGCGTGAATCATATAGTAGATATGATCAACATATTGATGTTCACCATTGAAACTACTCCATCACACGTGATGATCGGTCATGGTGTAGTTGATATGGATCACGCAATCACTTAGAGAATTGGAGGGATATTTTTCTAAGTGGGAGTTCTTAAGTAATATGATTAATTGAACTTTAATTTATCATGAACTTAGTCCTGGTAGTATTTTGCAAATTATGTTGTAGATCAATAGCTCGCGTTGTTGCTTCCCTATGTTTTTATATGTGTTCCTAGAGAAAATTGTATTGAAAGATGTTAGTAGCAATGATGCGGATTGGATCCGTGATCTGAGGTTTATCCTCATTGCTGCGCAGAAGAATTATGTCCTTAATGCACCGCTAGGTGACAGACCTATTGCAGGAGCAGATGCAGACGTTATGAGCGTTTGGCTAGCTCAATATGATGACTACTTGATAGTTTAGTGCACCATGCTTAACGGCTTAGAATCGGGACTTCAAAGGCGTTTTGAGCGTCATGGACCATATGAGATGTTCCAGGAATTGAAGTTAATATTTCAAGCAAATACCGAGTTGAGAGATATGAAGTCTCCAACAAGTTCTATAGCTAAAAGATGGAGGAGAATCGCTCAACTAGTGAGCATGTGCTCAGATTGTCTGAGTACTTCAATCGCTTGAATCAAGTGGGAGTTAATCTTCCAGATAAGATAGTGATTGACAGAATTCTCTAGTCACCATCACTAAAGTTACTAGAACTTCGTGATGAACTATAATATGCAAGGGATGACGAAAACAATTCCCAAGCTCTTCGCGATGCTAAAATCGCGAAGGTAGAAATCAAGAAAAACATCAAGTGTTGATGGTTGACGAGACCACTAGTCTCAAGAAAAGGGCAAAGGGAAGAAGGGAACTTCAAGGAAAGCGGCAAGCAAGTTGCTGCTCGAGTGAAGAAGCCCAAGTCTAGACCTAAGCACGAGACTAAGTGCTTTTGCTGCAATGGAACTGGTCCTCGGAAGCGGAACTACCCCAAGTATTTGGCGGATAAGAAGGATGGCAAAGTGAACAAAGGTATATTTGATATACAGATTATTGATGTGTATTTTACTAGTGTTCATAGCAACCCCTCAGTATTTGATACTGGTTCGGTTGCTAAGAGTAGTAACTTCAAGCAGGAGTTTCAGAATGAACAGAAACTAGTTGAAGGGAAGTGACGATGAGTGTTGGAAGTAGTTCCAAGATTGATATGATCATCATCTCACACTCCCTATACTTTCGGGATTAGTGTGGAACCTAAATAAGTGTTATTTGGTGTTGAGCATAAATATGATTTGATCATGTTTATTGCAATACGTTATTCATTTAAGTAAGAGAATAAATTATTGTTCTGTTTACATGAATAAAACCTTATATGGTTACACACTCAATGAAAATGGTTCATTGGATCTCGATCATAGTGATACACATATTCATAATATTGAAACCAAAAGATGCAAAGTTAATAATGATAGTGCAACTTATTTGTGGCACTCGCCGTTTAGGTCATATTGGTGTAAAGCGATGAAGAAAACTCCATCTTGATGGACTTTTGGAATCACTTGATTATGAATCATTTGATGCTTGCGAACCATGCCTTTTGGGCAAGATGACTAAAACTCCGTTCTCGGAACAATGGAACAAGCTCTTGACTTATTGGAAATAATACATACCGATGTATGCGATCCAATGAATGTTGATGCTCGTGGCAAGTATCGTTATTTTTCGACCTTCACAAGATGATTTGAGTAGATATGGGTATATCTACTTGATGAAACATAAGTCTGAAATAGTTGAAAGGTTCAAAGAATTTCAGAGTGAAGTGGAAAATCATCGCAACAAGAAAATAAAGTTTCTGCGATCTGATCGTGGAGATGAATATTTGAGTTACGAGTTTGGTCTTCAATGAAAACAATGTGGAATAGTTTTCACAGCTCACGCCACATGGAACACCACAACATTATGGTGTGTCCGAACGTCGTAACCGTACTTTATTTTGATATGGTGCGATCTATGATGTATCTTACCGATTTACCACTATCGTTTTGGGGTTATGCATTAAAGACAGCTGCATTCACGTTTAATAGGGCACCATCTAAATCCTTTGAGATGACACCGTATGAACTATGGTTTAGCGATAAACCTAAGCTGTCGTTTCTTAAAGTTTGAGTTGTGATACTTATGTGAAAAAATTTTCACCGATAAGCTCGAACCCAAATCGAATCGTCTTCATAGAATACCCAAAGGTAACTATTGGGTACACCTTCTATCACAGATCCGAAAGCAAGATATTTGTTGCTAAGATGGATCCTTTCTAGAGAAGAAGTTTCTCTCGAAAGAAGTGAGTGGGAGGAAAGTAGAACTTGATGAGGTAATTGTACCTTCTCCCTTATTGGAAAGTAGTTCATCACAGGAATCAGTTCGGTGATTCCTACACCAATTAGTGAGGAAGTTAATGATGATGATCATGAAACTTCAGATCAAGTTGCTACCAAACCTCGTAGGTCTTCGAGTAAGATCCGCACCGTGTGGTACGGTAATCCTATTCTAGAAGTCATGTTACTAGACCATGATGAACCTACGAACTATGAGGAAGCGATGATGAGCCCAGATTCATGAAATGGTTTGAGACCATGAAATCTGAGATGGGATCCATATATGAGAACAAAGTGTGGACTTTGATGGAGTTGCCGATGATCGGCAAGCCATATTATATAAATGGATCTTCAAGAGGAAGACAGATGCTGATAGTAGTATTACTATCTACAAAGCTCGACTTGTCGCAGAAAGGTTTTCGACAAGTTCAAGGTGTTGACTACAATGAGATTTACTCAAGCTGTAGCGATGCTTATGTCTGTCCGAATCATGTTAGCAATCGCCACATTTTATGAAATCTGGCAAATGGATGTCAAAAATACATTCTTTAATGGATTTATTAAAGAAGAGTTGTATATGATGCAACCAGAAGGTTTTGTCAATCCTAAAGGAGCTAACAAAATGTGCAAGCTCCAGCGATCCATCTATGGACTGGTGCAAGCATCTCGGAGTTGGAATAAACGCTTTGATAGTGTGATCAAAGCATATAGTTTTATCTGAGACTTGCGGTGAAGCCTGTATTTACAAGAAAGTGAGTGGGAGCACTACAGCATTTCGATAAGTATATGTGAATGACATATTGTAGATCGGAAATAATGTAGAATTATTCTCGCAAAGCATAAAGGAGTGTTTCAAAGGAGTTTTTCAAAGAAAGACCTCGGTGAAGCTGCTTACATATTGAGCATTAAGATCTATAGAGATAGATCAAGGCGCTTGATAAGTTTTTCAATGAGTACATACCTTGACAAGATTTTGAAGTAGTTCAAAATGGAACATCAAAGAAAGAGTTCTTGCCTGTGTTACAAAGGTGTGAAATTGAGTAAGACTCAAAACCCGGCCACGGCAGAAGATAGAAAGAGAATGAAAGTCATTTCCTATGCCTTGGCCATAGGTTCTATAAAGTATGCCATGCTGTGTACCAGATCTATTGTATACCCTGCACTGAGTTTGGCAAGGAGTACAATAGTGATCTAAAGTAGATCGATGGACAGCGGTCGAAATTATCCTTAGTAGAATAAGGATATGTTTCTCGATTATGGACGTGAAAAAAAGTTCGTCGTAAAGGGTTACGTCGATACAAGTTTTGGCACTGATCTAGATGACTCTAAATCTCGGTCTAGATACATATTGAAAGTGGGAGCAATTAGCTATAGTAGCTCCGTGCAGAACATTGTTGACATATAGATTTGCAAAATACATACGGATCTGAATGTGGCAGACCCGTTGACTAAACTTCTCTCACAAAGCAAAACATGATCACACCTTAGTACTCTTTGGGTGTTAATCACATAGCGATGTGAACTAGATTACTGAATCTAGTAAACCCTTTGGGTCTTGGTCACATGGCGATGTGAATTATGGGTGTTAATCACATGATGATGTGAACTATCGATGTTAATCACATGGTGATGTGATCTAGATTATTGACTCTAGTGCAAGTGGGAGACTGAAGGAAATATGCCCTAGAGGCAATAATAATGTTATTATTTATTTCCTTATATCATGATAAATGTTTATTATTCATGCTAGAATTGTATTAACCGGAAACATAATACATGTGTGAATACATAAACCTACAGAGTGTCACTAGTATGCCTCTACTTGACTAGCTCGTTAATCAAAGATGGTTATGTTTCCTAACCATGAACAAGGAGTTGTTATTTGATTAACGGGATCACATCATTGGTTGAATGATCTGATTGACATGACCCATTCCATTAGCATAGCACCTGATCGTATAGTTTGTTGCTAGTGCTTTTCTTCATGACTTATACATGTTCCTATGACTATGAGATTATGCAACTCCCGTTTGCCGAGGAACACTTTGGATGCTACCAAGCGTCCTGGCGAATCGGGTGATTATAAAGGTACATTACAGGTGTCTCCGAAGGTACATGTTGGGTTGGCGTATTTCGAGATTAGGATTTGTCACTCCGATTGTCGGAGAGGTATCTCTGGGCCCTCTCGGTAATGCTCATCACCTAAGCCTTGCAAGCATTGTAACTAATGAGTTAGTTATGAGATGATGTATTACGGAACGAGAAAAGAGACTTGCCAGTAACGAGATTGAACTAGGTATTGGATACCGACGATCGAATCTCGGGCAAGTAACGTACCGATGACAAAGGGAACAACGTATGTGGTTATGCGGTCTGACCGATAAAGATCTTCGTAGAATATGTAGGAACCAATATGGGCATCCAGGTCCCGCTATTGGTTATTGACCAGAGAGGTGTCTCGGTCATGTCTACATAGTTCTCGAACCCGTAGGGTCCGCACGCTTAACGCTTCGATGGCAGTTACTATGAGTTTTATGATGTTGATGTACGAAGGTTGTTCGAGTCCCGGATGAGATCATGGACATGACGAGGAGTCTCGAAATGGTCGAGACATAAAGATTGATATATTGGAAGCCTATGTTTGGACTCGGAATCACTCCGGGTGAAATTGGGAATTTTACCGAGTACAGGGGTTACGGAACCTCCGGGGTCAATGGGCCTTGATGGGCCTTAGTGGGAAAGAGAAAAGGGGCCCTATAGCTGGCGCAGCCTTCCCCTTCCCTAGTCCTATTAGGATTAGGAGAAGGGGTGGCCTCTCTCCCTCTCCCTTGGTCAAACCCTAGTTGGACTAGGATTTGGGGGAATCCTACTCCTAGTAGGAGTAGGACACCCCGTGCGCCTCCCTCTGGCGGCCAGCCCTCCCTTCCCTCCTTTATATACAGGGCAGGGGCACCCCATGACACACAAGTTGATCGATTAGATCGTTCCTTAGCCGTGCGGTGCCCCTTCCACCAGATTACACCTCGATCATACCGTGGCGGAGCTTAGGCGAAGCCCTGCGTCGGTGGAACATCATCATCGTCACCACGCCGTCGTCTTGTGAAACTCTCCCTCAACACTCGGCTGGATCGGAGTTCGAGGGACGTCATCGAGCTGAGCGTGTGCAGAACTCGGAGGTGCCGTCGTTCGGTACTTGGATCGGTTGGATCGGGAAGAAGTACGACTACATCAACCGCGTTGTTATAACGCTTCGCTTTCGGTCTACGAGGGTACGTGGACGGATACTCTATACTCTCGTTGCTATGCCATCACCATGGTCTTGCGTGATCGTAGGAAAATTTTTGAAATTACTACGTTCTCCAACAATCACAAGTGAATAAACACTCATCGTGAGAATAACAGATCCAGCATGGAAAATATTAGCCACCCTCACCGCTCCGCGAGCGAAACAAACACACAAAAGAGAAGTTTATTTTGAAAATTAGAGATGGCACATGCAAATTTGCTTAGAACGGCAAAAGAATACCGCATATAGGTAGATATAGTGGACTCATGTGGCAAAACTGGTTTAAAGGATTTTGGATGCACAAGTAGAGATCATACTTGGTGCAAAATGAAGGCTAGCAAAAGATTGAGAAGCGACCAACCAAGAAGATAATCTCATAAGCAAGCATTAAGCATAAATAACACCGAATAATGCACCACAAGTAGGATATAATTTCATTGCATGATTATTGACTTTCGTACTTGCATAGGGAATCACAAACCTTAACACCAATATTCTTACTAAAGCATAATTACTCATCAACATAACTCACATATCACATCATCATATCTCAAAACTATTACTAAGAACCAAGTTTATTTTGTCCAATGATCTTCATGAAAGTTTTTATTATATCCTTCTTGGATATCTATCACTTTGGGACTAATTTTCATGTGTTGCTTGTCATAAGCTCAAACAAATATAAGTGAAGATCATGAGCATAATTTTCTTTCTCTCAAAATAATTTAAGTGAAGCAAGAGAGAATTTCTTGAAAATTTTACTAACTCTCAAATAAATCTAAGTGAAGCAAGAGAGCATTTCTTCAAAAATACTAAGCACACTGTGCTCAAAAGGATATAAGTGAAGCACTAGAGCAAGTGCATAGCTCATAAAAAATTTTAGTGAAGCATAGAGATCAATTCTAACAAGTCATGATATAATTTTGGCTCTCCCAAATAGGTGTGTCCAGCAAGGGATCAAGACTTAAAATACAAAATAAGACAAGCAAAGACTCATATCATACAATACGCTCCAAGCAAAACACATATCATGTGATGAATAAAAATATAGCTTTAAGTAAAATACCGATAGTTGTTGGAAGAAAGTGGGGATGCCACTCGGGGGCATCCCCAAGCTTAGTTGGTTGCTCATTTTTGGATAATAGCATGAGATGTCGGGGCATCCCCAAGCTTAGGCTCTTCTATCCTTCCTTTATCCATCGTAAGATAACCCAAAACTTGAAAACTTCAATCACACAAAACTCAGCAAAACCTTCGTGAGATCCGTTAGTGTAAGAAAAATAAATCACTACTATAAGTGTTGTATCAAACCAATTATTATTTTGTTTTTGTATTATATATAATGTATTCCAACTTTTCTATGGCAAAAACTCATCAAAGAAAACCATAGTGCCATCAAAGCACACAGCACAAAGAAAACAGAATCTGTCAAAACAGAACAGTCTGTAGCAATCTGACTATTTCAAAAACTTTTGGAACTCCAAAAGTTCTACCAAATTAGGACGGCCAGGGTAATTTGTATATTAATCTTATTCAAAAATAATCATGGCAAAAGCACTTTTCTGTGATTTATGAAAATTATTTTCATGAGTGCATAAGTTTCTGTTTTTCAGCAAGATCAAACAACTATCACCCAAGAAGATCCTAAAGGCTTTACTTGGCACAAACACTAATTAAAACACAAAAAACACAATCTAACAGTAGTATAATTGTGCTAACACTCAAGAACAGAAAGCAAAAATAAAAAATAAAATTTATTCATTGGGTTGCCTCCTAACAAGCACTATAGTTTTACGCCCTTAGCTAGGCATAAAGAAATGACCTAAGTTTTGTCTTCCGAAGTTTTGGCAACTTTTGTAAGGGTTTTCTCAAACCAGGGAGGCTCTTTACACGTCCCTAAATTCTCCGGAAAAGAAACCATCCTAAGATCCAAAATATCCAATCGCTTGTTGCAAAGAGTAATCAGAGTATTCGTGCGATTAATACTACCATTGAGATGTTTGAGGGGTTCATTATATTTCTGTATTTCAATCATATGTTTATGCAAATCACCAAGTTTGTCCAACATTTGAACTCCCTCAGGGGTGAAAGAAAACCCCTTCTTTTGAGGTGGAATTCCCAAAATTCCTTCTAAAATTTGATAGGCAGCATTAGCATCAAGCTCAATAAAATTTCCTTTAGCGGCAAAATCTAGGAGTTGTCTATGATGCAAAGCCAATCCTATGTAAAAATTACGAAGAAAAACCTTAGTGTCCCCCTTTAAGTTGGAAATGCGATACGATTCCATAAGCCTACACCAGGCATCTTTCAAATTTTCTCCTTGTCTTTGCTTGAAGTAAAGGACTTCAAAATCTAGTGACAAAGGAGGAGTTGGGACGCTAGCCATCAAGACTAGAAAGCAAGAGAACGGCAAACGGAAAAAGGGATGCGAATAAAACGACAAATAATTGTGAAGTGGGGGAGAGGAAAACGAGAGGCAAATGGTAAATAATGCAAATTGCGAGGAGATGAGATTTGTGATTAGGAACCTGATATATGTTGAAGATCCTCCCTGACAACAGCGCCAGAAATTCCCTTTGATGTCGCTTGAAGCTACGTTGGTATTTCCCCAAAGAGGAAGGGATGATGCAGCACAGCGGCTGTAGGTATTTCCCTCAGATATGAAACCAAGGTTATCGAACCAGTAGGAGAACCAAGCAACACAACATAAACAGCCCCTGCACACAGATAACAAATCCTCGCAACCCGCCGTGTTAAAGGGGTTGTCAATCCCTTCCAGGGTACAGCGCCTCAAGATAGGCAAAGGACGTGAGGTAAATTTGTAGTAGACTGATAGATCGAACGCCAAATAAAATAAATAAGAATAAATTGCAGCAAGGTATTTTTGTATTTTTGGTTTAATAGATCTGAAAATAAATGCTAGGAAAAAGTAGATGGCAAAGGCAAATATATGAAAAAGAAGACCCGAGGGCCGTAGGTTTCACTAGTGGCTTCTCTCGAGAAAAATAGCAAACAGTGGGTAAACAAATTACTGTTGGGTAATTCATAGAACTTCAAATAATCATGATGATATCCAGACAATGATCATTATATAGGTATCACGTCCAAGATTAGTAGACCAACTCCTGCCTGCATCTACTACTATTACTCCACACATCGACCGCTATCCAGCATGCATCTAGTGTATTAAGTTCATGGAAAAACGGAGTAATGCAATAAGAACGATGACATGATGTAGACAAGATCCATTTATCTATTGCGTAGATAGAGATCTCATCGTTTTATCCTTAGTAGCAATGATACATACATGTCGGTTCCCTTTCTGTCACTGGGATCAAGCACTGTAAGATCGACCCCACTACAAAGCACCTCTTCCCATTGCAAGATAAATAGATCAAGTTGGCGAAACAAAACCCAAATATTGGAGAAGAAATACGAGGCTATAAGAGATCATGCATATAAGAGATCAATGAAACTCAAATAACTTTCATAGATATAAAAAGATATAACTGATCATAAACTCGAAGTTCATTAGATCCCAACAAACACACCGCAAAAGAGTTACATCATATGGATCTCCAAGAGACCATTATATTGAGAATGCAGCGAGAGAGAGGAACCATCTAGCTACTAACTACGGACCCGAGGGTCTACAAAGAACTACTCACGCATCATCAGAGAGGCACCAATGGAGGTGGTGAACCCCATCCGAGATGGTGTCTAGATTGGATCTGGTGGTTCTGGACTATGCGGCGGCTGGATGAATATTTCGTCGATGCCTTTAGGGTTTCTAGAATATTGGGGTATTTATAGAGCAAAGAGGCGGTCCGGGGGGCACCCGAGGTGGGCATAACCCACCAGGGCACGCCTGGGCCTCCTGGCGCGCCCTGGTGGGTTGTGACGCCCTCAGGGCACCCCCCAGGCGCAGCGAGGGCCCATTACATTCCTTCTGGTCCATAAAAATTCTCTGTGAAGTTTCGGAACATTTGGATTCCGTCTGATATTGATTTCCTGCGATGTAAAAAAACATGCGGAAAACAGCAACTGGCACTTGGCACTATGTCAATAGGATAGTACCAAAAAATGATATAAAATGACTATAAAATGATTATAAACATCCAAGATTGATAATATAACAGCATGGAACAATCAAAAATTATAGATACGTTTGAGACGTATCAGAATGCATATGCAAAACCTGGATTACTACTGACTTAGCATTACATGGTTAACCAAAACGTTGGGACCAGCACCCTCGCGCCAAGGCGCGATCCTAATCTAGTGGCTATGTTAACCCAGCAAACTTGATGGTTGCTATTGAATCCGGACTCCTTGTGCGCCCACGTGTTGAAGGCCCGATACTTTTCCAACACGTCCATCGTTGGAGCTGCTGAAAGCCCGGGCATCTCATATACATGGTGAATCATCTTAAAAGGGTTGGAGCTGTTGAAGGATGGTTTGATTTGGCGGGTTGGCGAATGGAGCAAGTATAAATATTTGGATGGACCCTGGATAAATAGGGATGGAACTATACGACCAATCAGGCTACTTCCAATGCATTGGTGCTTGCATGAGGTGCTAAGCACATTAAAAACTTTAGCAACTAAAGCCCTCAATGCATAGGTGCTTAACTTGTTGGTGCTAAGCATCCTTCATTTGATGATTTTGCAACTAAAGTTCTTCATGTATTGGTGGGATTCTTCCTTTTAAATGTTTTGCCTAGGTTCTCGCGCTTGGCATTGTTTCTTCCTGGGGTTACCACACTCATCATTCACCTCTTAATTACCTTGTCACATCAGACTTTTTGCCTACATGACAGTCTTAGCACTTGTACAAGCTGGAGCATTAGGAGGGGCCTCACTCCTAGGGGTGGTTGTGTGCTTAGAGCAACTCTAGCAGACCCTGCAAAAAGCCCCGACCCGCAAAATAACCGCCAAAATGCGGGTCGGAGCGGAAAATCCCGCCCGTACAAACCCTGCAAATGCGGCCGGCCCGTAAATTTTTTTGAGGGGCACGGCAAAATCTCGGCCCCAACCCGCGAATACGCGGGTTTCCCCCTCGCCCCTATAGTGCCCCATATCGCAGTGAAGTGGTTGGCGGGAGGGACATTTCAGCCCGCACCCTTTCCCCACCTCCTTCTGCCACCGCCCGCCATTGGTTCTGCCCATCCGCCGCCGGTGATTCCGGCCAAACTATGGGCGGAATCGCGCTGCCGGGGCGTTTCCCACCCTCCACCATCGATACGCTGCACCGCCCTCCTGGATCCGGTGAGAAGAGCCGCCCCTCGTTGTTGTCGCCACCAGGGATCGACCGCCCTCGAGCCGCCCCTCGTTGTTGTCGCCACCAGGGATCGACCGCCCTCGAGCCGCCCCTCGTCGCTGCCCGAGATCACCCGCCCCACGAGCCGCCGGTTAGTGTTTGTTTGTGCCTTGTGCCAAGCGCTATGCATAGTTGGTTGATGCGGCGTGCGATTCTTGTTCATGTAGATGGAATTGAGCCCGTGCGAGAAGTTTTTGCTCTCCGATTCGTCCGATTCGGATGACTCGGATGTTGAGATGCTGCTTGCAAACTTTCGGCAGCTGACGTTGGTGATGACTCTTGCCGTGAAGGAGCACGAAGACGAGAACGGAAACAGGTGGCGAGGATTGACCATTGCTACCTCTTGAGCACTGTGTTGGATTTCCTTGAAGAGGAAAGGATGATGCAGCACAGTAGCGTAAGTATTTCCCTCAGTTTTTGAGAACCAAGGTATCAATCCAGTAGGAGGCTACCCTCGAGTCCCTCGCACCTGCACAATACAAATAACTCCTCGCAACCAATGCGATAAGGGGTTGTCAATCCCTTCACGGTCACTTACGGGAGTGAGATCTGATAGATATGATAGGATAATATTTTTGGTATTTTTGTGATAAAGATGCAAAGTAAAATAAAAGCAAAATAAAAAGGAAAGGAAATAACAAAGTAATGGAAGATTAATATGATGAAGATAGACCCGGGGGCCATAGATTTCACTAGTGGCTTCTCTCATGAGCAAAAGTATTTTACGGTGGGTGAACGAATTACTGTTGAGCAATTGATAGAACTGAGCATAGTTATGAGAATATCTAGGTATGATCATGTATATAGGCATCACGTCCGAGACAAGTAGACTGACTCCTGCCTGCATCTACTACTATTACTCCACTCATCGACCGCTATCCAGCATGCATCTAGAGTATTAAGTTCATGGAAACAAAGTAACGCCATAAGCCAGATGACATGATGTAGAGGGATAAATTCATGCAATATGATAAAAACCCCATCTTGTTATCCTCGATGGCAACAATACAATACATGCCTTGCTGCCCCTACTGTCACTGGGAAAGGACACCGCAAGATTGAACCAAAGCTAAGCACTTCTCCAATTGCAAGAAAAACCAATCTAGTAGGCCAAACCAAACTGATAATTCGAAGAGACTTGCAAAGATAACCAATCATACATAAAAGAATTCAGAGAAGATTCAAATATTGTTCATAGATAATCTTGATCATAAACCCACAATTCATCGGTCTCAAAAAACACACCGTAAAAAGAAGATTACATCGAATAGATCTCCACGAGAGACGGGGAGAACATTGTATTGAGATCCAAAAAAGAGAGAAGAAGCCATCTAGCTACTAACTATGGACCCGAAGGTCTGAGGTAAACTACTCACACTTCATCGGAGAGGATATGGTGTTGATGTAGAAGCCCTCCGTGATGGGTTCCCCTTCCGGCGGAGCTCCGGAACAGGCCCCAAGATGGGATATCGTGGGTACAGAAGGTTGCGGCGGTGGAATTAGCTTTTGGTTCCGTCTCTGATCGTTTGGGGGTACATAGGTATATATAGGAGGAAGGAGTACGTCAGTGGAGCAACAGGGGGCCCACGAGGGTGGAGGGGCGCATACAGGGGGTGGGCGCCCCCTACCTCGTGCCTTCCTCCTTTCTTTCTTGACGTAGGGTCCAAGTCTCCTGGATCATATTCGGTGAGAAAATCACGTTCCCGAAGGTTTCATTCCGTTTGGACTCCGTTTGATATTCCTTTTGTGCGAAACTCTAAAATAGGCAAAAAAAAACAGCAATTCTGGGCTGGGCCTCTGGTTAATAGGTTAGTCTGAAAAATAATATAAAAGTGGATAATAAAGCCCAATAATGTCCAAAACAGTAGATAATATAGCACGGAGCAATCAAATATTATAGATACGTTGGAGACGTATCAGGCATCCCCAAGCTTAATTCTTGCTCGTCCTCGAGTAGGTAAATGATAAAAAAGATAACTTTTTATGCGGAGTGCTACTTGGCATAATGTAATTCTTCTTAATTGTGGTATGAATATTCAGATCCAAAAGATTCAAGACAAAATTTCATATTGACATAAAAATAATAATACTTCAAGCATACTAACAAAGGAATCATGTCTTCTCAAAATAACATGGCCAAAGAAAGCTATCCCTACAAAATCATATAGTCTGGCTATGCTCTATCTTCACCACACAAAGTATTTAAATCATGCACAACCCCGATGACAAGCCAAGCAATTGTTTCATACTTTTGACATTCTCAAACTTTTTCAATCTTCACGCAATACATGAGTGTGAGCCATGGATATAGCACTATATGTGGAATAGAATGGTGGTTGTGGAGAAGACAAAAAGGGAGAAGATAGTCTCACATCAACTAGACGTATCAACGGGCTATGGAGATGCCCATCAATAGATATCAATGTGAGTTAGTAGGGATTGCCATGCAACGGATGCACTAGATCTATAAGTATATGAAAGCTCAACAAAAGAAACTAAGTGGGTGTGCATCCAACTCGCTTGCTCACGAAGACCTAGGGAATTTTGAGGAAGCCCATCATTGGAATATACAAGCCAAGTTATATAATGACAAATTCCCACTAGTATATGAAAGTGACAAAATGAGAGACTCTCTATCATAAAGATCATGGTGCTACTTTGAAGCACAAGTGTGGTAAAAGGATAGTAACATTGTCCCTTCTCTCTTTTTCTCTCATTTTTTTTATTTGGGACTTTTCTTTTTTTATGGCCTTTTTTTCGTCCGGAGTCTCATCCCGACTTGTGGGGGAATCATAGTCTCCATCATCCTTTCCTTACTTGGGACAATGCTCTAAAAATGAAGATCATCACACTTTTATTTTCTTACAACTCAACAATTACAACTCGACACTTAGAACAAAATATGACTCTATATGAATGCCTCCGGCGGTGTACCGGGATATGCACTGAATCAAGAGTGACATGTATGAAAGAATTATGTGCTGGGGAACATTGCAGAAAATTAAAAAATTTCCTACGGTTTCACCAAGATCCATCTATGAGTTCATCTAAGCAACGAGTCATGGGAGAGAGATTGCATCTACATACCACTTGTAGATCGCGTGCGGAAGCGTTCAAGGGAACGGTGATGATGGAGTCGTACTCGCCGTGATTCAGATCACCGATGACCAAGTGCCAAACGGACAGCACCTCCGCGTTCAACACACGTACGGAAAGGACGACGTCTCCTCCTTCTTGATCCAGCAAGGGGGAAGGAGAGGTTGAGGAGGAAGGCTCCAGCAGCAGACGACGGCGTGATGATGGTGGAGAGGCAAGACTCGGCAGTGGCTTCGCCAAGCACTCAGCGGAGGAGGAGAGGTGTTGGGAGGGAGGGCTGCGCCTTGAAGTGTGTTGCAGCCTCCCTCACCCCTCTATTTATAGGGGAAGGGGCAGGGGCGGCCCCTCTAGATGAGATCTAGAGGGGGCGGCGTTGAGGAGGGGCTTGCCCCCAAGCAAGGGGCGCCCCACTAGGGTTCCCCCCCAACCCTAGGCGCATGGGCCCAAGGGGGGGGCGCCCAGCCCTCCAGGGGCTGGTTCCCTGCCCCTTGCGGCCCATGAGGCCCTCCGAGAGGTGGCCCCTCCCGGTGGACCCCCGGAACCTCTCCGGTGGCCCCAGTACAATACCGATATGCCCCCGAAACTTTCCGGTGTCCGCATGACAACTTCCCATATATAAATCTTCACCTCCGGACCATTCCGGAACTCCTCGTGACGTCCGGGATCTCATCCGGGACTCCGAACAACATTCGGTAATCACATACAAGTCTTCCTAATAACCCTAGCGTCACTGAACCTTAAGTGTGTAGACCCTACGGGTTCGGGAGACATGCAGACATGACCGAGACGACTCTCCGGTCAATAACCAACAGCGGGATCTGGATACCATGTTGGCTCCCACATACTCCTCGATGATCTCATCGGATGAACCACGATGTCGAGGATTCAAGCAACCCCGTATATTATTCCCTTTGTCAGACGGTATGTTACTTGCCCGAGATTCGATCGTCGGTATCCCAATACCTCGTTCAATCTCGTTACCGGCAAGTCACTTTACTCGTACCGTAATGCATGATCCCGTGACCAGACACTTGGCCACTTTGAGCTCATTATGATGATGCACTACCGAGTGGGCCCAGTGATACCTCTCCGTAACACGGAGTGACAAATCCCAGTCTCGACCCGTGTCAACCCAACAGATACTTTCGGAGATACTTGTAGTGCACCTTTATAGTCACCCAGTTACGTTGTGACGTTTGGTACACCCAAAGCACTCCTACGGTATCCGGGAGTTACACGATCTCATGGTCTAAGGAAGAGGTACTTGACATTGGAAAAGCTCTACCAAAACGAACTACACGATCTTGTGCTATGCTTAGGATTGGGTCTTGTCCATCACATCATTCTCTTAATGATGTGATCCCGTTATCAATGACATCTAATGTCCATAGTCAGGAAACCATGACTATCTATTGATCAACGAGCTAGTCAACTAGAGGCTCACTAGGGACATATTGTGGTCTATGTATTCACACGTGTATTACGATTTCCGGATAATACAATTATAGCATGAATAAAAGACAATTATCACGAACAAACAAATATAATAATAATACTTTTATTATTGCCTCTAGGGCATATTTCCAACAGTCTCCCACTTGCACTAGAGTCAATAATCTAGTTACATTGTGATGAATCGAACACCCATAGAGTTACGGTGTTGATCATGTTTTGCCCATGGAAGAGGTTTAGTCAGCGGATCTGCGACATTCAGATCCGTATGCACTTTGCAAATTTCTATGTCTCCATCTTGAACATTTTCACGGATGGAGTTGAGCGGCGCTTGATGTGCCTGGTCTTCTTGTGAAACCTGGGCTCCTTGGCAAGTGCAATAGCTCCGGTGTTGTCACAGAAGAGTTTGATCGGCCCGACGCATTGGGTATGACTCCTAGGTCGGTGATGAACTCCTTCACCCAAATTGCTTCATGCGCTGCCTCCGAGGCTGCCATGTACTCCGCTTCACACGTAGATCCTGCCACGACGCTCGCTTGCAGCTGCACCAGCCATTGCTCCACCATTCAACATATACACGTATCCGGTTTGTGACTTAGAGTCATCCAGATCGTGTCGAAGCTAGCGTCGGCGTAACCCTTCTGACGAGCTCTTCGTCACCTCCATAAACGAAACATGTCCTTTGTCCTTTTCGGTACTTCAGGATATTCTTGACCGCCGTCCGGTGTTCCTTGCGGGATTACTTTGGTACCTTCCTACCAAACTTACGGCAAGGTTTACATCAGGTCTGGTACACAGCATGGCATACATAATAGATCCTATGGCTGAGGCATAGGGGATGACACTCATCTCTTCTTTATCTTTTGCCGTGGTCGGGCATTGAGCCGAGCTCAATCTCACACCTTGCAATACAGGCAAGAACCCTTTCTTGGACTAATCCATTTTGAACTTCTTCAAAATCTTATCAAGGTATGTGCTTTGTGAAAGACCTATGAGGCGTCTCGATCTATCCCTATAGATCTTGATGCCTAATATATAAGCAGCTTCTCCAAGGTCCTTCATTGAAAAACACTTATTCAAGTAGGCCTTAATGCTGTCCAAAAGTTCTATATCATTTCCCATCAAAAGTATGTCATCTACATATAATATGAGAAATGCTCTGAGCTCCCACTCACTTTCTTGTAAACGCAGGCTTCTCCATAAGTCTGCATAAACCCAAACGCTTTGATCATCTCAGCAAAGCGAATGTTCCAACTCTGAGACGCTTGCACCAGCCCATAAATGGATCGCTGGAGCTTGCATACCTTGTTAGCATTCTTAGGGTCGACAAAACCTTCCGGCTGCATCATATACAACTCTTCCTTAAGATAACCGTTAAGGAATGCCGTTTTGACGTCCATCTGCCATATCTCATAATCATAGCATGCGGCAATTGCTAACATGATTCGGACGTACTTAAGCTTCGCTACGGGAGAGAAAGTCTCATCGTAGTTAATCCCTTGAACTTGCCGATAACCCTTAGTGACAAGTCGAGCTTTATAGATGGTGACATTACCATCTGCGTCCGTCTTCTTCTTAAAGATCCATTTGTTTTCTATCGCTCGCCGATCATCGGGCAAGTCAGTCAAAGTCCATACTTTGTTTTCATACATGGATTCTATCTCGGATTGCATGGCTTCTAGCCATTTGTTGGAATCTGGGCCCGCCATCGCTTCTTCATAGTTCGAAGGTTCACCATTGTCTAACAACATGATTTCCAGGATAGGGTTGCCATACCACTCTGGTGTGGAACGTGTCCTTGTGGACCTCTGAGTTCAGTAGCAAATTGATTCAAGTACCTTGATCATCATCATTAATTTCCTCTCCGATTCGGTGTAGGCACCACAGGAACATTTTCTGAGCTGCACTACTTTCCGGTTCAAGAGGTAGTACTTCATCGAGTTCTACTTTCCTCCCACTTACTCCTTTCGAGAGAAACTCTTTTTCCAGAAAGGATCCATTCTTGGCAACAAAGATCTTGCCTTCGGACCTAAGGTAGAAGGTATACCCAATGGTTTCCTTAGGGTATCCTATGAAGACGCATTTTTCCGACTTGGGTTCGAGCTTTTCAGGTTGAAGTTTCTTGACATAAGCATCGCATCCCCAAACTTTTAGAAACGACAGCTTAGGTTTCTTCCCAAACCATAATTCATACGGTGTCGTCTCAACGGATTTAGACGGAGCCCTGTTTAAAGTGAATGTAGCTGTCTCTAGAGCGTATCCCCAAAATGATAGCGGTAAATCTGTAAGAGACATCATAGATCGCACCATATCCAATAGAGTGCGATTACGACGTTCGGACACACCGTTCTGTTGAGGTGTTCGGCGGCGTGAGTTGTGAAACGATTCCACATTTCCTTAATTGTGTACCAAATTCGTGACTTAAATATTCTCCTCCACGATCTGATCGTAAGAACTTTATTTTTCGGTCACGTTGATTCTCCACCTCATTCTGAAATTCCTTGAACTTTTCAAAGGTCTCAGACTTGTGTTTCATCAAGTAGACATACCCATATCTACTCAAGTCATCAGTGAGAGTGAGAACATAACGATATCCTCCGCGAGCCTCAACGCTCATTGGACCGCACACATCGGTATGTCTGATTTCCAATAAGTTGGTTGCTCGCTCCATTGTTCCGGAGAACGGAGTCTTGGTCATTTTGCCCATAAGGCATGGTTCGCATGTGTCAAATGATTCATAATCGAGAGACTCTAAAAGTCCATCAGAATGGAGCTTCTTCATGCGCTTGACACCAATGTGACCAAAGGCGGCGAGTGCCACAAGTATGTGGGACTATCGTTATCAACTTTACATCTTTTGGTATTCACACTATGAATATGTGTAATATTACGTTCGAGATTCATTAAGAATAAACCATTGACCATCGGAGCATGACCATAAAACATATCTCTCATATAAATAGAACACCATTATTCTCGGATTTAAATGAGTAGCCATCTCGCATTAAACGAGATCCTGATAGAATGTTCATGCTCAAACTTGGCACTAAATAACAATTATTGAGGTTTAAAACTAATCCCGTAGGTAAATGTAGAGTTAGCGTGCCGACGGCGATCACATCGACCTTGGAACCATTTCCGACGCAAGATCGTCACCTCGTCCTTCGCCGATCTCCGTTTATTCCGCAGCTCTGCTGTGAGTTACAAATATGAGCAACGGCACCGGTATCGAATACCCAGGAGTTACTACGAGTACTGGTAAGGTACACATCAATTACATGTATATCAAATATACCTTTAGTGTTGCCGGCCTTCTTGTCCGCTAAGTATTTGGGGCAGTTCCGCTTCCAGTGACCCTTCCCCTTGCAATAAAAGCACTCAGTCTTAGGCTTGGGTCCATTCTTTGACTTCTTCCCGGCAACTGGCTTATCGGGTGCGGCAACATCCTTGCCGTCCTTCTTGAAGTTCTTCTTACCCTTGCCCTTCTTGAACTTAGTGGTTTTATTAACCATCAACACTTGATGTTCTTTCTTGATTTCAACCTCTGCTGACTTCAGCATTGAGAATACTTCAGGAATGGTCTTCACCATCCCCTGCATATTATAGTTCATCACAAAGCTCTTGTAGCTCGGTGGGAGCGATGAAGGATTCTGTCAATGACCGCCTCGTCAGGGAGGTTGATCTCCAGTGGGACGGCGGTTGTGCAACCTGACATTTTAGTATGTGCTCACTTGTGAACTGTTTTCCTCCATCTTACAACTATAGAACTTGTCGGAGACTTCATATCTCTCGACCGGGCATGAGCTTGGAAAACCATTTTCAGCTCCTCGAACATCTCATATGCTCCGTGTTGCTCAAAACGCTTTTGGAGCCCGGTTCTAAGCTGTAAAGCATGCCGCCTTGAACAAGGGAGTAATCATCAAGACGAGACTGCCAAGCATTCATAATGTCTTGGTTCTCAGGATGGGTGCATCACCTAGCGGTGCTTCTAGGACATATTGTTTCTTGGCTGCTATGAGGATGATCCTCATGTTCGGACCCAGTCCGAATAGTTGCTGCCATCATCTTTCAGCTTGGTTTTCTCTAGGAGCGTTGAAGTTCATGTTGACATGAGCGTTGGCCATTTGATCTACAAGACATATTTTGCAAAAGTTTTAGACTAAGTTCATGATAATTAAGTTCATCTAATCAAATTATTTAATGAACTCCCACTCAGATTTGACATCCTCTAGTCATCTAAGTGTTACACGATCCGAGTCGACTAGGCCGTGTCCGATCATCACGTGAGACGGACTAGTCATCGTCGGTGAACATCTCCATGTTGATCGTATCTTCCATCGACTCATGTTCGACCTTCGGTCTCTTGTGTTCCGAGGCCATGTCTGTACATGCTAGGCTCGTCAAGTTAACCCTAAGTGTTCTGCATGTGTAAATCTGTCTTACACCCGTTGTATGTGAGCGTAAGGATCTATCACACCGATCATCACGTGGTGCTTGAAGCGACGAACTTTAGCGGTGCACAGTTAGGGGAACACTTTCTTGAAATTATTATAAGGGATCCTCTTATTTACTACCGCCGTTCTAAGTAAACAAGATGCATAAAACATAATAAACATCACATGCAATTATATAGTAGTGACATGATATGGCCAATATCATATAGCTCCTTCTATCTCCATCTTCGGGGCTCCATGATCATCTTTCTCACCGTCATGATCTCCATCATCATGATCTCCATCATTGTGTCTTCATGAAGTTGTCACGCCAACGACTACTTCTACTTCTATGGCTAATGCGTTTAGCAATAAAGTAAATTAATTTTACATGGCGTTCTTCAATGACACGCAGGTCATACAAAAAATAAGACAACTCCTATGGCTCCTGCCGGTTGTCATACTCATCGACATGCAAGTCGTGATTCCTATTACAAGAACATGATCTCATACATCACAATATATCATTCATCATTCATCACAACTTCTGGCCATATCACATCACATGACAATTGCTGCAAAAACAAGTTAGACGTCCTCTAATTGTTGTTGCATCTTTTACGTGGCTGCAATTGGGTTCTAGCAAGAACGTTTTCTTACCTACTGAATAACCTGGCGTGATTTTTTCAACTTCTATTTACCCTTCATAAGGACCCTTTTCATCGAATCCGCTCCAACTAAAGTGGGAGAGACAGACACCGCCAGCCACCTTATGCAACTAGTGCATGTCGATCGGTGGAACCGGTCTCACGTAAGCGCACGTGTAAGGTTGGTCGGGCCGCTTCATCCCACAATACCGCTGAAGCAAGATAAGACTAGTAGCGGCAAGCAAGTTGACAAGATCTCGCCCACAACAAAATTGTGTTCTACTCGTGCAATAGAGAACTACGCATAGACCTAGCTCATGATGCCCTTTGTTGGGGAGCGTTGCAGAAAATTAAAATTTTCCTACGGTTTCACCAAGATCCATCTATGAGTTCATCTAAGCAACGAGTCATGGAGAGAGATTGCATCTACATACCACTTGTAGATCGCGTGCGGAAGCGTTCAAGGAGCGGTGATGATGGAGTCGTACTCGCCGTGATTCAGATCACCGATGACCAAGTGCGAGCGGACAGCACCTCCGTGTTCAACACACGTACGGAACGGACGACGTCTCCTCCTTCTTGATCCAGCAAGGGGGAAGGAGAGGTTGAGGAAGAAGGCTCCAGCAGCAGCACGACGGCGTGATGATGGTGGAGAGGAAGTACTCCGACAGGGCTTCGCCAAGCACTCAACGGAGGAGGAGAGCTGTTGGGGAGGGGAGGGGCTGCGCCTTGGAAGAGTGTTGCAGCCCTATACAAAGTATTTAAATCATGCACAACCCCGATGACAAGCCAAGCAATTGTTTCATACTTTTGACATTCTCAAACTTTTTCAATCTTCACGCAATACATGAGTGTGAGCCATGGATATAGCACTATATGTGGAATAGAATGGTGGTTGTGGAGAAGACAAAAAGGGAGAAGATAGTCTCACATCAACTAGGCGTATCAACGGGCTATGGAGATGCCCATCAATAGATATCAATGTGAGTTAGTAGGGATTACCATGCAACGGATGCACTAGAGCTATAAGTATATGAAAGCTCAACAAAAGAAACTAAGTGGGTGTGCATCCAACTCGCTTGCTCACGAAGACCTAGGGCATTTTGAGGAAGCCCATCATTGGAATATACAAGCCAAGTTATATAATGACAAATTCCCACTAGTATATGAAAGTGACAAAATGAGAGACTC
Organism: Aegilops longissima; assembly: GCA_021605205.1. NCBI lineage: Eukaryota > Viridiplantae > Streptophyta > Magnoliopsida > Poales > Poaceae > Aegilops > Aegilops longissima. The sequence goes on along the minus strand of CM038680.1, from coordinate 37,782,366 downwards.
TCTATCATAAAGATCATGGTGCTACTTTGAAGCACAAGTGTGGTAAAAGGATACTAACATTGTCCCTTCTCTCTTTTTCTCTCATTTTTTTATTTGGGACTTTTCTTTTTTTATGGCCTTTTTTTCGTCCGGAGTCTCATCCCGACTTGTGGGGGAATCATAGTCTCCATCATCCTTTCCTCACTTGGGACAATGCTCTAAAAATGAATATCATCACACATTTATTTTCTTACAACTCAACAATTACAACTCGACACTTAGAACAAAATATGACTCTATATGAATGCCTCCGGCGGTGTACCGGGATATGCAATGAATCAAGAGTGACATGTATGAAAGAATTATGTGCTGGGGAACGTTGCAGAAAATTAAAAAATTTCCTACGGTTTCACGAAGATCCATCTATGAGTTCATCTAAGCAACGAGTCATGGGAGAGAGATTGCATCTACATACCACTTGTAGATCGCGTGCGGAAGCGTTCAAGGGAATGGTGATGATGGAGTCATACTCGCCGTGATTCAGATCACCGATGACCAAGTGCCGAACGGACAGCACCTCCGCGTTCAACACACGTACGGAAAGGACGACGTCTCCTCCTTCTTGATCCAGCAAGGGGGAAGGAGAGGTTGAGGAAGAAGGCTCCAGCAGCAGCACGACGGCGTGATGATGGTGGAGAGGCAGTACTCCGACAGGGCTTCGCCAAGCACTCAACGGAGGAGGAGAGGTGTTGGGGAGGGGAGGGGCTGTGCCTTGGAAGTGTGTTGCAGCCCTCCCCTCACCCCTCTATTTATAGGGGAAGGGGCAGGGGCGGCCCCTCTAGATGAGATCTAGAGGGGGCGGCGGCCCGAGGAGGGCTTGCCCCCAAGCAAAGGGGCGCCCCACTAGGGTTCCCCAACCCTAGGCGCATGGGCCCAAGGGGGCGCCCAGCCCTCCAGGCTGGTTCCCTGCCCTGCGGCCCATGAGGCCCTCCGAGAGGGGTGGCCCCTCCCGGTGGACCCCCGGAACCTCTCTGGTGGCCCCGGTACAATACCGATATGCCCCCGAAACTTTCCGGTGTCCGCATGACAACTTCCCATATATAAATCTTCACCTCCGGACCATTCCGGAACTCCTCGTGACATCCGGGATCTCATCCGGGACTCCGAACAACATTCGGTAATCACATACAAGTCTTCCTAATAACCCTAGCGTCACCGAACCTTAAGTGTGTAGACCCTACGGGTTCGGGAGACATGCAGACATGACTGAGACAACTCTCCGGTCAATAACCAACAGTGGGATCTGGATACCCATGTTGGCTCCCACATACTCCTCGATGATCTCATCGGATGAACCACGATGTTGAGGATTCAAGCAACCCGTATACTATTCCTTTGTCGACGGTATGTTACTTGCCCGAGATTCGATCGTCGGTATCCCAATACCTCGTTCAATCTCGTTACGGCAAGTCACTTTACAAATACCGTAATGCATGATCCGTGACCAGACACTTGGCCACTTTGAGCTCATTATGATGATGCACTACCGAGTGGGCCCGGTGATACCTCTCCGTAACACGGAGTGACAAATCGATCTCGATCCGTGTCAACCCAAGCAGATACTTTCGGAGATACCTGTAGTGCACCTTTATAGTCACCCGATTCGTTGTGACGTTTGGTACACCCAAAGCACTCCTACGGTGTCCGGAGTTACACGATCTCATGGTCTAAGGAAGAGATACTTGACATTGGAAAAGCTCTAGCAAAACGAACTACACGATCTTGTGCTATGCTTAGGATTGGGTCTTGTCCATCACATCATTCTCTTAATGATGTGATCCCGTTATCAATGACATCCAATGTCCATAGTCAGGAAACCATGAGTATCTATTGATCAACGAGCTAGTCAACTAGAGGCTCACTAGGGACATATTGTGGTCTATGTATTCACACGTGTATTACGATTTCCGGATAATACGATTATAGCATGAATAAAAGACAATTATCACGAACAAAGAAATATAATAATAATCCTTTTATTATTGCCTCTAGGGCATATTTCCAACATTATGAACGGTGGCTTTGCCACAAATACGATGTCCCTACATGATCATGCTAAGCAATATGAAAATGATGGAGTGTGTCATAATAAACGGAACGATGGAAAGTTGCATGGCAATATATCTCGGAATGGGTATGGAAATGCCATGATAGGTAGGTATGGTGGCTGTTTTGAGGAAGGTATATGGTCGGTGTATGATACCGCTAAAAGTCTGTGATATAGAGAGGCTAGCAATGGTGGAAGGGTGAGAGTGCGTATAATCCATGGACTCAACATTAGTCATAAAGAACTCATATACTTATTGCAAAAATCTACAAGTTATCAAAGCAAAGTATTACGCGCATGCTCCTAGGGGGATAGATTGGTAGGAAAAGACCATCGCTCGTCCCCGACCGCCACTCATAAGGAAGACAATCAATAAATAAACCATGCTCCGACTTCACCATATAACGGTTCACCATACGTGCATGCTACGGGAATCACAAACTTTAACACAAGTATTTCTCAAATTCACAACTACTCAACTAGCATGACTCTAATATCACCATCTTCATGTTGGGGAACGTAGTAATTTCAAAAAAATTCCTACGTACACGCAAGATCATGGTGATGACATAGCAACGAGAGGGGAGAGAGTGTCCACGTACCCTCGTAGACCGAAAGCGGAAGCGTTATGACAACGCGGTTGATGTAGTCGTACGTCTTCACGATCCGACCGATCCAAGTACCGAACGTACGGCACCTCCGTGTTCAGCACATGTTCAGCTCGATGGCGATCCCGGACCCGATCCAGCAAAGTGTCGGGATGAGTTCCGTCAAGACGACGGCGTGGTGGCGATGATGATGCTCTACGGCGCGAGGCTTCGCCTAAACTCATGACGATATGACCGAGGTGGAATATGGTGGAGGGGCACCGCACACGGCTAAGGAACGATCCGTAGATCAACTTGTGTGTTCTAGGGTTCCCCCTGCCCCGTATATAAAGGAGCAAGGGGTGCGGCCGGCCCTAGGAGGAGGGCGGCCGAGGAGTCCTACTCCCGGGAGTAGGACTCCCCCCTTCCTAGTTGGATTAGGACTTGGGGAGGGAAGAGAAGGGGCGCCGCCTCCTCCCTTGTCCTATTCGGACTAGGGGGGAGGCGTCTTGCCTGCCCTGGCCGCCCTCCTCTTCTCCCTCATGGCCCACTAAGGCCCATTAACCCCGGGAGGTTCCAGTAACCCCGGTGTTCGGTAAAATCCGATTTCACCCGGAACTATTCGAAGTCAAACATAGGCTTCCAATATATCAATCTTTATGTCTCGACCATTTTGAGACTCCTCGTCATGTCCGTGATCACATCCGGACTCGAACAAACTTCAGTACATCAATACTCATAAAATTGTCATCGTAGCGTTAAGCGTGCGGACCCTACGGGTTCGAGAACTATGTAGACATGACCTAGAACTATTCTCGGTCAATAACCAATAGTGGAACCTGGATGTTCATATTGGTTCCTACATTTTCTATGAAGATCTTTATCGGTCAAACCGCATAACAACATCGTTGTTCCTTTGTCATCGGTATGTTACTTGCAGAGATTCGATCGTCGGTATCCAATACCTAGTTCAATCTCGTTACGGCAAGTCTCTTTACTCGCTCTGTAATACATCATTTCATAACTAACTCATTAGTTACAATGCTTGCAAGGCTTAGGTGATGAGTATCACCGAGAAGGCCAGAGATACCTCTCCGAGCAATCGGAGTGACAAAACCTAATCTCGAATTATGCCAACTCAACATATACTTTTGGAGACACCTGTAGAGTACCTTTATAATCACCCGATTCGTTGTGACGTTTGGTAGCACACAAAGTGTTCCTCCAGTAAGCGGAGTTGCATAATCTCATAGTTGCAGGAACTTTGTATAAGTCATGAAGAAAGCAATAGCAACATACTAAACGATCAAGTGCTAAGCTAACGGAATGGGTCAAGTCAATCACATCATTCTCCTAATGATGTGATCCCGTTAATCAAATGACAACTCATGTCTATCGTTAGGAAACATAACCATCTTCGATTAACGAGCTAGTCAAGTAGAGGCATACTAGTGACATTCTGTTTGTTTATGTATTCACACATGTATTACGTTTCCGGTTAATACAATTCTAGCATGAATAATAAACATTTATCATGATATAAGGAAATAAATACTAACTTTATTTTTGCCTCTAGGGCATATTTCCTTCAGTCTCCCACTTGCACTAGAGTCAATAATCTAGATTACACAGTAATGATTCTCACACCCATGGAGTCTTGGTGCTGATCATGTTTTGCTCGTGAGAGAGGCTTAGTCAGCGGGTGCGCAACATTCAGATCCGTATGTATCTTGCAAATCTCTATGTCTCCCACTTGGACTTGGTCCGAATGGAATTGAAGCGTCTCTTGATGTGCTTGGTCCTCTTGTGAAATCTGGATTCCTTTGCCAAGGCAATTGCACCGATATTGTCACAGAAGATCTTCATTGGTCCCGATGCACTAGGTATAACACCTAGATCGAAATGAACTCCTTCATCCAGACTCCTTCATTTGCTGCTTCGAAGCAGCTATGTACTCCGCTTCACATGTAGATCCCGCCACGGCGCTTTGTTTAGAACTGCACCAACTTACAGCTCCACCGTTTAATAAAATCGTATCCGGTTTGCGATTTAGAATCGTCCGGATCGGTGTCAAAGCTTGCATCGGCGTAACCCTTTACGACAAGCTCTTTGTCACCTCCATAAGCGAAACATATCCTTAGTCCTTTTCGGTATTTCAGGATATTCTTGACCGCTGTCCGATGATCCACTCTGGATTACTTTGGTACCTCCTGCTAAGCTAATAGCAAGGCACACATTAGGTGCAGTACACAGCATTGCATACATGATAGAGCCTATGGCTGAAGCATAGGAACTCCTTTCATTTTTCCTCTATCTTACGAAGTGGTGGGCATTGAGTCGACTCAATCTTACACCTTGTAATATAGGCAAGAACCCTTCCTTTGCTCGATCCATATTAAACTTTTTCAAGACTTTATCAAGGTATGTGCATTGTGAAAGTCCAATCAAGCGTCTTGATCTATCTCTATAGATCTTGATGCCCAATATGTAAGCATCTTCACGAGGTCCTTCATTGAAAAACTTTTATTCAAGTATCCTTTTATGCTATCCAAAATTCTATATCATTTCCAATCAACAATATATCGTCCACATATAATATTAGAAATGCTCTGAGCTCCCACTCACTTTCTTGTAAATACAGGCTTCTCCAAAAGTGCATATAAAACCATATCTTTGATCACACTATCAAAGCGTTTATTCCAACTCGAGAGGCTTGCACCAGACCATAGATTGATCGTTGGAGCTTGCACACTTTGTTAGCTCCTTAGGATCGACAAAACCTTCGGTTGCATCATATACAACTCTTCTTCCGAAATCCATTCAGAAATGCAGTTTTGACATCCATCGCCAAATTTCATAATCATAAAAAGCGGCGATTGCTAACATGATTCGGACAGACTTAAGCATCGCTACTGGTGAGAAGGTCTCATCGTAGTCAACTCCTTGAACTTGTCGAAAACCTTTTGCAACAAGTCGAGCTTTGTAAATGATAACATTACCGTCGTCGTCGGTCTTCTTCTTGAAAATTCATTTATTCTCTATTGCTTGCCGACCATCGTGCAAGTCAACCAAAATCCACACTTTGTTCTCATACATGGATCCCATCTCAGATTTCATGGCTTCAAGCCATTTTATGGAATCTGGGCTCACCATCGCTTCTTCATAGTTCGTAGGTTCACCATGATCTAGTAGCATGACTTCGAGAATAGGATTACCGTACCACTCAGTGCGGATTTTATTCTGGTTGATCTCTGATTCAATAACAACTTGATCTGAAGTTTCATGATCATCATCATTAACTTCCTCACTAACTGGTGTAGGTGTCACGGGAACCGATTTACGTGATGAACTACTTTCCAATAAGGAGCTGGTACTGTTACCTCATCAAGTTCTACTTTCCTCCCACTCACTTCTTTCGAGAGAAACTCCTTCTCTAGAAAGGATCCATTCTTAACAGCGAATGTCTTGCCTTCGGATCTGTGATAGAAGGTATACCCAATTGTCTCCTTTGGGTATCCTATGAAGACACAATTTTCGATTTGGGTTCAAGCTTATCAGGTTGAAGCTTTTCACATAAGCATCGCAACCCCAAACTTTCGAAGCGACAACTTTGGTTTCTTGCCAAACCATAGTTCATAAGGTGCCATCTCAGCGGATTTTGATGGTGTCCTATTTAACGTGAATGCGCCGTCTCTAAAGCATAACCCCAAAGCGATAGCGGTAAATCGGAAATAGACATCATAGATCGCACCATATCTAGTAAAATACGATTCGACGTTCGGACACACCATTACGCTGTGGTGTTCCAGGTGGCGTGAGTTGCGAAACTATTCCGCATTGCTTCAAATGTAGACCAAACTCGTAACTCAAATATTCTCCTCCACGATCAGATCGTAGAAACTTCACTCTGAAATTCTTTGAACTTTTCAAATGTTTCAGATTTATGCTTCATCAAGTAGATATACCCGTATCTGCTTAAATCATCTGTGAAGGTGAGAAAATAACGATATCCGCCACGAGCTTCAACATTCATCGGACCACATACATCTGTATGTATGATTTCCAACAAATCTGTTGCTCTCTCCATACAACGGAGAAGCGGTGTTTTAGTCATCTTGCCCATGAGGCACGGTTCATAAGTACCAAGTGATTCATAATCAAGTTGTTCCAAAATTCCATCTGTATGGAGTTTCTTCAGCGCTTTACACCGATATGACCTAAGCGGCGAGTGCCACAAATAAGTTGCACTATCATTATCAACTCTGCATCTTTTGGCTTCGACATTATGAATATGTGTATCACTACCGTCGAGATTCAATAAGAATAGACCACTCTTCAAGGGTGCATGACCATAAAGATATTACTCATATAAATAGAACAACCATTATTCTCGATTTAAATGAATAACCGTCTCGCATTAAACAAGATCCAGATATAATGTTCATGCTAATAACAATTATTTAGGTCTAAAACTAATCCGAAGGTAGATGTAGAGGTAGCGTGCCGACCGCGATCACATTGACTTTGGAACCGTTTCCCACGCGCGCATCGTCACCTCGTCCTTTGCGGTGCTCGCTTATTCCGTAGTCCTGTTTGAGTTGCAAATATTAGCAAGAACCAGTATCAAATACCAGTGCTACTACGAGCTCTAGTAAGGTACACATCAATAACATGTATATCACATATACCTTTGTTCACCTTGCCATCCTTCTTATCCGCCAAATACTTGGGGCAATTGCGCTTCCAGTGACCATCTTGCTTGCAGTAGAAGCACTCAGTTTCAGGCTTAGGTCCAGATTTGGGTTTCTTTTCTTGAGCAGCAACTTGCTTGTTGTTCTTCTTAAAGTTCCCCTTCTTCTTTCCTTTGCCCTTTTTCTTGAAACTAGTGGTCTTGTTGACCATCAACACTTGATGCTCCTTCTTGATTTCTACCTCCGCAGCTTTTAGCATTGCGAAGAGCTCGGGAAGTGTCTTGTTCATCCCTTGCATATTATAGTTCATCACGAAGCTCTTGTAGCTTGGTGGCGTGATTGGAGAATTCATCAATGACACTATCATCGGAAGATTAACTCCCAGTTGAATCAAGTGATTATTATACCCAGAAATTTTGAGTATGTGCTCTTGTGAACTATTCTCCTCCATCTTGCAGCTATAGAACTTATTGGAGACTTCATATCTCTCAATTCGGGCATTGCTTGAAATATTAACTTCAACTCCTGGAACATCTCATATGCCCCATGACGTTCAAAACGTCGTTGAAGACCAGTTCTAAGCCGTAAAGCATGGCACACTGAACTATAGAGTAGTCATCGCTTTGCTCGCCAGACGTTCACAACCGGCGTTGCTCTGCAGCAGGCACTGGCACCCAGCGGTGCTTCGGGGCGTAATTCTTACGTGCAGCAATGAGGATAATCCTCAAATTCGGACCCAGTCCGTGTAATTGCTACCATCATCTTTCAACTTTGCTTTCTCAAGGAACGCGTTAAAATTCAACGGAACAACAGCACGAGCCATCTATCTACAACAAACATAGATAAGCAAAATACTATCAGGTGCTAAGTTCATGATAATTTTAAGTTCAATTAATCATATTATTTAAGAACTCCCACTTAGACAGACATCTCTCTAGTCATCTAAGTGAACACGTGATCCAAATTAACTAAACCATAACCGATCATCACGTGAAATGGAGTAGTTTTGAATGGTGAACATCACTATGTTGATCATATCTACTATATGATTCACGTTCGACCTTTCGGTCTCCGTGTTCCGAGGCCATATCTGCATATGCTAGGCTCATCAAGTTTAACCTGAGTATTATGCGTGTGCAAAACTGGCTTGCACCCGTTGTAGATGGACGTTGAACTTATCACACCCGATCATCACGTGGTGTTGGTACTACGAACTTTGGCAACGGTGCATACTCAGGGAGAACACTTCTTGATAATTTTTAGTGAGAGACCATCTTAAAATGCTACCGTCAATCAAAGCAAGATAAGATGCATAAAGGATAAACATCACATGCAATCAATATAAGTGATATGATATGGCCATCATCATTTTGTGCTTGTGATCTCCATCTCCGAAGCACCATCATGATCACCATCATGACCGGCGCGACACCTTGATCTCCATCGTAGCATCGTGGTCGTCTCGCCAACTATTGCTTCTACGACTATCGCTACCAATTAGTGACAAAGTAAAGCAATTACATGGCGTTTGCATATCATACAATAAAGCGACAACCATATGGCTCCTGCCAGTTGCGGATAACTTGGTTACAAAACATGATCATCTCATACAATAAAATATAGCATCACGTCTTGACCATATCACATCACAACATGCCCTGCAAAAATAAGTTAGACGTCCTCTACTTTGTTGTTGCAAGTTTTACGTGGCTGCTACGGGCTGAGCAAGAACCGTTCTTACCTCGCATCAAAACCAAAGCGATAGTTTGTCAAGTTGGTGCTGTTTTAACCTTCGCAAGGACCGGCGTAGCCACACTCAGTTCAACTAAAGTGAGAGAAACAGACACCCGCCGGTCACCTTTAAGCAACGAGTGCTCAAGCGGTGAAACCAGTCTCGCGTAAGCGCACGCGTAATGTCGGTCCGGCCGCTTCATCTCACAATACCGCTGAACCAAAGTATGACATGCTGGTAAGCAGTATGACTTATATCGCCCACAACTCACTTGTGTTCTACTCGTGCATATGACATCAACGCATAAAACCTGGCTCGGATGCCACTGTTGGGGAACGTAGTAATTTCAAAAAAATTCCTACGTACACTCAAGATCATGGTGATGACATAGCAACGAGAGGGGAGAGAGTGTCCACGTACCCTTGTAGACCGAAAGCGGAATTGTTATGACAACGCGGTTGATGTAGTCGTACGTCTTCACGATCCGACCGATCCAAGTACCGAACGTACGGCACCTCCGTGTTCAGCACACGTTCAGCTCGATGACGATCCCCGGACTCCGATCCAGCAAAGTGTCGGGGATGAGTTCCGTCAAGACGACGCGTGGTGGCGATGATGATGCTCTACCGGCGCGAGGCTTCGCCTAAACTCCATGACGATATGACCGAGGTGGAATATGGTGGAGGGGCACGCTGACACGGCTAAGGAACGATCCGTAGATCAACTTGTGTGTTCTAGGGTGCCCCCTGCCCCGTATATAAAGGAGCAAGGGGGTGCGGCCGGCCTAGGAGGAGGCGGCGGAGGAGTCCTACTCCCACCGAGTAGGACTCCCCCTTTCCTAGTTGGATTAGGACTTGGGGAGGGAAGAGAGGGGCGCCGCCTCCTCCCTTGTCCTATTCGGACTAGGGGGGGAGGCGCGGCCTGCCTGCCCTGGCCGGCCCTCCTCTTCTCCCTCATGGCCCACTAAGGCCCATTAACCCCGGGAGGTTCCAGTAACCCCGGTGTTCGGTAAAATCGATTTCACCGGAACTATTCAAGTCAAACATAGGCTTCCAATATATCAATCTTTATGTCTCGACCATTTGAGACTCCTCGTCATGTCCGTGATCACATCCGGGACTCGAACAAACTTAGGTACATCAATACTCATAAAATTGTCATCGTAGCGTTAAGCGTGCGGACCTTACGGGTTCGAGAACTATGTAGACATGACCTAGAACTATTCTCGGTCAATAACCAATAGTGGAACCTGGATGTTCATATTGGTTCCTACATTTTCTCGAAGATCTTTATCGGTCAAACCGCATAACAACATACACTTGTTCCTTTGTCATCGGTATGTTACTTGCCCGAGATTCGATCGTCGATATCAATACCTAGTTCAATCTCGTTACGGCAAGTCTCTTTACTCGTTCGTAATACATCATTTCATAACTAACTCATTAGTTACAATGCTTGCAAGGCTTAGGTGATGAGTATTACCGAGAAGGCCCAGAGATACCTCTCCGACAATCGGAGTGACAAAACCTAATCTCGAATTATGCCAACTCAACATATACTTTTGGAGACACCTTTAGAGTACCTTTATAATCACCCAGTTACGTTGTGACGTTTGGTAGCACACAAAGTGTTCCTCCGGTAAACGGGAGTTGCATAATCTCATAGTTGCAGGAACTTTGTATAAGTCATGAAGAAAGCAATAGCAACATACTAAACGATCAAGTGCTAAGCTAACGGAATGGGTCAAGTCAATAACATCATTCTCCTAATGATGTGATCCTGTTAATCAAATGACAACTCATGTCTATGGTTAGGAAACATAACCATCTTCGATTAACGAGCTAGTCAAGTAGAGGCATACTAGTGACATTCTGTTTGTTTATGTATTCACACATGTATTATGTTTCCGGTTAATACAATTCTAGCATGAATAATAAACATTTATCATGATATAAGGAAATAAATAATAACTTTATTATTGCCTCTAGGGCATATTTCCTTCACTTCATATCTCAAAACAATTGTCAAGTATCAAACTTCTCATAGTATTCAACACACTCATAAGAAAGTTTTTACTATTCTTGAATACCTAGCATATTAAGATTATTTAAGCAAATTACCATGCTATTTAAGACTCTCAAAATAATCTAAGTGAAGCATGAGAGATCAATAGTTTCTATAAAACAAATCCACCACCGTGCTCTAAAAGATATAAGTGAAGCACTAGAGCAAAACTATATTGCTCAAAAGATATAAGTGAAGCAAAAAGAGTATTCTAACAAATTCCAAATCATGTATGGCTCTCTCAAAAGGTGTGTACAGCAAGGATGATTGTGGTAAACTAAAAATCAGAGACTCAAATCATACAAGACGCTCCAAGCATAACACATATCATGTGGTGAATAAAAATGTAGCTCCAAGTAAAGTTACCGATGGAAGTAGACGAAAGAGGGGATGCCTTCCGAGGCATCCCCAAGCTTTGGCTTTTTGGTGTCCCTAGATTATCTTGGGGGTGCCATGGGCATCCCCAAGCTTAGGCTCTTGCCACTCCTTGTTCCATAATCCATCAAAAGATTTCACCCAAAACTTGAAAACTTCACAACACAAAACTCAACAGAAATCTAGTGAGCTCCGTTAGCGAAAGAAAACAAAAGACCACTTCAAGGTACTGTAATGAACTTATTCTTTATTTATATTGGTGTTAAACCTACTGTATTCCAACTTCTCTATGGATGATAAACTATTTTACTAGCCATAGATTCATCAAAATAAGCAAACAACACACGAAAAACAGAATCTGTCAAAACAGAACAGTCTGTAGTAATCTGTAACTAACGCAAACTTCTGGAACTCCAAAACTTCAGCCAAAATAGGAAGACCTAGGAAATTTGTTTATTGATCAGCAGCAATTGGAATCACTATTTTATCACGTTATGGAAATTACAGCAAGATCAAATAACTATCATCCAAGAAGATCCTATAGGTTTAACTTGGCAAAAACACTAATTAAAACATAAAAACACATCTAACCAGAGGCTAGAACAAATATTTATTCCTAAACATAAGCAAAAGCAAAAAAACTAAAATAAAATTGGGTTGCCTCTCAACAAGCGCTATCGTTTAACGCCCCTAGCTAGGCATAAAAGCAAGGATAGATCTAGGTATTTCCATCTTTGGTAGGCAATCCATAAGTGGCTCTCATAATAGATTCATATGGGAATTTTATTTTCTTCCTAGGGAAGTGTTCCATGCCTTTTCTTTAATGGAAATTGGAATCTAATATTCCCTTCCTTCATATCAATAATTGCACCGATCGTTCTAAGGAAAGGTCTACCAAGAATAATAGGACATGAAGGATTGCAATCTATATCAAGAACGATAAAATCTACGGGCACATAATTCCTATTTGCAACAATAAGAACATCATTAATTCTTCCCATAGGTTTCTTAATAGTGGAATCCGCAAGGTGCAAGTTTAGAGAGCAATCATCAAAATCACGGAAATCTAGCAAATCACACAAAGTTTTGGGAATAGTGGAAACACTAGCACCCAAATCACATAAAGCATTAAAATCATGATCCTTAATATTAATTTTAATAGTTGGTTCCCACTCATCATAAAGTTTTCTAGGGATAGAAACTTCCAACTCAAGCTTTTCTTCATAAGATTGCATCAAGGCATCAACGATATGTTTAGTAAACGCTTTATTTTGACTATAAGCATGACGAGAATTTAGCACGGATTGCAACAAGGAAATACAATCAATCAAAGAGCAACTTTCATAATTAAAATCCTTGAAATCCAAAATAGTGGGTTTAGCAACATCTAGGGTTTTGATTTCTTCAATCCCACTTTTACCAATTTTAGCATCAATATCTAAAAACTCCGAATTTTTGGAACGCCTTCTACGTAAAGGTGGATCATATTCAGTCCCATCATTATCAAGATTAATATTGCAAAACAAAGATTTAATTGGGGACAAATAAATAACTTTTAGATCTTCATCTTTATTTTCATAGGAACTAGAAGAACACGCTTTAATAAAGGCATCTTTCGTAGCATGCATCCTAGCGGTTCTTTCTTTGCACTCATCAATGGAAGTTCTCATTGCTTTGAGAGACTCATTGATATCATGCTTAGGAGGAATAGATCTAATCTTTAAAGAATCAACATCAAGAGAAATTCTATCAACGTTCCTAGCCAATTCATCAACTTTAAGCAATTTCTCTTCAAGCAAAGCATTAAAATTCTTTTGCGAATTCATAAACTCTTTAACACTAGTCTCAAATTCAGAGGGCATCTTATTAAAATTTCCATAAGAGTTGTTGTAGGAATTTCCATAATTATTAGAGGAATTACTAGGATAAGGCCTAGGGTTAAAGTTTCCTCTATACGCGTTGTTACCAAAATTATTCCTACCAACAAAATTCACATCCATAGATTCATTATTATTCTCAATCAAAGTAGACAAAGGCATATCATTAGGATCAGAAGAAACACTCTTAGTAGCAAATAATTTAATAAGTTCATCCATCTTTCCACTCAAAACATTAATTTCTTCTATCGCATGCACTTTTTTATTAGTAGATCTTTCAGTGTGCCATTGAGAATAATTAACCATAATATTATCTAGGAGTTTAATAGCTTCTCCTAAGGTGATTTCCATAAAAGTGCCTCCCGCGGCCAAATCTAAAAGATTTCTAGAAGCAAAATTCAATCCGGCATAAAAATTTTGTATAATCATCCACAAATTCAAACCATGAGTAGGGCAATTACGTATCATTAATTTCATCCTCTCCCAAGCTTGTGCAACATGTTCGTGATCAAGTTGCTTAAAATTCATAATATCGTTTCTAAGAGAGATGATCTTAGCGGGAGGAAAATACTTAGAGATAAAAGCATCTTTGCACTTGTTCCAGGAATCAATACTATTTTTAGGTAAAGACGAAAACCAAGCTTTAGCATGATCTCTAAGCGAAAAAGGAAATAGCTTCAATTTAACAATATCATTATCAACATATTTCTTCTTTTGCATGTCACACAAATCAACGAAGCTATTTAGATGAGTAGCGGCATCTTCACTAGGAAGGCCGGCGAATTGATCTTTCATAACAAGATTCAACAGAGCAGTATTGATTTCACAAGATTCAGTATTGGTAAGAGGAGCAATCGGAGTGCTAAGGAAATCATTATTGTTGGTATTGGTAAAGTCACACAATTTGGTATTATCTTGAGCCATCGTGACAAACAAGTAATCCAACACACGAGCAAACAAGAGACGGGCAAAAAGAGGCAAACGGAAAAATTAGGTTTTTGGCTCCATCTCTGATCGTTTGGGGGTACGTAGGTATATATAGGAGGAAGGAGTACGTCGGTGGAGCAACAAGGGGCCCACGAGGGTGGAGGGCGCGCCCTGGGGGGTGGGCGCGCCCCCCTACCTTGTGCCTTCCTCCTTTCTTAACGTAGGGTCCAAGTCTCCTGGATCATATTCGTTGAGAAAATCACGTTCCCGAAGGTTTCATTCCGTTTGGACTCCGTTTGATATTCCTTTTGTGCAAAACTCTGAAATAGGCAAAAAACAGCAATTCTGGGCTGGGCCTCCGGTTAATAGGTTAGTCCCAAAATAATATAAAAGTGGATAATAAAGCCCAATAATGTCCAAAACAGTAGATAATATAGCATGGAGCAATAAAAAATTATAGATACGTTGGAGACGTATCAACCGTCGGGCGTCTTTGCATTCCTCGGAATCGCCATCTCGGGAACGAGATGTTGATGCAAGACTACTTCGCGGAGAATCCAACATATTGAAAGGATCGATATAGTTGACTAGAGGGGGGTGAATAGGCAACTAACAATTTTTAGCTTTTCTTTACCAAATTAAACTTTGCATCAAAGTAGGTTGTCTAGATATGCAACTAGGTGAGCAACCTATATGATGCAACAACAATAAGCACACAAGCAAGCAAGGGATACAACACAATATAAGCTTGCACAACTAAAGATAAGAGATAACCAAGAGTGGAGCCGGTGGAGACGAGGGTGTGTTACCGAAGTTCCTTCCTTTTGAGAGGAAGTACGTCTTCGTTGGAGCGGTGTGGAGGCACAATGCTCCCCAAGAAGCCACTAGGGCCACCGTATTCTCCTCACGCCCTCACACAATGCGAGATGTCGTGATTCTACTATTGGTGCCCTTGGAGGCGGCGACCGAACCTTTACAAACAAGGTTGGGGCAATCTCCACAACTTAATCGGAGGCTCCCAACGACACCACGAAGCTTCACCACAAAGGAATATGGCTCCGCGGTGACTTCAACCGTCTAGGGTGCTCCAACACCCAGGAGTAACAAGATCCGCAAGGGATTAGTGGGGGAATCAAATTTCTCTTGATGGAAGTGTAGATTGAGACCTTCTCAACCAATCCCTAGAAAATCAACAAGTTTGATTGGCTAGGGAGAGAGATCGGGCGAAAATGGAGCTTTGAGCAACAATGGAGCTTGGGAAGGGAAGAGGTGGTCTTCTTGGGAAGACCCCCTTTATATAGTGGGGGAAAATATCCAACCGTTACCCACTCATTCAGCCCGCGACACGGGGTACTACCGCACAAGCCCGCAATACTAGAGGTCACTGTACTACCGCTCGCGAGGAGTGGTACTACCGCACAACACGGTACTACCGCTACCCTGGGCCGTACTACCGTGGGCCCCTGCAATACTACTACTCCCTTGAGTTGTACTATAGCACGCCACAGAAACTATAGCACTTGGAGGCCTTCATCTTCGCATAGACAAGGGAAAACGACCGGTGCTCCAATGAAGCGAAGGAAAGGTGGTGCAAAGGAACATATGTGTACGTGTTGATTCCACCCTAACCTTTCCGAAGCGGACCCCCTCTTAATAGTACAGCTTTCCTACGACTCAAATCCACCGAAAAGAAACATAGAGAAACGCCGTCTTCGATAGGCTCCGAGGGGCACCGAATCGTCTTGCGCCTAGACATGAGATATCTGAAATGCTCAATGCACATGATTAGTCCGCAAATGCATTGTCATCAATCACCAAAACCATATAGGGAGAAATATGCCCTTACACATATCCACTGCACCTCTTCCGGAGAAGGTACCGAATGCGCCGATCCCTCTTTGTGAAAATTGTTCAAGCTTGCGAGGCAAATTGTAGGTATTTTACTCAAAGAAGAAATGTTGCGGGCTTGAAGGGATTTAGTTCATATCAAAAAATCTCGGCAGCTATGCTGGTGATTGCATATGGCGTTCCGGCTGACTATGCCGAGTACCTTCGCATTGGTGAATGTGACGCCCCCGATTCAATCGTACACTAATCATGCACGCAAATGTGTACGATCAAGATCAGGGACTCACGGGAAGATATCACAGCACAACTCTAAAAATAAAATAAGTCATACAAGCATCATAATACAAGCCAGGGGCCTCGAGGGCTAGAATACAAGTGCTCGATCATAGAAGAGTCAGCGGAAGCAACAATATCTGAGTACAGACATAAGTTAAACAAGTTTGCCTTAAGAAGGCTAGCACAAACTGGGATACAGATCGAAGAGGCGCAGGCCTCTGCAGGATCCTCCTAACTACTCCTGGTAAATCGCCGCCGGCTGCACGTAGTAGTAGGCACCTCCGCAGTAGTAGTCGTCATCGACGGTGGCGTCGCTCCTGGGCTCCATCGTGCAGTCGCAGCAACCGGGTAAAGAAAGGGGAAAAGGGGAACAAGGCAACCGTGAGTACTCATCCAAAGTACTACGCAAGCAAGGAGCTACACTACATATGCATGGATATATGTGTAAAGGGCCATATCATGGACTGAACTGCAGAATGCCGAATAAGAGGGGATAGCTAATCACGTCGAAGACTAAACCTCGCAGCCTCCGTCTTGCAGCATGTAGAAGAGAGTAGACCAAGTCCTCCAAGTAGCATCGTATAGCATAATCCTACCCGCGATCCTCCTCGTAACCACGAGAGCGGCGACCACCGGGTTGTATCCGCACTTGGAAGGTGTGTTTTATTAAGTATCCGGTTCTAGTTGTCATAAGGTCAAGGTACAACTCCAAGTCGCCCTCATTATCGAAGATCACGGCTATTCAATAGATTAACTTCCCTGCAGGGTGCACCACATAACCCGACACGCTCGATCCCATTTGGCGGACACACTTTCTCGGGTCATGCCCGCCGCGGAAGATCAACACGCCGCAGCCCCACCTAGGCATAACAGAGGTCAAGACGCCGGTCTAAACCTATGCGCCGGGGTGCGGGCCCATCGCCTTAGCACACCTGCATGTTGCGAGGGCGGCCGAAGCGACCTAGCCTAGTAGCGTTCGATCCAATCCGACGCGTCGCTCGTTCACGACATCACGAAATGCTTGGTGATACCACGGCGCGGTTGCCCATATCTTGTCCCACGTGGCGGTTAGTGCGTATAAGGCCAACGACCCAACTCAGATCAAATATCAAGATCTCGTTAAGCGTGTTAAGTATCCGTGAACGCCGAACAGGGCCAGGCCCACCTCTCTCCTAGGCGGTCTCAACCTGCCCTGTCGCTCCGCCACAAAGATCCACTCGCGGGTCCTCCACAAGCCGACCCGACTTTAGTCACCTCATGTATCATGTATAAAGAATATAGTATATACCCGTGATCACCTCCCGAGTGATCACGGCCCGATAGTATAGCACAGCAGATGGACAAGAATGTAGGGCCATAGATGGAAATACTAGCATCCTATACTAGGCAAGTAGGATTGCGGTAAAGGTATCAATGTAAGTAGCAAAGACAGGCTATGCATCGTAATAGGAATAACGGAAAGCAAGAACATGCTACACTACTCTAATGCAAGCGGTATAGAGGAGAGTAGGCGATATCTGGTGATCAAGGGGGGGGGGGCTTGCCTGATTGCTCTGGCAAGAAAGAGGGGCGTCGGTGACGTAGTCGACCACAAGGGCATCAGCATCGTCACGGGGTCTACCGGAGAGAAGAGGGGGGAGAAACAGTAAATACATAGCAAGCAATTGCATAACAGGACAACAAGCAGAGCTTGACGTGCTCTAACGCGGTATGAGGTGATACCGGTGAAGGGGGGGGAAACATCCGGGAAAGTATCCCCAGTATTCCGTGTTTTCGGACAGAGGAGCCGGAGGGGGAAAGTTGCGAGTTCGATAGGTTAGGGGGGTGTGGCGGATGAACGGGTTGCGTATCCGGAATCGTCTCGTCGTTCTGAGCAACTTTCATGTTGAAAATATTTTAATCCGAGTTACGGATTAAAAGATATGATTTTCTAAAGATTTAATCATTTTCTGATTTTATTTAATTATTTATTTAAATCCAACATTATCCAGAATAGTGTTTGCTGACGTCATCATGACGTCAGCAGTTGACCTGGTCAACCTGACATGGGGGTCCCGCATGTCATTGCCTAACTAACTAACTAACTGTTAGTCGAATTAATTAGCAGGTTAATTTGGTTTAATAGTTAGTTAACAGAATTAATTAAGTTAATTAATTCTTTAATTAATTAATATTACTTATTTATTTTACTATTATTTTTAATTCTTTTCTCTAACATTCTGGGATGGGCCCGGCTGTCATTGGGCCAGGGGCCATAATGGATTGGGCGCTAGCGGGCGTTGGGCACCACCGAAGTGGTTCAAGCGCAAGGGCGAACCCGACGACGGCGCCCGGCGCGTGTCAAGCTCGAAGCGGGGACCAGCGCTGGTGCTTGCACGACGAGGCCCCGAGCCGCAACGGCAACGAGGCCGAGGGCGGGCGCGCGAGCGCGGCGACGGAGGCAGGGATCGGGCGGAGCGAGCTCGAGGCGCACGCCGTCGGCGGCGAGGCGAAGCAAGGGCGTGGCGCGCGTAGCCTCTGGCGAGGCGGGCGGTGCGGGTCGGCGGTGACCAACAGGGCGCGACCACGGGGCGCAAGACGGAAGGGGGGCGGCGCGTGCCAGGCGAAGGCGAGGCGCGCCACGCACCGGCGCGACACGGCGAACGAGAGCAGGCCCGTGGCGCGAAGTCTTCGCGACAGTAGGGGAAAGGGTGTTGACCGATGGGCGGGGACGACGGCACAGACGGTCGGTGTAGTAGCGTGGTGGCGTGGCGGACGCGTGAGCGCGGGGCCGGAGCAGGGGAGGAGGAGGAGAGGGAGCAGGGGGAGGCGCTCACATCGGGGTCGTAGGGACTTGGCAACGGTGCGCGGGGAGCGACTCGGGGAGGAGGACGAGGAGGTCCGGCGTGGGGGGGGAGGCAGGCCGGCGATGCAGGATGTCGAAGACGAGGTCGATGGAGGCGAATCGGTGCGGCTCTGCTCGATTTGACGCTCTGGATGGATGAGGTCGTCGGTGGCGATCCTCCTGGACTCGTCGGAGCGGCGAACGGTGGCTGGTGGCCATGGGGTTCACGGCGGCGCGGCGTCAGGCGCGGTCGTGGTCGGCACGGCGAGGGGCGTCGTCAAGGGAGAGGGGACGGGGACGCGAGGAAGAGGGCAGGGGGAGGCTAGGGCGGCCTCGGCTCGTAGCAGAGCAGTGGGGGAGGCGAGGCCATGGGGATCGGGCGCTGGCCTGCCTGCCCTGGCGATGGGGTGTTGGGTTTCGCCTCGATCCAGATTGGATCGGGGTGGGGGAGAGGGAGTGGCGGCGTGGGGGAAAGTGGTGGAGTGGGACGCTAGGGTTCGGGTGGGTGTGAGAGGATAAGGGAGGAGTGGGGGTGGGCTTGCAGGCCAGTTGGGCAAGCATCAGCTAAAAAGTGGGCCGACCGCCTGTGGGGGTTCTTTTTTCTTTACTTTTGTTCTCTGGCTTTATCCTTTTATTAATTTTTCCTTTTCTGTTTTAATAAATTTTGGGTATTTAAGCATTGTATAAAATTGTGTCTTCTACACCATAACCATCTATGTAATATTTAGTACAAACCGAACATTTTTGTGTTAATGTTTGAAAACATTTATTATTTACCAAATTTTGAATTTGAATTTTGGACCGGTTTTGATCTAAGCCACAGTAAGAGAGGTGACGTGGCATCGTTAACGTGGGATTACTGTAGCATGATTACCCGGGCGTCACAGTGAAGATACCACAATTGAGTCAGTGCGTAGATTTGCCAAAGTGATTATCCGTGTCTTTGGTCCTGAATATCTTCGGGCACCCAATGAGGATGACACAAAGAAATTGATGGCATCTAATGAGAGGAGAGGTTGGACTGGCATGCTAGGTAGCATTGATTGTATGCATTGGACTTGGAAAAATGGCCCGAAGGCATGGCAGGGAATGCATTGTGGCAAGTCTCGTGATGCAACAATTGTGCTAGAGGCCGTAGCATCGAGGATTTATGGATTTGGCATTGCTTCTTTCGTATGCCGGGCACTCTCAATGATATCCATGTGTTGCAATGGTCTCATTTGTTTGCTAGGCTTGCTAGTGGTGATGCTCCTGCTTGCAACTACACTGTCAATGGGCATGAATACACAAAAGGGTACTATCTTGCAGATGGTATATACCCTCCTTGGTGCACATTTGTCAAGAGTATCAAAGAACCCAAAACTAGAAAACAATGTGAACTCGCAAGGGTGCAAGAGGCAGCCCAAAAAGACATTGAAAGAGCATTCGGGGTTTTACAATCTAGGTTTGCCATTGTTCGTGGTCCTTCTCGTTTTTGGGACAAGCGGACCTTGAAAAACATCATGACATGATGTGTTATCCTTCACAATATGATTCTCAAAGATGAGAGAGGCATGAACTTGGAGTTCTTCTACGACAATGTGGGTAGTCGTGTCAAACCAGCTAGAGACCTAACCGCATTAGAGCTTTTCTTCAAACATACAAGGAGATTGAAAATGCAAACACCCACTTCCAGCTTCAGGAGGATCTTATTAAGCACCATTGGCAAAGGGCTGGACAATAACAAACTCAATTTTCTATTTATTTTTATTTAATTCATATGTTATTTGTATTCAACACAAATTTTGTATTGAATGCTTAGGTGATTTGAATAATTATTTGTAATGTGAATGATTGTTGTATTGTGTTGGTATTGATAATTTTTCTGAATAATTATTTTGTAGTGTGGATGTTTGTTTTATTTTTGTGGTGTGGTATTGATATTTGCGGACCGCCGGCAGCGGCGCAAGAGCAGACCCCGCGAAGTCGATCCGTAAAAAGAAATATTCCGCAAATATTCTTTTATACGGGCCGTTTTGCAGGGTCTGCCTCTGCGGCCGTCCGTGCCGGCCCGCAAAGCCGGCAGCGGCGCAAGAGCAGACTCCTGCAAACGCATTTTACGGGTCCGCGGGATGCAGGGTCTGCTAAAGATTCTCTTACTAAGGTACACCAACTGATGGACCCGGTGTCCATGAATTGGGATGAAATCCTAGTCCGAGATATATTCTGTGAGGAAGATGCCCAGCTCATACTAGCCACAGCTATTAGGGAGGAGTCTATGGATTTCCCTGCATGGCACTAGAATGACAAAGGCCGGTTCTCAGTTAAGTCTGCATATCAAATCTACATAAAAAATAGAGATGACGCTACAGTCGCTCCCTCCATGACTCCGGTCGAGGAGGTCATTGACTGGAAGAGAATTTGTAAAATCCCGTGTCAGCCGAAAGTCCAACAGTTCATGTGGAGGCTGGCTCACAATAGCGAGGTTGGGCAGGAAAAGACCGTCTTACAGCCTGTGCAGATGCAAGAGAAACAGCACATGAGATCATGAAGCTGAGAGGAAGGAGGATCAAGCGTTGCTTGCTTGCATGCTGTGGAAGTGTTTTTTTTTTCTTGAACAGAGTAGGGTCCCGAAGGACCCAGACTTTCATTAGATAAGCTTCAAAGCACACTTTACAACAGGACCCAAAGAAAAAGAAAGATTACTACAAAGTCCCAGACGTTTACAAGGAGAACCCCTAACTGAAAGATTAAAACGCAATCGGGTCCTTGGCAGCCTTCGCTCAGATTGAACCTCGCCGTCGCCGGGGACGAACCACTTGGGACAACGAGATCGCCATGGGCGCAGCAGGTGCATCCCATAGCCTCTGAACGAAAACTGGAACTGCCTCCCATAAGGCATGCAAGCCAGGAGGAAAGGGGTTGGCCGCCCTTCGACCAGAAGAAGCAGAGGCTCGATGAAGACCGGCAGCCGACTGCAGGCGCCGTAGCTCCACCATAGAATCCTCTGTTGATAAGCTTGAACCCGACCATCAATCTTCAGCTCAGTGCTTACCCCACCCCTCTTCATCCACCACCTTGGCGGCATCAAGTGAAGGAAGGTAGCAACGAGGCCTCATGCAAGTGGCAGGCATGTACATCTCCTGCTGCTCTATCTCTCTTCCCACAACCATGGTGGCAAGAACAAATCAAGGAAGAAGAGCATCTGGCGCACCATATGATTGAGATTTATTACAGCAAGAAAAGGGGGGAGAAGTGGGGACGAAATCGGACGGGTCTAAGCTTCGCCATGGATCCGGCTGAGGGATGCCGCCGAAGGATCCGCTGCCAGGGATCATCCTTGCCTCCGCCTTTTCGCCACCAGCGTGGCCCCAAGGGAGAGTTGAACAACCACCTAGACAAGATCCAAAACGCAGCTCCACTTTATTTGCCGGAGAGAGACACTCACACACTACTAGACCTAGGATCCAGACCTCCATCCCACCCAGCGCCAGCCACTATGGCCGGCGGCGGCGAGGGGGAGGGAGGCCGGATGGGGAAGCTGGAGGTGGTGCTCTCAAGGGATACGGCAGAACGCCAGTCCAGAAAGTCCCATGTTGTGGAAGTGTTGGGGCAGGAGAAATAAAATAAATGCTGAAGAGAGGGTTGGTCCGATGGAGACAACTGCACTACAGTACAAGCTATAGCCTGGGCCCTTGAATTGCGTTCAGATCATTACTTTAAGGATCTAAACGCTCTTATATTTCATCCGTTTTAAAGCAAGTGTTTTAAGTTTGTACTCTCTCTATTCTCTTATACAAGGCCACTATAAAAAATATATTTTGCATCTATACAAGGCCACTAACAGTAACCGAGATAAAATTTAATGATATTTTCTCGTATTAGCAACTTATTTAATACTTGCATGCATGTAGTCATAATGATATTGTGCTACTTCCTTCTTATTCCTTCCTTGCATACATGCGAGTGTATTAATGATCCCAGTTAACAAGAGAAAAAATTGACTTGCAAAGTAGTCATTAAATTTTACCTAGGTACTTGTAATTCGAGTTTGTAGCCTTGTATAAGGCAATGGAGGAAGTACTAACTTTCTGGAGGAAGTAGGAGAGAACACAGCGAAATCATTAGGCGCTCATAGGGTTAAAAAAACACACATAGGGTTTGCTACAATAACCAAACATAGAAACAAAAAACTTCAGGCCATAAACCAGCAAGGAGATCACGTGAACAAATGGTGCCACGGGAAATTACATCGCCCCAGGAACAGGCAAGTGAATTGCAGAAAACCACCACATTAAAGCGTCGTGTTGCAGAAAAGACTCTTCTACGAATTTGTGCCAGAAAACACTAATTTTTATCATAATCATTTGCAAAAACCACCTAACCTTCTGTTCGGGCATTTTAACCTGTATTATGACATGTGGGTCCTGCATTTGATGACGTGGCACAACCTTTCGTGGTAGACGACGTTAGATGAGGGAGATTTTCTGGATTTACAAATCAGTCCCTGTAGTTTTACAGGGACACCCTTTAATAAAAAAAAAGCAATCAACTCCCTCCATGGATTTGGGCTGACACAGCAGCCGAGCAGAGCAGCAGAACTATTTGCCGCAGCACCTCCACCCAATCCTCCCGACCACCTCTTCCCATTCCACCTGACCACCTCCGCCGCCGGCCACCCTCCCCCCAGCCTCACCCGCCGCCGCCGCGCCTTCCCGGCTCGACAGCGTCCTCACGCCGCGGACCCCGCTCCCATCGCGCGCCGTCCACCCCTACCCCAGCGTCACCTACCGCCGCCACGCCCTCTCCCGGCCTGACGCAACTCCTGGCGCCGTCGGACCACAGCACCACCTTGCGCCGCCGCCGGATCCCGGCAATCCTGTGCGCAACCAAGACCCGGCATCCCCGCACGCTGCGACCGCCCTTTAGATCCCTGTGTGTTGCCGCCGGTCGGGGGTCCTCCCAAGAAACCGATGACGGCTGCCACAGCGCGCCAGAGCCCCACTTCGCGCCGGCACCGGGAAGAGGCTGACGGTGGCGGAGCCCCACCGAGAGGAGGCAGCCAAGGCGCGAGCAGGCGGGGCCAGCCGGGAGGATGGTGCGAGCCCCGTCGTAGGTTGGTGGCGCGCGGGGATGCAGGGACTTGGCGGCGGTGCAAAGTGGATCTCCGGCGGCGGCGTGAAGTGGGGCTCCGGCGCTACAGCTCTGCCGAACTTGGCGGCGAGGAGGGCGCAGGCGTCCTGCAGCTCCGGCAGGTCACCACACCAGGCGGCTGCGTAGACGAGCCCCGCCGCCGCTCCCGAATGACCTGCTCGTGGCGGACAAGCGCGAGGTCCGGTAGCCCAGCCGAAGCAGCTGCTCCACGTCTCCAACATCGCTCTCTGGCGCACTTCGCCATGTCCCTGCACGCACGCCGTTAGCGACGACATCAGCTGGCGCGAGGATGGAAGCCCGGTGGCGATATGGATTGGGTAGGGGAGGGATTGGGAGGAAGGTTCTTTTTGGAAAGATACCAGTCTAACGGCGTCTACCACGAAATGTTATGCCACGTCATCAAATGCGGGACCCACATGTCATAATAGAGGTTAAAATGCTCGAACAGAAGGTTAGGTGGTTTCTGCAAATGATTAGGACAAAAATCAGTGTTTTCTGGCACAAATTCGTAGAAGAGTCTTTTCTGCAACACGACGCTTCAATGTGGTGGTTTTCTGCAATTCACTCGGAACAGGCAAGGCTGGGAACAGGGAGGAGTATCAGGACAAATTCCACATCATAATAACAAAATCACATCAATATTGCAAGTTCAGGTGTTAGGACTACCAATCAACTGTCAGTTACTAAAAAAACTAAATAATATCGCAGTCACATGGAAAATGATCAACAAATGAGCATGAATATAAATATCTGCAACTTGAGATGGCATAACGGTATTCCAGTATTTGGTAATTTAGTAAACTGGCAAGTGATAACCATTATTAATATACTTATTTATTTCTACATATTGTCTTCACCCATTGTATTTTCATCAGATATATAAACAGATAATAGTAGTGCCAATTGTCTGTATTTTTCGACAGAAAAAACTGTGATGACAGAAACAACCTTACTACAATTTGTTGCAATGCACGGCACTCTGGTGAGGTGATTAACATAAAAAAACTATGGCCTTTGGCCTCTTTACATGATATATTCAGGACCAGCACAGGCTCAATACTCAATGCAGTTAACAAAATAAACACTAGTATTTTGTAAGTGAAATGACAACTGGACACGGCAAACAACAAACACAAGACATTGTCAGAAATATACTCCTAACGCAAGGCCGGGCAACAGATATCCTCATCCTCTTATTCATGCAGATAATATAAACATTAGCAACACATCCATCATTATATTTGTAAACGAAATGATATATGACTTCAAAACAAAAGGAACATCAGACAGTCAACACTCACCAGTTATACGCTAAAAAGGTATCATAATGTTTATTACATTATCAAACCTTGGGTGTTTCAGTTCGCCAAACATGCCTTGAAAATGTCTCACCACAAACAGTTTGCTTTGCGCACAAAGGAGTAACCTGCCAAGCTCTCCTCATATAAAATAGGAACAAAAGGAATCGTTGACTCTTCTCTGGAGCACGTCGAACTATTCCCGGATGAAGTTGAAGGCATATCAAGAAATTTCAGGTGTGGATTACTTCTGGAAACCGGCACCTGATCAAGTGAATACAGATTTTGAATTGTTTGCTCCACTGGATCATATAGACCTATTTTCCTACCAGTGTTGAGCAGGATCCTCCCATGATCAGGGTCAACAGCTAATGGCACAACAACGCTTGTCTTGAGGGAATAGCCAGGACATGCTTCCAGGTGAATTGTGTATGCTCTGCCCCATAGGCCATGCTCTAGCTTCCATACATCTAATTTGTCTGAGGCTGGATCTGCTAGAACAGCACATAATACTCCCTCGAGCTCAACAACAAACGCATGACACCGGTTTCTGCTATTCCATCTAGCAAACCACGAAGGGCATGGGACAACATCAAAAGTACTTGTAGCAAGGTTGAAAGATACAATGGCCCATTCACAGCTCTGTCCCAACCTTGGTTCATTCATCCAGTACAGAATTCCTTCAACATAGGCTGGTGGCATATCATTCACAGGCAGAGGCGGTACCGAGTTCTCTTGGGCAGCATTCCAAGAGTTACACCAGTGTAACGCACATGTCAGGTCATACTGACGAGATTTAAAGTCCTTCCGATGATAGAATATTTCCACGATAACATGTTGACGAGTCGTAGGGTCAAAAGTCAAGCCAACATTTTTATTGCCGACTGTAAAAGCATGATCTTCTGCTTTAGGCATTCTCGAGGGTCGGTGCAAATCTGGCCCCAGGTTAGAGTAGCCCCTGTAGAAACCTGTACATGGATTGCAGAGATAGTCCTTCGTCTCGGTGCTTACCAAGTTCAGCCCATGGCAAGGCTTGGAGCAAACCACCTTTGTATCAAGCAATGTACTGTGACTAGGAGCTTCTTGGAGGCATTTATTCAATGGAGCAAAACTGAAGCCCAACCGTCCAGTGCTCTTGACCACAAGCATGATTTTAGGTCTTTTGTCTATGTTCTTATGCTGAAAATATGACTGAATGAAGTTTTTACTCTCAATCAATCTGAACCACTGCTTGCAGACAAATTTGGACTGTATGGCTGATCTAGCTGGGAGGCGGAGTAGGATCTCTCTAGTCGCCTTAGCCAGGTCAGATGACAAGGCTATCTCTTCATCTGTTGTATGCACGGGAGCAAGGGTCTCTTGAATGAAACCGAATCTTGAACTAGGGCACCCATATTGTGGAGTTGAGTGTGTCTCTGTGATTGAAAGAATGGTTTCCAGAGCCTCAGACCAAGGGTCATAGGTGTGAACCATTTTCTGATATTTGCTGAAAATCTTGTGCATGCTAGTAGTAATGATTATCTTCTTCCTTGGCGACCTGTAACTGCCAAAAGATCCAATAACTCTCAGAATTTGTGATTGACGCAAATCTCTTGCCAGGTGCCCTGACAAACTAATCCGATGATTCAGCAACCAGTCACCAGAGCTATAGTCCAGCAGTTTCCAGATCTCCAAAGTGTTACTACCATGAGGCATTCTATTGCGAACCAAACATAGTTGGTCATCCATCTCCAATAGTTGCTCTCCTGATGACCAATTCCTGGAGGTTGGCGGCACTCCTGGTACCCAGAAGGGCGGTGACCGGAGACATGTGAAGGTCTCCTCTGCGACCGAAAAGGACACGATGGCAACACTTGGAGTCGTGATGAAAGAGGCAGGTGTCATCAACCAGTGGAGGCAACCATTGGTAAACACGGGAGATAATTTGTTGCATGACGCATTAATAACAGCGGCATGTACAAATTTATGCAAGCTGGAGGGTACTCCTCTGGCAGCCCGCCTCCAGTGGCAATCCACATAGGGGGCTCTAGGCGTGTACACCTCGCACCTCACCGGGTCCTTCGGATGCAACATTCTATTGATCAACCTCACCACCTTGTGCTCGTCTTTGCAGGCATCAAACCCCAGCCCAGCACTGGAGTCGCATACTACATCAGTAGAAGGCGGCAGACGCGTGGCTGCCCGTGTGGCCGCATTGCAGATGTAGTAGGCTGTGTCGAGAGCATCGTAGAGAAGGGTGAGGCCATGGCACGGCGCGGGCGTCACTACCTCCACATAGTTGCCACGGGCACCGTCGATGGTGAACAGTAGGTCCCCGCGATCTCTAGGGCGGCCTGATGATGATGATGATGGCGAGAAGGAGCATGAGTAGACCGCGGTGGAGTCGAATGTGGCGGTCGGTGAGATGTATAGCAGCTTGGCTGGTGGTGCCCGCTGCTTTGCAGCCTTGGCTGCTGCCATGTGGAGGCAGCGGAATTCATCGGAGGAGAGCAGCGCAGCCCAGGAACGGCAAACTGCCCTGAAGCGGAAGACGGATTTGACTGGGAGCCACTGCAAAACCTGTATGATCATCTCGTACGGAAGCGACGCGCCGCAACCATCTTGTGCATTGGGTATGTGTATCCTCTTGCTCCTTTTGTTGGCCTCCCTAGGCATGATATCCTCCCCCTGCTGCTGCAATGCATCTTCAACGCCCAATTGAGGTCTGAGATGCAATCAACACATGGGAAAAATAACAAAAAGGAAATGACTGCTATTAGTATTAGCTAGCTCCATTCAAATGATGGAATCAAAATCTCACATCTTATCTTAGAAGAAAAGACTAGAGAGAACAAGATCTGGTTGCTTGTCGAGTAAAAAAAGATGAAAAGAAAAAAATAAGCAAAGAGGAAGAAATTCCCTACCAATAGGAGGGATCGAATCATGTTGTGCGTTCTCAGAGTCCCTTCAGCCGGAAAAACGATGATGCGAACGATAGCAATACAGATAAACTATACACTATCTTCACCAAGAACAACATAACAAAGCCACGAAAATAATTATGTGAAGATTAGCATAATCATGAAACAATATCTGAGGCAGCTTGAAAACACAGAGGGGCCGTGTTTGGTTCACGTTCCAGATTCCAGCCCGGCCCGGTTGAGCCTAGCGGTGAAAATACACGCGCTTTGGGCTGTATTCTACTACACGCGAAACGCTATGTGCCTGTTAAAATTAAAATGTGAGTCATCCAATCTGGATGGTGTACAAGTGGCTCCTACGGCGCCGCCAGTTAGCCATCTAAAATAGTACGACAGCTAATGAGATGAACCTAGTACTGAACACATATTGCCAAACATCAGGTCAACAGGTGAACTTTGCAAAATCATCAATCTTCTTTTGCAAGCGAGTGCCGGAAGCTACCAGGACAGAAATAAAAGGTTTACTCAACATCCCCAATGAAACTTTAAATGAGAAGTATTTAGGAATGCCATCTGATATTGGGAGTTCGAAGAATGGTGACTTTAAATACTTGAAAGATCATTTATGGAGTAGGGTGCAGGGCTGGGTTGAAAATACCATGTCATCGGCAGGCAAAGAGGTTCTACTCAAATCAGTTGCCCAGTCCATACCGGTGTTCTCCATGTCAATGCTTTAAACTCCCAAGGGGATTATGTGAACATCTCAATATGCTTATCAGAAAGTTTTGGTGGGGAAGCAAAGATGGCAAAAGGAAACCTCATTGGGTATCTTCGAAAAGCATGACACAACCGAAGGGAATGGGAGGCCTAGGATTCAAAGATTTTGAACTATTCAATATGGCGGTGTTGGCTCGACAGGCTTAGAGATTACTCCAAACACCAGAGTCCCTTAGTGCTTTTTTTATTGAAGAGCATATATTTCCCTGACTCTACTATTTTGGAGGTGACTTTGGGCAACCATCCCAGTCAGATATGGCGAGCCATTATCGAAGGTAGAGATACACTCAAACAGGGACTAATTCGTAGAATTGGCAACGGTCAGTCTACTCGAATTTGGGAGGACCCGTGGCTACCAAGAGACAAGATGTTACGGCCATATGGGTGTACTCATCCTAATCCGCCAACCATGGTATCGGAACTGATCGACCACACTAGTGCTTCTTGGAACAACCAGCTAATCAACCAAGTGTTCATGCCATGGATGCCTGCACCATTATGGGAATCCCGTTGTGCACTCGAAATCTCCAGGACTTCTGGAGCTGGAATTTTGAAACAAGCGGAAACTTTACCGTCAAATCTGCTTATCGTGTGCTTGTAGCGACAAGACAGCGCCGGGAGGCATGGCTTGAGGGCACGACTGAAACATCAAATATAGCGTCCCAGGAGGGAGCATGGAAAACTCTATGGAAGACCCAGGTTCCTGCAAAGATTAGGATGTTCATTTGGCGTTTATCAAAGCATTGTCTCTCAACGGAAGACGTCAGGGCTCATCGACACATGGCAGATAACGCTTACTGCGGCTTATGTGGCTCTCCTGATTCATGGAGACATTCTCTGGTTAATTGCACTAGCTCAAGATGTGTGTGGGCATTAGTTGATGAGGAGCTAGCACATAAGCTGGTCTCAAACAAGGAACCCTACGCCAAACAATGGCTCTTCACCTTCATGCAATCGCTATCACGTGACCAGTTTGTATTGCTTGCTGTCACACTCTGGGCGATCTGGGCAGCGCGTCGCAAGGCTATTCATGAAGGAATTTTCCAATCGCCTCAAGCAACTAACTCCTTTGTCCGACGCTTCATAGCTGAACTCAAAATGATCAACGTGAGAAGCCCTACGAGGGGAGAAGTTCAACCTACTGGCCAGACACAAGCCGCGCGCCCCAAAGCTCCTCCGGTTTGCTATGCCAAGATTCACGTAGATGCTGGAGTAAGAGCAAGGAAGGGTGGATCAGCCGCAACAGTATGCCGGGACAGGCAAGGCAATTTTTTAGGCAGCTCAGCTTTGGTGGTAGCTGGCCTAGAGGATCCAGCAATACTTGAGACTATAGCTTGCAGAGAGGCTTTGGCACTTGCGAAAGATGTTAACCTGCACAATTTCATCGTAGCATCTGATTCCAAGCAAACAGTGGCTGATATTTTATGCGGGGGCAGAGGCAAGAGTGGTTCTATTGTCCAGGAGATCAATCTTAGTGTTGGAAATATGAGCAATTTACCCAATGATTTTATTAACAGAAATACTAGATAAAGCATGACTATTGTAGTAGTGATAAAACAAGCCATGCGATTTGACAAAGAGAAGGTAAACAACATCTTCATATATGAACCGTAACTAAACATATCTTGAGCAGACAGTATAGGAAGTTGCTTATATGAAATAGAGTCTAACATATCTAGGGCAAATACTAGAACAAGAAACTGTAGCGAACCTCCAACAGAAAAGGGAGAAACACGTACGTGACAGCAGCAGGAGCAGAGGCACTGGACTTGGGGTCGGTGTCCTCCAAGTCGTCGAGGAGGTTGTCAACGTTGGGGAAGTAGTCGTCGTCGAGGAAGTAGTCGTTGGAGTCCGGGGCGTCCGTGACGAAGAAGTCAGTAGTCGCGCAGAGCACTCCCCAAAAACCTTATCACCCTTCTCCGTCACAGGACTCAAAAGGTGCGGTTTCGAGGTTCTCGTCCCGATGGCGGTACACGCCGTAAGCCGGGATGAGGAAGACAGCAGCAGCGCAGAGATTGGAACCGGTGGCGAGAGGAAGGAGAAGTTCTGGTGCGTCTCTCTAAGAGGAGCGACCTCCCTTTTATAGGCGCAAGAGAAGGAGGCGAGAGGGCAGCGACGGAAGACGAAGACGAAGCGAACAGCCAGCAGCCGAAGGGCTGCACCGTTCGCATTCAAACTCCACTGTCGCAAAAACTTTTCAGCTTCCGTGTGACCTTTCGTATACCCGTAGTGCGTGGCAAAAATTTAGACATCGGCTCGGCTCATTCCCGCAACCCGCGGCGCGGCGTGGCGCGTTGTGACGAGGCGTGGCGTGGCATGGCGAGGCGGGCGGCGGAGGAGGAGCGCGCGTGGATGTCCCTCTTGTTCTCATGCTCATACAAGTGGGGAAGGAGCCTCCCTTATAAAGAGGTGTTGGGGAACGTTGCAGAAAATTAAAAATTTTCCTACGGTTTCACCAAGATCCATCTATGAGTTCATCTAGCAACGAGTCATGGAGAGTGATTGCATCTACATACCACTTGTAGATCGCGTGCGAAGCGCTCAATGGAGCACGGGATGATGGAGTCGTACTCGCCGTGATTCAGATCACGGATGACCTAGTGCTGAACGGACAGCACCTCCACGTTCAACACACGTACAGAGCGGATGACGTCTCCTCCTTCTTGATCCAGCAATGGGGAAGGAGAGGTTGATGATGATCCAGCAGCACGACGGCGTGGTGGTGGATGCAGCAGAACTCCGGCAGGGCTTCGCTAAGCAACTACGGGAGGAGGAGGAGGTGTTGCAGGGAGGAGGGAGGCGCCAAGGCTTATTGGGTGCGGCTGCCCCTCCCTCCCCTCCCTTTATATAGGTGCAAGAGAGAGGGGGGGAGGCGCAGCCTTGACCCTTCCTCCAAGGAAGGGTGCGACCAAGGGGGGGAGGAGTCCATCCTCCCCAAGGCACCTCGGAGGTGGCTTCCCCCTTTAGGACTCTCCCCTCTCTCTTATCTCTAGGCGCATGGGCCTCTAGGGGCTGGTGCCCTTGGCCCATATAGGCCAAGGCGCACCCCCTACAGCCCATGTGGCCCCCCCGGGGCAGGTGGACCCCTGGTGGAACCCCCGGACCCCTTTCGGCACTCCCGGTACAATACCGATAACACGCGAAACTTTTCCGGCGACCAAAATAAGACTTCCCATATATAAATCTTTACCTCGGACCATTCCGAACTCCTCGTGACGTCCGGGATCTCATCCGGACTCGAACAACATTCGGTTTGCTGCATACTCATATTCATACAACCCTAGCGCCACCGAACCTTAAGTGTGTAGACCCTACGGGTTCGGGAGACATGCGAACATGACCGAGACGGCTCTCGGGCAATAACCAACAGCGGATCTGGATACCCATGTTGGCTCCCACATGCTCCTCGATGATCTCATCGGTTGAACCACGATGTCGAGGATTCAAACAACCCCGTATACAATTCCCTTTGTCAATCAGTATTTTACTTGCCCGAGATTCGATCGTCGGTATCCCAATACCTCGTTCAATCTCGTTACCGGCAAGTCACTTTACTCGTACCGTAATGCATGATCCCCTGACCAAACACTTGGTCACTTTGAGCTCATTATGATCATGCACTACCGAGTGGGGCCAGTGATACCTCTCCGTCATACGGAGTGACAAATCCGATCTCGATCCGTGTCAACCCGCAGACACTTTCGGAGATACCTGTAATGCACCTTTATATTCACCCGATTACGTTGTGACGTTCGGTACACCCAAAGCACTCCTACGGTATCCGGGAGTTACACGATCTCATGGTCTAAGGAAGAGATACTTGACATTGGAAAAGCTCTAGCAAAACGAACTACACGATCTTGTGCTATGCTTAGGATTGGGTCTTGTCCATCACATCATTCTCCTAATGATGTGATCCCGTTATCAACGACATCCAATGTCCATAGTCAGGAAACCATGAGTATCTGTTGATCAACGAGCTAGTCAACTAGAGGCTCACTAGGGACATATTGTGGTCTATGTATTCACACGTGTATTACGATTTCCGGATAATACAATTATAGCATGAATAAAAGACAATTATCATGAACAAGGAAATATAATAATAATACTTTTATTATTGCCTCTAGGGCATATTTCCAACAGTCTCCCACTTGCACTAGAGTCAATAATCTAGTTACATTGTGATGAATCGAACACCCATAGAGTTCTGGTGTTGATCATGTTTTGCTCGCGGAAGAGGTTTAGTCAACGGATCTGCGATATTCAGATCCGTATGTACTTTGCAAATTTCTATGTCCCCATCTTGAACATTTTCACGAATGGAGTTGAAGCGACGCTTGATGTGCCTGGTCTTCTTGTGAAACCTGGGCTCCTTGGCAAGTGCAATAGCTCTAGTGTTGTCACAGAAGAGTTTGATTGGCTCCGACGCATTGGGTATGACTCCTAGGTCGGTGATGAACTCCTTCACCCAAATTGCTTCATGTGCTGCCTCCGAGGCTGCCATGTACTCCGCTTCACATGTAGATCCCGCCACAACGCTTCGCTTGCAGCTGCACCAGCCATCGCTCCACCATTCAACATATACACGTATCCGGTTTGTGACTTTGAGTCATCCAGATCTGTGTCAAAGCTAGCGTCGACGTAACCCTTTACGACGAGCTCTTCGTCACCTCCATAAACGAGAAACATGTTCTTTGTCCTTTTCAGGTACTTCAGGATATTCTTGACCGCTGTCCAGTGTTCCTTGTCGGGATTACTTTGGTACCTTCCTACCAAACTTGCGGCAAGGTTTACATCAGGTCTGGTACACAGCATGGCATACATAATAGATCCTATGGCTGAGGCATAGGGGATGACACTCATCTCTTCTTTATCTTTTGCCGTGGTCGGGCATTGAGCCGAGCTCAATTTCACACCTTGCAGAACAGGCAAGAACCCTTTCTTGGACTGATCCATTTTGAACTTCTTCAAAATCTTATCAAGGTATGTGCTTTGTGAAAGACCTATGAGGCGTCTCGATCTATCCCTATAGATTTTGATGCCTAATATGAAAGCAGCTTCTCCAAGGTCCTTCATTGAAAAACTCTTATTCAAGTAGGCCTTAATGCTGTCCAAAAGTTCTATATCATTTCCCATCAAAAGTATGTCATCTACATATAATATGAGAAATGCTACAGAGCTCCCACTCACTTTCTTGTAAACGCAGGCTTCTCCATAAGTCTGCATAAACCCAAACGCTTTGATCATCTCATCAAAGCGAATGTTCCAACTCCGAGATGCTTGCACCAGCCCATAAATGGATCACTGGAGCTTGCATACCTTGTTAGCATTCTTAGGATCGACAAAACCTTCCAGCTGCATCATATACAGTTCTTCCTTAAGATAACCGTTAAGGAATGCCGTTTTGACGTCCATCTGCCATATCTCATAATCATAGTATGCGGCAATTGCTAACATGATTCGGACGGACTTAAGCTTCGCTACGGGAGAGAAAGTCTCATCGTAGTCAATCCCTTGAACTTGCCGATAACCCTTAGCGACAAGTCGAGCTTTATAGATGGTAACATTACCATCCGCGTCCGTCTTCTTCTTAAAGATCCATTTGTTTTCTATCGCTCGCCGATCATCGGGCAAGTCTGTCAAAGTCCATACTTTGTTTTCATACATGGATCCTATCTCGGATTGCATGGCTTCAAGCCATTTGTTGGAATCTGGGCCGCCATTGCTTCTTCATAGTTCAAGGTTCACCGTTGTCTAACAACATGATTTCCGTGACAGGGTTGCCGCACCACTCTAGTGCGGAACGTGTCCTAGTGGACCCACGAAGTTCAAGAGCAACTTGATCCAAGTACCTTGATCATCATCATTAATTTCCTCTCCGATCGGTGTAGGCACCACAGAACATTTTCTGAGCTGCACTACTTTCCGGTTCAAGAGGTAGTACTTCATCGAAGTTCTACTTTCCTCCCACTTACTCCTTTCGAGAGAAACTCTTTTCCGTAAAGGATCCGTTCTTGGCAACAAAGATCTTGCCTTCGGATCTAAGGTAGAAGGTATACCCAATGGTTTCCTTAGGGTATCCAATGAAGGCGATTTTTCCGACTTGGGTTCGAGCTTTTCAGGTTGAAGTTTCTTGACATAAGCATCGCATCCCCAAACTTTTAGAAACGACAGCTTAGGTTTCTTCCCAAACCATAATTCATACGGTGTCGTCTCAACGGATTTAGACGGTGCCCTATTTAAAGTGAATGTAGCTGTCTCTAGAGTGTATCTCCAAAATGATAGCAGTAAATCAGTAAGAGACATCATAGATCGCACCATATCCAATAGAGTGCGACACGACGTTCGGACACACCGTTACGCTGAGGTGTTCGCGGCGTGAGTTGTGAAACGATTTCACATTTCCTTAAGTGTGTACCAAATTCGTGACTTAAATATTCTCCTCCATGATCGATCGAAGAATTTTATCTTTCGGTCACGTTGATTCTCTACTTCATTCTGAAATTCCTTGAACTTTTCAAAGGTCTCAGACTTGTGTTTCATTAAGTAGACATACCCATATCTACTCAAGTCATCAGTGAGAGTGAGAACATAACGATATCCTCCTCGAGCCTCAACACTCATTGGACCGCACACATCGGTATGTATGATTTCCAATAAGTTGGTTGCTCGCTCCATTGTTCCGGAGAACGGAGTCTTGGTCATCTTGCCCATGAGGCATGGTTCGCATGTGTCAAATGATTCATAATCGAGAGACTCTAAAAGTCCATCAACATGGAGCTTCTTGATGCGCTTGATACCAATGTGACCAAGGCAGCAGTGCCACAAGTATGTGGGACTATCGTTATCAACTCTACATCTTTTGGTATTCACACTATGAACATGTGTAACATTACGTTCGAGATTCATTAAGAATAAACATTGACCATCGGAGCATGACCATAAAACATTTCTCTCATATAAATAGAACAACCATTATTCTCGGATTTAAATGAGTAGCCATCTCGATTAAACGAGATCCCGATACAATGTTCATGCTCAAACTTGGCACTAAATAACAATTATTGAGGTTTAAAACTAATCCCGTAGGTAAATGTAGAGGTAGCGTGTCGACGGCGATCACATCGACCTTGGAACCATTCCCGACGCCAAGATCATCACCTCGTCCTTCGCCAGATCTCCGCTTATTCCGCAGCTCCTGCTGTGAGTTACATATATGAGCAACGGCACCGTATCAAATACCAGGAGTTACTACGAGTCTCGGTAAGGTACACATCAATTACATGTATATCAAATATACCTTTAGTGTTGCCGGCCTTCTTGTCTGCTAAGTATTTGGGGCAGTTCCGCTTCCAATGACCCTTCCCTTTGCAATAAAAGCACTCAGTCTCAGGCTTGGGTCCATTATTTGACTTCTTCCCGGCAACTGGTTTACCAGGTGCGGCAACATCCTTGCCGTCCTTCTTGAAGTTCTTCTTACCCTTGCCCTTCTTGAACTTAGTGGTTTTATTGACTATCAACACTTGATGTTCCTTCTTGATTTCTACCTCTGCTGACTTCAGCATTGAAAATACTTCAGGAATAGTTTTCACCATCCCTTGCATATTGTAGTTCATCACAAAGCTCTTGTAGCTCGGTGAGAGCGACTGAAGGATTCTGTCAATGACCGCCTCGTCTGGGAGGTTGATGTCCAGCTGGGACAGGCGGTTGTGCAACCCATACATTTTGAGTATGTGCTCACTGACAGAACTATTTTCCTCCATCTTACAACTGTAGAACTTGTCGGAGACTTCATATCTCTCGACCCGGGCATGAGCTTGGAAAACTAGTTTCAGCTCCTCGAACATCTCATATGCTCCGTGTCGCTCAAAACGCTTTTGGAGCCCCGGTTCTAAGCTGTAAAGCATGCCGCACTGAACGAGGGAGTAATCATCAGCACGAGACTGCCAAGCGTTCATAACGTCATGGTTCTCTGGGATGGGTGCTTCACCTAGCGGTGCTTCTAGGACATATTGTTTCTTGGCAGCTATGAGGATAATCCTGAGGTTCCGGACCCAGTCCGAATAGTTGCTGCCATCATCTTTCAGCTTGGTTTTCTCTAGGAACGCGTTGAAGTTCATGGTGACATGTGCGTTGGCCATTTGATCTACAAGACATTTTGCAAAGATTTTAGACTATTGTTCATGATAATAAAGTTCATCTAATCAAATTATTTAATGAACTCCCACTTAGATTTGACATCCCTCTAGTCATCTAAGTGATACATGATCCGAGTCGACTAGGCCGTGTCCGATCATCACGTGAGACGGACTAGTCATCGTCGGTGAACATCTCCATGTTGATCGTATCTTCCATACGACTCATGTTCGACCTTTCGGTCTCTTGTGTTCCGAGGCCATGTCTGTACATGCTAGGCTCGTCAAGTTAACCTAAGTGTATTGCATGTGTAAAACTGTCTTACACCCGTTGTATGTGAACGTAAGGATCTATCACACACGATCATCACGTGGTGCTTCGAAACGACGAACTTTAGCAACGCTGCAGTTAGGGAGAACACTTTCTTGAAATTGTTATGAGGGATCATCTTATTTACTACCGTCGTTCTAAGTAAACAAGATGCATAAACATAATAAACATCACATGCAATTATATAGTAGTGACATGATATGGCCAATATCATATAGCTCCTTTGATCTCCATCTTCGGGGCTCCATGATCATCCTGTCACCGCATGACACCATGATCTCCATCATCATGATCTCCATCATCGTGTCTTCATGAAGTTGTCACGCCAACGACTACTTCTACTTCTATGGCTAACGTGTTTAGCAATAAAGTAAAGTAATTTACATGGCGTTCTTCAATGACACGCAGGTCATACAAAAATAAAGACAACTCCTATGGCTCCTACCGGTTGTCATACTCATCGACATGCAAGTCGTGATTCCTATTACAAGAACATGATCTCATACATCACATATATCATTCATCATTCATCACAACTTTGGCCATATCATATCACAAAACACTTGCTGCAAAAACAAGTTAGACGTCCTCTAATTGTTGTTGCAAGTTTTGATGGCTGCAATAGGGTTCTAGCAAGAACGTTTTCTTACCTACGTGAAAGCCACAACGTGATT
This sequence comes from Aegilops longissima, assembly GCA_021605205.1. Taxonomy (NCBI): domain Eukaryota; kingdom Viridiplantae; phylum Streptophyta; class Magnoliopsida; order Poales; family Poaceae; genus Aegilops; species Aegilops longissima. The sequence goes on along the minus strand of CM038680.1, from coordinate 37,743,828 downwards.
TGTCAACTTCTATTTACCCTTCATAAGGACCCTTTTCATCGAATCCGCTCCAACTAAAGTGGGAGAGACAGACACCCGCTAGCCACCTTATGCAACTAGTGCATGTTAGTCGGTGGAACCAGTCTCACGTAAGCGTACGTGTAAGGTCGGTCCGGGCCGCTTCATCCCACAATACCGCTGAAGCAAGATAAGACTAGTAGCGGCAAGAAAGTTGACAACATCTACGCCCACAACAAATTGTGTTCTACTCGTGCAATAGAGAACTACGCATAGACCTAGCTCATGATGCCACTGTTGAGGAACGTTGCAGAAAATTAAAAAATTTCCTACGGTTTCACCAAGATCCATCTATGAGTTCATCTAGAAACGAGTCATGGGAGAGTGATTGCATCTACATACCACTTGTAGATCGCGTGCGGAAGCGTTCAATGGAACGGGGATGATGGAGTCGTACTCGCCGTGATTCAGATCACCGATGACCTAGTGCCGAACGGACAGCACCTCCGCGTTCAACACACGTATGGAGCGGATGACGTCTCCTCCTTCTTGATCCAGCAAGGGGGAAGGAGAGGTTGATGATGATCCAGCAGCACGACGGCGTGGTGGTGGATGCAGAAGAACTCCGGCAGGCTTCGCTAAGCAACCACGGGAGGAGGAGGAGGTGTTGTTGGGAGGAGGAGGCGCCAAAGCTTGTTGGTGCGGCTGCCCTCCCTCCCTCCCTTTATATAGGTGCAAGAGAGAGGGGGCGCGGCGCAGCCTTGCCCCTTCCTCCAAGGAAGGGTGCGGCCAAGGGGGGGGGGAGGAGTCCATCCTCCCCAAGGCACCTCGGAGGTGCCTTCCCCCTTTAGGACTCTCCCCTCTCTCTTATCTCTAGGCGCATGGGCCTCTAGGGGCCGGTGCCCTTGGCCCATATAGGCCAAGGCGCACCCCCTATAGCCCATGTGGCCCCCCCGAGGCAGGTGGACCCCTAGTGGAACCCCCGGACCCCTTTCGGCACTCCCGGTACAATACCGATAACGCGCGAAACTTTTCCGGCGACCAAAATAAGACTTCCCATATATAAATTTTTACCTCCGGACCATTCCGGAACTCCTCGTGACGTCCGGGATCTCATATTCATACAACCCTAGCGTCACCGAACCTTAAGTGTGTAGACCCTACGGGTTCGGGAGACATGCAGACATGACCGAGACGGCTCTTGGGCAATAACCAACAGCGGGATCTGGATACCCATGTTGGCTCCCACATGCTCCTTGATGATCTCATCGGTTGAACCACGATGTCGAGGATTCAAACAACCCCGTATACAATTCCCTTTGTCAATCGGTATTTTACTTGCCCGAGATTCGATCGTCGGTATCCCAATACCTCGTTCAATCTCGTTATCGCAAGTCACTTTACTCGTCAGTAATGCATGATCCGTGACCAAACACTTGGTCACTTTGAGCTCATTATGATGATGCACTACCGAGTGGGCCCGGTGATACCTCTCCGTCATACGGAGTGACAAATCTAGTCTCGATCCGTGTCAACCCAGCAGACACTTTCGAAGATACCGTAATGCACCTTTATAGTCACCCGCACGTTGTGACGTTTGGTACACCCAAAGCACTCCTACGGTATCCGGAGTTACACGATCTCATGGTCTAAGGAAGAGATACTTGACATTGGAAAAGCTCTAGCAAAATGATCTACGATCTTGTGCTATGCTTAGGATTGTCTTGTCCATCACATCATTCTCCTAATGATGTGATCCCGTTATCAACGACATCCAATGTCCATAGTCAGGAAACCATGACTATCTGTTGATCAACGAGCTAGTCAACTAGAGGCTCACTAGGGACATATTGTGGTCTATGTATTCACACGTGTATTACGATTTCCGGATAATACAATTATAGCATGAATAAAAGACAATTATCATGAACAAGGAAATATAATAATAATACTTTTATTATTGCCTCTAGGGCATATTTCCAACAAGAGGTCCAACTCCCTCTAAACTAGCAATGTGGGACTAAACTTTAGTTCCACCTCTTGCCTTGCACGAATGGGCTGCGTGTGCCTTTAGGATTTATTAGGAATTTCTGAAACTGCTATTGGGCTAGGCCCAAATAGACAAAAATTCTAGCAATCCCCCACCAGATCCCAGAGGCACACAAAATTTTCCTTTGGTTCCAAAACTTGTTTTATATACCGGTACTGCAGTGGAGACTGTTAAGTTGAACTCCACCTAGAACTCTATGTTACACTAGTAAGCAACTTGAACAGTGGACTGGGCCTTGAACTGCAAGTTTTCTGTGAATCTAGCTTCACATAAAGCCTTGACCGGTACGTGGCTACCGTGGGTCTTCCCCGCGGGTGGAGCTTATGCGTCATACTCCGAGACCTTTCATGAGTTTACTAGAGAGAACCCTACTCTCATAGATTGCGACGTTTAACAATCAGACTCATATATGTGTGTTCTTCAAAAGATGTTCTGCAGGACAACATCTCTGCTTCAAAGATCCACTTAGAACACATTAAGATATACATCAACCTGCCATGCAGATTAGGAGAGTATTGCATCTTCATGGAGTGGTATTTTTAGTAGTAAGGGTACTCTCCTCCCAGTTGACCAACAGCTTGTCTTCCACATCTAATTCACGGGATCTCCGATCACAAAGAATAGGTTACCACTGTGAACAACTCATATTGTGGGTCTATACCCATCTCCTCGATGCATTATCTATCACATTACGTGATAGACCCTTAGTGAAAGGATCTGCCAGATTTTTAGACGTTTGGATATAATCCAATGCAATAACTCCAGAGTTTTTCATTTTTCTGACAGACTTTAACCTTCTCTGAACGTGTCTTGATGACTTCATGTTATCCTTTGAGCTGCTCACTTTAGTGATCATAGTTTGATTGTCACAGTTCATAAGGATACCCGGTACAGGTTTCTTAACTACCAGCAAGTCATTCAAGAGCCGACGAAGCCAATCTGCTTCGACCGTAGCTGTATCTAGTCTTTGTGAGTTCTGCTTCCATTGTTGACCTCGTTAAGATGGTCTGCTTGCAAGACTTCAAGAAACAGCGCCACCTCCATGAGTGAATACATATCCGCTCGTGGCCTTTATCTCATCAAGACATCGAGATCCAGTTTGAGTCACTATACCCTTCAAGCACCTTTGGGTGCGGTGTAGTGAATTCCATAATTGCAGATGCCTTTCAAATAACGCAAAACTCTCTCTAGAGCTTTCCAATGCACATCTCCTGGTTTTGAGACAAACCGACTTAGTTTGCTAATAGCAAAAGAGATGTCAGATCTTGTAGCACTGGCTAAGTACATAAGCAAGCCAATAATCTGAGAATACTTCAATTGATCTTTAGCAATTCTTCGATTCTTTCAAGCAAAGACGCTAGCATCATATGGTGTTGGAGAGGGCTTGCAGTCACTATAGCCAAAGCGACTCAAGATTTTTTCCACATAGTGAGATTGAAGCAATGTAATCCCACCATCATCATCTCTCAACAACTTGATGTTCAGAATGACATCAGCCACTCCTAAATCCTTCATCAAAACAGCGAGATAGGAAATCCTTGACCTCCTTAATAACATTCAGATTTGTTCCGAAAATCAGTATGTCATCAACATACAAGCAAAGCATAACTCCCTCGCCCCCACCATGGTGATAGTACACACATTTGTCAGCTTCGTTCACAACAAAGCCTGCAGCTATTAAAGTTCTTTCGAACTTCTCATGCCACTGTTTGGGTGCTTGCTTGAGTCCATACAAAGACTTCAGCAACTTGCACACTTTCCGTTCCTGACCATCTATTACAAACCCATCTGGTTGTTCCATATAAATTTCCTCATCCAACTCTCCATTTAGAAAGCAGTCTTAACATCCATTTGATGAACGAGAAGACCATGTGAGGCAGCTAGTGAAAGTAGAACTCGAATAGTGGTCAGTCGAGCCACAGGTGAGTAAGTATCAAAGAAGTCTTCACCTTCCTTTTGGGTATAACCGTTAGCCACAAGCCGAGCCTTGTACTTTTCGATAGTACCATCAGGCCTAAGCTTCTTCTTGAATACCCATTTGCATCCTATAGGTTTGCACCCATAAGGACGATCAATTATCTCCCAAGTTTCATTGGCCAAGATGGAATCCATCTCCCTACGAACCGCTTCCTTCTAGTAGTCAGCATCTTCCGATGCATAGGCCTCCGAAATAGAACTGGGAGTATCATCTATGAGATACACAAGAAAATCATCACCAAAGGACTTTGCTGTCTTCTGTCTCTTGCTCCTAATAGGAACTTCATTGTTCTCCTCCACAGGACTTTCAAAGTGTTTCATCGAAATGGCAGGTTCGGTAATTGCAACTGGTTCCTGATTCGATGAACTAGGCATCTCCTGATTAGATGAGGTAGCCATATCCTTCATGGGAAAGATATCTTCAAAGAAAGTCGCATCATTCGACTCCATAATCGTACTGACATGCATGTCAGGTACCTCAGATTTTACAACCAAGAATCTATAGCCAATGCTATGAAAAGCATATCCCAGGAAAACACAATCCACAGTCTTTGGTCCAAGCTTCCGCTTCTTTGGAATTGGAACATTGACTTTCGCCAAGCAACCCCATGTTCGCAGATAAGAGAGTTTTAACCTTTTCTTCTCCCATTCCTCGAATGGAGTTATCTCTTTGTTCTTTGTGGGGACTCGATTTAGGACATGACATGCTGTCAATATCGCATCCCCCCACCATGCCTTGGAGAGACCCGATGTGTCCAACATGGCGTTAACCAAATCAGTTAGAGTACGGTTCTTTCTTTCGGGCACCCCATTTGACTGAGGTGAGTAGGGAGGCGTCCTCTCATGGATTATACCATATTCGCTTTAAAAAGCATCAAATTCATTGGAAAAATACTCTCCACCACGGTCGGACCTAAGCCTCTTGATTTTTCGATCAAGTTGGTTTTCCACTTCAGCTTTATAGATCTTGAAAAGTTCAAAGCCTCATCCTTAGATTTCAGAAGATACACACGACAGTATCTAGTGGAGTCGTCAATTAACGTCATGAAATATTTCTTTCCACCTTTTGTCAAAACACCATTCATTTCACATAGATCTGAATGTATAAGTTCTAGTGGTGCAAGATTTCTCGTCTCCATGATCACGTGAGACTTACGAGGTTGCTTAGCTTGCACACACACTTGACACTTAGATCCCTTGACAGTGGTGAAACTAGGGATTAAGTTCAACTTCGCTAGTCGCGACATGCAACCAAAGTTAACATGACAAAGACGTGAATGCCACACATTTGATTCACTATTGTTGCAAATATGATTAACAACTTTATTGCAAACGTCTGATAAGGATAAACGAAACAGGCCTCCTAACTCATAGCCTTTACCAACAAAGGTTCCATACTTGGAGATTACAAATTTATTCGACTCAAAGACAAGCTTGTAGCCATCTCTACACAGAAGAGATCCGCTAACAAGATTTTTATTGACGGAGGGGACATAATGCACGTTCTTCAGCTGCACGATCTTCCCCGAAGTAAACTTCAGATCGACCGTGCCAACACCACGAACAGAAGCACTTGAACCGTTGCCCATCAGCACGGTGGAAGTCCCTGCGGTCTGATAAGTCACCGCATACATGCACATTAGCACCCGTGTCAATCAACCAATCAGGAGAATGACATACTGAAAGAATAGTGGGAAATGTACCATACCCAGCATCCTTCATGTCAGTGTCTCCAATGACAACATTAGCGGTCTTGCCGCCTTTCCCGGGATGACGCTTGTCATAGCGATTGGGGCAACTAGGAGCCCAATGATCAGGATCTCCACACACATGACAAGCACCTTTGTTCTTGTCACTCTTCTTCTTGAAGTTCGTGTGTTGTACAACCTTGTTCTTCCCATCAAACTTTGCTTTACCATCAAGCTTGCCCTTGTTCTTGAACTTGTGGGACTGGAAGGTTTTCTTATGTACCAGATTGGCACTAGATCCTCCCTCAATACCTCGAGCACGTGTGTCCTTTACTCTCGCCTTTTCTTCCACATCAAGAGTACCAATGAGATCCAGAACGGAAAACTTCTGTCTCTTATGCTTCAGTAAGGTAGCAAAGTTCCTCCATGAAGAAGGAAGCTTAGTGATGATACCCCCGGCAACAAACTTGTCCGGTAGCATGCAATTGAAGTGCTCAAGTTCTCTAGCAAATGATCAGATCTCATGAGCCTGCTCAACCACGGAGCGCTCTTGGTCATCCTGTAATCATAGAATTGCTCCATGATGTACAGCTCGGTGCCGCATCCGAGACCCCAAACTTGGCCTCGAAAAGGCCCCACATATCTTTTCCATTGTCAATTGACGCATAAGCATCAACTATGTTCTCACCAAGAACACTCAAGAGAGCAGCCTTAAACAAGGTATCCATTTTCGAAAAGCTTGTGCTGTTGGGCATCTTGCTCTCCTTCAGTTTGCCAAGAGTGGCGTCATAGCAACTCATGGTTTGAAACCATAAGACTGCTCTCACGCGCCACCTCTTATAGTGAATACCCTCAAACATAGGAGGTCTCATGGAAGCAGCAAAACCACTTGGAGTAAATTGCCGGTGATAAGGTTTTTGGATTGTTGGAAATATGAGCAATTTACCGAGTGATTTTATTAACTGAAATACTAGATAAAGCATGACTAGTGTAGCAGTGATAAAACAAGCCATGCGATTTGACAAAGAGAAGGTAAACAACATCTTCATATATGAACTGTAACTAAACATATCTTGAGCAGACAGTATAGAAAGTTGCATGTATGAAATAGAGTCTAACATATCTAGGGAAAATACTAGAACAAGGAACTGTAGCAGAACCTCCAACAGAAAAGGGAGAAACACGTACGTGACAGCAGCAGGAGCAGAGGCACTGGACTTGGGGTCGGTGTCCTCCATGTCGTCGAGGAGGTTGTCGACGTCAGGGAAGTAGTCGTCGGAGTCCGGGGCGTCCGTGACGAAGAAGTCAGTAGTCGCGCAGAGCGCTCCCCAAAAACCTTATCACCAGAGATTGGAACCGGTGGCGAGAGGAAGGAGAAGTTCTGGTGCGTCTCTCTGAGAGGAGGCGAGAGGCTCGGCTCATTCCCGCAACCCGCGGCGCGGCGGGCGGCGGAGGAAGAGCGCGCGTGGATGTCCCTCTTGTTCTCATGCTCATACAAGTGGGGGCCTCCCTTATAAAGAGGTCCAACTCCCTCTAAACTAGCAATGTGGGACTAAACTTTAGTTCCACCTCTTGCCTTGCACGAATGGGCTGCGTGGGCCTCTAGGATTTATTAGGAATTTCTGAAACTGCTATTGGGCTAGGCCCAAATAGACAAAAATTCCAGCACTTAGAACTACTTTATTTCAGTGTAATTTCTCTTTTGAAGGTCGTGCTGCTAATGTCGAAGCACATAGATTAGCCAAATATTCGCTTAGTCTCGGTCCGGGGCGCCACTTCTTGTTAGGCCAACCCCATGATCCGAGTTGTATCTCACCTAATGTGGTCTTTGATGAATAAAATTTGGCTTTCCCCTAAAAAAAAGCTCAGAGTTATATGCGTTTTGTTTCCGTACGCAGCGCTCTCCTTTTTACCCTCACTGGTTTTTCTTTTATTTTGAGGGGTACCCTCACTGGTTTTATTATTTGGGTTCGGTTTCTTTGGTTTCTGGCCGGGTTCTGTTCATATTTTGTTTTTTACTTTTTATTTAATTCTCTCTACTTCTTTCGGTTATCCTCTGGTTTTTTCTTCTGTTTTATTTTCGTTTTCGTTTTTGTGTTCCATTTTTCTTTCCCTTTTTCATTTTAATTATTTCATTAACTTTTGTTTTCAAATTTGTAATTTTTTGGAAAATCATGACCAATTTTCAAATTCATAAGCCTTTTTCAATTTCGTGAAGATTTTCCAAATCTCTAAACTTCTTTCAAATTCATGAATGTATTTCAGATTTGTGAACTTTTTTCAAGTCTGTGAACTTTCTTTTATTCATGAATATTTTAGAATCGTGAACTGTTTCGAATTTATGACCTTTTTCCGAGTTCATGAACATTTTCTAAATTCACAAACTTTTTCAAATCCTGAATGTTTTAGATTCATGATTTTTCCTGGGTTCATGACCATTTTCCTAATTCATGAACTTTTTCAGACCCACATACTGTTTTCCAATTTGTGAACAGTTGTCAAATTCCTGAACTTTTTGCAAATTGGCAAACATTTTTAAAATTTATGAACATTTTTTGTTATTCACGAACATTTTTTCCAATTAGCAAACATTTTCTTGTGTCCATGAACTTTTTTTTTCAAATTCCTTATCTTTTTAAAAAACTTGCGAACATTTTTTTGAATATATGATTATTTTTAATCAATGGAAAACCGGAAGATGGCCTTTTTTCTGAACCAGTAGCTTGCTGGTCTTTTTACGGACTAGTGCAACTGAATGATAGGGTTGATGTAAAAAAGGCAATTGAACCAGCCAGCCACCGAGCGAACCGAGCCGAACAATATTTGGGCTGCAGCCTGCATGTTCGGTGGCGCCCGAAGCACTGGTTAGGAGCACTCATTCTACACCGTGATTCGTTGCTCACAAAGTCACAGATTGCATTAGAATGGAAATATAGGCTTCGAATATTCATTTCGGCTCTAGGGTCCAGATGATCCTTATATGTTGACCGTTCGATCTCTATAAGATTCACGCCAAGCCCTTGTATCGCACTCACTCCGTCCGGAAGTATCTCCGGACGGAGCGAGTACACTGCAGACGATTATGCGCCTTATGGCTCTGTTCATGTACAAGATAATTATTTACTGTTGCATATTTCACAGGCGCAAATCCCTCCAAAACAACGATCCAAGCACGGCCTAGTAGTATTTTGTTGGAGCAATGAAAAACTGAAACATGGCGCCTCCCATGTAGAGCAAAATAGCAGATCAGGCAAGCAACAAACAGAAATATTCATATTACAAAGATAACAGATATTATTACCCTCTTATTTGTGCAGATAACATAAAACACTAGGAACAGGTCATTATAATTCAAAAAGCGAAATGATATACTCGCAATAAAAAATGTTCAATACTATTACACTATCAAAGCTTGGTTTCAGTTCGCCAACAAGCAAGCAAGATAGTTTATATAAAGGTAGGTGCCTTGAAAATGTATCACCACAGCAATTGTTTCTTGGCCACACGGGTGTAACATGCCAAGCTCTCCTCATATAACATAGGAACACAAGGAATCATCTTAGACTCCATTCTATTCATCTCCGCCGCTGAGTCTTCTTAGGAGCATGTCAAACTATTCGCTGATGAAGTTGAAGGCATATCAAGAAACTTATGGTGTGGACTACAGCTTCTGACAACCGGCACCTGATCAAGTGAATACAAATTTTGAATTGCTTGCTCTACTGAATCATACAGTCCAATTTTCCTCCCAGTGTTGAGCAGGATGCTCCCACGATCGCGATCAACAGCTAATGGAACCACAACACTTGTCTTGAGGGAATAGTCAGGATATGCTTCCAGGTGAATTGTGACTACTCTGCCCCATTGGCCATGCTCTAGCTTCCATACATCTAATTTTTCTGCCATTGGATCTGCTAGAACAGCACATAATACTCCCTCGAGCTCAACAACAAATGCACGACAACGGTTTCTGCTATTCCATCTTGCAAACAATGAAGGGCACGGGACGACATCAAAAATTCTTGTAGCAAGGTTGAAAGAAACAATTTTCCATTCACAGCTCTGTCCCAACCTTGGTTCACTCATCCAGTACAGCATTCCTTCCACATAAGCCGGTGGCATGTCATTCACAGGCAGAGGCGGTACCGAGCTCAGTTGGGGCCGATCCCGAGAGTCACACCACCGTAACCTGCATGTCAGGTCATATTGACGAGATTTGAAGTCCTTCTGGCGATAGAAGATTGTCACGAAAACATGTTGTTGAGTCAAAGGGTCAAAAGTCAAGCCAATATTCTTATTGCCGACTGTGAAAGCATGCTCTTCTGCTTTAGACATTCTCTGCAGAAAATTTGGCCCAAGCGAGTAGCCCTTGTGGAAACCTGTACATGGGTTGCAGAGATAGTCGTTCGTCTCGGTGCTTACCAAGTTCAGCCCATGGCAAGGCTTGGAGCAAACCACCTTTGTATGAAGTAATCTACTGTTACTAGGAGCTTCTTGGAGGCATTTATTCAAGGGAGCAAAACTGAAGCCCAATTGTCCAGTGCCCTTGACCACAAGCATGACCTTAGGTCTTTTGTCCATGTTCTTATGCTGAAAGTATGACTGAATGAAGTTGTCACTCTCAATCAATCTGAACCACTGCTTGCACACAAATTTGGAGTGTATCACTTCTTTAGCTGGGAGATGGAGTAGGATCTCTCCAGTCACCTTAGACAGGTCAGATGACAAGGCTATCTCTTCATCTGTCTTATGCACAGGAGCAAGGGTATCTTGAATGAAACTAAACCTTGAACTAGGGGGGCCATAATATGGAGTTGAGTGTGTCTCCGTGATTGAAAGAATGGTTTCTAGAGCTTCAGACATAGGGTCATAGGTGTGAACCATTTTCTGATACTTGTCGAAAATCTTGTGCTTGCTAGTAGTGATGACTATCTTCTTCCTTGGCGACCTGGAAGTGATGCTAAAACATCCAATAACTCTCAGAATTTCTGATTCGCGTAAATCCCTTGCCACGTGGCTCGACAAATTGATCCGATGACTCAGTAACCAGTCACCAGAGCTATAGTCCAGCAGTTTCCAGATCTCCAAAACGTTAACATAAAGGATTGTGTTGCGAGTATCTCGGACCAAACATAGTTGGTCATCCATCTCCACTAGTTGCTCTTTGGACAACCCATACCTGATCGGTGGCGCTCCTGGTACCCAGAAGGGCGGTGACCGGAGACATGTGAAGGTCTCCTCTGTGACCGAGAAGGAGACGACAGCAACACTCGGAGTCATGGTGAAAGAGGCAGGTCTCATCAACCAGTGCAGGCAACCGTTGGCAAACACAGGAGGTAATTTGTTCAATTCCGCATTTGTAACAGCGGCATATACAAACTGATGCAAGCTCAAGGGTACTCCTCCGGCAGGCGGCCTCCAGCGATCCCCAGAGCGGCCTCCAGGTGTGTAAATCTCACACCTTACCATGTCCTTCTGATGACAGAACCTATTGATCAACCTCACCACTTTGTACTCATCTGTCTGGGCATCAAACCCCAGCCCAGCAGCGGACCTGGCTGCTCGTTCCTCAGTGGAAGCTGGCAGACGCGTAGCAGCTCGTGTTGCCGCGTTGCAGATGTAGAAAGCTGCGCCGATAGCGTCGTAAAGGAGGGTGAGGCCGCGGCACGGCACGGGCGTCACTACTTCCACACAGTTGCCACGGGCACCGTCGATGGTGAACAGTAGGTCCCCGCGATCTCTGGGGCGGCTAGATGATGATGATGATGGCGAGAAGCAGCACGAGTAGACCGCGGTGGAGTCGAATGTGGTGGTAGGTGAGATGTATAGCAGCTTGGGTGGTGGTGCCTGCCGCCTTGCATCCTTAGCTGCTGTCATATGGAGGCAGCGGAATTCATCGGAGGAGAGCAGCGCTGCCCAGGAGCGACAAACTGCCCGGAAGCGGAAGACAGATTTGACAGGGAGCCACTGCAGTACCTCTATGATCATCTCATACGGAATCGACGCCCCGCAACCATCTTGTGCATTGGCCATGTGAATCCTCCTCTTCTTGACCTCCCAAGGCGTGATATCATTCACCCTGTTGCTATGCATCTTCAACGCCCAGTCGAGGTCTGAGATGCAATCAACACATGTAAAAAATAACAAAAGGAAACCGACTGCTATTAGCAAAGAGTACTCCATCAGAAACTGACTTCTATTAGTAAATAAGAAGAAAAGACAAGAGAACGAGATCTGGTTGCTCGTCGACTAAAAAAAGATGAAAGAAAAGGGGAAGAAGGAAAAAATACTTACCAATAGGAGGGATCGAGTCACGTCCAGCGGTCTGAGAGTTTCTTCAGTCCGAAAAATGATGATGCAATACAGATAAAACTATACACTATATTCAGCAAGGAAAACAGAACAAAGCCATGAAGAAAGTTATGTGAAGATTAGCATACTAGAATCATGAAACAATAATATTTGAGGTAGCTCTGAAACAACAATGTACATAGTAACAAACAAGCAAGAGCGCGCAAAAGATAGGCGCTGTAGCTCTGCAGCACAATGTAAATTAGTTGACACAGCAATCAAATTCAGAGCTGCAAATTTGAAGTTAGTCGCTGTACAAATCTGAAGCTGTGCAGCACACTACATAGATACATCCCTTAAATATCAATTCCTTTTGCACAGAGACCATTGAAATTCGAAACTGAAGCTTGTTATCACAGTATTCATGGCTGATGAACTCTAATCCTTTCAACGAGCAAAACTATTGCAATTTTTCTCAAGAGGGGTGCCAAACACTATAATTACTTGGTCTTTTTAGATCGCGAACATTACAATCTAATTAGTTAAACTCCACGATCCAAGCCATCACGATTCTCGACAGCAGCCCTCCAAAACAACCCATACATCTACATTACTGGTACCGTGAACCTCTGCTGGGGATTTGGCCTCTGAAAATTTGTAGATGTGTACCTGTCTTGTTTTTCCCCGTAAACCAATCCAATCAGGATCCCTTCTGCAGCTTCGGTTGATGTCCGTCCAAGCTAGGCTCGGCACCGGAGGTGTTGGACAGGGGAGGGAGGCGGAGAAGGGAACCGGACGGGGGAGGGACGTACCTCTGCACGAGGGAAGCGGCTCTGAACGTCAACGGCGATGAGGGGCGGATCTCGATGGAGGGAGGCGCGCTGGAAGGCAAGTGCGCCGGCGGGTCAAAACTGCACGGCGGGCACGGGTGCAAGAGGAGGCGGCGACGGACGGGAGGGGAGGAGGCGGCGACGGACGGGAGGGGAGGAGGCGGCGACGGCAAAGAGCCCTTTTTCTCGAGAGGAACTTCGTTTATTTAGGAAGTACTAGTTTTTTTTTAAAGCCGCGTCCGGCGCCGTGCGATCGTGGGACGCGGAGCGTGTCTCTATTCCCCACGTAAAGTCAGCTTTTTTTTTTTTTTTGAGGTAAACGTAAAGTCAGCTTACCTACTGTTGCACCTTCACCTAAAAAAAAAACTACTGTTGCGCCTGAAGCTGATGTAGTCGCCGTGTCTGTTTCTTTTACTTCCAATTTACACGTAAGTACTTTATATGTTTTCCCCCTAAACCCTGATCGGTCCTCTCCTACCTCAAACTCGATCGCACACCCTAATCGCCCTCCTCACCGCCGCTACTTCCCTCAGCCTCCACCCTCTCTCTCACCATGAACGCTGACGATCTGAAGAAGCTCGAAGAGGAGCTGAAGAACCGCGAGTCCATCGTACGGGCTCGTGAGGAAGAACTCAAGTGTCTTGACGAGGAAAAAGGAAAAACTGTCCTCATCCCTGCTCCGGCACCCTCGTCTTACGCCGCCTCCATCAAGACGTATGTTCCCATCACCCTGGATCTTTCGGACTCCAACTACGTCAAGTGGCGTGAGCTGTTTCTCGTCGCCCTCGGACGCTACGGCCTCTCCAACCACGTCGTCGGCAACGCCGCCGCCACTCCGTCCGACACTTCGCCTACCTCCGATTGGGGGCGAGACGACTTGTAGCGACCTGACTCAAAATCGGTCAAATCTCTGTGTCTGTACCATCCCAAGATCATGCTGGTACTCACAGTACATCGATGAAATAATCAAAGTTCAATCACACCTGAATTTATTACACGATTCTCATATAGAGTCTTTATTACAAGAGAATAAATTCGCTCAAGGCCAACTCATGAGAAATAAACTACTAATGCTGCGAAGCGAGAAGATAAAGCGAGTCCATCCGACTCAAAGGGCAATCGCCAAGCGCGAGCGTAGCCTCACTCCGATCGAATAAATCTCGCAACATAAGACGTTGCAGCCGTGTAGGTCGACTTTTTGAATAAGCGGCAAGTCATGAAGAGAATAACAATAATAAAATTTCTAATACTATATGCATTTTGGCTGTGGGGCTCTAAGTTTCATCATTTTGCGAAAAGCCAATTTTCTCCTACTACGATGGACTTGCTTGCAAATATCTACAAATTGTTGGTAGTTATTGAGATGGTTCCGCCAACCAATATCTCATTCCCAAATTATTAAGTCATAAACCCTCAAATTAATTCATTAGTTTTAGTGTTGAGATTTCGAATACGCCCAAGTTCCAGAGGCTCAAGTTGTCCGTGAATCGAGGACACGGCTAATCGATTAGATCTTTAACTCGCAGAGGTTTATGACTTTACCCGCAAGAATCATTCCTCCTTTTAAGTCTTCGCACTTCATGGTGTTTGAAGACGGACGAATGAAACAGGTCTTCCAAAGAGTTCTTTCGCTACCGCCGTACCCATCCAATCCTACCGTTCTTCTACATCTCGTAGTACCGCCCAGCCAGCGTCACTACTAGAGTTGACCCAGCCAGAGCCCATAATGGCTTGCGGCTGCACAGTAAGCTTCCGTCAATGGGGCATCCATCCGTCTCTTTGTGGCTGGGTGAAGCTTTCGCAAGATGTCATGGCACTTCTCCATGCATCCCGACCAACCACTTGGGTTCTCCAGGTGCCCGTCAACCGTCCTCCACCCCAAGAGTGAATTTCAAGTCCATCTTGATCATTGTAGTTCATGGGGTTGTCATCATCATTGACTCTCACATCTTTCTTATGAATTTCACTCAACCAAAACCCGTCTCACGAGCATAGCAAAGTAAACTACTTCGTCCGGGGTCATGGTAACAAGGGATTGGTTCATCCTACCACATGATACTACTCAAGATTAATAACTTCAAAATTTCAACTACTGCATGCATGGTGGGGGTGGTATAATTTCTAATGCACAAAATCATAGGTATTGAAAATAACATGATCAAGACTTGCCTTGCTGATGATCCTCGTAAGCTAAGGACTCGTAGTAGCAAGCTTCGCACTCCGGAAACTCTACCGAGACAAACAATAATCACAATAAGCATATAGCATAGGATCACATAACATAGCAACATAGTAACATAACACACCAAGCAGCAAATCAAAACCCAAAGGGAAAACTCAAATAAAACCAACTCAAGTTTTTCCTACTTCAAGCAACAACTAAAAATAGTTTTATATAACAAAATTTTCTCAACATAACCTAAGCATGAGTTTTTGTTAACTTAACAGAAAAGAATGCATTAATCAATTAGGAGCAAAAAGAATTAACTTAAAATCTATTATGAAACTCCTATTAGGCTTAATTCAATTTCTATTAAGAAAAATAAAAATAAAACTTTTATTTATTATAAATAAAAGTTCATCCCTTAAAGTGACAGAAACTATCCTAGAATAATCAATCACATGTGAAAAATAAATTTATTTACTAATTTAAATAATAGGAAAACAGTAGCTAGTTAATTAATTAGGATTAACAAGATTCTGCTTAAAACTATTTTTTATTAATCCTAAAATACCCAAATTAATTTCTATGGTTTGGCAATGTCAAAACAAAGTTGGGACAAAAGAATCATATAAAAATGATTTTCCTAACTCATGTTATAACAGATTTACTATTCTGACTAAAACTAAATTAAAGCAATTTTAATTAATTTTAACATAGCTAATTATATTTTCTACAGAAACTATAGAAAATTTGCAAACCAACAAAAAAAGAATCACCTAAAAATATTAAACAGAATAAAAGATATGAATTTTTCAAATCAGGAACTATTCTGTTAAAACAGAAAAACGAAAATAAAGAAAAATGGCCTAATGGGCCTAACCTACGACCGAGCATAATATAAACTAAACGGGCCCTAGGTTAAACGAGTGGGCCGGGCTAAATAACAAAACCTAACTAAAACTAAACTGAACTAAACCGGTCGAACCGGTTTTATTAAAGAACTTATTCTTTGGGTGTTCTAATCCTAACCGCCGAGAACGAATCGGACGGGGAGGTGATCTCGGTGGCTTACCGGAGCTCGGCGGCGGCGGCGGCGGCGTTAGCCTCTCCGGTCGTCGGGAGGTCGGTGGAGTGGTCCGCGGGTGCTTGGGCGACGAGGAGGGTTCTGTGGAGTGGGTGGAGCTCGGGGAGGCTAGGGCGGCGACGGCGACGCAAATGGCGGCGGTGGTCGGCCTGGCTCCAGCGAGCTCGTGAGGGGAGAGGAGGGTTCGGCGAGGGGCGAGGGGGGAATGCGGGGAGGGTTTAAATAGGGGGCTCGGCTTGGCGGGGCGATCGGGAGGATCGAATCCGGATCTCACGTGATCCGCGATCGGCGGCGGCGGCGGCGTGCGCGAGGTTGAGGGGTTGAAGGGTGGTGGGGTCCGCTGCAGAGAGAGAGAGGAGGGTGCGGTGCGGTCGGGGCGACCGAGCCAAGTTGCGGGCGTGGGTGGCTGGCTGGCCGGCTCATTGGCTCATTGGCTGGCTTCTTTGGGCCGCCTGGTGGGCAGGGCGGGGGCTGGCTGGGCGATGCTTTGGGTGGCGCTGAGGGGGGTTTTTTTTAAATTTATTTTTTAATAAAACAAAACAGAGATAACTTATAAAATATAAATATTTTATATAGGACATATATATACCAAAACGATCAGGGGAATATTCCCTATCATTTGAACATTTTTCCAAAGGCAAAATCCAAACTTTATAAAAATTCATTTTTTTCCAATATTCAAATAAAACCCAAATTTGAATTCAAAACTTTTGGCATTATTTTCCTCTGATATTTTTGGAGTGTCATGTTTACTCCTCTCATACTTTTGCTCAAGTATTTATCAGGCATAGTTTTTGAAATGATTCCCACTGCCAAGTTTGAATTCAAATTTGAAAACTCAAAACTCAAACTCCAAATGGCACTCAAATTCAAACAGGATGCATAGATGCTTAGCTATAATTGTAAAACATTCCAAATAGGAAATTTGGGATGTTACAAACCTACCACCTTAAGATGAATCTCGCCCTCGAGATTCGGGTTGGCTAGCTTAATAGGTGCGGGTGGTCTCAAGAAGGTCTTCTTGGGCCCTGTGTGGCTTCTTTCTCGGTGTGATGACTCCACAAGACATTGCAAAACTTGATGACCTTGCTGGGTGACTCGCTTGCAGTCTCAAGAATTCGGA
Source organism: Aegilops longissima (assembly GCA_021605205.1). Lineage (NCBI taxonomy): Eukaryota > Viridiplantae > Streptophyta > Magnoliopsida > Poales > Poaceae > Aegilops > Aegilops longissima. Next base: position 37,726,624 of record CM038680.1, on the reverse strand, counting down.
CGGTTTCTCCTTATAAGTCGATCACCGCTGTCAGCTGTATGGCCTCTAGGGGCACTGTTTCTCTCAACGGAACATCGGCCATGTCGGCATGACACTTCTTCAGCTGAGAAACATGGAAGACATCATGAACTTCGGACAATCCTTCCTGCAATTCCAACTTGTAAGCAACTTCTCCACGACGTTCGAGGATTTTGTAGGGGCCAATGAATCGGGGTGCTAACTTTCCTTTGACACCAAACCTCTTGATTCCACGAAGCGGAGACACACGAAGATATGCTCGGTCTCCCGCTTCGTAAGTTACTTCCTTGCGCTTACGGTTGGCATAACTCTTCTGTCTCGACTGTGCTATCTTGCATCTGTCCCGAATCAGCTTGACTTTCTCTTCAGAATCTCTGATAAGATCGGAACCGAAAAGTGATCGATCTCCAACACCATCCCACAGCAATGGTGTTCTGCACCTCCTTCCGTATAGAGCTTCGAAAGGGGCCATCTTCAGACTGGATTGATAACTATTGTTGTATGAAAACTCTGCGTATGGCAAATTATCATCCCAGCTAGACCCATAGTCTAGCACACAAGCTCTCAACATGTCCTCCAGAATCTGGTTGACTCTCTCGGTCTCATCCATCTGCTCATGGATGAAAAGCTGTCTTCAATTCCAGCCTCGTGCCCAAAGTTTCATGCAATCGCTTCCAAAACTTTGAGGTAAACTGCGTTCCTCTATCGACACGATTTTCCTCGAACTCCATGCAGACATACGATCCTGGTCATGTATATCTTGGCCAACTTAGCACTGGTATAGGTAGTCTTCACGGAATGAAGTGAGCTACCTTGGTCAAACGATCAACCACTACCAGATGGAATCATAACCTGAACGGGTCTGGGTAATCTGTGATGAAATCCATTCCAAGTTTCTCCCATTTCCAATCGGGAATCGGCAAAGGTTGAAGTAACCTGCTGGCTTCGATGTTCGCCTTTACACGTTGACAAACATCGACATCGCTACGCACTCGGCAATATCTTTCTTCATACCCGCCCACCGAAACTTTCCTTCAAATCCGGTACATCTTGGTGTTACCGGGTGAATCGAATACGGTGAATCGTGGGCCTCTGAAGAATTAGCTTCCGAGTTCGGGATCATTGGGCACATAAATACGATCCTCGAACCATATAGTTCCGTGTTCATCCTTACGGAACCCTTTCGCTTTCCTTCATTCATCTTTGCTTTATCTCATCAATTTCCTTGTCCGACTTCCGGGCTTCACGAATCCTTTCGCCAAAGTGGACTGAACTTCCAGAGTTGCAACAAATCCTCTGGAACTATCTCCATCGGAGATCTCTCGAGGTCATTGACTAACTCCGAGGTAATCCTCCTGCTGTCGAGTATTCACATAACTCTTACGGCTCAAAGCATCTGCTACAACATTAGCCTTACAGGTGGTAATGCAATCTCATGTCATAGTCCTTTATCAACTCTAGCCATCTCCTCTCGCTCGAGGTTCAATTCCTTCTGCGTGAAAATATACTTCAAACTCTTGTGATCTGTGTAGACATCACAACGGTTTCCGATGAGGAAATGTCTCTGTGTTTTGAGTGCATGCACTACGGTTGCTAACTCCAAATCATGTGTGGCATAATTCATCTCGTGAGGTCGAGCTGTCCGGAGGCATAAGCTACAACTTTTCCTTCCTGCATGTGTACTCCTCCGAGTCCTTGACGAGAAGCGCCACAATAAACCTGGTATTCCTTGTGTATGTCCGCAAAATCAAGATTGGGCTGTGACCAACCGTTTCTTCAATTCCTGAAAACTGGCTTCACAATCCTCGGTCCAAACATACTTGGCTTCCTTCTTCAACAGCTCAGTCATGGGCTTGGCAATCTTCGAGAAGTTCTCAATAAACCTCCGATAATATCCTGCGAGTCCGAGAAAACTGCGGATCTCCTTGATCGAGGTGGGTGATCGCCAATCGGTGATCGATTCAACCTTGGCGGGTCAACTGCTATTCCTTCTCCTGAAATAACATGTCCGAGAAATCCAACTTCCTTCAGCCAAAATTCACATTTGCTGAACTTGGCATACAACCGATGTTCTCAAGTTTCTCTAGAACTAGACGCAAATGTTCCTTATGCTCTTCCCGCTCTTGAGAAAATCAATATATCATCGATGAACACCACGACAAACTTGTCCAGATATTCCATAAATACCTTGTTCATCAAATTCATGAAGTATGCAGGAGCATTAGTCAATCCAAATGACATGACGGTATACTCATATAAACCATACCAGTAGTGAATGATGTTTTGGGTATATCCTTTTCACGGATCTTCAATCGATGATACCGATCAAGATCGATCTTAGAGAATACCTTGGCTCCAACTAGCTGATCAAACAGATCATTAATCATCGGCAGAGGGTACTTGTTCTTGATGGTTACTTCGCTCAACGCACGATAATCCACAACCATCCTCAAGCTTCCATCCTTCTTCTCTACCAAAAGAACTGGGCTCCCCAAGGTGATGAGCTAGGCCAATATATCCTTTCTCCAATAACTCATTAATTTGATCCTTGATCTCTTTCAACTCATTCGTGGCATCCGATAAGGTCTCTTGGATATTGGGGCAGTGCGGGCAATAACTCGATCAGAAATTCAATGTCCCCGTCGGTGGCATTCTGGTAATTCCTCCGGAAACACATCGCGAAAATCTTGCACTCACCGGCACTTCCTCTGAACAACTCCCGTGAGGGAATGCACTGATTCTTCATCCGGCTGTGCTGGCTACATACTTGATCCTCTTACGCTCCGGGTGGTGAGCAGAATAGACTTATGGGCATAGTCTATGTTTCCTTGAACCGTCAACCAATCCATGCCTAGGATTACATCCAAGGTCCGGGTTTCCAACACTATGAGATCTGCGGAAATTTATGGTTCCCGATGTTGAGGGTTGCATGACAGCCTAAGCTCGCCATCATTTCTCCTCCGCGGGCGACGCGAAGGGGTTTCTAAGGGTTTTAGTGGGCAACCCGCACTTTTCCACAACTACCCTTGATATGAATGAATGCGCTGCACCGTAATCAAAGAGTACCAAAACTGAACGTGAATTCAATAAAACTTACCAACCACATGTGTCGGCTGATCATAGACGCCCTCCACGCCAATGTAGTTCACCCGAGCACGAGGGAACGGGTTGGGCTTCTTCGCTGAGCTTCCATTGCCGCTTCCATTCCTCCGCTTGGCCTCCGGCAGTCGGTGGCATAGTGCCTGCCTTCCGCACTTGAAGCGGTGATGTGGCTCAGATCCTTGAGCCGGGCAGAGCGATGCTGGTTACCATTACCGTTTCCATTGCCATTGCCATTGCCAGACCTGTTGTCCTGGTTGCGATTGTTCCCATTGCCTCCATGGTTATTGTTAGGGAACGTAGTAATTCCAAAAAATTTCCTACGATCACGCAAGACCATGGTGATGGAATAGCAACGAGAGGGAGAGTGTCCGCCCACGCACTCGTGAGACCGAAAGCGAAGCGTTATAACAACGCTGTTGATGTAGTCGACGCCTTCACGATCCGACCGATCCAAGCACCGAACGACGGCACCTCCGAGTTCGCACACGCTCAGCTCGATGACGATCCCGGACTCGATCCAGCAAAGTGTCGGGATGAGTTCCACAAGACGACGGCGTGGTGGCGATGATGATGCTCCACCGACGCAGGGCTTCGCTTAAGCTCCGCGACGATATGACTTCTCCGGCGCAGAGGCTTCGCTTAAGCTCGCGACGATATGACCGAAGTGGAATATGGTGGAAGGGGCACCGACACGGCTAAGGAACGATCCGTAGATCAACTTGTGTGTCATGGGGTGCCCCCTGCCCAGATATAAAGGAGGGAGGGAGGAGGAGGCCGCCCTAGGAGGAGGCGCGCCAGGGGAGTCCTACTCCCACCGGGAGTAGGACTCCTTCTTCCTAGTCCAACTAGGAGAAGGGGGAAAGGGGGAAGTGGAGAAGGAAGGAGAGGTGGGCTGCGCCCCAAACCCCTTGTCCAATTCGGACTCGGGCTTGGGAGGGGCGCGCCACCTCCTAGCTCCTTCCCACTAAGGCCCATTAAGGCCCAATACTCTTCCCGTATTCCCGTAACTCCCCGGTACTCAAAAATACCCAATCACTCGGAACCTTCCGAACTCGAATATAGTCGTCCAATATATCGATCTTTATGTCTCGACCATTTCGAGACTCCTCGTCATGTCCCCGATCTCATCCGGGACTCGAACTCCTTCGTACATCAAAACTCATAAACTCATAATATAACCGTCATCGAAACCTTAAGCGCATGCGGATCCTACGGGTTCGAGAACTATGTAGACATGACCTAGAACTATTCTTGGTCAATAACCAATAGCGGACCTGGATGCTCATATTGGCTCCTACATATTCTACGAAGATCTTTATCGGTCAAACCGCATAACAACATACGTTGTTCCTTTGTCATCGGTATGTTACTTGCCCGAGATTCGATCGTCGGTATCCAATACCTAGTTCAATCTCGTTATCGCAAGTCTCTTTACTCGTTCCGTAATACATCATCTCGCAACTAACTTATTAGTTGCAATGCTTGCAAGGCTTATATGATGTGTATTACCGAGAAGGCCAGAGATACCTCTCCGACAATCGGAGTGACAAAACCTAATCTCAAATATGCCAACCCAACATGTACCTTTGGGGACACCTGTAGTACTCCTTTATAATCACCCAGATTACGTTGTGACGCTTGGTAGTACCAAAAGTGTTCCTCCGTAAACGGAGTTGCATAATCTCATAGTTACAGGAACATGTATAAGTCATGAAGAAAGCAATAGCAATATACTAAACGATCAAGTGCTAGGCTAACGGAATGGGTCATGTCAATCAGATCATTCTCCTAATGATGTGACCCGTTAATCAAATGACAACTCATGTCTATGGTTAGGAAACATAACCATCTTCGATCAACGAGCTAGTCAAGTAGAGGCATACTAGTGACACTGCTTGTCTATGTATTCACACATGTATTATGTTTCCGGTTAATACAATTCTAGCATGAATAATAAACATTTATCATGATATAAGGAAATAAATAATAACTTTATTATTGCCTCTAGGGCATATTTCCTTCATCTCCCACTTGCACTAGAGTCAATAATCTAGTTCACATCGCCATGTGATTTAACATCAATAGTTCACATCTATATGTGGTTAACACCCATAGTTCACATCGACATGTGACCAACACCCAAAGGGTTTACTAGAGTCGATAATCTAGTTCACATCGCTATGTGATTAACACCCAAAGAGTACGAGGTGTGATCATGTTTTGCTTGTGAGATAATTTTAGTCAATGGGTGCATCACATTCGAGCCGTAAGTATTTTGCAAATTTCTATGTCTACAATGCTCGCACGGAGCTACTCTAGCTAATTGCTCCCACTTTCAATATGTATCCAGATTGAGACTCGAGTCATCTAGATTAGTGTTAAAACTTGCATCGACGTAACCTTTACGCATTTAACCTTTTTCACTTCCATAATCGAGAAACATATCCTTATTCTACTAAGGATAATTTTGACCGCTGTCCATTGATCTACTCCTAGATTGCACTCCTTGCCAAGCTTAGTGGTAGGGTATGCAATAGATCAGTACACAGCAAGATGACATACTTTATAGAACCTATGGCTGATGCATAGGAATGACTTTCATTCTCTTTCTATCTTCTGCCGTGGTCGGGTTTTGAGTCTTACTCAATCTCACACCTTGTAACAGTGCAAGAACTCTTTCTTTGACTGTTCCATTTTGAACTACTTCAAAATCTTGTCAAGGTATGTATTCATTGAAAAACTTATCAAGCGTCTTGATCTATCTCTATAGATCTTGATGCTCAATATGTAAGCAGCTTCACCGAGGTCCTTCTTTGAAAAACTCCTTTCAAATACTCCCTTATGCTTTGCAGAATAATTCTACATCATTTCCGATCAACAATATGTCATTCACATATACTTATCAGAAATGTTGTCGTGCTCCCACTCACTTTCTTGTAAATACAGGCTTCTCCAAAAGTCTGTATAAAACCATATGCTTTTGATCAACTTATCAAAGTGTGTATTCCAACTCTGAGATGCTTGCACCAGTCCATAGATGGATCGCTGGAGCTTACACATTTTGTTAGCACCTTTAGGATTGACAAAACCTTCTGGTTGCATCATATACAACTCTTCTTTAAGAAAACCATTAAGGAATGCAGTTTTGACATTCATTTGCCGATTTCATAAAATGTGGCAATTGCTAACATGATTCGGACAGACATAAGCATCGCTACTGCTTGAGTAAATCTCATTGTAGTCAACACCTTGAACTTGTCGAAAACCTTTCTGCGACAAGTCGAGCTTTGTAGATAGTAATACTACTATCAGCATCTGTCTTCCTCTTGAAGATCCATTTATATAATATGGCTTGCCGATCATCGGGCAACTCCATCAAAGTCCACACTTTGTTCTCATATATGGATCCCATCTCAGATTTCATGGTCTCAAACCATTTCGCGGAATCTGGGCTCATCATCGCTTCCTCATAGTTCGTAGGTTCATCATGGTCTAGTAACATGACTTCCAGAACATGATTACCGTACCACTCTGGTGCGGATCTTACTCTGGAAGACCTACGAGGTTTGGTAGCAACTTGATCTGAAGTTTCATGATCATCATCATTAACTTCCTCACTAATTGGTGTAGGAATCACCGGAACTGATTTCTGTGATGAACTACTTTCCAATAAGGGAGAAGGTACAAATTACCTTATCAAGCTCTTACTTTCCTCCCACTCACTTCTTTCGAGAGAAACTTCTTCTCTAGAAAGGATCCACCTTAGCAACGAATAACTTGCCTTCGGATCTGTGATAGGAGGTGTACCCAACATTTTCTTTTGGATATTCTATGAAGACGCTTCTCCGATTTGGGTTCGAGCTTATCGGTGAAAACTTTTTCACATAAGCATCACAACTCCAAACTTTTAAGAAACGACACTTAGGTTTATCGCTAAACCATAGTTCATACGGTGTCATCTCAACGGATTTAGATGGTGCCCTATTAAACGTGAATGCAGCTGTCTCTAATGTATAACCCCAAAACGATAGTGGTAAATCGGTAAGATACATCATAGATCGCACCATATCCAATAAAGTGCGGTTCGACATTCGGACACACCATAACATTGTGGTGTTCTGTGGCGTGAGCTGTGAAACTATTCCACATTATTTTAATTGAAGACCAAACTCAGAACTCAATTATTCATCTCGCGATCAGATCGCAGAAACTTTATTTTCTTGTTACGATGATTTTTCCACTTCACTCTGAAATTCTTTGAACCTTTCAACTATTTCAGACTTATGTTTCATCAAGAAGATATACGCATATCTGCTCAAATCATCTGTGAAGGTCGAAAATAACGATACTTGCCGTGAGTTTTAACACTCATCGGACCGCATACATCAAGATGTATTATTTCCAATAAGTCAATTTGCTCGCTCCATTGTTCCGAGAAGCGAGTCTTTAGTCATCTTGCCCATAAGGCATGGTTCTTAAGCATCAAGTGATTCATAATCAAGTGATTCCAAAATCCCATCAGCATGGAGTTTCTTCATGCGCTTTACACCAATATGACCTAAACGGCAGTGCCACAAATAAATTGCACTATCATTATCAACTTTGCATCTTTTGGCATCAATATTATGAATATGTGTATTACTACGATCGAGATCCAACAAACTATTTTTATTGGGTGTATGACCATTGAAGGTTTTATTCATTTAAACAGAACAACAATTATTCTTTGACTTTAAATGAATAACTGTTTTGCAATAAACATGATCAAATCATATTCATGCTCAACGCAAACACCAAATAACATTTATTTAGGTTTAACACTAATCCCGAAAGTATAGGAGTGTGCGATGATGATCATATCAATCTTGGAACTACTTCCAACACTCATCGTCACTTCCCTTCAACTAGTTTCATTCATTCTCGCAACTCCTGCTTTGAGTTACTACTCTTAGCAACCGAACCAGTATCAAATACCGAGGGGTTGCTATGAACACTAGTAAAATATACATCAATAATCTGTATATCAAATATACCTTTGTTCACTTTGCCATCCTTCTTATCCACCAAATATTGGGGTAGTTCCGCTTCAAAGGACCAGTTCCATTGCAGCAAAAGTACTCAGTCTCGTGCTTAGGTCTAGACTTGGGCTTCTTCACTCGAGCAGCAACTTGCTTGCCGCTCCTTTTGAAGTTCCCTTCTTCCCTTTGCCATTTTCCTTGAGACTAGTGGTCTTGTCAACCATCAACACTTGATGTTTTTCTTGATTTCTACCTTCGCCGATTTTAGCATCGCGAAGAGCTCGAGAATCTTTTTCGTCATCCCTTGCATACTATAGTTCAACACGAAGTTCTACTAACTTAGTGATGGTGACTAGAGAATTCTGTCAATCACTATCTTATCCGAAGATTAACTCCCACTTGATTCAAGCGATTGAAGTACTCGCACAATCTGAGCACATGCTCACTAGTTGAGCGATTCTCCTCCATCTTTTAGCTATAGAACTTGTTGGAGACTTCATTTCTCTCAACTCGGTATTTGCTTGAAATATTAACTTCAATTCCTGGAACATCTCATATGGTCCATGACGCTCAAAACGCCTTTGAAGTCCCGATTCTAAGCCGTTTAAGCATGGTGCACTAAACTATCAAGTAGTCATCATATTGAGCTAGCCAAACGCTCATAACGCCTCAGATTCGCTCATATTGAGCTAGCCAAACGCTCATAACGTCGATCTGCTCCTGCAATAGGTCTGTCACCTAGCGGTGCATTAAGGACATAATTCTTCTGCGCAGCAATGAGGATAAACCTCAGATCACGGATCCAATCCGCATCATTGCTACTAACATCTTTCAATACAATTTTCTCTAGGAACACATATAAAAACATAGGGAAGCAACAACGCGAGCTATTGATCTACAACATAATTTGCAAAATACTACCAGGACTAAGTTCATGATAAATTAAAGTTCAATTAATCATATTACTTAAGAACTCCCACTTAGATAGACATCTCTCTAGTCATCTAAGTGATTACGTGATCCAAATCAACTAAACCATGTCCGATCATCACGTGAGATGGAGTAGTTTCAATGGTGAACATCACTATGTTGATCATATCTACTATATGATTCACGTTCGACCTTTCGGTCTCCGTGTTCCGAGGCCATATCTGCATATGCTAGGCTCGTCAAGTTTAACCTGAGTATTCTGCGTGTGCAAAACTGGCTTGCACCCGTTGTAGATGGACGAGAACTTATCACACCCGATCATCACGTGGTGTCCGGGTACTACGAACTTTTAGCAACGGTGCATACTCGTGGAGAACACTTCTTGATAATTTTAGTGAGAGATCATCTTATAATGCTACCGTCAATCAAAGCAAGATAAGATGCATAAAGGATAAACATCACATGCAATCAATATAAGTGATATGATATGGTCATCATCATCTTGTGCTTGTGATCTCCATCTCAAGCACCGTCATGATCACCATCGCCACCGGCGCGACACCTTGATCTCCATCGTAGCATCGTTGTCGCCTCGCCAACTATTGCTTCTACGACTATCGCTATCGCTTAGTGATAAAGTAAAGCAATTACATGGCTTTTGCATTTCATACAATGAAGCGACAACCATATGGCTCCTGCCAGTTGCCGATAACTCGGTTACAAAACATGATCATCTCATACAATAAAATATAGCATCACGCCTTGACCACATCACATCACAACATGCCCTGCAAAAACAAGTTAGACGTCCTCTACTTTGTTGTTGCAAGTTTTACGTGGCTGCTACGGGCTGAGCAAGAACCGTTCTTACCACGCATCAAAACCACAACGATAGTTTGTCAAGTTGGTGCTGTTTTAACCTTCGCAAGGACCGGGCGAGCCACACTCGGTTCAACTAAAGTGAGAGAGACAGACACCCGCCGTCACCTTTGAGCAACTAGTGCTCGGAGCGGTGAAACCAGTCTCGCGTAAGCGTCACGCGTAATGTCGGTCCGGCCGCTTCATCTCACAATACCGCTGAACCAAAGTATGACATGCTGGTAAGCAAGATGACTTATATCGCCCACAACTCACTTGTGTTCTACTCGTGCACATGACATCAACGCATAAAACCAGGCTCGATGCCATTGTTAGGGAACGAGTAATTCCAAAAATTTCCTACGATCACGCAAGACCATGGTGATGGCATAGCAACGAGAGGGGAGAGTGTCCGCCCACGCACTCGTGAGACCGAAAGCGAAGCGTTATAACAACGCTGTTGATGTAGTCGACGTCTTCACGATCCGACCGATCCAAGCACCGAACGACGGCACCTCCGAGTTCTGCACACGCTCAGCTCGATGACGATCCCGGACTCGATCCAGCAAAGTGTCGGGATGAGTTCCACAAGACGACGGCGTGGTGGCGATGATGATGCTCCACCGACGCAGGGCTTCGCCTAAGCTCGCGACGATATGACTTCTCGGCGCAGGGCTTCGCCTAAGCTCCGCGACGATATGACCAAGTGGAATATGGTGGAAGGGGCACCGACACGGCTAAGGAACGATCCAGAGATCAACTTGTGTGTCATGGGGTGCCCCCTGCCCTCAGATATAAAGGAGGGAGGGAGGAGGAGGCCGCCCTAGGAGGAGGGCGCGCAAGGGGAGTCCTACTCCCACCGGGAGTAGGACTCCTTCTTCCTAGTCCAACTAGGAGAAGGGGGAAAGGGGGAAGTGGAGAAGGAAGGGAGAGGTGGGCTGCGCCCAAACCCCTTGTCCATTCGGACTGGGCTTGGGAGGGCGCGCCACCTCGGCTCCTTCCCACTAAGGCCCATTAAGGCCCAATACTCTTCCCCGTATTCCCGTAACTCCCGGTACTCGAAAAATACCCAATCACTCGAACCTTTCCGAACTCCGAATATAGTCGTCCAATATATCGATCTTTATGTCTCGACCATTTCGAGACTCCTCGTCATGTCCCCGATCTCATCCGGGACTCGAACTCCTTCAGTACATCAAAACTCATAAACTCATAATATAACATCATCGAAACCTTGCGTGCGGACCCTACGGGTTCGAGAACTATGTAGACATGACCTAGAACTATTCTTGGTCAATAACCAATAGCGGACCTGGATGCTCATATTGGCTCCTACATATTCTACGAAGATCTTTATCGGTCAAACCGCATAACAACATACGTTGTTCCCTTTGTCATCGGTATGTTACTTGCCCGAGATTCGATCGTCGGTATCCAATACCTAGTTCAATCTCGTTATCGCAAGTCTCTTTACTCGTTCCGTAATACATCATCTCGCAACTAACTTATTAGTTGCAATGCTTGCAAGGCTTATATGATGTGTATTACCGAGAAGGCCCAGAGATACCTCTCCGACAATCGGAGTGACAAAACCTAATCTCGAAATATGCCAACCCAACATGTACCTTTGGGGACACCTGTAGTACTCCTTTATAATCACCCATTACGTTGTGACGCTTGGTAGTACCCAAAGTGTTCCTCCGTAAACGGAGTTGCATAATCTCATAGTTACAGGAACATGTATAAGTCATGAAGAAAGCAATAGCAATATACTAAACGATCAAGTGCTAGGCTAACGGAATGGGTCATGTCAATCAGATCATTCTCCTAATGATGTGACCCCGTTAATCAAATGACAACTCATGTCTATGGTTAGGAAACATAACCATCTTCGATCAACGAGCTAGTCAAGTAGAGGCATACTAGTGACACTCTGTTTGTCTATGTATTCACACATGTATTATGTTTCCGGTTAATACAATTCTAGCATGAATAATAAACATTTATCATGATATAAGGAAATAAATAATAACTTTATTATTGCCTCTAGGGCATATTTCCTTCAGTTATGTCCTCCATGGTTGTGATGGATATGCCCTCCTGAGTATGGGGCATAACGGGGCTTCTGCTGAGCTCCGGAGTTGTGCTTCCCCTGGCTGTACTTCCGCTTGTGGCTTTCAATCTGCTGCTGCTTGCCTTCAAGTACGATGGCCTTGTCTACCAGCTGCTGGTAGTTGGCGAAAGTAGCCACCATAAGCTGCATGCCCAGTTCATCGTTGAGTCTCTCGAGAAACTTCTCCTGCTTTGCGGCATCTGTGGCCACATCATCAGGGGCATAGCGGGCTAGCTTGCTGAATTCATCCACGTACTGTGCCACAAGACGGTTCCCTGGCGTAAGTTGCGGAACTCACGCTTCTTCGCACTCATGGCTCCAGCTGAAACATGAGCGGTGCGGAAGGCTCGCTGAACTGATCCCATGTGACGGTGCCGATGGGATAAGTGACGGTGTAGTTCTCCCACCAAGAAGCTGTAGGTCCATCAAGTTGATGTGCGGCAAAGCGCACCTTCTCTGCATCAGTGCTCCCAATAGTGATTAGCTCTCTTCCGATCTTGCGGAGCCAATCGTCGGCCACAATCGGCTCAAGGTTGCTAGAGAACATGGCGGATTCAGCCTCGTGAATCGAGTCAAGTTGTCAACAGGGGTGGTGGTGGCGGCGGTGGATTGTTGTTGTTGTTCGATTCGGATGAGCATCGCATGATGGCGTTCTGCTCGCTGGAGCAGCTGGGTGAGCTCGGCGGAAGTTGAGACCGGGTCACGCCTCGGAGGCATCTCGTGTTTTGGAGTGGATGAGAAAATTAGAATAGAACAATGGTCTATGAGAAATAACACTACCCATATGAATGCACAATCATAAAACACACCAATCATTTATTCATTCCACTCAAGCATGGTTCAATCTCGATTACAAAGCTCATGACTAAATCGAAAATAACGACCTAACTGATCGACGAAAAAGTAAAATAACATGGTGGTCGGCTAAAAAGTCTTCATCAATAATCCTTGCGTCCTCTGGTGCGATGTCCTCTGTTGTGACGCCTCCTCTTGCGGCTTCCTCCAGTGGAACTCCCTTCATAGTCCTGATCATTGCTCACGAGGGGTCCATCATCTCCACTCGGAAAAAGGTCCTCTCCCAAGTCCATCTTTTCCTCTATCGCGGCAAGCTTCATCTTCAGATCGTCGACTGTCTCCATGAAGTCCGCGACTTCTTCCTCATGGTTAAGGAAGTCTGCGTGTGCCTTCTCCTCCAGTTCCATTTCACGGAACAAAAGCCTCCTATGTGCCTTCGAGTTACGGCGAGTCTGAATCTCCCGTTTCCTGAGGAGACACTCCAAGTCCTGGACATAAGAGAGAATGGAGTCGTCCTCCACGGTACGGATGATATCTCCATTCCTTGCCCTGCGAGAAACCATGGCGAGGTCTGAGGGATCGAGCTCGGCCCTGTACTCCTCTCGGAGATGTCCAAGGGCACGATAGATCGCCATGTCCTTCCGATGATCCAGTTGAAGTCGGTGAACTCAAAGTCAATAGGCTCCGTATGTCCTCCGAAGGTTCTCTCAGGATATGCACTTCAATCAGAGCGGGTGTCCGTCGGAAGTGCATTAGTTGGCTTCGGTGATCGAGGGCAGAGCAATCTTCAACTTCTTCACCATCTGGACCAGCTTCTGCCAAGGGCATCGCCTCATCGGGCTGGCAAAACTCCGTAGCAAAACCGGGTGAACTCGACGGCCATCTAGAATGTTGAAAATCGGAGAAGAGTCGAGAATTGAACAGGGAGAATTACGGAATGATAAGGATATAAAGTAAATAGTCTCTTCCTATGGCTTTCCGATCCTAGGGGTTACGATCCTACGGTCAGCGTGTGCTCGATACCATCTCTCAGAGCGACCGACCCAAAATCGGTCAAATCTACGTCTGCATACCATCCCAAGATCATCTTTGGTACTCACAAGACATTGATGAAATAATCAAAGTTCAATCACACCTGAATTTATTACACGATTCTCATATAGAGTCTTTATTACAAGAGAATAAATTCGCTCAAGGCCAACTCATGAGAAATAAACTACTAATGCTGCAAGCGTAGAAGATAAAGCGAGTCCATCCGACTCCAAAGGGCAATCGCCAAGCGCGAGCGTAGCCTCACCCTGATCGAATAAATCTCGCAACATAAGACGTTACAGCCGTGTAGGTCAGCTTTTTGAATAAGCTGGCAAGTCATGAAGAGAATAACAATAATAAAATTTCTAATACTATATGCATTTTGGCTGTGGGGCTCTAAGTTTCATCATTTTGCGAAAAGCCAATTTTCTCCTACTACAGTGGACTTGCTTGCAAATTTCTACAAATTGTTGGTAGTTATTGAGATGGTTCCGCCAACCAATATCTCATTCCCAAATTATTAAGTCATAAACCCCTCAAATTAATTCATTAGTTTTAGTGTTGAGATTTCCGAATACTTCCAAGTTCCAGAGGCTCAAGTTGTCCGTGAATCGGGACACGGCTAATCGATTAGATCTTTAACTCGCAGAGGTTTGCGACTTTACCCGCAAGAATCATTCCTCCTTTTAAGTCTTCGCACTTCATGGTGTTTGAAGACGGACGAATGAACAGGGTCTTCCAAAGAGTTCTTCAGCTACTGCCGGTACCCATCCAATCCTACCGTTCTTCTACATCTCGTAGTACCGCCCAGCCAGCGTCACTACTAGGGTTGACCCAGCGAGCCCATAATGGCTTGCGGCTGCAGTAAGCTTCCGGTCAATGGGGCATCCATCCGTCTCTTTGTGGCTGGGTGAAGCTTTACGCAAGATGTCATGGCACTTCTCCATGCATCCCGCCAACCACTGGGTTCTCCGGTGCCGTCAACAAATCCTCCACCCAAAGAGTGAATTTCAAGTCCATCTTGATCATTGTAGTTCATGGGGTTGTCATCATCATTGACTCTCACATCTTTCTTATGAATTTCACTCAACCAAAACCCGTCTCACGAGCATAGCAAAGTAAACTACTTCGTCCGGGGTCATGGTAACAAGGGATTGGTTCATCCTACCACATGATACTACTCAAGATTAATAACTTCAAAATTTCAACTACTGCATGCATGGTGGGGTGGTATAATTTCTAATGCACAAAATCATAGGTATTGAAAATAACATGATCAAGACTTGCCTTTCTGATGATCCTCGTAAGCTAAGGACTCAGAGTAGCAAGCTTCAGACTCCGAAAACTCTACCGAGACAAACAATAATCACAATAAGCATATAGCATAGGATCACATAACATAGCAACATAGTAACATAACACACCAAGCAGCAAATCAAAACCCAAAGGGAAAACTCAAAGAAAACCAACTCAAGTTTTTCCTACTTCAAGCAACAACTAAACATAGTTTTATATAACAAAATTTTCTCAACATAACCTAAGCATGAGTTTTGTTAACTTAACAGAAAAGAATGCATTAAGCAATTAGGAGCAAAAGAATTAACTTAAAATCTATTATGAAACTCCTATTAGGCTTAATTCAATTTCTATTAAGAAAATAAAATAAAACTTTTATTTATTATAAATAAAAGTTCATCCCTTAAAGTGACAGAAACTATCCTAGAATAATCAATCACATGTGAAAAATAAATTTATTTACTAATTTAAATAATAGGAAAACAGTAGCTAGTTAATTAATTAGGATTAACAAGATTCTGCTTAAAACTATTTTTTATTAATCCTAAAATACCCAAATTAATTTCTATGGTTTGGCAATGTCAAAACAAAGTTGGTACAAAAAGAATCATATAAAATGATTTTCCTAACTCATGTTATAACAGATTTACTATTCTGACTAAAACTAAATTAAAGCAATTTTAATTAATTTTAACATAGCTAATTATATTTTCTACAGAAACTATAGAAAATTTGCAAACCAACAAAAAAAGAATCACCTAAAAATATTAAACAGAATAAAAGATATGAATTTTTCAAATCAGGAACTATTCTGTTAAAACAGAAAAAACGAAAATAAAGAAAAAT
This sequence comes from Aegilops longissima, assembly GCA_021605205.1. Lineage (NCBI taxonomy): Eukaryota > Viridiplantae > Streptophyta > Magnoliopsida > Poales > Poaceae > Aegilops > Aegilops longissima. The sequence continues at coordinate 37,710,616 of CM038680.1, read as the reverse complement.
GGCCTAATGGGCCTAACCTACGCACTGAGCGTAATATAAACTAAACGGGCCCTAGGTTAAATGAGTCGGGCCGGGCTAAATAACAAAAACCTAACTAAAACTAAACCGGAACTAAACCGGTCGAACCGGGTTTTATTAAAAGAACTTACCCCTTCGGGGGTGTTCTAATCCTAACCGTCGAGAACGAATCGGACGGGGGAGGTGATCTCCGGTGGCTTACCGGAGCTCGGCGGCGGCGGCGGGCGGCGGCGGGCGGCGGTCGTTAGGCCTCTCCGGTCGTCGGGAGGTCGGTGGAGTGGTCCGGCGGGTGCTTGGGCGACGGGAGGGTTCAGTGGAGTGGGTGGAGCTCGGGGAGGCTAGGGCGGCGACGGCGACGGCGACGCAAATGGCGGCGGTGGTCGGCTCGGGCTCCGGCGAGCTCGTGAGGGGAGAGGAGGGTTCCGCGAGGCGAGGGGGGGGAATGGGGTGCGGGGAGGGGTTTAAATAGGGGGGCTCGGCTTGGCAAGGGGGCGATCGGGAGGATCAATCCGGATCTCACGGGATCCGCGATCGGTGGCGGCGCTGTGGGCGTGGCAGGGGTTGAAGACGGGTGGTGGGGTCCGCTGAGAGAGAGAGGGAGGTGCGGTGCGGTCGGGCGACCGAGCCAAGCGTTTTGGGCGCTGGGTGGCTGGCCGGCTCGGCTGGCTCATTGGCTGGCTTCTTTGGGCCGCTGGTGGGCAGTCTTGGTATTTGGGTGGGCGATGCTTTGGTGGGCGCTGGGGGGTTTTTTTTTAAAAAATTTATTTTTTTAATAAAACAAAAACAGAGATAACTTATAAAATATAAATATTTTATATATTTTATATAGGACATATATATACCAAAATGATCAGGGGAATATTCCCTATCATTTGAACATTTTTCCAAAGGAAAAATCCAAACTTTATAAAAATTCATTTTTTTCCAATATTCAAATGAAACCCAAATTTGAATTCAAAACTTTTGGCATTATTTTCCTCTGATATTTTTGGAGTGTCATGTTTACTCCTCTCATACTTTTGCTCAAGTATTTATCAGGCATAGTTTTTGAAATGATTCCCACTGGCCAAGTTTGAATTCAAATTTGAAAACTCAAAACTCTGAAACTCCAAATGGCACTCAAATTCAAACAGGATGCATAGATGCTTAGCTATAATTGTAAAACATTCCAAATAGGAAATTTGGGATGTTACACGACTTCACGCTGCTCTCCTGGATATACGGCTCGATCTCCATCGAGCTTTTTGGCATCATCATGGCTCCCGGCTCCACGGCGCGGCAGGTCTGGGACTCCATCGCCAACCTCTTCCATGACAACAAGAAAAGCCGCGCCCTAGCACTTGATGCCGAGTTCCGAAACACACCTCAAGGAGACATGTCCATCCACGACTACTGCGCCAAGCTCAAGTCTCTTGCCGATGCTCTCAGCGACATCGGCCAGGAAATCACCGACGAGACTCTCGTTCTCACAGTGCTTCGCGGTCTCAACGAACAATTCAGCCATCTTCGGTCTTTTCTTCCGTTCCAAGTGCCGTTCCCTTCGTTCTTGCAGACGCATTCGCGCTCGCCCCGGAGAAACGCAGAAGAAGACGGACGCCGAAAATGCAGCCGCCACTGGCGTTATGGGCAGCGGCAACAGCGTTCTCCCTCGAGCTGGTGGAGAGCGTGCTCCTACTCCGGACGAAGCGCCGGCTACAGCGGCAACGACTCCCGACTGCCCACTCCCACCCCATCGTGCCCTACACCAACCTGGCCGTGGTGGTGGAAGCAGCGCCGCCTGGAGTGGCGGCGCCGCAACACACACGCGACAACCCATGGATGTTCAATCCATGGACAGGCCTCCGACTCGGCGCAACATCAACAAAGAAGCTCCCATCATGTCGCCCCAGCCTCGGTGGCGTGCTCCCAATGCCGTGTTACGGGCCCTGCACCCAGTCCTGCTCCTGCTTCCTTTCAGCGATGCTGCCTACAGCCCCAAAGACACCAACAACAACCCCATGATGCCGTCTCCATCTGCTAGCTATCCAGAGGCCAACAACAGCCGCAGCTTGATCCAGCAGTCCTCAATGCACTCTGAACATGCATCTCCCCGACATCAAGAGTGGTACATGGATTCGGAGCGTCCTCTCACATGGCATCGATCACGGTATACTTTCCTCCTCCCAACCCTCCTCTGCTCACACCGTCACCGTTGGTAATGGTGCATCTCTTCCGATCTCACACATTGGCTCACACACACTACCTTCTCTTTCTAAACCATTATATCTTAACAATATTCTTGTTGTTCCGCACATCATAAAAATCTTCTTTCGTTCAAAACTTACCACCGATAATTTTGTTTCAATCGAATTTGACCCTTGGGGTTTTTTCGTGAAGGCACTTCCTACCAGGATCGAGATTCTTGATGCAATAGTCCGCCAACTCTACTCCGTCGCCGCCCCACACCACCCGAAGCACACGTCATCACCACCACCCTCGACCTTTGGCATCGGCGACTTGGACATCCCGGTCACCACACTATGAAGCGTCTTCAGAGTTCTCAACTTATCTCCTACAATAAAGTCGTGCCGCCCCTTTGTCATGCTTGTCAACTTGGGCGACATGTTAGATTACCGTTTACTCTTGGTTTCATCCACTAGCAAACCTTTTGCTTTATTACATTGTGATCTTTGGACCTCTCCAATTCCTAGTACGTCCGGATTTGTCTATTATCTTATTATAGTTGATGATTTTACTCATTATTTTTGGACGTTCCTGCTACGCAAGAAATCGGACGTGTATGCTACCCTTCTTGCTTTTCATGCCTACGCCCACACACAATTCGATTTATCTATTTTAGCCTTCCAATGTGATAATGGACGGGAATTCGATAACACTAAAATAGATACATTCTGTGCCACCCAAGGTATCCTTCTTCGCTTCTCATGTCCATACACTTCCCAACAAAACGGCAAGGCCGAACGAGCCATTCGAACCACCAACAATGTCATTCGTACTTTTTAGTTCAAGCCTCTCTTCCTCCATCCTTTTGGGCTGAAGCACTACACACTGCCACCTTCCTCATAAACATACGACCAACCTCTTCCACCAAGTTTCTCACACCATATGAAACTCTTCTTGGCTCACCACCTTGTTGGATATATGCCCTAGAGGCAATCATGTATGATGATATTTCCTATGTGTTTATGAATAAAGATAGTCCTTGGACATTATCAATGATGTGTATCAGCAAGTACGTGACTTGTTTGTGGGACTATGCATTGTATGATGACTGTCCTAAAAGGTCCCTAGTCGAAAGGGCTGTGTGGACGCGCAGCCGACTAGACTAGCATATGACACGGTCGATGGCTCGGTCTCACTAGCCATGGAGCATCGGATGCTAACCGGATAATATGGACTTGGAAAGGTCTGGTCGGATTCGACATAGTCGGATCCGAGTCGAGATAAGGTCCGAGTCGGACAGACCCAACTATGAGACGCAGCGATATGTCATCTGTGAGTCTCTAGTACAACATACGTTCTATGTCCTAAGACCTGAGCTGACGCATGTACTCTGGATGGTGACAGACTTGCTTTGGGCCGACCAAACGCTACTCCGTGACTGGGTAGTTACAAAGGTAGGTTTCGGGTTTGTCCAGTCCCATGCTGCGAGACATGGTCGAGCAAGATGGGATTTGCCCCTCCGATCGAGAGATATACTCTTGGCCCCTCGTGTGATCTGACCAGGAACAGCATGGCCATGCGACAAGCATTATGAGATAATCCGGACAGTGGTCGGTATCCACCGAACGAGAAATAGGTCGGGCTAGCACAAGGATGACAGTCTCGCCTTGAGCCCGACAACATATATCGTCTTGGCAAAGGGAATGAAGTGTGACACGTTATGCTGTGTTCGCTTAACCAGCTTCATAGTCTGCTTGGTGGTCGGCACGCCTTGCTAGAGGCCGCTACCAACCGTGCATGTCGGAGGTGATCCGAACTGTGACCAAGCCGACTTGAACCTAAGGGGTCGCGCGCTAAGGGAAGGAACCTACGAGGTCGGTTCCAGGACACCGGTCGGATGTGATCCGAATCGACTAGGAACGTGACCGAATAGACTTTGGGCTTTAGGGTCCGTGCGAGGCCCAAGTGTTGAGCCCGCGACGGACGCCTATATAAAGTGGAGGTGCGGCACACTCAGCGGTTGATCGCTTGGCGTTGCGGCTAGGGTTTGCATGTGTTGCGAATAGCCACCTCCACTCGCCCCGATGTGTGATCGGACCTAGCAGTCCGCCGACGATGTTCCTCCCGCACGCCGCGGATACCGTTAGAGGCGGTGCACTTGCGCCGCTCCGCGAACTTCGTGACGTGGGATTGGACGACCGCCGCCGAGGGAGATCGGACGAGGAGAAGACGATACACTCGGACGCCGCTGCCCCAACTCTTCTTCGCTGCGCGGCGCTGGCGTCTAGTGGTAACGAACTGTGATCCATCTCCGTAGCATGTTCCTGGATGTTCTGCGTAGGAATTTTTAATTTGCAGTCGACGCACCCTACCGTAGAACCCAACAGTGGTATCAGAGCCTCTGTTATAGGATTTGGATTCAGATCGTATGCATATTAGATATGTGGTGGCGGCAGATGAGATCTGTTGTCCTTGAAGAGATCAGCTATGTGCACGGTTGGTGTGATCAACTGCACATGGGGATCGTTGAGGCTATGTTTTCTGTAAATCGGGATCGATGAGGTCGTGACACGATCTACCCCTACCGGTCGGTCATCCGCCATCGGGGTTAACAGTGAAACATAAATCCGAATCGGATTCGCGATGATCGATAAGATCGGTCAGATCAGAGAATTCGGCGTGATCGGAGTTCAGATGTGATCTGTGATTTCCGAAAACGTCGGGCGCTGCGCCGTGTGCGTAGCGCCGTGTATTTCGTACCCGACACACAAACCGATAGAATGCGATTCTATGCATAACTTTGTTTTGCAGGTTTGATGTGAATAGTATGGCTCATGTGTATGTGATGCATGTGTGTAATTTATACGTGGCCTGCATGTCATGTTTGTTAGCCGGCAGGAGCCAAAGTGCTATCATTATAATGTATAACAACCTGCGTGTCGACTTGTGACTCTATGTAAATTCATTACTAGTTGTAGTAGTTGGATAATAGAGATCAGGTTGGTGGCTTGGCGTCCCGCCGTGACAAACAAGATGGAGTTCGTAGATGGTCACGAGTCGGAGCCGACCGGAAGAACGTCCATGAAGGAGCCATACTATTTCACAATATGTGTTATATTTGTGATTGTTATGCTTCTTTGTTTCTATGCATGTTAAAATGATAGAATGATCCTCATGAATATCAAGCTTAATTGCCATCCCCGATGTTGCACCTTCGCACGTCAAGTACGTCTAGTAGTGGGCTCATAAAATTGGGGTGCTCTTTGGGTGTCCTTGAACTGAAGGGTTCGTGTCGGACACGGACATGCACCGCATCGAGTTAACTTGACAAGGCTATCAAAGCGGTTTTGGGCCTTGTGGCAAAGAAGGTTGGGAGCCGGGTATGAGATACCTTCCCGACCGGCGTGAGTCATATAGAATACGATTAGCAAGGAGTTGCTTATCGGATAGGTATGTTGGCTAGCAGTGATGCTAAAGCTCACTAGTCGCATGCGCTAGTCGGATCTGAATCACCGAGAGTTTGCGGAGGATGCTTGACTTCAGTGGGAGTATTTCTGTTCAGGCTAGAATTACTCTACATAAACACATTGCTTAGTGATTGCATATTTTCTGTTGTAGATCAATGGCACCACCTGCTCAACCCAACTTTGCATTGAAATCAATTCTGGAAAAGGATAAAATGAATGGAACAAACTTTACCACCTGGTATAGAAATTTGAGAATTGTTCTCAAGCACGATAAAAAGGAACATGTTCTAGAGGATCCACTTCCAGAGGAACCTGCCGGTAATGCTAGTGCCACAGCTAAGAATGCCTACCAGAAACTCATTGATGAATCAACGGAGATCAGCTGTCTGATGCTGGCTTGTATGGAGCCCGATTTGCAACAGCATTTCGAAAATGTTGAGGCTTACGATATGATCGAGAGTCTCAAGAGCATGTTTCAGACACAGGCTAGGACCGAAAGGTTCAACGTCTGGCGATCCTTGATGGATTGCAAGCTGAAGGAAGGTGATCCACTGAGCCCACATGTGATCAAGATGATCGGATATGTGCAAGCTTTGGATCGTTTGGGCTTCCCGCTCTTGGATGAGCTGGCTACTGATGCTGTTCTGGGTTCTCTTCCGCCCAGCTATGGGACGTTCATCTCGAACTATCATATGCATGGCATGGATAAGAAGCTCACTGAATTGCATGGGATGCTCAAGGTGGCAGAGCAGGATATTAAGAAAGGCACACATCAAGTGTTGATGGTGCGAAATCGCTAAGTTCAAGAAGAGTTGGTCCAAGAAAAGGCTAAGGCAAAGGGCACGAGACGGTAACCTCTGCCGCTGCTTGCCAAGTCTGGACGGACTCAAGACCGTTTGCTTTCACCGCAAGGAGACCGGTCTTTGGAAGAGAAATAGCAAGTGGCTTGCAAAGCATGGCAAGAAGGCGGAAATGCTTCTTCAGCAAAGGTACACTTGTTGCATATGTTATAGACATTTACCTTGCTGACATACCTAGTAGCTCTTGGGTATTTGATACCGGATCGGTTGTTCATATTTGCAACTCGATGGGGGCTGGTAAGAACTAGGCGTGTGGCACAAGGGAGATTGACATCGTGGTCGGCAACAAAGCAAGAGTTGCTGCGTTGGAGGTCGGCACGATGCAGCTCTAGCTTCCTTCCGGATTCATTATGGAATTGAATAATTGTTATTACATTCCTGCACTTAGTCGAACATTATTTCGCCTCATGTTTGATGAGTCGTGGTTATGAATTCAATTTAAAGGACAATGGTTGTTCGATATTTTTGAATGGTATGTTCCACGGCTATGCACCCATTGTTGATGGGCTATTTATATTGAATCTAGAACAGAACCGGTCTATAACGTGAATGTCAAGAGGCATAAGCCTAATGAGATAAAACCGACATACTTACGGCATTGCCGGCTTGGACACATTAGTCTCGAAATGCATGAAGAAGCTCCATGATGATGGGCTCCTAACTAACCCGTCCGACTTGGTCGTTCGAGACATGTGAATCATGCTTGCTCGGCAAGATGACTAAGTCTCCTTTCGCAAAGAGTTGCGAGAGGGCATCCGAGCTATTGGAGCTTATACACGTGATGTGTGGTCCAATGAGCACAACCGCCAGAGGTGGCTATCAAGATTGCCGTGACTTTTACCGACGACTTGAGTAGATATGGATATATCTATTTGATGAGGCACAAGTCGGAGACTTTTGAAAAGTTCAAAGAGTTTGAACGAGGTTGAGAATCAGCTCGGCAAGACTATAAAGCTTCGCGATCCGATCGTGGAGGTGAGTACATGAGCCGGGAGTTCGATGATCATCTGAAAAGTCGAGGTATAGTACCTCAGCTCACACCTCCGCACGCCACGGAGAAACAGCGTGTCGAGCGGAGGAATAGGACCTTGTTGGACATGGTCCGGTCTATGATGAGCAAATCGGATTTACCCTTGTCATTTTAGGGATACGCTCTAGAAACTGCAGCTTTCACACTTAATAGGGTACCATCAAAATCCGTAGACAAGACACCGCATGAGATGTGGGTGGGAAGAGTCCGGTTTGTCTTTTCTAAAGATTTGGGGTTGTGAAGCATTTGTCAAGCGACTTATGTCGGACAAGCTTACACCCAAGTCGGATAAATGCATATTAAGTGGGATACCCGAGGGAAACCTTGGGATATAGCTTCTACAACCGGAAGAGAACAAAGTGTTTGTTGCTCGGAACGGGTTTTCCTTGAGAAAGAGTTTCTCGGTCGGGAGGCCAGTGGGAGGGCGGTTCGACTCGAAGAAATTCGAGGACCACTCGGGACGGCTCGCTGGTGATGAAATCATACCGGAGTCAGCCAGGGAACCCGTAGTGGAAGCGGCGCCGGAACCACGGAGGTCGGAAAGATTACGCAGAGTGCGCGATGTATTGTTGCTAGAAAGCGATGAGCCGGCCACGTATGCGGAAGCGATGGTGAGCCCAGATTCCGAGGCATGGCTAGAGGCCATGAGATCCGAGTTAAAGTCCATGGATGAGAATCAAGTGCAGGACTTGGTTGATCCGCCACTGGCGTAATCGCCATTGGTTGCAAATGGGTCTCTAAGAAGAAAACCGATGTGGATGGAAATGTTCAGATCCACAAAGCTCGACTTGTCGCTAAAGGTTATGGACAAGTTCAAGGAATTGACTACGACGAGACTTACTGCCGGTAGCGATGCTGAAATCGGTGAGGATCATACTAGCTATAGCTGCATATTTCGATTACGAGATATGGCAGATGGATGTCAAAATGGCTTTCCTTCACGGAAATTTAACCGAGGACGTGTATATGATACAGCCCGAGGGTTTTGTCGATCCGACTAGAACTAGTAAGGTATGCAAGCTCAAGAGATCCATTTATGGGTTGAAGCAAGCATCTCGGAGTTGGAACATTCGTTTTGATGAGGTCGTCACTGGTCTCGGTTTCATCAAAAGTGAAGAGGACTCTTGTTTATACAAGAAGTTAAGTGGGAGCTCGATAGTGTTTTTGATCTTGTATGTGGACGACATACTACTGATCGGGAACGATGTTTCGATGTTAAACTTCGGTCAAGGATCATTGAATGGCAAGTTTTCGATGAAGGACCTTGGTGAGGCAGTCTATATTTTAGGCATTAAGATCTATAGAGATAGATCGAGGAGGTTGCTCGGCTTAAGCGAAGCACGTACATAGATAAAGTGTTGAAGCGGTTCAACATGAGTGAGGCGAAGAAAGGGTTCTTGCCGCTCTCACATGGTATAAGGCTAATCGAGACTCGAGTCCTTCGACATCGATGAGCGAAGCAGATGAGTAGGATTCCGTATGCCTCGCAATCGGATCCATCATGTATGCCATGATATGTACAAGGCCTGATGTTGCTTTTGCAATAAGCCTAACAAGTAGATACCAGGCCAACCGGTGAGAGTCTTTGGGCAGCGGTAAAGACTATTTTGAAGTACCTGAAAAGGACTAAAGAGATGTTCCTAGTTTATGGAGGTGAGGAAGAGCTCGTCGTAAGGGGTTACGTCGATGCTAGTTTCCAAACTGACAGAGATGATTGTCAATCACAGTCCGGATTCGTGTACGTCCTGAACGGAGGAGCAGTGCACTGGATGAGTTCCAAGCAGGATACGGTGGCTGATTCTACCACAGAAGCCGAATACATTGCGGCTTGTGAAGCTGCAAAGGAAGGTGTTTGGATCCGGCATTTTCTGGATGATCTTGGTATTTTCCCAGCCTCGGTGAAACCGTTGGACCTTTATTATGATAATTATGGTGCCATCGCACAAGCCAAGGAGCCGAGGAATCACCACAAGGTCAGACACATAGACCGGAAATATCACGATCGAAGATCGTAAGAATGGTGATGTAGAGTTATGCAAGATTCACACGGATGCAAATGTTGCAGATCCGTTGACTAAGCCGCTTCCACAACCCAAGCATGAGGGGCACGTTAGAGGTATGGGCATTCGATGTCTATTTGATTGACTCTAGTGCAAGTGGGAGACTGTTGGAGATATGCCCTAGAGGCAATCATGTATGATGATATTTCCTATGTGTTTATGAATAAAGATAGTCCTTGGACATTATCAATGATGTGTATCGGCAAGTATGTGACTTGTTTGTGGGACTATGCATTGTATGATGACTGTCCTAAAAGGTCCCTAGTCGAAAGGGCTATGTGGACGGCAAGGCCGACTAGACTAGCATATGACACGGTCGATGGCTCGGTCTCACTAGCCATGGAGCATTGGATGCTAACGGATAATATGGACTTGGAAAGGTCTGGTCGGATTCGACATAGTCGGATCCGAGTCGAGATAAGGTCCGAGTCGGACAGACCCAACTATGAGGCGCAGCGATATGTCATCTGTGAGTCTCTAGTACAACATCGTTCTATGTCCTAAGACCTGAGTGGCGTATGTACTCGGGATGGTGACAGACTTGCTTTGGGCCGACCAAACGCTACTCCGTGGTGGGTAGTTACAAAGGTAGGTTTGGGTTTGTCCAATCCCATGCTGCGAGACATGGTCGAGCAAGATGGGATTGCCCTCCGATCGGGAGAGATATACTCTGGGCCCCTCGTGTGATCTGACCAGGAACAGCATGGCCATGCGACAAGGATTATGAGATAATCCGGACAGTGGTCATATCACTGGAACGAGAAAGAGGTCGGGCTAGCACAAGGATGACAGTCTCGCCTTGAGCCCGACAACATACATCGTGCGGCAAAAGGAACAGAAGTGTGACACGTTGTACAGGTTCGCCTAACCAGCTTCATAGTCTGCTTGGTGGTCGACACGCCTTGCTAGAGGCCGCTACCAACCGTGCATGTCGGAGGTGATCCGAACTGTGACCAAGCCGACTTAAACCTAAGGGGTCGGCGCTTAAGGGAAGGAACCTCACGAGGTCAGTTCGTGAGGACCTTTGGTCGGATGTGATCCGAGCTGGACTAGGAACGTGACCGAATAGACTTTGGGCTTTAGGGTCGTGCGAGGCCCAAGTGTTGAGCCAGCGATGGGCGCCTATATAAAGTGGAGGTGCGGCACACTCAGGCGGTTGATCGCTTGGCGTTGCGGCTAGGGTTTGCATGTGTTGCGAATAGCCACCTCCACTCGCCGCCGACTGTGTGATCAGACCTAGCAGTCCGCCGCACGACGTTCCTCCCGCACGCGCGGATACCGTTAGAGGCGGTGCACTTGCGCCGCTCCGGCGAACTCGTACGTGGGATCGGATGACCGGCCGCTCGAGGGAGATCGGATAAGGAGAAGACGATACACTCGGACGCGTTGCCCCAACTCTTCTTCCGCTGCACGGCACTGCGCGTCTAGTGGTAACGAACTGTGATCCATCTCCCGTAGCATGTTCCTGGATGTTCTGCGTGTAGGAATTTTTAATTTGCAGTCGACGCACCCTACCGTAGAACCCAACACACCTGTATACGACTCTCTTCGTGTCTTCGGTTGTCTTTGTTATCCCAACACTACATCTACCTCTCCCAACAAACTATCCCCTCGCTCTACCAAATGTATATTTCTTGGCTACCCAACACGTCACAAAGGCTATCGTTGTCTTGATCTAGCCACAAGGCGAATCATTATATCTCGCCATGTTGTTTTTGACGAGTCCTCCTTTCCCTATGCACCACTGCCATCTCCTTCCCCACCACGGTGCACTGAAATTTTTGATCCACCAGAAACTGTACGTGTGCTCGCTCCCACCTCTATGCATGCCCCTATTATGCATGCACCCAGCAGCCCCCCATCCACACCCCCCCCCATTCCAACCAGCCTTCTACACAACCTGCTGCTAGTCCACCCGCTAACACTCCCTCCTATTCCTCCTCTCCCAACGGGTCACAGCCAAGCCCACCTCCGGTAGCCTCCCCAATTCCCGTACCACCACAGCCCACGTCCATCATCCATCGCACACGATCTACAACTGGCCGACTTCCTCCACCCATCGACCGGCTTAATCTATCAGCCATTGCCTCTTCCCCTATCCCACACAACTATCTCACGGCATTGCGTGATATTAACTGGCGTCAAGAAATGCAAGAAGAGTTCGATGCTCTCCTCCTAAACCAAACATGGACACTTGTCCCTGCTCCTCCTGGTGCAAATATTGTGAGCGGAAAGTGGATCTTTTGCCACAAATACCATGCTGATGGCTCTCTTGCTCGTCACAAAGCTCGTTGGGTCGTTCGTGGTTTTCTCAACAACCCGGCGTGGATTTTGATGAAACCTTGATCCAGTTGTCAAACCCGCAACCATTCGCATTGTACTCTCCTTGCTATATCTCAATCTTGGCCCATTCACCAACTAGATGTAAAAATGCTTTTCTTCATGGTCATCTCGATGAAGTTGTCTATAGTCAGCAACCCTCCGGTTTTGTTGATCCTCATCAGCCCACTCATGTATGTCGCCTACATAAATCTCTATATGGTCTCAAACAAGCTCCTCGTGCATGGTTTCAGCGTTTTGCCGCGTTTGCTCGCACTATTGGGTTCACTGAATCCAAATCCGATGCCTCTCTTTTTATCTTTCACCATGGCACCAATCTCGCATATCTTCTTCTTTATGTCGATGACATCATTCTTCTGACGTCAGCTCGTCTACTCTAGCTACTATCACCAACGCAATGACACGCCGAATTTGCTATGAAGGATCTCGCCCCTACATTACTTCCTTGGCATCTCTGTCACACATACATCCTTTGGAATTCATCTCTCTCAACGTCAATACATTCTTGCCATCTTGTCTCGTCTTTGGCATCGCGATTGTCATCCGATACCACCACCCTATTGACACCAAAGCAAAGCTCTCTTCCACCTCCGGGTCCTCTGTTGCTGATCCTTCTTTGTAGCGTAGCTTAGCTGGCGCTCTCAATATGCTACCCTCACTCGCCTACGACATTGCTTACACGGTCCAACAAGCATGTCTCCATATACACGATCCACGCGATCCACATCTTTATCTCATCAAACGTATTCTTGATATCTCAAAGGCACCCTCGATCATGGTCTTTCTTTGCATCGTACTTCTTCACACTCTCTTATTGCCTACTCCGATGCATTGGGCTGGATGTGCGGATACGATGCTCTACATCCGGATTCTGCATGTATCTTGGGGACAATCTCATTTCATGGTCAAGACGACTGACGGACCACATCTCACGCCCAAAGTCGAAGCAGAATATAGGGCAGTTGCCACGGCCGTCTCGAGTCATGTTGGGTACAGCAGCTCTTACGGGGAACTTCAACGACCGATATCAAGTGCCACCATTGTCTATTGTGACAACTTGATCTTGTATACTTGTCCGCTAACCCTGTTCAGCATCGTCGGACCAAACATATTGAACTGGATATTCACTTTGTTCGGGAGAAGGTCGCACTTGGCGACGTTCGCGTGTTACATGTGCCCACCTCCTCTCAGTTTGCAGACATCTTCACAAAGGGCTTACCTACTGCTCTCTTTCAAGAGTTTCGCTCGATCTTGGTCGAGTCATCTCCCGATTCAGGGTGTGGGGCGTGTTAGAGTCCGTGACACCGACGGCATCTCATCTTGGAGTACACACAAAGATATTACGGATCAATAGCTTCCATGTATGGTTACGGGCTTGTGTTGTAATTAAACTCTGTAATCATCTCATGCTATAAATATATGAGGAGGCTTGCCGAGGCTGGCATTGAGCCGCCCGGTATTTTCCCTATTACACCTAGACCCCCTGGCGGCGACTAGGGTTTGGGTGGATCTTGACGGCGGCCGCGGATCCCATCGGCGGGTCGCATCGGAAGCACGGGGACGATGGCACCATCGGCTGCCAGCAAGGGCTGGAAACGGATGAAGGAAATATGCCCTAGAGGCAATAATAAAGTTATTATTTATTTCCTCATATCATGATAAATGTTTATTATTCATGCTAGAATTGTATTAACCGGAAACATGATACATGTGTGAATACATAGACAAACATAATGTCACTAGTATGCCTCTACTTGACTAGCTCATTGATCAAAGATGGTTATGTTTCCTAACCATAGGCATGTGTTGTCATTTGATTAATGGGATCACATCATTAGGAGAATGATGTGATTGACTTGACCCATTCCGTTAGCTTAGCACTTGATCGTTTAGTATGTTGCTATTGCTTTCTTCATGACTTATACAAAGTTCCTGCAACTATGAGATTGTGCAACTCCCGTTTACCGGAGGAACACTTTGTGTGCTACCAAAGCGTCACAACGTAATGGGTGATTATAAAGGTACTCTACAGGTGTCTCCAAAGGTATATGTTGAGTTGGCATAATTGAGATTAGGTTTTGTCCTCCGATTGTCGGAGAGGTATCTCTGGGCCTTCTCGGTAATACTCATCACCTAAGCCTTGCAAGCATTGTAACTAATGAGTTAGTTATGAAATGATGTATTACGGAACGAGTAAAGAGACTTGCCGGTAACGAGATTAAACTAGGTATTGGATACCGGCGATCGAATCTCGGGCAAGTAACATACCGATGACAAAGGGAACAACGTATGTTGCTATGCGGTTTGACTGATAAAGATCTTTGTAGAAAATGTAGGAACCAATATGAACATCCAGGTTCCACTATTGGTTATTGACCGAGAATAGTTCTAGGTCATGTCTACATAGTTCTCGAACCCGTAGGGTCCGCACGCTTAACGTTACGATGACAGTTTTATTATGAGTTTATAAGTTTTGATGTACTAAAGTTTGTTCGGAGTCCCGGATGTGATCACGGACATGACGAGGAGTCTCGAAATGGTCGAGACATAAAGATTGATATATTGGAAGCCTATGCTTGGACTTGAATAGTTCGGGTGAAATCGGATTTTGGAACACCGGGTTGCGGAACCTCCCGGGGTTAATGGGCCTTAGTGGGCCATGAGGGAGAAGAGGAGGGCGGCCGGGGCAGGCCGCGCGCCTCCTCCCCTAGTCCGAATAGGACAAGGAAGGGGCGCCCCTTCCTCTTCCCTCCCCAAGTCCTAATCCAACTAGGAAAGGGGAGTCCTAATCCCGGTGGGAGTAGGACTCCTCCGGCGCCTCCTCCTAGGGCCGCACCCCTTGCTTCTTTATATACAGGCAGGGGGCACCCTAGAACACACAAGTTGATCTACGGATCGTTCCTTAGCCGTGTGCGGTGCCCCTCCACCATATTCCACCTCGGTCATATCGTCGCGGAGTTTAGGCGAAGCCTCGCGATGAGAGCATCATCATCGTCACCACGCCGTCGTCTTGTGGAACTCATCCCGACACCTTGGTGGATCGGAGTCCGGGATCGTCATCGAGCTGAGCGTGTGCGAACACGGAGGTGCCGACGTTTGGTACTTGGATCGATCGGATCGTGAAGGCGTCGACTACATCAACAGCGTTGTCATAACGCTTCGCTTTCGGTCTCACAGTGCGTGGACACACTCTCCTCTCGTTGCTATGCATCACATGATCTTGCGTGTGCGTAGGAAAATTTTGAAATTACTACGTTCCCCAACAGTGGCATCCGAGCCTGGTTTTATGCGTTGATGTTATATGCACGAGTAGAACACAAGTGAGTTGTGGACGATACAAGTCATATTGCTTACCAGCATGTCATACTTTGGTTGGCGGTATTGTTGGATGAAGCGGCCGGACCGACATTACAATGACGCTTACGCGAGACTGGTTCTACCGACGTGCTTTGCACACAGGTGGCTGGCGGGTGTCTGTTTCTCCAACTTTAGTTGAACCGAGTGTGTCTACGCCCGGTCCTTGCGAAGGTTAAAACAACACTAACTTGACGAACTATCGTTGTGGTTTTGATGCGTAGGTAAGAACGGTTCTTACTCAGCCCGTAGCAGCCACGTAAAACTTGCAACAACAAAGTAGAGGACGTCTAACTTGTTTTTGCAGGGCATGTTGTGATGTGATATGGTCAAGATGTGATGCTATATTTTATTGTATGAGATGATCATGTTTTGTAACCGAAGTTATCGGCAACTGGCAGGAGCCATATGGTTGTCGCTTTATTGTATGAAATGCAAGCGCTCTGTAATTGCTTTACTTTATCACTAAGCGGTAGCGATAGTCGTAGAAGCAATAGATGGCGAACGACAACGATGCTACGATGGAGATCAAGGTGTCGCGCGGTGGCGATGGTGATCACGACGGTGCTTCGAGATGGAATCACAAGCACAAGATGATGATGGCCATATCATATCACTTATATTGATTGCATGTGATGTTTATCCTTTATGCATCTTATCTTGCTTTGATTGACGGTAGCATTTTAAGATGATCTCTCACTAAAATTATCAAGAAGTGTTCTCCCGAGTATGCACCGTTGCCAAAGTTCGTCGTGCTTGAGACACCACGTGATGATCGGTGTGATAAGCTCTCGTCCATCTACAACGGGTGCAAGCCAGTTTTCACACGCTGAATACTCAGGTTAAACTTGACGAGCCTAGCATATGCAGATATGGCCTCGGAACACGGAGACCGAAAGGTCGGCGTGAATCATATAGTAGATATGATCAACATAGTGATGTTCACCATTGAAAACTACTCCATCTCACGTGATGATCGGTTATGGTTTAGTTTATTTGGATCACGTGATCCCTTAGATGACTAGAGAGATGTCTGTCTAAGTGGGAGTTCTTAAATAATATGATTAATTGAACTTAAATTTATCATGAACTTAGCACTGATAGTATTTTGCTTATCTATGTTTGTTGTAGATAGATGGCTCGTCTTTGTTGTTCCGTTGAATTTTAATCGTTCCTTGAGAAAGCAAAGTTGAAAGATGATGGTAGAAATTACGGACTGGGTCCGTAACTTGAGGATTATCCTCATTGCTGCCGGAAGAATTACGTCTGGAAGCACCGCTGGGTTCCAGCCCTGCTGCAGAACAACGCCGAGAAGTTGTGAGCGTCGGAAGAGCAAAGTGATGACTACTCTATAGTTCGATGTGCCATGCTACGGCTAGAACCGGGTCTTCAACGGCGTTTTGAGCGTCATGGAGCATATGAGATGTTCCAGGACTTGAAGTTAATATTTCAAGCAAATGCCCGAATTGAGAGATATGAAGTCTCCAATAAGTTCTATAGCTGCAAGATGGAGGAGAATAGTTACATTAGTGAGCATATACTCAAAATGTGCGGGTATAATAATCACTTGATTCAAGCGGGAGTTAATCTTCCGGATGATAGTGTCATTGATGAATTCTCCAATCACGCCACCAAGCTACAAGAGCTTCATGATGAACTATAATATGCAAGGGATGAACAAGACACTTCCGAGTTCTTCATAATGCTAAAAGCTACGGAGGTAGAAATCAAGAAGGAGCATCAAGTGTTGATGGTCAACAAGACCACTAGTTTCAAGAAAAGGGCAAAGGGAAGAAGAAGGGAACTTTAAGAAGAACAGCAAGCAAGTTGCTGCTCAAGAGAAGAAACCCAAGTCTGGACCTAAGCCTGGCGAGTGCTTCTACTGCAAGCAAGCTGGTCCTTTGAAGCGGAACTGCCCCAAGTATTTGGCGGATAAGAAGGATGGCAAGGTGAACAAAGGTATATGTGATATACATGTCATTGATGTGTACCTTACTAGAGCTCGCAGTAGCACTGGTATTTTATACTGGTTACATTGCTAATATTTGCAACTCAAGCAGGGACTACTGAATAAGCGAGCCTTTGGTCAAGGGCGAGGTGACGATCGCGTGGGAAAGCGGTTCCAAAGTCGATGTGATCGCGGTCGGCATGCTACCTCTACATCTACCTTGGGATTAGTTTTAGACCTAAATAATTGTTATTTGGTGCCGCGTTGAGCATGAACATTATATCTGGATCTTGTTTGATGCGAGACGGTTATTCATTTAAATCATAGAATAATGGTTGTTCTATTTATATGAGTAATATCTTTTATGGTCATGCACCCTTGAAGAGTGGTCTATTCTTATTAAATCTCGATAGTAGTGATACACATATTCATAATGTCGAAGCCAAAAGATGCAGAGTTGATAATGATAGTGCAACTTATTTGTGGCACTGCCGTTTAGGTCATATCGGTGTAAAGCGCATGAAGAAACTCCATACTAATGGACTTTTGGAACCACTTGATTATGAATCACTTGGTACTTGCGAACCGTGCCTCATGGGCAAGATGACTAAAACACCGTTCTCCGGTTCAATGGAGGGAGCAACAGATTTGTTGGAAATCATACATACAGATGTATGTGGTCCGATGAATGTTGAAGCTCGTGGCGGATATCGTTATTTTCTCACCTTCACAGATGATTTAAGCAGATACGGGTATATCTACTTAATGAAGCATAAATCTGAAACACTTGAAAAGTTCAAAGAATTTCAGAGTGAAGTTGAAAATCATCGTAACAAGAAAATAAAGTTTCTATGATCTGATCATGGAGGAGAATATTTGAGTTCGAGTTTGGTCTACATTTGAAACAATGCGGAATAGTTTAGCAACTCACGCCTGGAACACCACAGCGTAATGGTGTGTCGAGCGTCGTGTCGTACTTTACTAGATATGGTGCGATCTATGATGTCTCTTACCGATTTACCGCTATCGTTTTAGGTTTATGCTTTAGAGACGGCCGCATTCACGTTAAATAGGGCACCATCAAAATCCGTTGAGACGACACCTTATGAACTATGGTTTGGCAAGAAACCAAAGTTGTCGTTTCTGAAAGTTTGGGGCTGCGATGCTTATGTGAAAAAGCTTCAACCTGATAAGCTTGAACCCAAATCGGAAAAATGTGTCTTCATAGGATACCCAAAGGAGACAGTTGGGTACACCTTCTATCACAGATCCGAAGGCAAGACATTCATTGCTAAGAATGGATCCTTTCTAGAGAAGGAGTTTCTCTCGAAAGAAGTGAGTGGGAGGAAAGTAGAACTTGATGAGGTAACAGTACCAGCTCCCTTATTGGAAAGTAGTTCATCACATAAATTGGTTCCTGTGACACCTACACCAGTTAGTGAGGAAGTTAATGATGATGATCATGAAACTTTAGATCAAGTTGCTACTGAACTCAGTAGATCAACAGAGTAAGATCCGCACAGTGGTGCGGTAATCCTATTCGGAAGTCATGCTACTAGATCATGGTGAACCTACGAACTATGAAGAAGCGATGGTGAGCCCAGATTCCATAAAATGGCTTGAAGCCATGAAATCTGAGATGGGATCCATGTATGAGAACAAAGTGTGGACTTTGGTTGACTTGCCCAATGGTCGGCAAGCAATAGAGAATAAATGGATTTTCAAGAAGAAGACCGACGGCGACGGTAATGTTATGTTTACAAAGCTCGACTTGTTGCAAAAGGTTTTCGACAAGTTCAAGGGGTTGACTACGATGAGACCTTCTCACCCGTGGCGATGCTTAAGTCTGTCCGAATCATGTTAGCAATTGCCGATTTTATGATTATGAAATATGGCGGATGGATGTCAAAACTGCATTCTGAATGGATTTACGGAAGAAGAGTTGTATATGATGCAACGGAAGGTTTTGTCGATCCTAAAGGAGCTAACAAAGTGTGCAAGCTCCAACGATCAATCTATGGTGCAGTGCAAGCCTCTCGGAGTTGGAATAAGCGCTTTGATAGTGTGATCAAAGCATATGGTTTTATCTGAGACTTTTGGAGAAGCTTGTATTTACAAGAAAGTGAGTGGGAGCTCTGTAGCATTTCTAATATTATATGTGGACGACAAATTGTTGATTGGAAATGATATAGAATTTCTGGATAGCATAAAATGATACTTGAATAAAAGTTTTTCAATGAAGGACCTCGGTGAAGCTGCTTACATATTGGGCATCAAGATCTATAGAGATAGATCAAGACGCTTGATTAGACTTTCACAATGCACATACCTTGATGAAGTCTTGAAAAAGTTCAATATGGATCAGGCAAAGAAAGGGTTTTTGCCTGTATTACAAGGTATAAGATTGAGTCAGACTCAATGTCCGACCACTGCAGAAGATAGAGAGAAAATGAAAGGAGTTCCTATGCTTCAGCCATAGGCTCTATCATGTATGCAATGCTGTGTACGGACCTGATGTGTGCCTTGCTATTAGTTTAGCGGGGAGGTACCAAAGTAATCCAGAGTGGATCAACTGGACAGCGGTCAAGAATATCTGAAATACGAAAAGGACTAAGGATATGTTTTCGTTTATGGAGGTGACAAAGAGCTTGTCGTAAAGGGTTACGTCGATGCAAGCTTTGACATTGATCGGACGATTCTAAATCGCAAACCGGATCGTATTTTTATTAAGCGGTGGAGCTGTAAGTTGGTGCAGTTCTAAACAAAGCGTCGTGGCGGGATCTACATGTGAAGCGGAGTACATAGCTGCTTGGAAGCAGCAAATGAAGGAGTGCGGATAAAGGAGTTCATTTCCGATCTAGGTGTTATACCTAGTGCATCGGGACCAATGAAGATCTTCGTGACAATCTTGGTGCAATTGCCTTGGCAAAGGAATCCAGATTTCACAAGAGGACCAAGCACATCAAGAGGCGCTTCAATTCCATTCGGGACCAAGTCCAAGTGGGAGACATAGAGATTTGCAAGATACATACGGATCTGAATGTTGCAGACCGTTGACTAAGCCTCTCTCACGAGCAAAACATGATCAGCACCAAGACTCCATGGGTGTTAGAATCATTACTATGTAATCTAGATTATTGACTCTAGTGCAAGTGGGAGACTGAAGGAAATATGCCCTAGAGGCAATAATAAAGTTATTATTTATTTCCTCATATCATGATAAATGTTTATTATTCATGCTAGAATTGTATTAACCGAAAACATGATACATGTGTGAATACATAGACAAACATAATGTCACTAGTATGCCTCTACTTGACTAGCTCATTGATCAAAGATGGTTATGTTTCCTAACCATAGGCATGTGTTGTAATTTGATTAATGGGATCACATCATTAGGAGAATGATGTGATTGACTTGACCCATTCCGTTAGCTTAGCACTTGATCGTTTAGTATGTTGTTATTGCTTTCTTCATGACTTATACAAAGTTCCTGCAACTGTGAGATTGTGCAACTCCCGTTTTACCGGAGGAACACTTTGTGTGCTACCAAAGCGTCACAGCGAATCGGGTGATTATAAAGGTACTCTCTGGTGTCTCCAAAGGTATATGTTGAGTTGGCATAATTCGAGATTAGGTTTTGTCACTCCGATTGTCGGAGGTATCTCTGGGCCTTCTCGGTAATACTCATCACCTAAGCCTTGCAAGCATTGTAACTAATGAGTTAGTTATGAAATGATGTATTACGGAACAAGTAAAGAGACTTGCGTAGCGAGATTAAACTAGGTATTGGATACCGACGATCGAATCTCGGGCAAGTAACATACCGATGACAAAGGAACAACGTATGTTGTTATGCGGTTTGACCGATAAAGATCTTTGTAGAAAATGTAGGAACCAATATGAACATCCAGGTTCCACTATTGGTTATTGACGAGAATAGTTCTAGGTCATGTCTACATAGTTCTCGAACCCGTAGGGTCCTTGCACGCTTAACGTTCGATGACAGTTTTATTATGAGTTTATAAGTTTTGATGTACGAAGTTTGTTCGAGTCCCGGATGTGATCACAGACATGGCGAGGAGTCTCGAAATGGTCGAGACATAAAGATTGATATATTGGAAGCCTATGCTTGGACTTGAATAGTTCGGGTGAAATCGGATTTTACGGAACACCGGGTTACGGAACCCTCCGGGGTTAATGGGCCTTAGTGGGCCATGAGGAGAAGAGGAGGTGGCCGGGGCAGGCGCGCCCTCACCCCTAGTCCGAATAGGACAAGGAAGGCGGCGCCCCTTTCCTCTTTCCTCCCCAAGTCCTAATCCAACTAGGGGGAGTCCTACTCGGTGGGAGTAGGACTCCTCAGCCGCCTCCTCCTAGGGCCGGCCGCACCCCCTTGCTCCTTTATATCTGAGGGCAGGGGGCACCCTAGAACACACAAGTTGATCTACGGATCGTTCCTTAGCCATGTGCGGTGCCCCCCTCTACCATATGCCACCTCGGTCATATCGTCGCGGAGTTTAGGCGAAGCCCTGCGCCGGTAGAGCATCATCATCGTCACCACGCCGTCGTGCTGACAGAACTCATCCCCGACACCCTGCTGGATCGGAGTCCGGGGATCGTCATCGAGCTGAACGTGTGCAGAACACGGAGGTGCCGTACGTTCGGTACTTGGATCGGTCGGATCGTGAAGACGTACGACTACATCAACTGCGTTGTCATAACGCTTCCGTTTTCGGTCTACGAGGGTACGTGGACACACTCTCCCCTCTCGTTGCTATGCATCACCATGATCTTGCGTGTGCGTAGGAAAATTTTGAAATTACTACGTTCCCCAACAACGGAGTGGTGCCCTCTCCCCTCGCGCTGCGCGGGCGCAGATGGAGGAGGCACTCGGCAAGCTGGATATCTCCGAGGAAGAGGCGACACCCCTGGTGATCGACAACGCCAACGACGATGCTCCGACAAAGTGTTTACTAGTAGGGAAGGTTTTGCACTGTAATCTCCTCCATATCCAGACGATCTGCAACGCCCTTCGCCCTGCATGGGGAAACCCTAGGGGGCTAGCCTTTAGGCCCCTGGGAGAGAACTTGTTTGCTGTTGAGTTTGACTCTAAGCGAGATCGAGACCGCGTTTGGGAGGGCGCACCCTGGCATATCAGCAAGAACGCGGTGATCTTGGAGTACTTTGAAGAGCACATGCAGCCGTCCGAGCTCAAGTTCGACGGGCTGCCGATCTGGGTAAGGGTAGTTAATCTACCGTACAACCTGAGGAACAACACAAGGGGCTTGGCGATAGCGCGCCAGATTGACAAGCACGCTTCCATCGTCCAGATTGATCCGGTGGGGGGCTTCCTAAGAGCAAGAGTTACCATTGACGTGCTAAAACTCCTCCGTAGATGGATTGTTATTGAATCAACCAAGAGAGACCAAATGGACTGCTATGATATAGAGTATGAACAGATCCCCCACTTTTGTTTCTCCTGTGGTCGATTGGGTCATTCCGATCTTTTCTGTCCCACCCCAGGGACACGGGATGCCAATGGCGATCTTCCCTTCAAGGCAAGACTTAGGGCACCCGAGGAACGGAGGAAAGGCTTTTCTGGTGAGAACTCAATGAAGGAGAAAACTGATACGCGCAGCACGCGGGAATCACATTCGTCAAGTTCCAAGAAGAAAGATGGGGTCGAGGTGACCTCTCCTGTCAAGAATTCAGCCCTGAACAAGAGAAAAGGAGGGCCACAAACCCAAGTCTACCGGAAAGTGGTGACTACCCCCCTGGCTATCACGGAGAAAGGAGAGGGGCTTGAAACCGCAGATGATCGGCGGGGAGTGGCTTCAGAGGTAGAGACTGAGAATCTGGGAGATGTTTTTGTGGAGAGAGACCCAAAGAAGAAGAAACCGACACCCCCCTCGTCGGAATCATCGGCAACAGCTGCTAGTCAGCGCTACCAGTCGCAATGAGTACTATCAGCTGGAACTGTCGAGGGCTTGGGAACCCTCGGGCAGTTCGAGAGCTTCGCAAGATTGTGAAGCAAGAAGGTCCTGCCCTTCTGTCTGTAATGGAAACCAAGATCAAGGGCAAAAGAGTGGAAGATCCGAAATTTACTTTAGGATTTTCTGGTTGTTTTGTCGTCGATAGTGACGGGCTTAGTGGAGGTATTGGACATTTTTGGGTCTAAAGATGTTGAAGTCAGTTTGAAAAATTATAGTCAGTGTCATATCAATATATCTGTCAAACAAGATAATAAAGCTTGGCGTTTCACGGGTTTCTACGGAGCGCCACGAGTGGAAAACAGACATCAGAGTTGGCGGTTTCTCCGCACGTTATTTGCTGTCCCGCATGATGCATGGATTTGCATGGGAGATTTTAATGAAACCATGCAGGCAGATGAGCACTTCAGCATTAATGCGCGGCTGGAATACCAGATGAGGGCGTTCCAGGACGCGATTGATGATTGTTCCCGACAAGACTTGGGATGGAGAGGAATTCCCTATACATGGGATAATAGGCAACCTGGGTACGCGAATGTGGAAGCCCGTCTGGACCGGGTTCTTGCCAATGAGGGGTTTCTGAACCTGTTTCAGTTTACTTTCGTTAAGCATTTGACCAGTGTGGAGTCAGACCACTGCTTCGTTTCAGCCGAGCTCAGAACAAGTATGAATGATAGCTAGCCTCGAGCAAAACGAAGCTTCAGATATGAAGATGTGTGCAATCTCATAGCCAGTATGACCAGCTCGTGCGCGATATGTGGCAAGCCGGTGCTGGTCAGAGAGGTTTGCAAGGTGTTGTGGATGCGCTGGGGGTAGTGCAGAAAGATTTGGGGGACTGGGGTGAGCGAGGGTTTGGAAATCTATCAAAGAAAGTTCACAAACTTCAGAAACGCCTAGAACCGTTACAGAGCGTCTCGATGGCCCGGGGGCCTACAGAGGAGGAGCTTGCGGTAGCATCGCAATTGCGAGAAGCCATGAGAGAAGAGGAGGTTTGGTTAAAGCAAAGATCACGAGTGCTCTGGTTACGGGTGGGAGATCGCAACACTGGCTACTTTCAAGCCCAAGCTGCCCACCGCAAGAGAATCAACCGTATCACTTCTCTGGAGAATTCACAGGGTCAGATTTTGCAAGACCCGGAGTAGGTGAAGGAGGAAATTAGTAACTTTTATCACGCCTTGTATCAGACACAAGGCTTTCAACCTATGGACGATTTACTGAACTGTGTGCAACCCAGCATCACCAAGCAAATGAACAATCATATTAACAAATCGTATGTGGTGGCAGAAGTGAAAAAGGCCTTATTCGACATGGCGCCATCAAAGGCCCCAGGGGTCGACGGGTTCACAGCAGGGTTTTACCAACGACACTGGGAGATCCTTGGAGAGGATATCACAGTGGCCATGCTAGAGCTCCTGAATGGAGGAGAACTACCTTTGGGACTAAATGACACTTCCATAACATTGATTCCCAAGGTACGACACCCACAAAAAATTTCTCAATTCCGGCCGATTGCGTTGTGCCCTGTCCTCTACAGGATTGCAGTCAAAGCGATTGCGAATAGAGTTTGAGGGATCTTGGACGAGGTGATTGGAGAAGAATAAAGCGCTTTTGTCCCAGGGTGCCTAATCACAGATAATGTACTGGTGGCATATGAAAGTATCCACGCTATCAAGAGGCGCAAGAAGGGCAAAAATGCATGCTGCACGGTGAAGCTTGATATGCTCAAGGCCTATTGAGGGAGTCCCGGATTAGGGGGTGTCCGGATAGCCGGACTACCATCATCAGCCGAACTATCATCAGCCGGACTATCATCATCGACCGGACTCCAAGACTATGAAGATACAAGATTGAAGACTTCGCCCCGTGTCCGGATGGGACTTTCCTTGGCGTGGAAGGCAAGCTTGGCGTCTGGATATGTAGATCTCCTACCATTGTAACCGACTCTATGTAACCCTAGCCCTCTCCGGTGTCTATATAAACCGGATGGCTCTAGTCCGTAGGACACAACAACAACAACAACCCTTACAATCATACCATAGGCTAGCTTCTAGGGTTTAGCCTCCTTGATCTCGTGGTAGATCCACTCTTGTAAACATCCACAATATCAATATCAATCAAGCAGGGCGTGGGTTTTACCTCCATCAAGAGGGCCCGAACACAGGTAAAACATCGTGTCCCTTGTCTCATGTTACCATCCGCCTAGACGCATACGTTCGGGACCCTCTACCGAGATCCGCGGTTTGACACCGACATTGGTGCTTTCATTGAGAGTTCCTCGTGTGCGTCACCGATAGGCATGATGGCCTCTTCAATCGACAACGGCGCAGCCACAGGTGAGACTTTTCTCCCGGACAGATCTTCGTATTCGGCGGCCGCTGCGGGCAACTCACTTGGCCATCTAGAGCAGATCGAAAGCTTCGCCCTGGCCGTCGAGTCAGGTTTGGAAACCTAAACTTCACGGCCGATATCGCGGGGACTTGATCTTGATGGATCTGAGCCACAGCCGGCGTGCGCGCTATCACGATGGGCATGACCTAACTCTGCGCGGACAGCACCTTGGAGGCCGACACGAATCCGCTCCGACCCATAGTCCGGAGCCGATCGCTCGGATCGAGGGCGGATGGCTGGACACGCCTCGGGAGCTGCAACTTCTCTGGCGATGGGCGAACACTTACCTTGTCCCGCATAAAGCTCATGACTCGAGGTGCGGACTCTGCGGACTCCGAACCTCCTGCGCCCCGCGGTCGAATCAGATTAGGCGCCGATCATGGAATTCACCGCAGCGGACATCTTTCAGCTTTTCGCCCTTGGCGATATCATAAATTCACTGAAGCATCTCTCGCTATCCGGAGAGCCTGGCGAACTACGGCCGGGATGGTTGGGACAGCAGACGGCGAAGAAATTGAGCCCACCCACCACCCGCCGTAGCCACCGTCGGCGATTTAACCGGCGTGCTCGACTACGACTCGAAGACATCGGCGGTATGGGCGGCGATGCGGAGACAACCAGAACCAGTGCCTACGGGACCGGAAGACCACCTCGTCATCGACATATACATGGTGGACACCCCAAAAGATGGGGACGGCGAAGAAACAGCGGAGGCCGATTCATAAAGAACAGCCCAAGCGCCGGCGTCGTGGCGCCGCTCTAAATCCGCCACGGAAAGAATGGAGATTCCGGCACATGAGATAATAACACCCCGAAAGTGCGAAGACAACCCCTCCGGCCACGATCCGGTGCAGGAGGAGGCGAAGCAAGCCCTCACGAGAGGCGGCGGGGCGAAGAGGTCGAGGATGACAATTATCTACCTCCCTCCGGAGCGAGGCAAGCCTCGGCGATGACGAATTCGTCGTGCCTGAGGATCCCGTCGAACAAGAGCGTTTCAGACGCAGGCTAATGTCCACGGCAAACAGCCTAAAGAAAAAGCAGCAACAACTTCAAGCTTATCAAGACCTACTGGCCGACAGATGGACCGAGGTCCTCGCGGCCGAAGAGTATGAATGCCCCTCCAAACATTACCCAAAGCGCAAGTTGCTCCCCGACTAGAGGAGAAGCGTACAAACCTGCATCACCAGCGCTGTCTGGCAGACCGACCACCTCGTGGCGCGACAGAGAGGCGTGCAAGCCCTCCACCAAAACCGTGCCCGACACGCTCAAAAGCATGAAGCTACGGGGCAGCGCGGACTTGCGGGATATATTGGAGGACAAGGCAAGACAATCCAGATCTATCTATGGATCACGCGGCGCCCCAAGACCCACAGCGAATACCGTCACGCCGGATACAACTACTCGGCGGGCGAACTGGCGAACAACGCTCTCTCGAGTGCGTCGCGATATTGCTTATCTGAGGCGCCGCACACCCACTATGCTTCACCGGCGAAGTAATGGATCATCAAATCCTGAAGGGTTTAAACCCGTTAATATCGAATCCTACGATGGCACAACAGACCCAGCGGTTTGGATTGAGGATTATCTCCTCCATATACATATGGCCCATGGCGGCAATCTTCACGCCATCAAATATCTCGCTCAAGCTTAAAGGACCAGCTCGGCATTGGCTTAACAGCCTGCCCGCAGAGTCAATTGGATTTGGGAAGACCTGGAAGCCGCATTCCTCGACAACTTCGAGGCGCGTATATGCGACCACCGGACCTTGATGACCTAAGCCACATAATCCAGCAGCCGGACAAATCGGCCGGGCAATTCTGGACACGGTTCTTAACAAAGAAAAATCAAATCGTCGATTGTCCGGATGCGAGGCACTCGCTGCCTTCAAACATAACATCATGACGAGTGGCTGGCCCGGCACCTAGGACAGAGAAGCGAAATCCATGGCAGCCCTCACATCACTCATGACCCGCTTACATGCGGGAGAGGATAGCTGGCTGGCTCGCAGCAACAACCTCAAGCAAAAACGCTGGTAGTCCGGATACCAAGGACCGCAATGGCAGGTTCGCGTCGAAACAAAAACAAGCGCCGCATTAATGGCGACAGCAATGAGGATCTGGCGATCAACGCGGATTCCGAGGCTCAAGCCGGTCAGCGGAAGAAGCCATTCACAAGAACCACCGGGCCCGCCCAATTTGGACCGAATACTCGATCGCTCTGTCAAATACATGGAACCCCGAAAAGCCAGCTAACCACACCAACAGAGATTGTTGGGTATTCAAGCGAGCGAGGCAAATTAATCGCCGAAAACAGTGACAAGGGCTACAGCGATGACGAGGAAGAGACCGGTCGCCGAACAACGAGAGGACAAAAGGATTCCCCCTCAAGTTGGACGGTAAACATGATATCATAACGCATATTCCCAGAGGGAGTGGAAGCGTGCACTAAGGGGCGATATCTGCGATGGAGCGATCGCCCCAAAATTCAACCCATGGTCCTCTTGCCCGATCACTTTCGATCGAAGAGACCATCCGACCATATCCGCCATGGCAGATTCGCGCATTGGTTTTAGACCCAATCGTCGATGGATTTCACCTCACGAGAGTCTGATGGACGGCGGCGTGCTGAACCTGCTTTATCGAGGATACGGTCGCAAGATGGGCATAGACCCTTCAAGATTAAACCTACAAAGACAACCTTCAAAGGCGTCATACCGGTGTCGAGGCCAATTGTACAGGCTCGATTACCTGGAAGTGGTCTTGGATCCCGGATAATTTCCGAGCGAGAGTTAATCTTCGACATAGTCCCGTTCATGGCGGCTATCACGCTCTGCTCGGACGAACCGCGTTCGCAAAATTCAACGCGGTGCCGCATTATGCATACCTTAAGCTCAAGATGCCAGGCCCTCGTGGAGTCATCACGGTCAATGGAAACACAGAACGCTCCCTCCGAACGGAGGAACATACAGCGGCTCTCGCGGCAGAAGTCTGAGCAGCCTTTTAAGGCAATTTTCGAGTCCGGCCGTTAAACGACCGGACACGCCAAACGCGCCGGAGCAACATCAGCCAAGACCACACAGCACGTTCCGAGCGCAGCGTAGCAATGCGGCCTCAACCCCAGCCCTCGCAAAATTGTAAGACAAACTCTCGCGTACATAATTACGCATACTGGAGATACCATGGGCATAGGGGAAAGGCACAACCACAACAGACCAGTGCGGTTCGACCACACGGGGGCTCCCAAGTGTGTCGCTCTTTTTTCTTTTATTTCTCTCTTTTTTATACAGAACTCTGTCCGGCGGTGAACCTGCCGAACTCATGATGCAACAACCAGGGAAGGACAAAGGCCGCAACGAACACTCAGGTGGTCTCCATCACGAGCATTAAATTTGTTAAACACAACATTCGCTGCCTACCCCTGGAGAGAGCGCCTTTAATTCGTCAATCCCTTGCTTTCCGCACTATTTGTATCATTCCGCACTCATAGCATATCTTCTCGAATAAAAATGCAGCACTTTTTGCCCATAATTGCATTACCTTATATATATATATATGTTCATTTACGACATGTTGCACCCGTACATTTTGGTACGGCCAAATACTGTTGGGGAACGTAGTAATTTCAAAAAATTTAAATGCGCACACGCAAGATCATGGTGATGGCATAGCAACGAGAGGAGAGTGTATGTCCACGTACCCTCGTGAGACCGTAAGCGAAGCGTTATAACAACACGGTTGATGTAGTAAATGCGTCTTCACGATCCGACCGATCCAAGTACCGAGCGCACGGCACCTCCGAGTTCAGCACACGTTCAGCTCGATGGCGATCCCGGGCTCCGATCCAGCAAAGCGTCGGGGATGAGTTCCGTCGACCGACGGCGTGGTGGCGATGATGATGCTCCACGGCGCAGGGCTTCACCTAAGCTCATGACGATATGACCGAAGTGGAATATGGTGGAGGGGGCACCGCACACGGCTAAGAGCGATCCGTAGATCAACTTGTGTGTCTATGGGGTGCCCCTGCCCCGTATATAAAGGAGCAAGGAGGAGGAGGCCGGCCCTAGGAGGCGCGCAAGTGTGGAGTCCTACTAGGACTCCCTAGTCCTAGTAGGATTCCACCTCCCATATGGAATAGGAAAGAGGAAGGAAAAGGAGAAGGAAGGAAGGGGCCCCCTTCACTAGTCAATTCGGACCAGACAAAGGGAGGGTGCGGCCACCCTTGAGGCCCTTTTCCTTCTTTCCCGTATGGCCCAATGAGGCCCAATACGTATTCCCGTAACTCTCGGTACTCGAAAAATACCGAATCACTCGGAACCTTTCCGATGTCGAATATAGTCGTCCAATATATCGATCTTTACGTCTCGACCATTTGAGACTCCTCGTCATGTCCCGATCTCATCCGGGACTCGAACTCCTTGGTACATCAAAACTCATAAACTCATAATATAAGCATCATCGAAACCTTAAGCGTGCGGACCCTACGGGTTCGAGAACTATGTAGACATGACCTAGAACTATTCTTGGTCAATAACCAATAGCGGAACCTGGATGTTCATATTGGCTCCTACATATTCTCGAAGATCTTTATCGGTCAAACCGCATAACAACATCGTTGTTCCCTTTGTCATCGGTATATGTTACTTGCCGAGATTCGATCGTCGGTATCAATACCTAGTTCAATCTCGTTACGGCAAGTCTCTTTACTCGTTCCGTAATACATCATTTCATAACTAACTCATTAGTTACAATGCTTGCAAGGCTTAGGTGATGAGTATTACCGAGAAGGCCCAGAGATACCTCTCCAGACAATCGGAGTGACAAAACCTAATCTCGAATTATGCCAACTCAACATATACTTTTGGAGACACCTGTAGAGCACCTTTATAATCACCCGATTACGTTGTGACGTTTGGTAGCACACAAAGTGTTCCTCCAGTAAGCAGGAGTTGCATAATCTCATAGTTATAGGAACATGTATAAGTCATGAAGAAAGCAATAGCAACATACTAATATGATCAAGTGCTAAGCTAACGGAATGGATCAAGTCAATCAGATCATTCACCTAATGATGTGATCCCGTTAATCAAATAACAACTCTTTGTCCATGGTTAGGAAACATAACCATCTTTGATTAACGAGCTAGTCAAGTAGAGGCATACTAGTGACTCTCTGTTTGTCTATGTATTCACACATGTATTATTTTTCCAGTTAATACAATTCTAGCATGAATAATAAACATTTATCATGATATAAGGAAATAAATAATAACTTTATTATTGCCTCTAGGGCATATTTCCTTGAGTCTCCCACTTGCACTAGAGTCAATAATCTAGATCACATCGCCATGTGATTTAACATCAATAGTTCACATCACCATGTGATTAACACCCATAGTTCACATCGTCATGTGACCAACACCCAAAGGGTTTACTAGAGTCAATAATCTAGTTCACATCGCTATGTGATTAACACCCAAAGAGTACTAAGGTGTGATCATGTTTTATTTGTGAGAGAAGTTTAGTCAGCGGGTCTGCCACATTCAGATCCGTATGTATTTTGCAAATCTCTATGTCCACAATGCTCTGCACGGAGCTACTATAGCTAATTGCTCCCACTTTCAATATGTATCTACACCGAGACTTAGAGTCATCTAGATCAGTGCCAAAACTTGTATCGACGTAATCCTTTACGACGTACTTTTTGTCACGTCCATAATCGAGAAAAATATCCTTATTCCACTAAGGATAATTTTGAACTGCTGTCCAGTGATCTACTCCTAGATCACTATTGTACTCCCTTGCCAAACTCAGTGTAGGGTATAGAATAGATCTGGTACACAACATGGCGTACTTTATAGAACCTATGGCCAAGGCATATGGAATGACTTTCATTCTCTTTATATCTTCTGCCGTGGTCGGGTTTTGAGTCTTACTCAATTTCACACCTTGTAACACAGGCAAGAACTCTTTCTTTGACTGTTCCATTTTGAACTACTTAAAAATCTTGACAAGGTATGTACTTATTGAAAAAACTTATCAAGCGTCTTGATCTATCTCAATAGATCTTTGATGCTCAATATATAAGTAGCTTCTTGAGGTCCTTCTTTGAAAAACTCCTTTCAAATACTCCTTTATGCTTTGCGAGAATAATTCTACATTATTTCCGATCAACAATATGTCATTCACATATACTTATCGAAATGCTGTAGTGCTCCCACTCACTTTCTTGTAAATACAGGCTTCTCCAAAGTCTGTATAAAACCATATCTTTGATCACACTATCAAAGCGTTTATTCCAACTCGAGATGCTTGCACCAGTCCATAGATGGATTGCTGAAGCTTGCACATTTTGTTAGCTCCTTTAGGATTGACAAAACCTTCTGGTTGCATCATATGCAACTCTTCTTTAATAAATCCATTAAAGAATGCAGTTTTGACATCCATTTGCCAGATTTCATAAAATGTGGCAATTGCTAACATGATTCGGACAGACTTAAGCATCGTTACGAGTGAGAAAATCTCATCGTATTCAACACCTTGAACTTGTCGAAAACCTTTTGCAACAAGTCGAGCTTTGTAGATAGTAACACTACTATCAGTGTCCGTCTTCCTCTTGAAGATCCATTTATTTAACATGGCTTGCTGATCATCGAGCAAGTCAATCAAAGTCCATACTTTGTTCTCATACATGGATCCTATCTCAGATTTCATGGCCTCAAGCCATTTCGCGGAATCTGGGCTCATCATCGCTTCCTCATAGTTCGTAGGTTCATCATGGTCTAGTAACATGACTTCCAGAACATGATTACCGTACCACTCAGTGCGGATTTTACTCTGGAAGACCTACGAGGTTTGGTAGCAACTTGATCTGAAGTTTTATGATCATCATCATTAACTTCCTCACTAATTGGTGTAGGAATCACTGGAACTGATTTACGTGATGAACTACTTTCCAATAAGGAGAAGGTACAATTACCTCATCAAGTTCTACTTTCCTCCCACTCACTTCTTTCGAGAGAAACTTCTTCTCTAGAAAGGATCCATCTTAACAACGAAAAACTTGCCTTCGGATCTGTGATAGAAGGTGTACCCAATAGTTACCTTTGGGTATTCTATGAAGACGCACTTCTCCGATTTGGGTTCGAGCTTATCGGTGAAAACTTTTCACATAAGCATCACAACTCCAAACTTTAAGAAACGATAGCTTAGGTTTACTATTAAACCATAGTTCATACGGTGTCGTCTCAACGGATTTAGATGGTGCCCTATTAAACGTGAATGCAGCTGTCTCTAATGCACAACCCCAAAATGATAATGGTAAATCAGTAAGAGACATCATAGATCGCACCATATCAAAATAAAGTATGGTTACGATGTTCGGACACACCATAACGTTGTGGTGTTCCAGGTGGCGTGAGCTGTGAAACTATTCCACTTTGTTTTAATTGAAGACCAAACTCGTAACTCAAAATTCATCTCCACGATCAGATCGCATAAACTTTATTTTCTTGTTACGATGATTTTCTACTTCACTCTGAAATTCTTTGAACTTCTCAACTATTTCAGACTTATGTTTCATCAAGAAGATATACCCATATCTGCTCAAATCATCTTGTGAAGGTCAGAAAATAACGAAACTTGCCACGAGCATCAACACTCATTGGATCGCATACATCGGTATGTATTATTTCCAATAAGTCGTTATCTCGTTCCATTGTTCGAAGAACGGAGTTTTAGTCATCTTGCCCAAAAGGCACGGTTCGCAAGTATCAAATGATTCATAATCAAGTGATTCCAAAACCCATCAGCATGGAGTTTCTTCATGCGCTTTACACCGATATGACCCAAGCGGCGAGTGCCACAAATAAGTTGCACTATCATTATTAACTTTGCATCTTTTGGCATCAATATTATGAATATGTGTATCACTACTATCGAGATCCAACAAACTATTTTCATTGGGTGTATGACCATTGAAGGTTTTATTCATTTAAGCAGAACAACAATTATTCTCTGATTTTAAATGAATAACCGTTTTGAAAACTATTTTCATTGGGTGTATGACCATTGAAGGTTTTATTCATGTAAGCAGAACAACAATTATTCTTTGACTTTAAATGAATAACCGTTTTGCAATAAACATGATCAAATCATATTCATGCTCAGCGCAAACACCAAATAACATTTATTTAGGCTTAACACTAATCCCGAAAGTATAGGGAGTGTGCAATGATGATCATATCAATCTTGGAACTACTTCCAACACTCATCGTCACTTCCCTTCAACTAGTCTCTGTTTATTACGTAACTCCTGTTTGAGTTACTAATCTTAGCAACCGAACAAGTATCAAATACTCGGGGCTACTATAAACACTAGTAAGGCACATATCAATAACCTGTATATCAAATATAACCTTGTTCACTTTGCCATCCTTCTTATCCACCAAATATTGGGGTAGTTCCGCTTCGGTGACCAGTTCCATTGCAGCAAAAGTACTTAGTCTCAGGCTTAGGTCCAGACTTGGGCTTCTTCACTCGAGCAACAACTTGCTTGCCGTTTCTTTTGAAGTTCCCTTCTTCCCTTTTCCCTTTTCCTTGAGACTAGTGGTCTTGTCAACCATCAACACTTGATGTTTTCTTGATTTCTACCTTCACGATTTTAGCATCGCGAAGAGCTCGAGAATCTTTTTCGTCATCCCTTGCATACTATAGTTCATCACGAAGTTCTACTAACTTAGTGATGGTGACTAGAGAATTCTGTCAATCACTATCTTATCCGGAAGATTAACTCCCACTTGATTCAAGCGATTGAAGTACTCGGACAATCTGAGCACATGCTCACTAGTTGAGCGATTCTCCTCCATCTTTTAGCTATAGAACTTGTTGGAGACTTCATATCTCTCAACTCGGGTATTTGCTTGAAATATTAACTTCAATTCCTGGAACATCTTATATGGTCCATGACGTTCAAAACATCTTTGAAGTCCCGATTCTAAGCCGTTAAGCATGGTGCACTAAACTATCAAGTAGTCATCATATTGAGCTAGCCAAATGTTCATAACGTCTGCATCTGCTCATATTGAGCTAGCCAAACGTTCATAACGTCTGCATCTGCTCCTGCAATAGGTCTGTCACCTAGCGGTGCATTAAGGACATAATTCTTCTGTGCAGCAATGAGGATAAACCTCAGATCACGGATCCAATCCGCATCATTGCTACTAACATCTTTCAACACAATTTTCTCTAGGAACATATCAAAATAAACATTTGAAAGCAACAAACATAGGGAAGCAACAATGCAAGCTATTGATCTACAACATAATTTGCAAAATACTACCAGGATTAAGTTCATGATAAATTTAAGTTCAATTAATCATATTACTAAACTCCCACTTAGACAGACATCTCTCTAGTCATCTAAGTGATTACGTGATCCAAATCAACTAAACCATAACCGATCATCACGTGAGATGGAGTAGTTTTCAATGGTGAACATCACTATGTTGATCATATCTACTATATGATTCACGCTCGACCTTCGGTCTCCGTGTTCGAGGCCATATCTGCATATGCTAGGCTCGTCAAGTTTAACTTGAGTATTCGCGTGTGCAAAACTGGCTTGCACCCGTTGTAGATGGACGTGAGAGCTTATCACACCCGATCATCACGTGGTGTCTGGGCACTCTGAACTTTTAGCAGCGGTGCATACTTAGGAGAACACTTCTTGATAATTTTAGTGAGAGATCATCTTATAATGCTACCGTCAATCAAAGCAAGATAAGATGCATAAAGGATAAACATCACATGCAATCAATATAAGTGATATGATATGGCCATCATCATCTTGTGCTTGTGATCTCCATCTCGAAGCACCGTCATGATCACCATTGTCACCGTAGCGACACCTTGATCTCCATCGTAGCATCGTTGTCGTCTCGCCAACTATTGCTTCTCGACTATCGCTACTGCTTAGTGATAAAGTAAAGCAATTACATGGCTTTGCATTTCATACAATAAGCGACAACCATATGGCTCCTGCCGATTGCCGATAACCGGTTACAAAACATGATCATCTCATACAATAAAATATAGCATCATGTCTTGACCATATCACATCACAACATGCCCTGCAAAAACAAGTTAGGCGTCCTCTACTTTGTTGTTGCAAGTTTTACGTGGCTGCTACGGGCTGAGCAAGAACCGTTCTTACCTACGCATCAAAACCACAGCGATAGTTTGTCAAGTTGGTGCTGTTTTAACCTTCGCAAGGACCGGGCGTAGCCACACTCGGTTCAACTAAAGTGAGAAAGCAGACACCCGCCGGTCACCTTTAAGCAACGAGTGCTCGAAGCGGTGAAACCAGTCTCGCGTAAGCGTCTGAGTAATGTCGGTCCGGGCGCTTCATCTCACAATACCGCTGAACCAAAGTATGACATCTTTGGTAAGCGGTATGACTTATATCGCCCACAACTCACTTGTGTTCTACTCGTGCATATGACATCAACGCATAAAACCAGGCTCGGATGCCTTTGTTGGGGAGCGTAGTAATTTCAAAAATTTCCTACGCACACGCAAGATCATGGTGATTGCATAGCAGCGAGAGGAGAGTGTATGTTCCACGTACCCTCTTAGACCGAAGCGAAGCGTTATAACAACGCGGTTGATGTAGTCGTCGTCTTCACGATCCGACCGATCCAAGTACCGAAAGCATGGCACCTCCGAGTTCAGCACACGTTCAGCTCGATGGCGATCCCGGGCTCCGATCCAGCAAAGCGTCGGGGATGAGTTCCGTCGACCTGACGGCGTGGTGGCGATGATGATGCTCCACCGGCGCGAGGGCCGCCTAAGCTCATGACGATATGACCGAAGTGGAAATATGGTGGAGGGGGCACGCGCACAGCTAAGGAACAATCCGTAGATCAACTTGTGTGTCTATGGGGTGCCCCTGCCCCGTATATAAAGGAGCAAGGAGGAGGAGGCCGGCCCTAGGAGGGCGCACCAAGTGTGGAGTCCTACTAGGACTCCCTAGTCCTAGTAGGATTCCACCTCCCATATGGAATAGGAAAGAGGAAGGAAAAGGAGAAGGAAGGAAGGGCGCCCCTTCCCTAGTCAATTCGGACCAGACCAAGGGGAGGGTGCGGCCACCCTTGAGGCCCTTTTCCTTCTTTCCCGTATGGCCCAATAAGGCCCAATACGTATTCCCGTAACTCTCGGTACTCGAAAAATACCGAATCACTCGAACCTTTCCGATGTCGAATATAGTCGTCCAATATATCGATCTTTACGTCTCGACCATTTCGAGACTCCTCGTCATGTCCCGATCTCATCCGGGACTCGAACTCCTTGGTACATCAAAACTCATAAACTCATAATATAAGCATCATCGAAACCTTAAGCGTGCGGACCCTATGGGTTCGAGAACTATGTAGACATGACCTAGAACTATTCTTGGTCAATAACCAATAGCGGAACCTGGATGTTCATATTGGCTCCTACATATTCTACGAAGATCTTTATCGGTCAAACCGCATAACAACATCGTTGTTCCCTTTGTCATCGGTATGTTACTTGCCCGAGATTCGATCGTCGGTATCAATACCTAGTTCAATCTCGTTACCGGCAAGTCTCTTTACTCGTTCCGTAATACATCATTTCATAACTAACTCATTAGTTACAATGCTTGCAAGGCTTAGGTGATGAGTATTACCGAGAAGACCAGAGATACCTCTCCGACAATCGGAGTGACAAAACCTAATCTCGAATTATGCCAACTCAACATATACTTTTGGAGACACCTGTAGAGCACCTTTATAATCACCCGATTCGTTGTGGCGTTTGGTAGCACACAAAGTGTTCCTCCGTAAGCAGGAGTTGCATAATCTCATAGTTATAGGAACATGTATAAGTCATGAAGAAAGCAATAGCAACATACTATATGATCAAGTGCTAAGCTAACGGAATGGGTCAAGTCAATCAGATCATTCACCTAATGATGTGATCCCGTTAATCAAATAATAACTCTTTGTCCATGGTTAGGAAACATAACCATCTTTGATTAACGAGCTAGTCAAGTAGAGGCATACTAGTGACTCTCTGTTTGTCTATGTATTCACACATGTATTATGTTTCCAGTTAATACAATTCTAGCATGAATAATAAACATTTATCATGATATAAGGAAATAAATAATAACTTTATTATTGCCTCTAGGGCATATTTCCTTCAAATACACCAGGGGCTTATGTTCTCCGCATTATGGTGTGATAAAGTCCGAACACTTTCACAAGTGCGGCACCCCGAACTTATAGCATTATATGAATCGGCTCCGAATCATGTCTTGGGTCAATAGTTGGGTTTGCCCGGCTCCCATGTTTGGCACCTTACGTTCCGTTCTATCGGCTAAGGTAGCACTGGGAGAACCACTGCGATTGCGCCCCGGTTGAGCCGGGTTAACGCCTCAGTGGAGAAAGCTAAAACTGACTTTCATGATAAGGCGAGAGACTGGTCGCTGTTCGAGAGGTCCTTCGGGTCCTTAAAGACCTCGCCGCTTGAGCGAAGTTCGGATAATGTCAAGCGAAGGCGTGGATAAGCGCCCTAATTTGGTCCTCCGAATACTAGGGGCTTCGCGAAATTTAAAATTATAGAATTCTATGGCTAAGTGAGAGTGTTCAAGCACTATAAGTCCGATTGCCTTGTTCGTTGTGTTGGCGCCTCCCTAGATGGACCCAAAATGGGAACAAGAGTGCTCAAGTTTATCCGAACACCCCAGCACTCGTGGCATGGGGCTGAAGCCGACGACTTGCCATCTCTCGATTTAATAAGCGGCCGCCTGAAGGTAATATTTTAAATTAACAAGCGTTGCTTAGCGCATATGAACAAAGTTTTCAGCGCGCGAGGATAACACATTGCGAATTTACTCAATAATTACATCCCTGGGGCACTCATCCGCAATCTTGCGGGCACCCTTGAGACAGTCTTATAGTACATTTCAGGCGACGATATTCCTTGCCCGCTGGTGGCGCGTCGATGATTAGCTTCTCCGCATCCAGCTTGCCCCAATGCACTTTTGCGCGGGCAAGGGCCCGACGAGCACCTTCAATACGGCGGGCGCTTGATAACCTCCACCCAGGGCACGCATCCACAAACCGTCGCGACGAGGCGAAGTAGCTCCCGGGCATGGCCTCTCGAGCCACACCGGACTATGAGGCCCTTCATGGCCTGCTCGGCCACCTTGTGGAGCTCGACCAGCTGCTTGACTAGTCGCTAGGGGCACGGATGGCGGCCTCAACATCTTGAGACGGAAGACCTTCTCCGTTGAGCTCCTCTCCTCGGCTCGGTAGAATCTGGCGACATCGAG
The DNA here is from genome assembly GCA_021605205.1 of Aegilops longissima. Taxonomy (NCBI): domain Eukaryota; kingdom Viridiplantae; phylum Streptophyta; class Magnoliopsida; order Poales; family Poaceae; genus Aegilops; species Aegilops longissima. The sequence goes on along the minus strand of CM038680.1, from coordinate 37,671,643 downwards.
ACACGCCGCTGAGGTAGATCTGCAAGCGCCTGGAGAGCTCCGAATTCGGGTAAGTAACACGTAATTTACATTCACATGCTTGCTTTGCATGAAAAATGCCTTACCGCCGCTATCTTCCTCACCAACTCAATCTCTGAAGGGACTTATGGGCATCGGCCTTGGCAGTTTTGGCACTTTCGAGAGCCGAGGCAAGCTCGGACTCTCGAGTCTTTGAGTCACGCTCCAAACTCTCATGCTTTTCCATGAGAGCCTGGAGCTCTTGCTGAACCACCGCCACCCGCGCCTCCTGCTTTTCTCGCTCTGCCCATTCGGTGGCCGCATTGCGTTCGGCCGTGGACACGGCCTCCTTCAGGGTCGCCACCTCGTTCGTGGCCCCTGCAGTACCCATGTTATCCTTGTTATTTTTTGTTGCAACCTAAATCCTTTTCTGCAAGGTACAAGTTCAAAGTGGTGTTACTCACCTTCTTTGTCCTGGAGCTGCTTCCTGGCGCGGCCGAGCTCTTGCTCGGACCGCTCGAGCTCCTGCTTCAAAGCACCGACCTCCGTAGTCAGTGCGGCAGAGGTCAGCAGCGCAACCTGCAACCCATATTGACATAATTTTTTAGCAACCCTGCGTATATCTTTTTTTTTCCAGATCCTCGGTCCGACTTTTCTTCCCGAACACTGAACCGAGCATCGAGGGCTCTTGTCTATCGGTATTACCTTGCATATTTTAACTTCTTACCTCAAAGCACGATAGAAGGCTCTGCAGGCTTCGGTCAGCCCGCTCTTAGCAAGCTGCACCTTCTGAATCACCGCACTCATAATAGTGCGGTGTTCTTCCTCGATGGAAGCGCTCTGCAGCGCCTCCAACAAATTGCCCGGCGCCTCCGGTTGGACGGAAGCCGCCGGCGTCACGGTCTTTGTCGGGAAGCTGATCGTGTCCCACGAACACCTATGGGACCTAGTCCCTTATGGTTGGAGGGGGCGGAGAATGCACAAAAAGCGGATCGAGGCGGCACACGAGCAGATTTACCCAGCCGGAGCTCTCGGGAGATAACACTCCTCTGCTGCTTGGTTGATTCTATTGTGTTCTCGCTAGGGAGCAACGAGAGCTACAAAACCTAGCTGAGTGAGTGTGGTCTCGTGTCGGTCGAATGAACCGAGCAGGCGAACCCTTTCTACGTCGCACATGGGCCTCCTTTTATAGTCTCAAGGGGTCACCACAGTGCTTAGCAGATGAGAGCAAAAATGGGAAAACAGTGGTTGGTACACCAACATGCGGTGTCTGATGATCTATACCTAACTCGGCGGCAAGGGACAAGAGCAATAAATGCCCGTCCCGTCGCCCGAAACAGTCAACGAGGGACCGTCAAGTGCGCCTCCGTTCGCCACGATGGTAGCTTGTCGGCGCCGCTTATCGCTGCTCCTCGCTGGCTGCACAGCCGCCGACAGCGTGCTGGAATAGCCCGTGGCGACGCGTCGGCGGATGAGTGGGCGGAGATGAAGAGAGGTTACTGCCGCGGCAAGCACCTTGCAGCGGCTGAATCCTGTCGCGCTCGGGAGCTTGTCGATCACCAAGCCTTCCGGCAAGCTCCTCTTGCCGGGTCTTGTTTCCTTCGTGCCTTGAGTGGCCTTCCGGCAAGCTCCTCTTGCGGGGCCTTGATTACTTTGTTCTTGAATGGCTCCAAAGGAGCCGTGGAGGATCTTAGCGGTCACCGGGCCAGCCACGCGCGGGGTGCTGCAACTGCCCGTGCGAGTTCGAGGTACTAGGGTACCCTACTCTTGTACACCGGCAGGAGCCCCGGGCTGGGCCACCACGGTGCCAAGCTCTGTTGGGCGAGGCCCAAAGCGATTACTGCGAACGCAGCGCAGTGCAGATTACGCCATTACCGCCTGGTCCCACGTCCCCCACGAGCAGCACGCGCCGGACGTGGCGTCGTGGGGAGATCGTCAGGGGCTTTCTTTAATGGAAAAATCGGGCGTCCGCCCCCCCTCTCTCCTTATAGCGGGGAACAGGGGAAGAGCCCACTTGCCATTGCTGTCACATCAAAACCACCGCGCTCCTCCTTTCTTCTCGAGCCCAAAGAGGCGCTCCGCCCCTCCATTGCCACGGCGCCACTGCGCCGTCGACCTCCTCCACCACCCCCCATGGCTCCAAAGCCGACAAGGGAAATCGTGAAATCGGCCGGCGCAGCGGCTCATGGCCGCTGCGGAAGGCAGGCCCTCTTGATCCCAGCAGCGGGGAAGGAGCTGCGGGGAGCTGTATTACCTTTTACGGTCGGCGGCAGCGGCGCGCAGCCAGCGAGTGATCTCCGCCACCACATCCGAGAAGGTTTCCATCGGGTACCCCTTCTTGCGCTTTTCTTCCCTGCGGGCTCTGCCGCCCTTTTCAATTCTTTTGCGATGTCATGAACACATATGGCCTCCGCCTCCTTGATTTCACCCCCAACGCCGTCCTCACCATGGCGGTTTTGCACACCTCTGCGAGAACTTCGCCGGAGTCCACCCAAATGTGGCGCTTTTCGCCATTACTTCATGCCCAGCGTAGAGAGGAGAGCCGCTTGCGGAGGATTGCATGGATCTCCGGGATCGGCAAGAAGAGGCGTATCTTGACGGAGAGCTGCGCGGCAAGTGGGAGGAGTGGAGAGCCGATTGGTGTTGGATCTTAGAGGAGGACCCACAGCCTTTCACTGCCTGCGCGAACCCCCATAGTCGGCGGCAGCGATTGGAGCAACTTGGCGCGGAGGATGCCAAGTTGAAGATGCCGTGACTAGGATATTGCGCCTCGGACATGCCGGGCTTACCGTAGGAAGCGGTTGGCGCGGACTTCCTTCGCCGCCGCATTGCACCCTTACGAGAGAGGGAGGCCTACTTGGGAGTTCAAAGCGCGGCGGACATCATGAGGCTGCGCCCGGGTTTGAAGCTGGAACTTTCTTGTCTTGGAGCTGGATGGCATGCTGCGGGGTTGTTCAAGCTGATGCAGATCACCCGAGTGGTTTATGTTGCCGAGGGGTGGTGCCCTTGTGCAACAACTTCGTCGCTTGACCGCATCCGCGCGATGATGCCGTTGTGCGATTCCCATGGAATCATTCCAACTTGGCAGGAGCCCGCCGACGACGTCGTGCAGCAGTTCTTCGACGACTTGGAAGAAGTGCCGATTCGTGCCGACGAGCAAAAGCGGCTCACCCGCGACACCACCGAGCAAGAGATGGCGCGCATCGCCACAAGGTTGGAGGAGGTGGCAGAAGCTGCTGCCGCCGGCGTGTTTGGGTTCAACATCAAGGAGGCGAGAGACAGGGTGAGGCGGCAAGCCTTGCCGATCGAGAGATTTTCGCGGTGAGGAGGAGCAGGCCGAGCCCGACGCTGAACTGAGCGAGCCTGCGGGGCGCCTCCCTCTGCCGTCAAGTAGCTTGCAGGGAGGAGCCAGCAGCCCCGCCAAGAGGCGCCTCCGCAAGGCTGGAGAAGTGGCGGGGAGGCATACAGGCCAACAACCGCCTCGCCGCCCGCCAGCGCTCCACCAGCGGCAAGCCTTTGTTGCATGGGGCGCCTCATGCCGCCACAACAACGGGGCGGGGCCTTACAGACCCACGGCCCCCTTTTGCTAAGCGTCAGGAGTCCACTCCTCCGTTAAATCGCCTTTGGGCCGAATTTGACCTCTCGCTCTCAGCTCCGAGGAGGAAGAGGAAGAGTAAGATCTTGTCGCTGCTACTTGTAATCTTTCAATTCTTGCTTTATCTTGTATCGACTTGCTTCACTCGAACCTTCTCCTTCTTGAGGATGCTGGCTCGGAGGGCATCGAAGAGCCAAGACTCCGGTGGTGGTCATCGAGCCGAATCTCTGTGGCGGCAGGAGGGCGTCCGAGACTCCCCTGCGGATCCGGCAACCCTTCAACAGAGCAGCCCCTAGCACAGCCCCGACATAAGTACTTGGTTCATTTCTTACGGTTAGGTGTGCTTGGGTGCTCCTTCATCAACGATATCGACTTGTTGAATTATGTAGGAAGCGAGCAGCCTCATCGGGAGGCCGGAGGTCACTCGAAGTTCTGCTCGCTTCAACTCGCCGCCAAGGAGAAATCTCCGCCAAGGGCGCTCTCCGGCAAGGGAGGCCTCTCCGACAAGGGAGCTTCTCCGACAAGGGGCAGCGCCGGCGACCCTCGGTGGTGGAGACCCGCGACTCTGATCCCATTGCAGGTAACCTTCTTACTTGAAAATCTTCCTTGGGTTCTCTTTCTTCATTCTTCTTGGACATCTGCTTGGTGTTCTTTCTTTCTCGATCATCGAGATCCATCTGCGGAGAGCCGATGGGGCCCGAGGTTACCCGGCGAGAGGGCCTTCGCGGCAACAATGCGATACCACCAACATAGAAGAGGAGGCGGCGCCCGATGGGTCCGCCCGGCGAGGAGGCCGCCAAGGCTGCGGTCTGAGAGGCTGGGGAGGGTCGGTGATCGTCTTGGCAGCCCCGAGGCGCGGAGGGCGCCAGCGCTGCACCGACCGCCGATCCCCCCGCCACAGATGCCGCACCAGACTCCGAAGAGCCCCAGCCCGGCGCTTATCTGAAGGCCGGCGAAGGTGTCTTCATCAAGCTTCCATGGGCATCGAGCTCCAGGGCGCCGGTCGAGGGGGAGACCTTCGACGTGGACCTGCTCGCCTCCGCTGGGCTGTCCTTGGTTAACGCGCCAACCAGCAGCAGTGGCGAGCCTGAGGAGGAGCAGCTGCTGAAGAAGCTGCTGTCACTCTACCGCGCCCGCCAAGCTAAGCTGGAGTCACGGGAAGCACTCATCGCGAGGGCGGGAGCCGACATGGAGAAGCGCGCAGAAGAGCTCCGGCGCGCCAACAAGGGAACTCTCCGGGACATAGCATAAGCGCGGGAGCAACTTGCTGAGGAGCGCACGACCTTCATCCTGGAGAAGGCCGAGGTCGAGGAGCAGCAAAGGCTTGCCGGCGAGAAGCTCTGCGCAGAAGGTGAGCTGGGCGCGGAAGATCAACCTCGACAGCTATGAGGAAGATCTTGCGGCGAAGCAATCAATTGGCGGAGCACTCAAGGAGGCAAAGGATGCCGCCCGCAGCTGCTGAGGCCGCCAAGAAGGTGGAGGCAGTGGCACAGCTGGAGGCCACCCTCGGGAAGAAGCGAGGAGGAGGTCGCCGGGCTGAAAGCGGCCGCGAGAAGGACGCCTACACTCTTGGCGAGCTGCGAGGTCGTTTCTTTGAGAAGATCAAAGAGCTCGACGCCGCCAAGGACTCAAGGCGGATCTGGGCTGAAGCTGACCACCCAGCGGAGGCGCTGGGCCAGGCGCCAAGGAGCGGAAAGCAGGCCTGCTTGGAGAAGATCAAGGCCAACGAGGAGCTGTTGGCGAATGCGCGACTGCCGAGGATACTCTCGAGATAGCATAATGCCTTTGGACGAGAAGGTCTTGTGGACTTTGCCGCCGCCATCCACAATGAGTGATGGAGCTGGGGATGGTGGATCTTAGGTACTCCACCGGCGAGAACCTCCAACCCAGCGTCAAGCTCAGCCTGTTCTTCAAAGGCGTGTTGGCGGGTCTCCAGTGACTCGGGAGGATATCCCAAAGCAGCTGGCCGGCCAGTCGCGCCAAGTCTGCCGGGGCTCTCGGAAGGTCTTGATGAAGGTGGCCTTCGCAATCAGGCGTCGGCTTCGCCAACATCCTCAAGTCCTGCCTCCATCTGCGGCGTTGAAGCACTTAAGGCCCTTTTCGCACCTATCGTGGACAGGGTGGCGGAGTCAAGAGGCTCGATGGCGACCCGCGTGGACTAGGCCACAAGTTTATCTTTCTCTCGTCGTCATTGTAGATCATGTTTAGGCGAAAAATCTATTAGATCTGCGACAAGTTATTTTGTAATATACTCTATCTTAGGCATCGATCGCAATGTTATTTCCTTTACTTGATTCCTTCCTTGTATGTTTGTGCCCCTCGCTTTTAGGGAACTTGTCGGTCGCGAGCATCTTTGCATGCGCTGAGTCGCGGAACATCGCAGACTTCTTTGGCGATGCTGCCTCCGACAAACAACCTTATCGCAACTAGTTGCAGCACACTTAAGTTGTTGAGCGGACTCGAAACAAAGTAAGAGGCGCAAGCTAACCCATGAGTTGGTTCCTCCAGCGCACAGGTTTTCCATACAAAGTACTATCGTTCGAGGAAAATAACGAAAATTTAAAACTGATTGCTTAAACTTAGTAACTTAGCTTTTACGTCGTTTGCTTCCGGCAACGCGATACTTCCTCGGCGACACTTGGTGGCCCACACCATTATCTTCTCCTTCCCCGGTTAACTTGTGGGTGGATGAACCTTCCTCTTTTTGAGAAGAAAGAAGAAAATAAAGTTATGGAGCCTAGTGACTCGTTATTGCTTACCGGGTGTGGGTGCTGCACAAAATGTCGAATAATACATGCAAAATAATGATGAAAGCATGAAATTGACGAGTTGTGCGCAACACATAAGCCTTACTGATGCACGGGGTCTGCGCCCGGCTTTGTACAAAGGATTACATGCAACAGCGGCAAGACTTGTACAAAAGGGTGGTTGCGGAGCAGGTTCCGACAACCGCGCATTTATGGGTAAAACATCTGAAGATGCTCTATATTCGAGGAGTTTCTCACGGAGCGCCATCTTGGTCTCAAAGCGGACAGCGCCGGGCCTAGTGACTCGTTTCACCCGATAAGGGCCTTCCCACTTGGCGTCAACTTATTGGAATTCTTGGCAGATTGAGCGGCGAAGAACAAGGTCGCCTTCCTCGAAGCTTACGGCATTAACTGCGGCTATGGTAGCGGCGCAAAGCTTCTTTAGTAACGAGCAGCTCGTCAGCAGCTGAAGCGATCCTCCTCGAGGAGAAGCGCGTCATCTTGTCGCAGCTGCTCTTGCTCAAGCTCATCATAGCGAGTACTCGAGGTGACCCATTATCTGAGTTCCGTGGGGAGAACTGCCTCTGCTCCATAGACTAGAGCAAAGGTGTCGGCGATGGCTCGATTTGGCGTCGTCTGATCGACCAAAGAACCACCGGCAGCTCCTCAATCCAGTTTCTTCCGCGCCGCAGCTGTCAAAAGTTACGGTCTTGAGTCCTCGCAGCACTTCAGCGTTTGCCCTCTACCTTGACCGTTGCTTCTCGGGTGAGCAACGAAGCAAAAGCATACCTTGGCGCCAAGATCTTGGGCGTCTTGCATGAAGGTGCGACTTCGTGAATTGGGTGCCGTTGTCGGTGATGATCCGGTTAGGTATCCCAAAGCGGCAAACAATTGACTGAAGAACAGCTGCGACTATCTTTGTCACCTTCCTCACTGCTTCCACTTCCGGCCACTTTGTGAACTTGTCGATTGCGACGCACAAGTACTCAAAGCCCCCGACAGCTCGAGGGAAAGGGCCGAGGATATCGAGCCCCCAGACCGAAAAGGGCCAGGACAAAGGGATCGTCTGGAGAGCTTGAGCTGGCTGGTGTATCTGTTTTGAATGGAACTGGCACGCTTCACACTTGGTTACTTGTGCCGTTGCATCTGGAGGGCTTCGGCGGAAGAAACCTTGCGAAAGCTTTGCGGCAAGTGCTCTTCTTGCCAATGTGGTGACCACATATGCCTCCGTGTATCTCGCCAACAGCTTCATCCATCTTCCGGCAAATACACTTCAATTTCACTCCGTTGAGTCTTCTTACATGCATGGGATGTTGTCAACAAACTGGTACATACTTGATTGCCGGGCTACTCTTTACGCTTCTTCTTGCTCTTGGGAAGTTCTCTGTCTTGAAGGAAATGGACGATCTGCTGTGCCCATCTTTGGAGCACGTGGCTCGACAACAAGGACTAAAGGCACATCTGCGCTGCGGGAACATCAGCTTCCACGGCAAGAACCTGCGGCTCTGCGGGCTTGATGATCCCGACAAGCTTGCGGAGCAAAACTTGTCGGGGCGTCGCTTCAGCGAAACAAACCCTTAGGTTTGTCGGAGCAGACTGTTCCTCAGCGATATTTGCATTGATTTTGGGGACCTTCTTGGCGGCGGCTTCAGGGAGCTCTGCCGGAAAGTAGTCACCGGAAACCAACTTCCTCTTCTTGCTTTGTCCAGTTGATGGCGTTACGGTTGGCTGAGTCAGCTTGAGCACGAAAATACCTGGTTCCACAGGTAACTTGAGTGCGGCGCACTTTGATAGGCCATCAGCAATATCATTCTGAGCTCTTGGAACATGTTCCATTTGCAGGCCTTCAAAGTGCTCTTCTAGCTTTCTCACTTCATCAACGTAGGCTTCCATCAACGGACTCTGATAATCTTTGTTTACTTGGCGGACGACAAGCTGTGAGTCACCCCTGACAATAAGCTTTCTGATCCCAAGGTCCACTGCAATTCTGAGTCCGGCAAGCAAACCTTCATACTCTGCAGTATTATTTGTTGCTTGCTCCTTGGGAAAATGCATTTGGACTATGTACTTGAGGTGCTCTCCGGTGGGTGCGATAAGCACCGCCGCGCGGCACCCGGCGCTGCAGCGAGAAGGCACCATCAAAGTACATCAGCCACTCTTTACTTGCTTCCTTGACGGGGATGCTCGTCTCTGGTATTTCTTCATCTTGCGTTGGCGTCCATTCTGCTATAAATTCTGCCAATGCTCTGCTTTGGATAGTTGAAGTGCTTTCAAACTTGAGGCCAAAGCTTGACAGTTCAGTGCCCACTCGACAATCCTGCTGTTGCTACGGATTTTGCAATATCCTCTTGTTGAAAGCGAGTGACAACTGTTATCACATGTGCTTGGAAGTAATGGCGCAGCTTTCTCGAGGCCATGAGGAGGCCGAAAAGCAGTTTTTGCACACCAGAATACCTTGACCTAGCTCCCTGCAGAAGGGAACTGATAAAGTAGACTGGGCGCTGCACCATCCTTTTCTGCGTCTTGTCGCAATCCTGTGCAGATCCGTCATTGTCGGGACCAGAGCTTGACGGTGAAGCCCCCTGCTTGTCGCTAGATGCATCTGCCTCGGTTGCCGGCTCATCATCCGCCTCCCTCTCCGCTACTAACGCAGGACTAACCACTTGATTGGTTGCCGCTATATATAGCAGCAACTTCTCTTGTGGCCTAGGTGCGACAAGTATTGGAGTGGAGGACAGGTACCTTTTTAAGTCCTGCAGCGCAGCCTCCACTTCGGGAGTCCATTTCATTGGACCTGCCTTTTTCAAAATCTTGAAAAATGGCAGGGCGCGCTCAGCTGACCTAGAGATAAACCTGTTGAGAGCAGCCACGCAACCGGCAAGCCTTCTTACATCCTTGACGTGCTTTGGTGCTTCAATCTGCTCAATGGCCTTAATCTTGTCGGGATTGGCTTCAATTCCCCTCTGAGACACAAAGAACCCGAGAAGCTTGCCGGAAGGGACTCCAAACACGCAATTCTCGGGGTTAAGCTTGAGGTTGATCTTGCGTAGATTTGCAAAGGTCTCATCTAAATCTCGAACCAGAGTTGCTTTGTCCTTGCTCTTGACCACTATGTCATCCATGTAAGCTTCTACATTTCTGTGCATTTGCGGCTCAAAAGCGTCATGGACCACTCTTGCAAACGTTGAACCAGCATTTTTCAAACCGAAAGGCATCCGTATGAAACAGTATGTGCCACATGGTGTAATGAATGCGGTTTTCTCTTCATCTTCTTCTGCCATGAAGATCTGATGATATCCTGAATATGCGTCAAGAAATGAAAGCAAATCACATCCAGCTGTGGAGTCGACAATCTGGTCTATACGCGGCAAGGGAAATGGGTCTTTGGGACAAGCTTTATTAACATCTGTAAAGTCAATCTGAGTCTCCATTTCCCATTTGCCTTCGTACAACTACGGATTGGCCAACCACGTGGGATGGAGCACTCCTCTAACAAGGCCTGCTGCTTCCAACTTCTTGATTTCTTCTGCTATAAATTCTTGGCGCTCCTTTGCACGCTTCCGACTTTTTGCTTGACGGGCCGCGCATGAGGACAAACAGCTAAGTGGTGCTCAATTACTTTCACAGGAGCGCCGGGGATGTCGGGACGGTTGCCGTGCAAACACGTCGACATTCGCCCGCAGGAAAGCAACGAGCGCGCCTTCCTATTTAGGGTCAAGCGTGGCACTGATGGTGAAGGTACCACCAGTGCCGTCCTCCTTGGCGGACACCTTCTTGGTCTTCGGCGGAGCTGCCATCTTCTTCTCGCACTTGCCGGTGGAGCTCGATGGTGCGTCCTCGACGGTAGCGCAGCACTCCGAAGAGGTGCGCTTGCCGGAGTGGGCATCAGAGCTCTTGCCGAACAAAGTGGTCTTCTTCTTCCCCCCGGGAGCTTCAGCGGCAAGTGATTTGCTATCTGTGGCGGCTGCTGCATCCCGGTAAATCTTGTCGGCACAGATAAGCGCATCCTTATTGTCGCCATGGACAGAAATGACGCTTATCGGGTCGGGCATCTTGAGCAGGTTGTAGGCGTAATGAGAGGCTGCCATGAACTTGGCGAGTGCTGGACGGCCAAGTATTCCATTGTAGGGCAATGGGAAATCGGCAACGTCGAATGTGACCCTCTCGATCCTGAAATTCAGTTCTTCGCCAAATATTCTTGGCGGTGTGATCTTCCTTTCGCTTGCTCCTTCCTGGGTTGATTCCTTGGAAAGTTCCGGTTTCTTGAGCTCGTTGTCAGGGATTTGAAGCTTCTGGAGCACTGCAGAGGAGATCAGATTCAGGCCGGGCCCGCCGTCAACCAACATCTTTGTGACCTTGAGGTTGCGGATAGCTGGTGATACCAACATCGGCAAGCACTCGACCGCAGTTATGCGATCAGGGTGGTCTTCAATGTCAAAGATGATGGGCGTGCTGGACCACTTCAGAGGCCTGCGGGACTCTACGGACGGTTCTGTCGCATTAACCTCACGCATCCATTGCTTGAGTTGGCAGTGCGAGGTATGCAGAGAAGCACCACCGTCAACGCAAAGGACCTCCGTTGCCTTCTGAAACTCCTGCTCTTCAGCTTCATCGTCTTCCATGTCTTCGTCATCGTCATCTTCGTCTTCATCCTTGTCACGGCCGCGGGGAGGTCTATCTCCTTGCCGCTGCTTGGCCTTGCCGCGGCGTCCCCCCCGGCCGGGTCTCTTCTTGCTAGCTGTCGCAGCACCTTCCTGGGCCTTCTCCTTGTCTCGCCGCTCGTACTCAGCTCTCTGCTGTTCAACAAGCTGCTCGACTTTCTTGCAGCTTTGGAGGTCGTGGCCCTTGGTGCGGTGAATCTTGCAGTACTGCTTGTTGGAGTTGTCCTGCTTGTCGGCGGCCGCCACAGCTTGGCGGTCGGTGTCAGCGGCAACCTCCTTGCCGGAGCCGCTAGCCTTGGCCTTGTTGGCGGCACCATCCTTGCCGGACTGCTCGACAACTAGTACTTCCTGGCTCTTCTTCTTTCTGTTGTTCCGCCGCCGGCTCTTCTTTGCCGGGGCGGTCTCATCGCTGTCAGATCCTGCTCCAACATTCTCTCCTGGGAGTCTTCTTCCCTCCTCAGCGCGTGCACACTTATCGGCCAGGGCATATAGCTCACTGACGTCCTTAACTTCGCACATCGCCATTTCCTCCCTCATCCTGCGGTTCCGCACATTCTGATGAAATGCGCTGATTACCGCGGCAGGGTGGACATCTGGGATGTTGTAATGCACACGGCTGAATCTCTGGATGAACTTGCGCAGGGACTCTCCTTCCTTCTGGGCGAGCAGGTGAAGGTCACTCTCTTGGCCATGAGGCTTGTGGCCGCCTGTGAAGGCGCCGACAAACTGATGGCACAAATCTGCCCAAGAAGAAATGGAGCTGTCCGGCAAGTGCATGAGCCAAGACACGGCGTTTGGCTTGAGCACGGAGGGAAGTAGTTGGCGAGATCTTGTCGTCTCGTCCCCCGCAGCCTGCACCGCGATGGTGTGGATCTTGAGAACTCCGATGGGTGCGTCCTGCCATCATACTTCTCTGGCACATCTGGCTTGAAGTTTTTCTTGTCGGGCCACTGGACTTGCCGCAGCTCACGGGTGAACGCAGGGCAACCTACCGCGTACGGCAAGTCGCATGGTTCCCCTGGCGCATGCATATCAACAGCGGGCCCGACGCGTTGGTCAGATTGACGCCGCGCTTCTCTTCGACGCTCGATGCGGGTTCGAGCGTCTTCTTCTTGTCGTTCCTTAAGAACTTGGCGCTGATCACGGCGAGCTCGTGGATCCGACGACGCGGTGGACTCGCTGTCGAGGTGGATCCGAGGAGCTGGTGACCTTGGCCTTCGGGAAGGGGAGTGCATGGTGGTTGCACCCCCGCAGGTCTCGTCGCCACCGGCTCGTGCCTTGTCGTCGCGCCGCGGCAAAGACGCAGATTGGTTGCCCATGAGCGTCGCCGTTAGCAAAAGCCGATGAGAATCTGGATGGTGGCCCTCCATTCGTCGACCTTGTCGGCCGTTGGAGATAGTCTAAAGCAGTTGAGCTCTCGCCAAGGCTGCGCAGGAGTGGAGGGTGGCAGCGGCGTGCGGAGGCGAGGCAGGATGTGCTCGGACTCCTAACCAAGTTAGGAGGAGCAGCATCCGCCTAAGCGACTTTTACTCGCTCGTACAGCATCTTTGGCGTGCATGCGGGTCTCGAGGGCCTCGGGATGTAACACCCCGGAAGTAACTTTCCATATTTGTAACTCCAACTCTTGTCATTTTCGGCATTGTGATATGATATTCCCTCCGTGGTTGGGTTTTCTTCATTTTGCATTTTGTCAATGTCATGCATTTTATATTATGTCATCATGTGCATCGCATTTGCATACGTTTTCGTCTCATGATTCCGAGCATTTTTCCCGTTGTCCGTTTTGCAATCCGGCACTCCTATCTCCCTCGGCGGTCCCTTTTACGTTTTTCCGCAAAGGGTACTAAACCTTCTCGAAATGGACGAGGTTTGTCTAGTGGCCTTGGTATACCAACCGTAGACCACCGGTCAAGTTTGGTCATTTGGAGCTCGTTTGGTACTCAACGGTTAACCGCACTCTCGCAAAGGCCTCTTTTAAGTTGCAGCCCAACACCCCTTCAAAACAGCCCAATAACCCATCTAAGTCACTCCCATGCTCTCCGTCGTTCGATCACGATCGTGTGGGCGAAAACTACACCTCATTTGGACTCTCCTAGCTCCCTCTATGCCTATTTAAGCACCTCCCCCGAAAATCCCGGATCAATTCCACCCCGAAACCCTAGCCCTTCTTCCTCCGCGCGCCGGACGTGTCCGCCCGGCGCCGGACGCTTCGCCGCCGCCGCCCGCAGCCAGTGGCAGGCTGCCACGTGTCTGCCGTCGCCGCCCAGCCTTCGCGCCGCCAGGGGACCAGATCCGCCCGCCCGGGCGAACCAGGCCGCGCCGCCCAGCGCCGCCGCAGCGCCTCCGCCCGCGACGTCCTCCGCCGCCACCTGCGTCCTCCGGCGGCCCTCGCCGACTCGGCGTCGCCTTGCGGCCCGGGCTCGGCGCCCGCTCCGGCCCGGCCGGCCGCCTCCTCCGGCGCCCGGCCCGCCCCGACCCAGCTGCCTCCTCCGGTGCCCCGCCTCGCCAGCGCCGCCCGCCGTCCTCGGCGGATCCGGCCTCGATCCAGCCGCCGTTGTTGACCTCTTCTCCCCCTCCTTTTTTTTTCCTAAGTCATTTGCATCCAGTATTATTTTGTGCAATTTTCGAAGTGGTATATCTTTGCATCTGTATGTCCATTTTGCACGTATAATATGTAAAAATGTTCGTCTCGAAGAGTAGATCATTTCATCTCATTGCATCATTTTCATTTGAGCTCATCTTGATGCCCGAAATGCTGTTGGAAGAGTGCTATGTGATGTTAGTTTCTGATTTTTATCAGAACTTGCACTTTTGTTATTTTTGCCATGATTATTGTGTGCACCCTATGAATTTGAGTCCTACATGTGTTTTAAATGCCATGCCATCTTTCCAGGGGTGTATGCCATGTATTTTGTGATCTATGTGGTGACTAGCACAAGCATGCAAAGTAGGTGTCCTGATGTTGCTGATTTCAGCCCTGTTTAGCTGATTTTGATGCCATGTTTACTTGATGATACCAAGAGATCTATGCATATTTTGAGATACTTCAGTAAGGGTGTTTTGTAAAACATGTCTTGCTCTATCCATCCATGCCTTTGTTTGCAATTATGGAGTGCCATAGCTTGAGTCAATCGAGCTCTACTTTTGCTATCAAATGTTTCCTGGCAGATTGTATACATGTTATTCAATTTTTCCTAGCTTGTTGTGGTTGATCCATTTATGCTATGTTATTGTTCTTGCCATGTATGTCTTCTATGCCATGTCTTCTTGATGTATGTATGCTTAGTTTATCATATAAGGCTCTGTAGTGAGTGCATTGAGCTTGTAAACATGCCTCTCGTTATCAGTTTTGACATGTCATGTTGCTGAATCTGTTAACAAGACTTTCAATATTGACATGGGTGTTACTATATTTTCTAGTCCTTTTGGCTTATGGTCAGTAAGGGACTTTTGTTCTAGGCTTTGAGTAGATTCATGCCATGCCTTGTTTTGCTATTTTAAGGTCCTGTAGCATGTAGTTTTGCTGCTCTGAACATTGCAACCTGATGCTGTTTTTGCCATGTCCAGCCTGATATTTTGTGCACTTTTGCCATGCTTGTTTGAACCTGTTATGATGTGAACTAGCCGTAGCTCAGTGCTCATCTTTTGTCGAGCATCATGTGTAGATCACTGCCATATACTTTGTTGGTACGTTTGGGTGCAGTAGCTTAATTATTTGTTGCTTGCTAAGTGGCATCATGCTGTTAATGGCAGATTTGCGCCATTCTTGTTTTGCTTGCCATTTGCAAACCGTGCATCCGATTCCGGTGATCTTTATATCGATTTCAACCGAAATCATCTCATCTTTCCAGTGGCATGCTTGGTTTGCCAAGTTGATGCCTGGTTCATCATTTACCTTCCGGGCGCATATACGCATTGCATATCGCATCCCGCATATCATGTCATGTTTTGCATCATGTTGATTGTGCATTGCCCGTGATTTATTGTGGTTCCTTTGTTTGTGTTGTTGCTTTGGGTAGAGTCGGGAGGCGAGTACGTGAACGAGGAACCTGTTGAGAACGCTTACGAGGATCAAGCTTTCGACAACTCGAGAACATTGCGAGCAAGATGACCATACCCTCGAAATCACTTCTATCTTTGCTATGCTAGTTGCTCGCTCTTTTGCTATGCCTATGCTGCGATGCCTACCACTTGCTATATCATGCCACCCATATTGCCATGTCAGCCCTAACCATCCTTTTCCTAGCAAACCGTTGATTGGCTATGTTACCGCTTTGCTCAGCCCTCTTATAGCGTTGCTAGTTGCGGTGAAGCTGAAGTTTGTTCCTTGTTGGAACATGGAGATGTTGTTCCTTTTGGAACATGTTTACTTGTTGGGGATATCACAATATATATATATCTGCTAAGTTTAATACATCTATATACTTGGTAAAGGGTGGAAGGCTCGGCCTTATGCCAGTGTTTTGTTCCACTCTTGCCACCCTAGTTTCCGTCATACGGTGTTATGTTCCTTGATTTTGCGTTCCTACACGGTTGGGTGATTTATGGGACCCCTTGACAGTTCGCTTTGAATAAGACTCGTCCAGCAAGGCCCAACTTTGGTTTTACCATTTGCCACCTAAGCCTTTTCCCCGGTTTTCGCGAGCCCGAGGGTCATCTTTATTTTAACCCCGGACCGGTGCTCCTTCGAGTGCTGGCCCAAACTAGTAGATCTGCGGGGCCACCACGGGAAACTCGAGGCTTGGTTTTACTCGAGGATGTCTCATCCGGATGTGCCACGAGAACGAGATATGTGCAGCTCCTATCGGGATTTGTCGGCACAATCGGGCGGCTTTGCTGGTCTTGTTTTATTGCTGTCGAAATGTCTTGTAGTCCGGGATTCGAGATTGATCGGGTCTTCCGGTAGAAGGAATATCCTTCGTTGACCGTGAGAGCTTATAATGGGCTAAGTTGGGACACCCTGCAGGTAATATCTTTCAAAGCCGTGCCCATGGTTATGAGGCAGATGGGAATTTGTTAATGTCGGTTGTAGAAAACCCGAAGTTGACCTCAAATAAAATACACATCAACGCGTGTGTAACCGTGATGGTCTCTTCTCGGAGTCCGGGAAGTGAACACGGTGTTGGAGTTATGTCGGCGTAAGTAGTTCAGGATCACTTCTTGATCGCTACTAGTTTCACGACCGTGCTTTGCTTCTCTTCTCGCTCTCTTTTGCGAAGTAGCCACCATATATGCTAGTCGCTTGCTGCAGCTCCACTTTACTACTCTGTCCTTCCTATAAGCTTAAATAGTCTTGATCTCGCTGGTGTGAGATTGCTGAGTCCCGTGACTCACGATACTTCAAAACAGTTGCAGAGTTCCGGCGATGCGGCAGGGTGGCTCAACCGAGCTCAAGTGGGAGTTCGACGAGGGCGTGGTCGTTACTATGTGTCTTTTCACGATGATCAGTAGTGGTGCCCAGTTGGGACGATTCGGGATCTGTGTAGCATTTGGGGTATCTTCTTTTATTTTGGTTCCGTAGTCGGACCTTGAGTGTACTCGAATGATGGATGTTTATTTATGTCTTGTGTGAAGTGGCATTGTAAGCCAACTATGTATCTCTTTCCTTATGTATTACATGGGTTGTGTGAAGATTACCTCACTTGCGACATTGCTTTCAATGCGGTTATGCCTCTAAGTCGTGCCTCGACACGTGGGAGATATAGCCGCATCGGGCGTTACAAGTTGGTAATCGAGCCTTCCCGACTTAGGAGCCCCTACTTGATTGTTTCTTTGGCGTTGTTGAGTCTAGAATGGAAAATGTTTTGAGTCTTAGGATTATATATATCGAGAGTAGGATTCTTTTACTCCCTAGTCCTTAAAGCTCTGTGAGGTCTCTGACGTAGAGTTTTGACTCTTCTCTTCTCAAATTTCACTAAAAAATTTTTAGGATCACGTGGGTATCTTGGAATCGTTCCGATGGTTTTGTGGCGAGAACATTGTTCTTGGTGCCTCGACATTTAGGGGTTGTGGCGGTGTCCGGGAGTTGAGCTCCGAGGTGTTGTCGTCACAATTTTATCGTTGCAATTCTGGAATACCGAGTTTTGCCGACATCGAAATCTCTTTTGTGCAGTTGTTGGTGAGATAACCCCGATAGCCCGATCGAGGCGAAAAGGGAGTATTGCCATGACTTGTATAACGGATGTTTTTCAAGGTCGAGGTACACGATTTCGAGGATTTCTTGGTTATGTGTTGACGGATGGATACAAATGGATCTAGGTATTGTTAGTTTGGGTGATATATTTTGTGTCCCATGTATCCCCAACACCAGATTGCATAACCAGAAAGTTTGGGAGTTTATAGGTGGGAATTCTAGTAGCTTACGGGATATTCTTTCCGACGGATGTATGATTTGAGATTGGGGTTCAACGTCTAGTGGTCCGCCCATTCACGGTCGATTTACGATGGTCGCGAGGCGTCTTAAAGAATCCTTGGCTATGCTGATTCGGGGCGTCTTGTTAGTCATTCGTGACGTCCGCTATATCGTCGTGTCCGTGTGGGCCCCACCACTAACACTTTGGGCGTAAATCTCTATCATGTGTTTGTTCCGGCTCATTCTAGAAGCCAATCTTTTGTTTTCAGTTGTGATATTCGATTTGTTTCTAAGGCAGATGTTGTTTCCATATCTTTATCTAAGTGGCTTCTCACCTTAATGGACGTGTGATGATTAACTTTGGAATTCATTCGTTCATTCTTGTTCGAATGTTTATTGTGAAGACTATATGTTGCAATTTCTATCCGTTGATTCTACTTATCTATTTGTCTATCAAAGGACTAACGGATGTCACCCTCTTCAGGATGGCTCCGCCAAGCGTCGAATCCGGATCGCAATGATGGGGATCGGTCGAACCTCCACCTCCACCTCCACCTCCGCCTCCAGAGGCCTGGCAAGCTATCATGGCAGCCACCAATGCCAATGCTCAGATGATTTTGCAGCTCTTGCAAGAACGTACTCGGGGCAAGGCAATCAAGGAAATCAAGGTCAAGGCAACAATCAGCCACACTTTGCTACTCTCGATCGGTTCCTCGCTAATCAGCGAAGTCTTTCGGTTTACGTGTCGAGGCCACGACGCCGACGATTGGTTAGTGGACATCTGCAAGCACTTTGATTGTAGCAATGTCAGACCTGAGGACTTTGTCAAGTTTGCATCGTTTCAACTCAAGGATCAAGCTGCTGAGTGGTACCACAATACAAAGATTCCAGAGGAGGTCGTGTCATTACAGGATGAGTTCGCCGTGATTTCAGAGCTCATCACATTCGAAAAGTGTTGTTGAGAGCAAGCGTGAGGAGTTCCGCAATCTCAAGCAGGGCAACATGTCTGTCTATCAATACAATATCCAGTTCGAAGCTCGCTTCGTTTTGCTAAGCAAGGCGTGCACGATGAAAAGAGTATGATCTATCAATTCAGAGGTGGTCTGAGAGAAGATCTGCAATTACCTCTTGTGCTGTTTGAGCCAGATAAGTATGATGATTTCTACAACATGGCTCTGAAGCAAGAAGCTGCCCAGCTCAAATGTGAGGCTTCTAAGAAGAGAATCAGGGATGCAGTTCAGTCCTCTTCGTCCTCTCAAGTGGCAGCTAAGCAGCAGAAGTTTTACCTGCCCCCTCCTCCGTTCCGTCGGCCTTACCGTGAGAAGAACTCAGGTGGCCGTGGATCTTCCCACCCACCCAACCCAAGCTATCGTAACAAGTCTAATTCTCAAGCTCCAAGGTCAAGTGCTCCTTACCACCGTCCGCTCTCTCGAGGTCACTTGCAACAAGTGTCGCAGAAGGGTCACTATCTGAACAAGTGCTTCAACCAGAGGCGCCTTCGCCTCCTCCTCTGTGAAATCTTCCAGCAATGCGGTGGTCAAGCATAATCCCAAGTTTGCAAAGGTCAATATGATGAATGCAGCTCAAGCGGAGGAATCTTCGATGTGATAATGGGTAATCTCTCGATTAATGATATTCTGCAAAAGTCTTATTTGATCTTGGTGCATCGCATTCTTTCATGTCATATCCTTTTGCATGAAGCACAATGTTGACACAGAGATTCTCTCCAAAGTTATGCAAGTTGTTTCTCCGGAAGGCTTATGAATTCTAGTTTGGTTGCTCCTAATGTCTCTATCAAGATGGGCGATTATAGATTTCTTTCTAAACCAATTGTTCTTGGTGACTCGGATATTGATCTTATTCTCGGAATGGGTGGCTTTCTCGGCAAAGCTCAGCTTGATTGTGCTGCTGGGAAATTCAATTGACTCACTCTTCTAATGATGTGATCATCTATGCGCTCGTGATGAAACCATTCGGTTGTTTTCTCTCAATGAGAAGGGCGAACTGAATGCTATCTCTCGATTCGATCGTTTGTGAGTACCAAGATGTCTTTCGGAAGAGCTTCGGGTATGCCTCCTCATCGGCCGATTGAGTTCGTTATCGATCTTGAGCCCGCATCGAACCCGCTTGCAAGCGTCCATACAAGCTTGGACCTGATGAGCTGAAGGAATTGAAGAAGCAGCTCGATGAACAAGAGCGTCTGGGTTTGATCGGACCGAGTTCATCTCCTTGGGGTTGTGGTGTTCTTTTGTCCGGAAGAAGGATGGCGCGGACCGACTTTGCGTCGATTACCGTCCATTGAATAAGAAGACAATCAAGAACAAGTATCCACTTCCCAACATCAATGAGCTTTTCGAGCAACTCAAAGGTGCTACAAGTGTTCTCCAAGCTTGACCTTCGTATGGGGTATCATCAGATTCGCATTCGTGAACAAGATATTCCCAAGACAGCATTGAACAAGCTTTGGTTCTTATGAATATCTGTCATGTCTTTCGGCCTCGTCAATGCTCCTCCAACATTCTCTCGGATGATGAACTTCATATTCAACCCCTACACCAATGAATTCGTCTTGGTCTATCTTGATGATATTTTGGTCTTCTCCAAGAATAAGAAGGATCATGCCAAACATTTGCGATTGGTGCTAGACAAGCTCGAGAGTACCAATTCTATGCTAAGTTCTCCAAATGTGAATTTTGGCTTGATGAAGTGCTTTATCTTGGTCATATCATCTCCGCCAAGGGCATCGCTGTTAATCCGAGAAGGTGTCCGCAATTGTGAATTGGGAACCTCCTCGAATGTCAAGCAGCTCCATGATTTTCTTGGTCTTGCAAGCTATTGCGAAGATTCGTTGAGAACTTCTCCAAGATTGCAAAGCCTCTTTCCAACCTTCTCCGAAGCATGTGAAGTATGTCCGGTCTCCCGAGTGTGGCGTTGCTTTCAATACCCTCAAAGAGAAACTCGTCACAGCTCTGCTCGACTCCTCTGATGAATCCAAGCCATTTGAAGTTTTCTGATGCTTCTCTTCAAGGTCTCGGTGCTGTGTTAATGCAAGAGAAGAGAGTTGTGGCTTATACCTCTCGCTTGATTGAAGCCCAACGAGAAGAACTACCCCACTCACGATCTTGAGTTGGCGGCGATTGTCCATGCATTGATAACGTGGAGACATCTCTTGTTGGGAAGGAAAGTGGACATTTTCACCGATCACAAGAGTCTCAAGTACATCTTCACTCAGCCCAACCTCAACCTCAGGCAGACTCGATGGGTCGAAATGATTCAAGAGTACAACCCAAGTATTGAATATACTCGGGCAAGGCCAATGTCATTGCAGATGCTTTGAGCGGGAAGGCTTATCGCAGCAGTCTAATCCTCAAGCCCTTTCACCGGATCTCTGTGAATCTTTCATAAGCTGAATCTTCAAGTTGTTCCTCAAGGCTTTCTTGCCAACCTCATAGTCTCTCCTACTTTGGAAGATCAGATTCGTGAGGCTCAACTTCGGATACCATGGTGAAAAAGGTGAAGCGTGGTATCGACAAGGGCATTTCAAGTACAAGTGCTTCCACGTTGATGACAAAGACACTCTGTTCTTTGAGGACGGATTGTGGTTCCTAAGGGTGATCGAGAAAAGTCATTATGAGCGAGGCTCACAATTCGCTTCTATCCATTCATCCCGAAGTGCGAAGATGTACCATGACCTCAAGCAGTCATATTGGTGGACTCGAATGAAGCGAGAAATTGCTCAATTCGTGAATGAGTGTGATGTCTGCAGAAGAGTGAAAGCAGAACACCAAAGACCAGCTGGTCTCCTCCAACCTCTTGCTATTCCGGAATGGAAGTTTGATCATATTGAAATGGACTTCGGATCTGGCTTTCCAAAGTCCAAGCGTGGAAATGATGCTATCTTCGTTGTCATTGACAAGCTTACTAAAGTGGCTCATTTTCTTCCTATCAAAGAATCCATCACAGCAGCTCGGTTGGCGAGCTATACACCTCGAGATTGTCTCCTTGCACGGCATTCCACAAGTGATCTCTTTAGACCGTGGCAGCATCTTTACCTCCAAGTTTTGGGATTCTTTTCGGAAGGCCATGGGCACCAACATTCGTTTCAGACAGCTTTCCATCCTCAAACAAGTGGCCAAGTCGGCGAGTTAATCAAATCCTTGAAGATATGCTCGGGGCTTGTGTCATTTCCTTCGGTATGAAGTGGGAAGATTGTCTTCCATATGCCGAGTTCTCCTACAACAACAGCTTCCAAGCGAGTTGGGCAAGGCCCCATTCGAAATTCTCTATGGCGAAAGTGCCGTACTCCTCTCAATTGGTGCGAGACAGTGAACGCCAACTTCTTGGCAATGACTTGATCACGAAGCGGAAGAAATGTGCCAAGTCATTCGTGAGAATCTCAAAGCCGCGCAATCGCGCGGAAGAGCTATTATGATGATAAGCACCGTGATGTGGCTTTTGAAATTGGAGACCATGTCTACCTCGCGTCTCTCAATGAAAGGCACTCGTCGCTCGGTATCAAAGGAAGCTTGCCCCTAGATCGTGGGTCCTTTCAAGATCATTGGCAAAAGAGGCGATCTCGCCTATCAACTTGAGCTTCCATCCAACTTTGCAAGCGCACGATGTGTTTCACGTGTCACAGCCGCAAGTGCTTCAAGACTCTGAACGCACTATCAACTTCAAGAGATTGACCTTCAAGAAGATCTCTCTTATCATGAGCACCCGTTGCTATTCTTGAAGAAACCGAGCGCAAGACTCGCAACAAGTCAATCAAATTCCTCAAAGTGAAGTGGTCACACCATTCGACCGAGAAGCTACACGGGAGCGCGAGGATCACCTCCGTTCGAGTATCCGGAGTTCTTTCGGTCCTAGATCTCGGGGCGAGATCCTCTTGTAGTGGTGGAGTGTTGTAACACCCGAAGTAACTTTCCATATTTGTAACTCCAACTCTTGCCATTTTCGGCATTGTGATATGATATTCCCTCCGTGGTTGGGTTTTCTTCATTTTGCATTTTGTCCATGTCATGCATTTTATATTATGTCATCATGTGCATCGCATTTGCATACGTGTTAGTCTCATGATTCGAGCATTTTTCCGTTGTCCGTTTTGCAATCCGCACTCCTATCTCCCCGGCGGTCCCTTTTACGTTTTTCCGTGTGCGGGTACTAAACCTTCTCGAAATGGACCGAGGTTTGTCTAGTGGCCTTGGTATACCACCGTAGACCACCGGTCAAGTTTGGTCATTTGGAGCTCGTTTGGTACTCCAACGGTTAACGCACTCTCGCAAAGGCCTCTTTTAAGTTGCAGCCCAACACCCCTTCAAAACAGCCCAATAACCCATCTAAGTCACTCCCATGCTCTCCGTCGTTCGATCACGATCGTGGGGAAAACTACACCTCATTTGGACTCTCCTAGCTCCCTCTATGCCTATTTAAGCACCTCCCAAAATCCGGATCAATTCCACCCGAAACCCTAGCCCTTCTTCCTCCGCAAGGCCGGACGTGTCCGCCCGGCGCGGGGACGCTCGCCGCCGCCGCAGCAGCGATGGCGAGCTGCCACGGCCCGCCGCCGCCCGCCCGCCGCCCGCGCCGCCCAGGCCCAGATCCGGCCCGCCCGGGCAAGCCAAGGCCGGGCCCGCGCGCCTCAGCAGCGCCTCCGCCTGACGTCCTCCGCCGCCACCTCGTCCTCCGGCCGGCCCTCGCCGACTCCGGCGTCGCTGCCTGCCGCTCGGCGCCCGCTCCGGCCCGACCCGGCCGCCTCCCTCCGGCGCCGCTCCGGCCCGACCCGGCCGCCTCCTCCAGCGCCCCGCCTCGCCGCGCCGCCGCCGTCCTCGACGGATCCGGCCTCGGTCCGCGCGCCGCCGTTGACCTCTTCTCCCCCTCCCTTTTTTTTCCTAAGTCATTTGCATCCAGTATTATTTTGTGCAATTTTCGAAGTGGTATATCTTTGCATCTGTATGTCCATTTTGCGCGTATAATATGTCAAAATGTTCGTCTCGAAGAGTAGATCATTTCATCTCATTGCATCATTTTCATTTGAGCTCATCTTGATGCCCGAAATGCTGTTGGAAGAGTGCTATGTGATGTTAGTTTCTGATTTTTATCAGAACTTGCACTTTTGTTATTTTTGCCATGATTATTGTGTGCACCCTATGAATTTGAGTCCTACATGTGTTTTAAATGCCATGCCATCTTTCCAGGGTGTATGCCATGTATTTTGTGATCTATGTGGTGACTAGCACAAGCATGCAAAGTAGGTGTCCTGCTGTTGCTGATTTTCAGCCCTGTTTAGCTGATTTTGATGCCATGTTTACTTGATGATACCAAGAGATCTATGCATATTTTGAGAGACTTCAGTAAGGGTGTTTTGTAAAACATGTCTTGCTCTATCCATCCATGCCTTTGTTTGCAATTATGGAGTGCCATAGCTTGAGTCAATCGAGCTCTACTTTTGCTATCAAATGTTTCCTGGCAGATTGTATACATGTTATTCAATTTTGCCTAGCTTGTTGTGGTTGATCCATTTATGCTATGTCATTGTTCTTGCCATGTATGTCTTCTATGCCATGTCTTCTTGATGTATGTATGCTTAGTTTATCATATAAGGCTCTGTAGTGAGTGCATTGAGCTTGTAAACATGCCCTCTCGTTATCAGTTTTTGACATGTCATGTTGCTGAATCTGTTAACAAGACTTTCAATATTGACATGGGTGTTACTATATTTTCTAGTCCTTTTTGGCTTATGGTCAGTAAGGGACTTTTGTTCTAGGCTTTGAGTAGATTCATGCCATGCCTTGTTTTGCTATTTTAAGGTCCTGTAGCATGTAGTTTTGCTGCTCTGAACATTGCAACCTGATGCTGTTTTTGCCATGTCCAGCCTGATATTTTGTGCTCTTTTGCCATGCTTGTTTGAACCTGTTATGATGTGAACTAGCCGTAGCTCAGTGCTCATCTTTTGTCGAGCATCATGTGTAGATCACTGCCATATACTTTTTTGGTACGTTTGGGTGCAGTAGCTTAATTATTTGTTGCTTGCTAAGTGGCATCATGCTGTTAATGGCAGATTTGCGCCATTCTTGTTTTGCTTGCCATTTGCAAACCGTGCATCCGTTTCCGGTGATCTTTATATCGATTTCAACCGAATCATCTCATCTTTCCAGTGGCATGCTTGGTTTGCCAAGTTGATGCCTGGTTCATCATTTACCTTCCGGAGCGCACATACGCATTGCATATCGCATCCCGCATATCATGTCATGTTTTGCATCATGTTGATTGTGCATTGCCCGTGATTTATTGTGGTTCCTTTGTTTGTGTTGTTGCTTTGGGTAGAGTCGGGAGACGAGTACGTGAACGAGGAATCTGTTGAGAACGCTTACGAGGATCAAGCTTTCGACAACTCTGAGAACATTGCAGGCAAGATGACCATACCCTCGAAATCATTTCTATCTTTGCTATGCTAGTTGCTCGCTCTTTTGCTATGCCTATGTTGCGATGCCTACCACTTGCTATATCATGCCACCCATGTTGCCATGTCAGCCCCTAACCATCCTTTTCCTAGCAAACCGTTGATTGGCTATGTTACCGCTTTGCTCAGCCCCTCTTATAGCGTTGCTAGTTGCAGGTGAAGCTGAAGTTTGTTCCTTGTTGGAACATGGAGATGTTGTTCCTTTTGGAACATGTTTACTTGTTGGGGATATCACAATATATATATATATATCTGCTAAGTTTAATACATCTATATATTTGGTAAAGGGTGGAAGGCTCGGCCTTATGCCTGGTGTTTTGTTCCACTCTTGCCAGCCTAGTTTCCGTCATACCGGTGTTATGTTCCTTGATTTTATGTTCCTTACGGTTGGGTGATTTATGGGACCCCTTGACAGTTCGCTTTGAATAAGACTCGTCTAGCAAGGCCCAACTTTGGTTTTACCATTTGCCACCTAAGCCTTTTCCCGGGTTTTCGCGAGCCGAGGGTCATCTTTATTTTAACCCCGGACCAGTGCTCTTCGAGTGCTTGGCCAAACGAGTAGATCTGCGGGCCACCACGGGAAACTCGAGGCTTGGTTTTACTCGAGGATGTCTCATCCGGATGTGCCTCGAGAACGAGATATGTGCAGCTCCTATCGGGATTTGTCGGCACAATCGGGCGGCTTTGCTGGTCTTGTTTTATTGCTGTCGAAATGTCTTGTAGTCCGGGATTCCGAGATTGATCGGTCTTCCGGTAGAAGGAATATCCTTCGTTGACCGTGAGAGCTTATAATGGGCTAAGTTGGGACACCCTGCAGGTAATATCTTTCAAAGCCGTGCCCGCGATTATGAGGCAGATGGGAATTTGTTAATGTCGGTTGTAGAAAACCCGAAGTTGACCTCAAATAAAATACACATCAATCGCGTGTGTAACGTGATGGTCTCTTCTCGCGGAGTCCGGAAGTGAACACGGTGTTGGAGTTATGTCTGACGTAAGTAGTTCAGGATCACTTCTTGATCGCTATTAGTTTCACGACCGTGCTTCGCTTCTCTTCTCGCTCTCTTTTGCGAAGTAGCCACCATATATGCTAGTCGCTTGCAGCAGCTCCACTTTACTACACTGTCCTTCCTTTAAGCTTAAATAGTCTTGATCTCGCGGGTGTGAGATTGCTGAGTCCCCGTGACTCACAGATACTTCCAAAAACAGTTGCAGGTTCCGACGATGCCAGTGCAGGTGGCTCAACCGAGCTCAAGTGGGAGTTCGACGAGGAACGTGGTCGTTACTATGTGTCTTTTCCTGATGATCAGTAGTGGTGCCCAGTTGGGATGATTCGGGGATCTGTGTAGCATTTGGGGTATCTTCTTTTATTTTGGTTCCGTAGTCGGACCTTGAGTGTACTCGAATGATGGATGTTTATTTATGTCTTGTGTGAAGTGGCGATCGTAAGCCAACTATGTATCTCTTTCCTTATGTATTACATGGGTTGTGTGAAGATTACCTCACTTGCGACATTGCTTTCAATGCGGTTATGCCTCTAAGTCGTGCCTCGACACGTGGGAGATATAGCCGCATCGGGGGCGTTACACGGGAGCCTCCAGCTTGGCCTTGATCCAACGAGCATATGGTGCTGCGAGCATCATGACGCTGTCGGTCTCGCGCCTCTTGAGAAGGACACGGTGCGGATTCAGACGCCGAAGCTTGCGCCGCCTTGTCCTTAGACCTGGCAGCGTCGTGGGCTCTCTCGACGACGCCCGTTCCTCCGCCAGCGTCTTCCCCACCACTCGTCAGCTCCGGTGGTGGCGGGTTTGACGCGGACGGCTCTGCTGCCGCCGAAGCCTTCTTCTTCGGTGGCATGTTGGCAAAGATGATGAAGAAGTTGCTTGCGTGAACGCCGGATCGGGTTCACACAGCCTTGACGCCCCTACCTGGCGCGCCAAAGATGTCGGGGAAGCTGATCGTGTCCCACGAACACCTATGGGACCTAGTCCCTTATGGTTCGGAGGGGGGCAGAGAATGCACAAAGAGCGGATCGAGGCGAAGCACACGAGCAGATTTACCCAGCTTCGGAGCTCTCCGGAGAGATAACACTCCTACTGCTGCTTGGTTGATTCTATTGTGTTCTTGCTAGGGAGCAATGAGAGCTACAAAACCTAGCCCGAGTGAGTGTGGTCTCAGTCGGTCGAATGAACCGAACGAGGCGAACCCTTTCTACGCCGCACATGGGCCTCCTTTATAGTCTCAAGGGGTCACCACAGGTGGCAACGCAGATAAGGGCAAAATGGGAAAACAGTAGTTGGTACACCAACTTGTACAAAGGTATGATGATCTATACCTAACTCGACGGCAAGGGACAAGAGTAATAATGCCCGCCCCGTCGCTCAACAAAGGCAACAGGGACCGCAAGCGCGCCTCCGTTCGCCACAATGGTAGCTTGTCGGCGCCGCTTATCGCTGCTCCCCGCTGGCTGCAGAGCCTTCGACACGCTGTGTTCGGAATAGCCCGTGAGCGACACGCTGGCGGATGAGCTGGAGCGGAGATGAAGAGAGGTTGCCGCGCGGCAAGCACCTTGCCGCGGCTGAATCCTTGTCGCGCTCGGGAGCTTGTCGATCACCAAGCCTTCCGGCAAGCTCCTCTTGCCGGGTCTTGTTTCTTCGTGCCTTGAGTGGCCTTCCCGCAAGCTCCTCTTGCCGGGCCTTGATTACTTTGTTCTTGAATGGCTCCAAAGGAGCCGTGGAGGATCTTGACGGTCACCGTGCCAGCCTCGCTGCTGGTGTGCAGAATCGCCTGCAGACGAAGTTCGGGGTACTAGGGTACCCTACTCTTGTACACCGCCATCTTGCCCTTCATTGAAGGGGCGCTGGCGGACCCCGAACCACTGCGGGTTACGATATGGAGTCGGCGCAAAGTCCGGAGGACGCCTTGTGGCGCCCGAGCCTCCCCGATGGGTCCCTTCTTGGGATCCCACCTCGGCGTCCTCGATGTCGCGAGGGGTGGAGGCGGTCAGGATGGAGTCTACATCCGACGGAGCCAACGACCGCTTCGATGAAGCAGGAGATCATCACCGGCCGGACTACAGCAGCATGCGGCATCGTAATGACACTATGTGACGCAGAAAAAGAAATTATAAATCATTCAGGAACCGGATACTTACGATCTCGCCGAGGCCTGGCCCTTGAAGGCCATTCTTCCTCGCCAACGTTGATGTTGGCGGAGCTGTCCGGGAATAGTCCTTCCCTCTTGACCCTTGGCCGCCTCCCCCCTGGGGAAGCCTTCTCTTCCTCTCTCCTCCTCAGGAGAGAGTCCTCTTCTCCTCCTCATTTTCGGGAGGAGTCCGCCCGAGTCGTCGGACACCTGAAAACGGGAACTCTTTTGAGCACCCGTGGCCTCCTTCTTGGCCTTCTTCTCCAGCACCACGTGCGGTGCCGGAACCAGCAGCCTCACTAGACGAGCGTCTACTGGGTTTTATGGCATAGGAGCCGGGCAGATAATCTGCTCCGCCTTCCTCATCCAGTCCTGTCAAAGGAAAAGGGGAAATTAAAACCCGCATAGAGTCAAACTATGAAGAGCAAGTGTCCCGTAAAGGGGTAGAATCACTTACCTCGTCGGCTTGGCGCTGCGAGCGAAATCCGCGATCTTCGGTCGCGGATGCGGGGGCTTCGGCGCCCTTAAACAGCACCCTCCAGCGCCGCCAGACGTCAGGTCAAGAGCCCGCCAGCGCTGGTGCTGTCCGATTGAACTCCCACAGATTGAATGCCCGCTTTTGGCATGGGAGAATCCGGCGGACGAGCATGACTTGGACCACGTTAACCAGCCCGAGCTTCTTCACCAGCTTTCGGATACGGGCTTGGAGTCCCGTCGGCTCCTCGAACTACCCCACAAAGCAAGCCCTTCTCTTTCCGGAGGTGAGCTACGTGGGGATACCAGATCTGAACTCGGGGCCGCCGCCCATGTAGGGTCACGCTGCTCGGTGATATAGAACCACCCCGATTGCCACCCTTGACGGATTCCACGAAGGCCCTTCAACTAAAGGACATTGGGCATCTTGCCCAACATGGCGCCCAAGACTCCGCTTGAGTGCCCTTCACTACCTTCGCTTGACATTGAAGGTCTTGAGCCACAAGTCAAGTGGGGCTGGATGCAGAGGAAGGTCTCGCATTACCCACGATAAACGCCGAGATGTTGAGGATGAAGTTCGCGCCAGATCATGGAAATCCAGCCGTAGTAGAACATGAGCCCCGGACAAAGGGGTGAAGTGGAAAGCCCAGTCCAGCGGAGGAAGTGGGAAGGAAAACGACCCTCTCATGGGGCCAGGGGTGGGGATGAGCTGCCCTTGTCGGGCAGCGGCGCTGATGTCGCCGGAGAGGTATCCGCGCCAGCAGTTTGGCGATGTGCTCCTCCTTAACGGTGGAGGCCAACCATTTACCTCCCGCCCGGACATGGTCGGAGAAGGTTGAGACGAGATGCGCGAACTTGGGCGCTGGAGCTCGAAAAGCGGAGATGGATAAGCAAAGGAGGAAGAAGGCGTGGGTGAAAAGGTGAATCCTTATCCCTTATATAGGCGGACGGTTTGCGCGCCCCCACCTGCCCGGTAAAACTCGCTTATCTCCCAAGCGCCACCATCAATGGCGCGGTTGGGTTACCCACGTCCGTATTGATGAGAATCCGGATTAAGGGGAACACGATCTCGCTTCGACAAGACGTGCCAAGGAAACCGCTTCGCTAAATGCACCGAGGTGGTAGAATAAAAACGATTTAAATAATGGCTTGGTAGTGGCGTGACGTCATGCCGCAGAAAACGCCGGCAGATTGAACTTGTGTATATATTATTCTCTCTGATGGAATGTGGAATTTATTTTGCGAGCGGACACTATCCTGGTGTTCACAATCTTCTATCATTCGGAGGAGGAACCCGCCTTGCAATGCCAAGCAATATACGCACCGGACTTATCGTCATTGAAGCCTGGTTCAGGGGCTACTGAGGGAGTCCCAGATTAGGGGGTGTCCGGATAGCTGGACTACCATCATCAGCCGAACTATCATCAGCCGGACTATCATCATCGACCGGACTCCAAGACTATGAAGATACAAGATTGAAGACTTCGCCCCGTGTCCGGATGGGACTTTCCTTGGCGTGGAAGGCAAGCTTGGCGATACGGATATGTAGATCTCCTACCATTGTAACCGACTCTATGTAACCCTAGCCCTCTCCGGTGTCTATATAAACCGGATGGCTCTAGTCCGTAGGACACAACAACAACAACAACCCTTACAATCATACCATAGGCTAGCTTCTAGGGTTTAGCCTCCTTGATCTCGTGGTAGATCCACTCTTGTAAACATCCACAATATCAATATCAATCAAGTAGGACGTAGGGTTTTACCTCCATCAAGAGGGCCCGAACCTGGGTAAAACATCGTGTCCCTTGTCTCCTGTTACCATCCGCCTAGACGCACAGTTCGGGACCCCCTACCCGAGATCCGCCGGTTTTGACACCGACACCTATGATAGAGTGGAGTGGCACTATCTCGAAGCGATGCTCTTCAGGTTGGGCTTCGGTGATAACTTTATTCGTTTGATTATGAAGTGTGTGACGTCAGTGCGGTTCACAATTAAGGTAAACGGAGAACTTCTCCCTTACTTTACCCCTTCGAGGGGGCTCCGTCAAGGATGCCTCATGTCGCCATATTTGTTCTTGCTATGTGCTTAGGGCCTTACTTCACTTCTGAATAATTTTGGCGGCACATATGTTGACAGAGGAATCAGGGTGAGTATTCATGCACCCTGGGTTAATCACTTACTTTTTGCTGATGATAGCTTGATCTTTCTCAGTGCAAAAACTCAAAGCACAGAGAGGCTCAATGAGATTCTCCGGATATATGCTGAATGTTCTGGACATGCAGTGAACCGGGAGAAAAGCTCCATATATTTCAGTGGCAACACGACACAGCCCCTACGACAGAGTTTGAAGCAATCCCTTGGCATTTATGTAGAAGCTTTCTCTGAGCGTTACTTGGTTCTCCTGACTGCGATCGGTAAAATCACCAGTGGGACTTTTGATCACATGGTGGACAGGTGTCGCGATAAAACGCGTGGCTGGTCAGAGCGAAATATGGCTTGTGCGGCGAGGGAGATTCTGCTCAAGACAGTCGTCCGATCGATCCCAACCTTCAGTATGAGATGTTTCCTCTTGACCAAGAAAGTGTGCAAGTCGATCACTTCCTGCATGGCAAAGTATTTGTGGGGGAGCTCGATCGACAAGCGCTCCCTCCATTGGCTCTCCTGGGACAAACTTGAGGTGCCGAAAGTGAAGGGTGGCATGGGTTTCCGCAATATGCAGTGGCTCTCCTGGGACAAACTTGAGGTGCCGAAAGTGAAGGGCGGCATGGGTTTCCGCAATATGCAGCTGTTCAACTTAGCGATGCTAGGAAAACATGGTTGGCGCCTTCTCACAAGGCCGGATTCGTTATGTGCGAGGGTACTGAAGGGCAAATATTATTCTCACACGGATTTTCTCAATGCCACGGTTCCGGCCAGAGCCTCGGCAACCTGGAAGGCGATTGTAGCAGGGCGAGATGCACTCAATGTTGGCCTCATCCGTCGAGTTGGTGATGGCTCAACCATTTCAACATGGACAGATAGTTGGATTCCGAACACGACCACGTTGAAACCCTCGGGCCACATTGGGACTGCGCCGCTCACTAGAGTTTCAGATCTCATCGATGATTATACGGGTAACTGGAATGAACAAACTGTTCGTCAGAACTTCTTGCACCCGGATGCGGTAGCCATTCTAAATATACCACTTAATCCGACGGGTGGCAAAGATACCTTGGCCTGGGCTTTGGAGAAGTCGGGCATCTACACTGTAAAATCAGCGTATCGCTCTCTTGTGACTCATAACGAGCTTAGCTCTCTAGAGGAAGGGACGATTACAGAAACTTCATCAGCCAACAAACAGTTGTGGACTGCTCTATGGAAACTAAAAGTCGTTCCCAAAGTCCGAGTATTTTGGTGGAGAGTACTCCGAGGGATACTCCCTGACTCGACTACCTTGCGTTATCGTCATATAAAGCAGATGGGTTTGTCGACGTCTGCAAAGCGATGGACGAAGACATGTTACATGCGCTGATCCATTGCACTCATGCAAAGGCGTTCTGGGCTGCAGCACGGGATAGATTCTAGTTATACCTTCCACGGCTGCACCAAGATACGTGGGCACGTGACATCTTGCTTGATCCTATGTTCATTGAGGAAGAAAGATGCAAGATTATCACAATAATGCACAACATTTGGTCGTCACGAAACTGTTGGACCCATGACCGTGATGGCTACGATCCTGTACAAGCTTTGAAATGGGTTCATAAGACTTTGGCGATCTTGGAAATCCCTTCATTGCGAAGGAGACCGATGGCTGGTCAGTGTTGGAGGCCACCTGAAGCCGGTTGGGTCACTATAAACACTGATGGTGCTCTTAATATTGAGGACATGAAGGGAGGAGCGGGAGGTGTGGCTAGGTCACATATCACGTTTCTTGGTGCCTGGTGCAAACCACTATATGGTATAACGGGCCCCTTCATCGCAGAGTTGCTTGCCCTTCGCGATGGGATGATCTTTGCGCAACTTCGTGGTTTCTCACATGTGATCACAGAGATTGACTGCTTGGAGCTAGTTGATCTATGGAAATCGTGCAGCAACACTCGGTCAGTTGCAGCGCCTATCTGGAACAAATTGGAGGAAATCAGTGCTACTTTTGCTTCTCTCTTTGTTACTCATGTCAGTAGGGATGCTAATGCTCCGGCACATCGGTGTGCCCACCTAGCTAGTACACTTGATGGCACCGAGAGTTGGCTTGATGCAAGCTCTGAATTTATTGTTTCTTGCCTACGGGCGGATTGTAATACTATGATATTACGTTAATAAAGTTCCTGAATTCGACGGAAAAAAATTACACGTAAGTACTTAGCCATGTACCTACTCATGTACTTGATGCTACAAATAATCTCAAGCGGAAGCACATAAAAAATACCAAATGAGGATTCCAGAATAACATTGACGTTGATTGTGGGTGCTTGTTGGACTTGGTACTAGCAAGCTCATGGAGTCATGAGTAGCGTCCTTGACGCTTGCGCCGCCGCCGTGCCCGTCGAAGCACATATACCATCGTAGCATCATCAAAGCAACCAGTTTGCCGTCGTCGCATCGTTGTAATAGTCGTGTAATTGTCACAACACTGCCAATTTGCCACGGCCGGGAAGC
The DNA here is from genome assembly GCA_021605205.1 of Aegilops longissima. Classification (NCBI taxonomy): domain Eukaryota; kingdom Viridiplantae; phylum Streptophyta; class Magnoliopsida; order Poales; family Poaceae; genus Aegilops; species Aegilops longissima. Next base: position 37,638,572 of record CM038680.1, on the reverse strand, counting down.
ACGCCGTCGCAGCATCATCGTCATCGGGCCTTTGTCGGAGCATCGCCACGATCATTTGAAGCAGGCTGCCGTTGTGGTTCATCGCAACATTATCATGGCTATCGAATCACGACATCGCAACATCATCGAAGCAGGGTTGCTGTTATAGCATCGTCGTGACTATCGAATCATCTGTTGCATCTGTCGAAGCATGTCGTCGCAACATCATTGAAGCAGACAACTTGCCATCGTAGCATCGCCACAGCCGTCAAAGCATGTTGTCGCAACATGATCAAAGCAGATAGGCTGCCGTCACAACATCAACGCGGCCGCCGAAGCACGCCGTCGCGCCATCACCGTGGCCATCGAAGCATGTTGTCGCAACATAGTTGAAGCGGTCGGGCTTTTGTCGCAACATGCCTCGTAGCATCGCCGACGCCGTCGAAGCAGTCAGGCTGCCATCATAGAGTCTGTTATCAAGCGTCGCAGCAATGCTTGCGCCTTCACACTATGCCCGCAGCAGTCGGACCACCCCTCGCGCCATCGCCGTCTCGGCTTGCAGCACGTCTACCCTCATTTGCAACAGCCACTCCGCTACTGGTTTTTGAAGCAGCTGATGTCGTTGCATGAGCATGGATAGATTGTTATTTTTTATTATTATTTTAGGCAATGATGACTTGCTACTTAACTGAAACTAGAACAACGTAGATGACTTTGCTACTTGCCTCAACTGCACCTCGCCGGGTCATCTGTGTGTTGCTGTAATAACCAGGTACGTTCGGTGTAGTTGCTGCGTGTGGCACTAGTTTACGGCTCTATTTGGTTCACAAGTCTTAGGACTTTTTCTAGTCCTAACTAAAAAGTCTTTAGTCTCTAAAAAGCCTCTCTTTGTTTCCAGAAACTAAAAAGTTCTTAGTCTCTTTCTAGAGGTTATTAAATGACATGTAAAAGACCATGTTACCCTTAGTATACAGAAAAATAACAACCAAACAACACCATAGGGCGGGGGAGCAATGGATGCAGGGAGGGGCATTGTTGAAAAAGTCCCAAACAAGAAGAGTCTTCTTCATTTAGTCCTAAAAAGTAACTTTTAATCCCTAGTAGTCCCTTCTGTTTAGTTAAAAAGTCTCTAAAAGAGACTTTTTCTAGTAGCGTGGAGAGCAGTGCATGTGGCAAGCACCCACAAAAAGAAATGAATTGAACAAGGCTGACTAGGATGGATCGAACGGCTTATATACGTGGGCTGGTAAGACGATCGAGTGGCTGGCGACCCGGCTGATCCCACGGGCAGATCAGCCGGATGACGCCTACCGTCCGACCTTTCAAGATCGTGTTATTTTTTCTTTCATAAAGAAAATAAACTAATTTATTATTATTATCTGTGTGAAATTTAGTGATACTCCTTCCGTTCCTAAACTAGAGATTTCAACAAAAGCGCATCAAACAATCATTCATTAGGCATCTCTAGCCAACGTACTCCCTGCTTTCTAAATATAAATCTTTTTAGAGATTCTAATATAAATTACATACGAAGTAAAATAAGTAAATCTACACTCTAAATTACGTCTATATACATCTATATATAGTAATATTCTAAAAGGACTTATATTTAGAAATGGAAGGAGTGCTAAAGTTTAGAGGGGTAAAAAGCCGAATAACATTAGAGGGGGATATTTGCTCCTCTAAAGAAAAGTCGTTTCTAGCCAAACCCCAAAACTTAACGGGTTAAAAAAATCAATGCAAATTTGGTGCATATTCTAGTACATAAACCGATACAGATTCTTAATATTTTAGATCCAACTGTTCATGGTGGTGTTGATCGAATGTGTCTGGTGGTTCCAGATCCAACTGGACGGCTTGTTCTCAATGGCCATTCACGCTTGGCCTTGCCGTCTCTTCCCACCACCAGACCACGTTGAGGACCCACATCGGCTTCGTTGTACTCTACGTGATCACCTTCCTCTTCGCCTACTTTTGGTCGAACTCCACTACATTCATCGTCCGGGTGAATATCTTTCCCGCGAGATTGCGGCCCACCTAACACGACATTTTTGGTCCCGCTAATAAGTTGATGACTTATTTGGAATCAAACAGGCCCTAAAGCCATCATCAGGTGCTTTGGGTTCCCATATTTGACACAAACTGGGACGCAAGGCTCATGGATCATGGGTACAGTGATGGCATTATGGTGAGGAAATCACTATTCATCATCGTCATGTGCAACTTTTTGGGGATGGGGTTCACATTCCTTGCAAGGAGCTCTCTGTCAAGAACGATGACGACAATGGGCAGGTAGTGTCCGCGTGAGATAATGTCAAATACTTCATCCGTTCCGAATTACTTATCACAGGTATGGATGTATCTAGATGTATTTTAGTTCTAGATACATCCATTTCTACGACGAGTAATTCAAAACAGAGGGAGTACCAGTATAGTGGGATGCTTAGAGCATCTCCAACCGTTGGCCCCCCAGAAGGCGCTAAAAATCACCCTTTGGGGCGCACCGGCGCTAAACCACGAGCTGGAGGCGTGACGCCCTCTAGTCGCGGCGCTCATTTTTTTTGAAAATTTAAATTACGGCACAAACACGGTGTAAATTCAACCAAACTTCGGCGAGTTCGTTCATATTTAAAATATTTTATTAAAAAAAAGAAAAAAACGCTACTAGGCTGCTCCTCGCCGTCTCCCTCGCCGCTCCTCGCCGCCCGCCGCCCTTGCAGTTCTACATGCCGAGGAGGTTGTAGAACCGCGTGTAATCGTCGCCGTCGTTGTCGTTGTCGTTGTCGTCGTCGTCGTCGCCGCCTCCGCCGCGGACGCCGTCCCTGCTGCAACCCTCCCCCGGTTGGCGCGGCGGGTTGGACGGTCCGGGGGCGTCCTTGTCGTCGTCGCTGTTGAAGATCACGACGTCGTGCTCGTCCTCGCGCCCACGTTTGCGGACGGCTATCTCCTCCAGGGCCCGGCGCTGCCGGACCATCTCGTCACGGAGGTAGTCGTCCCGCGCCCACTGTAGGGCGTCCTCGTCAGAGATGCCGCGCCGGGCTATCTCCTCGTACTCCACGGGAGGCCGGGCTCCGGCTTGGGCGCGACGAGGATGAGGCGGCTAGAGGCGGGGGTAGAGTTGCCGACGCGGACGCCGGAGCTGCGGGTGCGCCGGCTGACAGGCGTGTCCTGGGGCTCCGGCTTCACGGGACGGAGGCAGGGAGAGCTAGTAGAGCGGCCGGACGAGGAGGACGGCGCCCCGGGGTCCATGCGCCTCGGCGTCCACGAGCTCCCACGTCGGCGAGAGAAGGACGGGGGAGCGGGCTACTCCAGCCTCGGCGTGTTGCCGCCCTCAATGTACTCGAGGACGGCCTCCAGCGTGCGGCCTGGCACGCCCCACCATCGGCGCTGCCCGCGGCAGGGAGGCGCGGATACGCGCGATCTCCGCACGCCACGCCGCCCCGGTGGGCGGTGGTGGCACCGGGACCCCGCTGGCGCTGATTCTTCACGCGCCGGGCACCCGCATGTCCGGCGGGACCGGGTACTCGGCCTCGAAGAGGAGCCGAGCTTCGTCCTCGTGAAGGTGGTGGCGGCCGAAGCCGTTCGCTGCCGCACCGTCGCCTGGGAAGCGCTCGGCCATGCTAACTGGAGACGGCGAGAGGAGAGGGAAGAAGGGGGGAGAAATGGCGCGTCGGCGGTGGAGACTCTGTGTGTGTCACCGGCGCGCTGGGGGTCGGCTTATATAGGCGAGGCGCCACAGACTGCTGCGTGGCGCGCGTGCATGCGCGTGGGCGCGAGGGGACGCGCGTCGTCCGGTCTTCACTGCGCCGCCCGTGAGGCATCAATGGAGGAGGCTGACCGACGCGGCAGCGCGCGACAGCTTTGGCATTGATTCGCCGCGGAAAACGAGGCGATGAGGACGATGAAGCGCCGAGAAGAGAGACAAGTCGCTGACAAGGAGGGCCCGCGGCTCTTTCGCGCCAAAAAGGATTCGCCCGGCGCCCCCGAGCACTCCCCAGCGCGCCGGGTTCGGGTTGGGTCCGCCGGCGTCAATTTCGGCCCGAGCCGGCAAAAAAGGGCCTTTGGTGACGCTACTGGGCCGATTTTTCGACGCCGGCGGCCGAAAAGTCGTCTGGATGGCCTTGTTGGAGGCGCGGCTGGAAATACTCTTAGCTTCGTCCGGCCGGGGAACGCGCATATCATTTTTGACAATGTTAATAAGATGCCTAGCTGCTTTGCAGATGTACAGAAATTAATGTGACTCAAGCTCGGCACTCTCACATGCATATGCTCATTTTAATTAGCAAGCTACGGTCATTTTCAACTACCAAAATTCCCAATAGCAATGCCCATACACAACGACAGGTGCCAAATCAATCATTTTGATAAGCTATTTTCTACCTCATTTTAAAGTGACTAGAACAATGCCCGTGCGTTGCAACAGGATATAAATATTCTAATACATTAGCTTGTGATTTACCTGTCAATAGTAATGTGATTGTGTAAATAAATATTTATCAAATTCTGCCCGTGAATTACCATGTATTTTGATTAAAAGTTTGGTAAGTAAATTAAAATAAAATTGGTTCAGAAGGTAAGTAAATTAAGGTGATTGATTATCATATACATGAAAGGTTGGACGAAGGGCGGTGAGAAAAAAGATGAAATAGAAACCTTACATTCTTTTTAAGTAGTAGAGATACCGATTGATGGCATAAAGTGGTCAGCCGTTAAGTGCTTACCAATAGCGCGTGCTTTTCAAAACATTATCTTGAGTGAGCTTACTTTTTCTCTGTTTTCGCTAGAGGATAGACACATAACATCGGCAATTCACTTATGAGCCCAGGCTCGACTGCACCCATGCTGACGAAAAAAATCAAAATAAATATTAGAATATTTTTTTTTTAAATCCAATTTTTTTGTGGGATAGATAAACTGATGCATGAGGCCTGCTCCAATTTTCAACTCATTTGGACATCTAAGCAGCTCTCGGCAAAAAAGACAAGTTGAAGGTCTGTAAAAAAGTTTACTGTGTACACACTGTTCTGACCCGTTTTGTCTTTTTTTCGCGAGAGCTGCTTATATGTTCAAATGGGTTGAAAATTGAAGCGGGCCTCACGCATCAAATTATCTATCACACATAAAAATAAATTTTTAGTATTTGTTTTGATTTTGTCGCCCCAACACACACATACAAAATCAGCCCAAGTAGAAGGAGCGGTCCGAAGAAGAACTCAGAACTCTCAACCATGGACAACAAAGAAACTCTCGGCGATCATCCACGTTATTGCCCAATCCTTCAAGGCAACAAATAAAATAGAGGGATGAACGAGACCCCCTCTAGGTTTTGTGAAATTAAATGTCAATGCTTCTTTCGATCAAGACATGCTTAGAGGCACAGCGGGAGCTGTACTTAGAGATGATAAAGAAAGATTTATTGTTGGAGGAAATTGGAAGATGGATTGGTGTGCAGATGTTTTAACAGCGAAAGCCATGTCACTACGTTTTGGCTCATTACTTGCACAAAAGGTGAGAAGCAACCGACTTGTTGTTAACTCCGACAATATGGAAGTAATTGACACGATGAAGAATGGAGGACATACCGCAGGAGCGGCGGCAGCTGTGTTTGATGATTGTTATTTTATGGCTTATGATTTTCCGTTTAGTTAGATTTAAACATTGTAATAGAAAAGCAAATAAAGTAGCTCATGAAATTGCTAGATTAACTAAATTTTCTGAGACAAGGGATTGGTTTGAGGAACCTATGAACGATATTGTAAATTTTCTTATAGACGACGTAACCATTATTATTAATAAATCAAGAGGATGTTTTATTTCAAGAAAAAGGAAACTCTCGGCGGTTTGGCGCCATGGGAGGACAAGCAAAACCCTAGATTTTTCGCCAAAGGATAGGCATTACCAGTGACACATAACTGTTGCTAATTTATTTTCAAGGTAAGATATTGCTGGTTTTCTCAGCGTCTCATCCACGTCGCCGCTCTGTTTTCGCGCACCCTGCTCAACACGTCTGAACTCGATCGATCAGCAGGCCGGAGTTGACCCGCCGGCGGCGTGCCCCGTGCGACCACGGCCCCTCGAGCGACCGCGAGCCATTCCCATTCCAGAATAAAGAAAGAGGAGGAGGAAGAGAAGCCGAGTTCCTCGAATGGTAAGCGGGCGTTGACCAGAGCAGAGTGGATCACATCGCCGCCACCACCACCACCTGATGATTCCTCGAAAGATAAACAACATCCCATCCGATCAGATAGCTTATCATCTTGCATACTTTTAGTTGATGCGGAGGTAGGTAGGCGGCCGTTGACTTTACCTGGCGCGCGCGCGGCGGGCCTCGGCTCAGCTCACCTCGCTCGCCGTCGCCGGAGCCCGGACGAGGACGGGCGCCGGGGCCGGGGGCATGTGAAAATGGCGGCGCTGGAGATCGCCTTCGCCGCCATCAGCGTCGCGGTCATCGTCGCCATTGCCTACTTCCTCCACACGTGCTCGCGGGAGGCCACGCCCGTGCCGATGCCGCCGCCCCCCGGCGCGGAGGAGGCGGCGGCCGCCGTCGGCGACGTCGAGATGCAGGCGGGGATGGACGAGGCCGCGATCAGCGCGCTGCCCAAGGTGGTGGTGCGCGGCGGGGCCGGGGAGGCGTCGGCGTCCTCGTCGTCCACGAGCTGCGCGGTGTGCCTGGGGGAGTACGACCGGGGAGACGTGCTGCGGGTGCTGCCGGACTGCGCGCACTCGTTCCACCGGCCGTGCGTCGACCAGTGGCTGCGCCTCCGCCCCAGCTGCCCCGTCTGCCGAACGCCGCCGTCTACGCCGGCGCCGGCAGGCCCCTCGCCCAGCCAAACGTGATTGTTTTTTTCCTGAAACTCTCGAGATGTAAAGCAAAATGTATGTACATTTCTGTATACTTCACTTCAAATATTTGGATGGTCGTAGGAGCATCGCCAGCACATCTCCAAACCATCTACTGTACTTAAACTACATACACACCTTACAGTCAAAAGAACTACACACCATCAAATTGGCAACTTGAAAGAATTCAATTCAGGATGCCTGATGAATGAATTGTTCCAATGAAGATACAACAGAAACCCTCGTCATTATTCATTGGGGATAAACAGCAACATACAGAGGGTATTTCAGGTCTAACAACACAATACAACACGGGTACATGATAAACACAGACACAGACAAACAGACAACGGTATATATGTCCCTAACATTAACAAGTTAGACAAACAGACGATATGGTGGGGTGGGGTGGGGTACATGTATGTCGCGCCGGCCACGGTGACGAACGCCGGCCATACAAAATGTAACTAAATGCAGAGCCTACTTTACCGGTTCTCATCACCCAGTACCGTCAGACTGGCTAAATTAACATGCTTACCAGAGGCTGATTGATTACAATGCGAATGTTGAATGATCCTAGGAGACGGCGGCGCGGAGGAGGGGGCAGCTGTTTCAGGTGCACTTCACCGTCGAGGCGCCAGGCGACAGCTGCCCATTGTTGACGGCAGACGGCGACTCATTGGTGGCCGCGCCAGGTTGGCTGTCTACTGCGGCAGCATCTGATTTGGTTTCAGATACTGCAGCAGGAGCAGGAGCAATAGCAGGCTCCCTGGGAGCAGCAACTGAGTTCTCAGTTGGCTTGCTCGCTGGAGGGGCTACTTCCTCTGTCTTTGCCCCCTCCGAACTCACCGGAGGAGCTTCCTCTGTCTTCACCTCCTCCGAACTCACCGGAGGAGCTTCCTCTGTCTTCACCTCCTCCGAACTCACCAGAGGAGCTTCCTCTGTCTTCACCTCCTCCGAACTCACCAGAGGAGTGGCATCAGCCTCAGATGGCTTGACATCTTCCTTCTTGTCTTCCACCGCTGGTGCCGGAGCAGCATCAGCCTCAGCTGGCTTCGCGTCTTCAACCGCTGGTGCCGGAGGGGCATCAGCCTCAGCTGGCTTAGCGTCTTCCTTGTCTTCAACCGCTGGTGCCGGAGGGGCATCAGCCTCAGCTGGCTTAGCGTCTTCCTTGTCTTCAACCGCTGGTGCCGGAGGGGCATCGGCCTCAGCTGGCTTGACATCTTCCTTCTTGTCTTCCACTGTTGGCGCTGGAGGGGCATCAGTCTCAGCTGGTTTGACATCTTCCTTCTTGTCCTCCGCCGCTGGTGCCGGAGCGACATCAGACTCAGCTGGTTTGACATCTTCCTTGTGTTCTGCAGGTGCTGGAGTGGAGTCTTCAGTCTTCCCTGCATCTTCACTCGGAGCAGCTTTCACCTCTTCAGCAACTTTCATCTCCACATCTGCATTTTTTGCAGCATCATTCGCCTCGGCAGGCTTCATCTCCACATCAGTGCTCTTGGCAGCATCAATCGCCTCGGCAACCGTCATCTCCACATCGGTGCTCTTTGCAACATCTTCACTAGGGGCCTCCTTGCCAGCTTCAGCTTCTTTGTCTTCTTCAGTTTCAGGATTCTCCTTTTTCTCTTGCTTCCCCTTTCTTCCACTTGAATTCCTACTACGCTTTGGTATCTTTTCACCCTCAGGGCTATCAAATACCTTCACTTTCTCGCTAATCCGAGCAGAACGCCTTGGGGTATCACCTGTTTGTAAAGCATTTAGATGATCCGATTAGATTTGTGCAACCATGGGCTCCCTACAGCCAGAGTTATCTAGAGACATGATGAAAGAACACAAGGGGGAAAGGCGTCAACCAGTTGACCAGTCAAACTCCGATGAAGTGGGGCCTCCAGGGTTTGCCTTCAGATAGCTGTTCAGCTGCCTCTTGTTCTTAATTTCCTCTCCAGTTGGTGAAACAAAAACAATCTCAGATCTTCCCCTGCTCTGGGGAGTAAACTGCAATATTAGGAAAGAGGAGATGTTAGTTGATGCCGCCGAATAGAGAATATTGGTAATGGACACGTTAAGTGTATGAAATACATGCTTAAAAAAATACATATTTCTAACACTGGAAGCAAATTCACACCCGACAAAACAAGTTGGAAATTAGAAAGCGCAGACAGAACAAACCTGTGCACTGCTTAAAGTTCAGTGATAGACTAACAATGTATGAGTGAAGGCAACCGTCCTGTGTTTAGGACTTTAGGCTCCCTTAATAATGTCAGATAATGTTGCATGGCTAGAACTATTAAAGCACTGCCGTTTATTTTTGCTATCCCATATGATATTCCCACTAATACACAACAAACCAAGAGAGGCAAAATCTCAACTCTAGCCTAATTTAAATAATGCCAGATGTATTATCAAGCATTGTTCCCACTGATAAACAATAAAACAAGCAAGGAGGAGTCTCAACTCTAGGTTCACCCTTCTCTCTCAAGTTTTAATTGATTATTCACCACTGCAATCAATGCCATTATTCACCAGTAACTTATGTGGTAGCTGTTGACCAACAGGAATTACATTACTACATAGAAGATTCAAGAGGATAAAAGATAATAATCTCAAATCTTCCCAAAAAAAAGAGAGCAATGAATATACCAGATACTTATACTATATTACAACCAAAAAACAGCACACAGCTATTTCCTAACGCTTCTTCTTAAGTGATTAGATGCACAGTAAGAAAAACATTTCAGGAATATAATTCAGTTGAACAAACACCACCGGAAAGGAAAAAAAATTAAAAACTATTCATACTAGGGATTATTTATGTATATCTCCAGAATCGGTTACATGAACTATGGTTTACCTATGCAAGCGAACGATGTAGAGTTACATAAATTTAACCTACTTCTAGTCTTTGGTCTGTGGACCTAATTTCAGAGGTGATATTGAACTTCCATGATGTGACATTAACAGACTATCTCCAGAAGTGTATGAAAACGAATCATCTCTCACCCATAAGGTTTGCTACTCAATCAGTCTTGTTCGACATAGCAAAGGCGAGACGCATAAAGGAATTATCTTCTGAATTTGCAAGAATGCTTCAGTTCAATCTAAGAACTATTGTCACTCCGCTCATACAGTCGGCACCACATATTTCATAAAAGAGTCTTAAGTGCACACATTCCAAACACAATGTCTATATTTTTGGAGTGCAATCACACAACCTTCTCAAGAAAGTGAACAAACAGAAACACCACACATATGCTAAAAAATATATATGAATGTTCGTTTAATTTCAAAAAGAAGGCCCTGAATCTAACTGAATCTAATGTGAAATCATCATATCCATCTCAAATCAAGAATCTTTAACTTACGAAGTTACAAATGATTGGAACCAAACATCATAAATTACAATAATAAAAATACTTGACAACTAGGCTCTTTTAGAGCTAGAACAAAAAAAAATCACCTTTCAACACAGATTTGGCAATATACAATATATCCAACACGACTGCAAGCCATACCACGTGGCCAATCCTTATGCTACAAAGAGATTATGCCTCATCCAAAATATAGTGACTAGTGACACGGTCCAATCGTATTATGAAAAGGTAGGTACAAGCAAACCTATAATAAGAAAAAGTAACTCCTTACCCTATTCGACAAATTAACTATGACAACGTAAAGAGTTATGAAGATTCTGAAGTCACAACCAACTTTTTTCATTGAAGCACACAAAACCTTAACATCTGTCCTTATTATCCGGCAGAAAATTATACCAATTGTCGTTATTATCCGGTGGATAAATATACCAATTGTCGTTATTATCTATCATAAATAGAAACAAAACATGCTACAGAAACAACCAAATCACCGCCTACGCTATTTAATAGATCCTGGGTGCTATCGTGATCCAGTAGAAAGGCTAGGGAGTTCAACCGCCATAAACACATCCGCTAATGAGCTAGAAGTTGCTCGGTACATAAGCTTGGGGAGTCTAACCACCATAAACACATCCGCCGATGAGCTAACAAGCCCCTCAATTAGGAAGCTTGGGGAGTCTAACCGCTATAAACGCATCCGCCAATGAGCTAACAAGTGCATAAGTTCAGAAGCTTGGGGAGTCTAACCGCCATAAAAACATCCTCAGTTCGGAAGCTTGGGGAGTCTAACCACCATAAACACATCCGTTAATGAACTAAGACATGTACCCTGTTGAGACTTTCTGGTGCAACCCTAGAAATTCAGAAAGGCCATGAAAAAGCCAATGGACAAAGCACTCAAATAACATTGCCAGCAAACAGGAGAAACTCCAATTGGCATGGCATACCACAGCGGCCTGTTGTGCCAATATCGTGCTTGCAAAAGCATGTACTGACTCAGTTGAAGCAATTTGTCCTGACAAAGTGCCATGTCTAACTACAGCAAAATAAAAATAAAAAACAGTGTAACCAGGTTCGCCAAAATCGCCTCGAACCAACTACAGGTTAAAATGGGGACACTGAATCCAACTAAAAGCAACAGCACAAAACTGCAAATGCAACACAGTTCTCCAGGTAAACTCAACCAACTAAAGCGTACAAACAGATGAACATGGAATTAAAATGGGTACACTTGAAGCCAGACGGCTACTCCCATCCCACAAAGTGCAGCAGAGTTCCATGCCCAGGCAAACTCGACCAGAATCCAATGTCCCGTTTTCCTAGCCAGGCCAGACCACAGAGCCAAACCATGTTACCAACAGAATCGAGATTTGGGAATCGGCCCCCACCACCAAGCCGTGGGCCATGGCGCAAGCCTAATCGACCCCAGGGACGCTAGACGCCCAACACCAACAGACCCGAAAGGGGGCGGCACTGTTCACCAACCATTTCGCCGAGCTCACAGCAGGCGCATCCACACAGACGCGCAGCTCCAATCTAGCTCCGGGAGGGGCTCCGGTAAGACCGAGAAACCACCACGAGCGCTGGCCAGCGAGCCATAGCACTAGTCCAATCGCGGCAGTGGTACCTCACCAAATCGGAGGCGCCCAAACCCTAGAATCCAACCCCTAAATCTGCTAGAACCCTAGACCCCGCAACCCACGAATCCAGCTCGAATTCGCGCCCCGCCGCCCGCGCCCCCGCCGCCCGGGGCCCCGACACTCGCGAATTCCGACTCCAGACCGCCCAATTCGACGCAATTCGAAGTATAACCACAAAACAAAGTACAGGCATCCTGGGTGTTAGCCGGTAGGTAAAGCAAAGCAGCTCGACGCGGCGACGCCGAGCCAGGGCGGCGGGTACCTTCTTGGTCCATCCCTCGGGCGCGGGCATCTCGACGGACACGAGCTCCTCCGCCGCGCGGTCGCCGCCGGTGGCCATGGCTGCCGAGGTCTCGGGGTTCTGCACGAGGAACGCGAGGAGGGCGGGGTGGGTTTGGGGTGGGGGAAGAGGGGAAACGATGGACGTGTGGGGATTTGGGGATTTTTATATCGGAAAAAAGTATCGGCCCCCGTGCTCCGCCGTTCGGTAGATAAACCCTGCGCGCCGACGGCCTACCCGCCGGCCGAGTCTTACGAGGTCACTGACGGCTGGGACAGGAACTGCTATCCCGATGCCGGGCCCTTTTGTCAGTGAGAAGGGAGGGTGGTGAGGTAAGCGGTCTGGTACGGGGTCGCTCGTCGGTCAGGACAAAGCGGTGGGGGCGCGGGGAGACGGCCGTCAGGCGCGGGGGGACGGTTGTGCACTCGCGTGGACGTGGTCCATGGGCCGCTGACCCTGGCTGCGGCTGGGGATGGCGCTCTGCCAGTGCGGTCCACGGACCGTGTGTAGGAAGGGGACGTGGTGCAAACGGCGGGACTGAGGCCTGGAAAAAAAACCGGATTGCACCGCGCGCAGTTGGAGTCCGGGGTCGCGGGAGCGGAGCGGAGTGGCCTGCTGCGAAACGAATATTCGTCGGGGATGGGCGATGACACGTGGGGCCGGCACGGGGAGCTATCTGCGTGTTATAGGGGGACGAGACTTGCCTGCTTCCCGTGCGTGTGTCCATTCGTGCTCCCGCATACATGTCTTAATTTAATTAAAATAATATAAGGTCCGATCCCACCCTCTTAAAATCAAGGGGGAGATGATTAGATTAGAAAGAAAAAAGGAAAAAAGACAACCGTAGGATGAGGTGGGAGTACGGATGGGAGTATGGGGAGGAAGCAGGCAAGCCGGATCCGTTATAGGGACGCGTGTCCGTGCGTGCTGTTCCCATGTGGCAACATCGGCGTGGATAAGGCCCAGGTGCTGGTAAAAATAAATGTCAGAAACATGTGCAAGTATGCAACCTGGATTTTCTTCCTAGTTGTACAAAGTTCATTTATCTTAAAGAGGAACTTTGACGAGTAAATTGCTTAAAACCATCACATTGCGGGTAGGGTATTCCAAAATTGCCAAAAATCATAAAAGATCACCACTTTTATGCAAAGTGACTAACAAAATGCACTAAACCCGTAGCCAGCCGTGACTAACTGCAAAACTGACATCCCTGACCCACCTGTCAGAGCCACATGGCCTAGACAAACAACGGCGGCCAGACGCCCGCTACCCCCCATCTCGTTAAGTCGTCGGCTGCGCGGGATGGGCATTTCATCCAACCGATCTTTCTCTTTCCTCATCTCCTTCCCCTCTCCCGCAGCAGCTACCGCCGCCGTTGCCGCCATCCGCCGTCGCAGTAAGCTTTGTACCGCTGACGGAGGACATGATTTCTTGGGATGATCTACCAACCTCGTCTGACGATTATTCTATGACAAGCCAGGTTAGCATATGCTCCTTTCTCACACTTCTAGGGTTAGGGTTCGGGGGAGAAAGAGGAATTTTTGTTCCAGATCAAAATTGAAGCCATTTTGCTTCTGTTTACCCACCTATGACCATGGAGTGCACGGAATGGAGCGGCATGGCTTTGAATCATGCTACTAGGTGTGAGCACATATCCCCCTGTGAAAAATTTGTGGCATTTCAATCGGTTGATAGCGGCAGAAAGTTTCTCGGTTGTGCGAAAAAGGTCAGTGAGCAGTGTAATTAGTTTTACAGTATACAAATTATACTTCTTTGTTGTTTGGGTGATTTTGTGAAATTTGTGAATTATTTAGTTCTTGACTGATAGAATTAGTCTGTAAAATAAGTAGTTGTTAAAACTATAATGCACTGGCACAACCTTCTTGATATAACAGTAGTAGCCAGTGTAGTAGTTGTCAAAAAACTCTTCTTTATCAGTATTGTTGATGTGTATTTTAATGTGTCTGATATTATAGCAGTAGTAGCCAATGTATTATTTTTGTTATGTTCCAATTATGTACAAAACAATTGTAGAAGTAGAATAGTAGCACAATTAATTTGGTTAAATGGTTTTGCATTGGTTTTAGTTAAGTGGTTATGTATTGGTTTGAATGTAATTTGTTTTTCCTATATTCATAGGATGGACCCAAGTGCAACTATGTGGAGTGGGTTGACCCTAAGTGGTCAATCCCATTGAAGGAAGGTCTAGCTAGGATTTGGACTATGTATGAGGAGGAGATGACCATGAGGTTGAGACGGAATGTAGTTAATGCTGAAGAAAACTGCAAGGTCCTGGAAGATAAGAGGAAGATTGAAAATGACTTGAGGTTTTTTAAAGTTGACTTTGCTAAAATGGTGGCAGAGAAGGAGCATGCAATTGCCCAGTCAAGCAATACACAGATAATTCTTAGTGACCTGAAGGAAGAGCTTGAGGAAAAGAACTTGGTTGACAAAGCAGACATTAACTTCCATCAAGTGTTAAGGGAAAAAGCAAAGAAAGAGAGAGACCAACTAAAGCGAGAGAAGGCGAAGTTGGTGGAGGAGATGGACCGGATCAAGCAGGAGAGGGACATGTTGGTGGAGGAGAGCGACAAGTTCAAGCAAGAAAAAAGGCACCTGAAGTACACAAGGTGATCTGTTGAAAGCAAAGGAGGCCACCAAGGGGAAGATCAGGAAGGTCGAGAAGATACGCGATGAATGATTTAATGTTGTTGTAATGTTGTCTGCTATTTAGCACTAAAATTGCAAGACATGTGTATTGATCGTGTGCTTGTGTTGAATTTATTTGTGTAGTGAATTGCCAGAGAATTTATTTGTGTACTGAATTTCCAGAGATCAATATCAGTGATCTTATTAATGTGTCATATTTGTGTTTAATGAATGTGCCATTTTTGGCCATATGTCCTGCTGCCATAGTTGAGTTATGCTATCCAAGATGAATTTTTAGGCAAGGCTCATTATAGCCTAGGGTTGTTATGGTTTTTGTCGAGTGGTTGATGACCCCTATTATAGGCTAGGGTTGGCAGGGTTTTTGTCGAGTGGTCGATGACCCCTATTATAGGCTATGGTTGTTAGGGTTTTTGTCGAGTATTTGATTGGTTGATGACCCCTATTATAGGCTAGCGTTGGTAGTGTTTTTGTCGAGTGGTCGATGACCCCTATTATAGCCTAGGGTTGGTAGGATTTTTGTCAAGTGGTCGATGACCCCTATTATAGCCTAGGGTTGGCAGGGTTTTTGTTGAGTGGTCGATGACTCCTACTATAGCCTAGGGTTGGTAGGGTTTTTGTCGAGTGGTCAATGACCCCTATTATAGCCTAGGGTTGGTAGAGTTTTCGTCGAGTGGTCGATGACCCCTATTATAGCCTAGATTTTTAGGGTTTTTGTCGAGTGGTCGATGACCCCTATTATAGCCTAGGGTTGGTAGGGTTTTTGTCGAGTGGTCAACCACATCATAATTTAGACAACATTAAGGCTAGGCTTGATCACAAATGGAAACTTTTATACAACATTGGGCAGCATTTAGGCTTGATCAGAAATGACAACATTTATACAAAATTTGGGCAACATTTGGCAACATTTATGCTTGATCAAAGATTGGGCAACATTTGGCAGCATTTAGGATTGATCACAAATCACAACATTGAACCAACAATATGCCACATAAGTTCGACATGATTAAAATCAAACATAGGTTCACATGACTGAAATTAAAGCATTGGTTCATAGGACTGGAATTCAACATAGGTTCGTTTCACCGGACTAATGCTCCAAACATAGGTTCACAGTACTGAAAGTAAACATGGGTTCTCATGACAGATACATGGTTTCTCAGGACTATCCCAAAAGTTTCAAGCTTTTCCAGAAATCAATTTTCACACATTTCCACTAGCTGAAAAGTAACTCTTCAGTCTTGCATATTTCTAAGCTCTCTTCCTTGTGCCTGTTTCACCACTTGCTCATGTACCACCTCTCCCTGATCTCATTTATGCAGCTTTAGAAGAACCCACATTTGCAGTAGAAGTAAATGCAGTAGTAGAAGAAGAATTCCCTTATACACCTGCTGGCCTTGGTGCCGAGCATGCAGCCCTAGCTGGCCTAATACTTGCAGCAGTAGTTGGTGCGGGAGGAGCATCTGGTCCAGTAGCAACAGGTGGAACGTAGGCCATGTTTGCACAGTAAACTTAAATGTTACTACTTATTATGATCTCCTATCTAGATTTGCAAAGCAACACTAAAAGTGCATGTGGCACTTGTTTGTGTTTTGATGTGATGACAATGTGGTTAGAGGAACTAATATCGGTTGGATATTGGTTTAATGAAGATCATGTTGTATTTATGTGACTCCCCCCCCCCTCAATTCAAAAAGATCAAAGGCGTGGTTTACCAACGACTCTGAGGTTTTCTTTTTTATTCGATTTGAGTCGTAGGAAAAACCACACTATTAAGAGGGGTCATCATGGACATGTGTCATGTGGGAATACTTCCAAAATATATACAGCAACCCTCCTACAATTACCACAATTTTTATTTCTATCGCGTGCTTTGCCAAGGTGTCCATGGAGTGTCAATAGAGACTTTCTGGACACCCCGTGCACACGGGGTCTTTTGACTTGCAACATCTCAATTTTCAAATTGGATGTTATACATAGATCATTCATATGCATCCATGCTTTATGCATTTTGTTGTTTTGTTTTGCTTGCATTTTGATCCAAGAGGCCTTAAGCAACTCAAGGACCAATTTGATAGAGTTGGAGGTTTCACAAAAATCCAATTTTGATTTATCAAAATTTGGTAAATTGGGTCAAATTGTTTTCAAAATTCTTTTTCCAAATATTTTTCAAATAATGAGAGAAGATAATATGACTTCTTCAAAATCAGTAGAAAAATATTGGAAATTGAATTTTGAATTTTTTGGAGAGTTTATTGGATTTTATTCGCTAGTTTATTTATTAGTTAGCTGAGTAATTAGTATTATAATGTTTGGTTTTAGTTTAGGCATTTAGGCCCAGAAAAATGTTCACGAGGTCGCTAGTAAGGCCATATAGCTACGTGAATTTTTCTGGAATTTTTAGCATTATATTTATATTTATTTTGAGTGTTTTTAGTCTCTGGAAAAGATTGTTTTTTAATCACGAACTGGGCGGCCCAGTGAGCGACAGTCATGCCCAGCCTCCGTCTTGGCGCGCAAGACCGACCCTGTGAAGGAGTCGATCGCCGCCCTGCCGAGAATGCGGTCGGACTCGGACTCCCGCCGCCGCCGCGTTGCCCCTCGTCCAAGCACACCGTCCCTCCCTCCTATACATAGTCGCTGCCCGCCGCCTCTCCACCCGCCCGAAGCCGCCGTCGACGCCGCGCCATGCCGCCGCCAGGCCGCGCCATCGCTGCATTTGCCCCTGCCGCCGCCGCCCGCTGTCATTGTCGCGCGCCGAGCCCGTCTCTCCGTCGACGCCACCTCGCCCGCAAGCCGCCGCCGCCGTTGTTGACCTCGCCACCGCCGCCGTTTAACCGGTGAAAACCGATCCGGTTCGCTGGTTTTTCCTTCGGTTTTTTTGGTTTATTGT
This sequence comes from Aegilops longissima, assembly GCA_021605205.1. Lineage (NCBI taxonomy): Eukaryota > Viridiplantae > Streptophyta > Magnoliopsida > Poales > Poaceae > Aegilops > Aegilops longissima. The sequence goes on along the minus strand of CM038680.1, from coordinate 37,620,899 downwards.
TTAGATCGGTTTATTTTTTAGATCTGTTAGTTAGCGAACGTTCACTCGTTTAGATCTGTCAATGAACATTTTCATTCGTTAGTCTCTATTAGCGGACGTTCGTCCGATAGATTTTTCTTTTTCTGTTTTTTTCAGCCAGGGACCTATCCGCGATTACTTTCTTGGCAGATTAGCCCCTGATCTTTTAACCCTCGTAACTTTTAGCTCGTTTGTCCAAATTCGACGAAACCAATGCCTAAATCTTCAGAGCGATCCCCTCTATCCAGTAAACCAACTTGAACATATTTTTGATAACTTAAAATTTGAGTTTAGTTTATATTAGCATTTGATCTTGTTTTATTCGTATCTTGAGTTTCATAGGTCCGTTTGAATTGATTCTTTTTGCAAATCGTAGCTAATCACATGTACCTGCTGCTAAGATCTTATCCGCATAAATATAATGCTGTTAGAATTTGTTTTCTGTTTAGCATTGTTATTTGCTTGTTTTCGAGTTTTATTTGGATCCTTCTCGTTTTCTCTTTTGCATCGTTTGCTTGTTTGCTTTTGTATGCTATTGTTTGTCTACGTTAGATTTTCCGGAGTGCGAAGCTTGTTACTACGAATCTCTAGAGTTTTCCGATCATCAGCAAGGCAAGTTACACTTTGATCATACTCTTGTAACATCCCAAATTTTGGAATGTTAATATAATTAATTGAATTGTTTGTTTGTTTGCTTGAGTGAATTAAACTTGAGTGAAATTTGAACCTTTTCAAAAACTTTTGAATGAGAGGGAATAAAATGACTTTCCCCTTCTCCGGTAAATTCAAATTCATCCTATTAAAATCAATGAGAGAAGATGACATGACTTCTTCAACTATAAAGAATTTGAACGGAGTTTTGCAATTTAATTCTTTCAAATATTTGCACTTGCTTCTCTATTTTTCTTCCCGAGAAATACCCGAAAATAAATTCTTGCAAGCAAGAAAGAGCGGAGGAAAATGACCCTCCAAAATCAGGGCATTTTGAAAATATTTGAGCCAAGAAAAACCAAAGTATTTATTTAAAATTATTTGCAAAAGAAATAAAGCCTTTAGGGATTTTCTGAAAAACATTTTTTAAGTTTTTATTTTGGCCGTGGAATAATGCTCATCATCTACATTTTATTTTTCTGATAATTTTAGTATATAAAACTCTTTATTCGAATTGATTTGATTTCCTTTTTATTGTTTTAGTTTCCTAATTTTAAAAATAGGAATGGAATCGTTTTATTAGGAAAACCTGCTGGCCCATTATGCACTTTCCTATTCTAGCCCAACAAGAGATCATCTCCTTCCTCTGTTTCCTCTCACGTTCTGAAGCTTTCCATATCCATGGAGACAGAAACTCCACCTTCCCGATCTCCCTCGTCTTTCCATCCAGCGCCTCCCGAGACCGCCTATAAAACCCCATCCTCTCCTCGTTCCATTTTTCCCATCACCACGCCTCCCTGCCCGTAGCCTTCTCGCCACCGTCCTCCTTTTCCTGCCTAGAACGCTCACCAGAGCTCTCCTGGAACCTCCCATCGCCCAGGCGCCACCTCCCAAGCGCCGACCCCTCCTCCGCCACCCCCCCCCTCGGCGACCTCGCCCCCTCGCCGAGCAGCCTCCACATCGCCGTCTCCTTCCTGCCATCTCTGCCTCACGTCAGGTAACTCCGTTTTCGTTTTCAGATTTATTTCCGTAACAGATTTAGTTCCGTTCTTGTTTAGCTTATAACTTTTGATCTAGAAGTCCAATGATGCTGATTCTTTTTATGTTAGATCACAATTTTCTTGTAGTTTCCAAAAATATATAATTTGTCTATGTTTGGATTTATAAAATTGAGTTAGATCAGATTTGAATTAAAGCTTGTTTTGCTTATTCGGGAGTTTAAAAATAGATTTTTATTTGATTCTTTTTCTACTGATCACTAGTGATCATATTTACCAGTGGTAAAAACTTCAAAATTGTTTGAGTATTTTAGCTTATTGTTTCATGTAAAACAAATTCTGTTTTAGTTCTATTGAATTATAGCTACTTCTTTTCTATAGTTGTTTTTAAATTATTTTATTTTATATTTCAGAAAGTTTATGTTTGGTTTCTATTAGTTAAACAGTAGGTGTTCAACAAGTTTTTATATTTATTTTATTTTGTTATCGTGAAATCAATTCAAGTTCGCTAATAACTTGCAATGGATTTCTACTGTTTTAACTCCCAATTGAAAATACTTTCAAAATAGCTTTATGAAAAAAAAGTATTTTTGTCTTAACTAAATTTATATTTTATTCTCTGTTATTTTAGTGTTTTATTTTCCGTTAGACAAAACTATTTTTGTGAATGTTGTAGAAGAAGACTCCTAGTTTTATTTGAAGTTCCTTGGATTCTTATTCGCTCTCTCTTTTGTTTTGATTGTTAGTGTGAGTGCTTATGTGAATGATATGTTTGTTATATAGATTTCATCGAGAGTGACGAGTAGTCTATCAAGTTATTTCTTGAGAACGATAATTCTTCTTCGTCAACATCACCGTGCAAGTTCACTTTGATCATTGCTTTCATACCTATGTTTTTATTGCATTTAGTGGCATCCTTGCAACCACCCCTCAAGAGTGTTATTGAATCCTTGTAGTTGAGTAGTATGCATGAGGTAGGAACCCATCACCCTGTTACCAAGCCCGGACGTTATTTATTTTAATGCTACGCTATAGTAGGCGGGGTTTGGTATGAGTGCTCGTGGAGTGGTGTGAGAATGAAGGATTTCGCCAATGACGATAACTCCATGATGGAATCTGCAAGGACTGCATCTTCAAGACCTCAAGACTTCAAGACTCGAGACAAGAATTCAATACACACTCATTGGGTGAAGGGCGGTTGTTGGGCACCTGGAGAAACCAGTGGTTGGCGGGATGCATGGAGAAGCGCCATGACATCTTGCGGAAAGCTTCACCTGACTCAAAGAGACGGAAGAATACTTCACGCCGGAAGCTTACCGTGCAACCGCAAGTCATTATGGGCTCGCTTGGTTGACCTTAGTTGTGACTCTGGCTGGGGACGGTACTAGCAGATGTAGATCTACGGTAGGATGGGTTGAGTACCGGATAAAGTGGTCGAGGAACTCTTTGGAAGACCATGTTTGGTCATCTTGTTCTCAAACACCACGAAGTGCGAGAACGTAAAGAGAGGGATCGAATCTTGCGGGTAAAGTGTACAAACCTCTGCAGAGGGTTAAAACCTAATCGATTAGCCGTGTCCCGATTCACGGACAAATTGAGCATCTGGACTTGGATCTATCTCGAACTCTCAACACCGGATCGATAACTTAATTGTGGGCAACATATGATGAATTTTGGGCTATGAGACATCGGTTGGCGGAACCATGTCATAATAGAAAACTCCTTAGTACAGACTTCATTCTATTCCTTTGATGTAGGTAAAATAAAACCAGCTTTTACGCAAACAAAATTCAGATCTGAGCCACAAAGCCATATTGCATATAGTATAGTTTTATCATCTGTTCTTTTATTGTGATCTTGCGGTACATTCAATGTCTTGACCTACACGGCTGCAACGTATCATGTTGCAGATATTTCCTCGACAGTAAGAATTACGATCTGTGGTTACGGTCTACACTCAACCTACCGATGGCGTTGATGGGACTCCACACCCGCTTGATTGTTTCACTGAGTATTATGAGGTATATATCATTTTATGTTATTTATACATGTGATTGCACTTTGATATATACATTGATGTCTTGTGTGTGCCAAAGATCTTGATCGTGGATGGCACAAGAATACGTAGGCTTGACCGTCGAGGTCGGGTCGCCATGTGAAATGGTATCGAGCACATGTTGGCTGTAGAACGTGACCCTAGAAAATGACTTAGTAATATGAAGACCCCAATAGGAATGACCTTTGTTTTGTACTACTCGTAACACCTCATTCATTTTATCGAACCTTCCTTATTCCAAACTATAGATGGAGAGCTACATTTCGAACAAAAGAGAACACTACGAGAAGGTTCTTGGAGGCCCCTTCCTTGTGGAGCTAGTCAGCTGCTGAAGTTACCGATACCGAGATCAAGGCAACTAAGAGGACGTCCAGATCATGGGGAGTCAAGACCCAAGTTTTTGGTCGAAGAAGCCCCCAAGACCTGCAGACATCGACTTCGAACTATAAATGGTGATCGTGATATGGGCATCAACACCGCCGTCCATGATGCTATTGCACGTTTATGCTATCGTCATCGTCTTTGCACTAAACTCACACTTCTTTGGAAGGATTGTATGGCGAAGTCCGATGGAGCAACTATTGCCTTGACGGAAGCGCAAAAGATGAAGTTCTCCCCACTTTTAGTGTACAATCCGGATCTGGAACAATACGTCAAGAATCTTGAGATGGACCTCCTGGAAGCCCTGCTCGACAATGAAGCACTACGAGAAGAGGTCAAGACTCGAGATGAAGGTAAACAAGCTGGAGGAGGAGAACCTCGAGATCTCGAGAATGCGTCAGAATCAAGAACAGCAGGACCATGTCTCATACAAAGGACGTTGAGATCCGTAAGCTCAAGGAACAACTTCAGACATCTGAGGTCGTCACAAGAAACTCCGTGTCGGTAGAGAAAATATAGCGTAAGAACCGGAGGAGATCAAGTCCACACGAAGAAGCCCGGTGGGGACAATGACCAAGTTCCTAATAAATTAGCTTAGTAGTATCCCACCATGAGAGAAATAAAGATGAACGCTTCCTCGATTTAAGTATCGACCATACCAACTTATGTGGGTGGCGATCTGTAGTATTGATTGAATAAATGAATGCTTGGTTGCTATTATTTTGTGTGTTTATTGAATGGTTGGATAGATGCGATATCGTAGATTTGTATTTATTTCAACCATGAGAGACGTAAGTTACGGAAGAATGGTAGAAGGCCTTCATATGGGAACAAAGATCAGAATTGGAAAACTCCCGAGCATTGAAGACCAAGAAATGAGGACTTAGAAACTAGAAAGGCCCATTACAAACGATAATTTTGTTGATGAGTGGGTAATTGCTTTCTTTCTATCTCAACCAAACCCCGAATCTTGAACCCACGGACAACTGAACACCAAACTTTTCGGAGACAATTGCAATTTCCCCATGGAGATACATTCCTTGTTACGAGCACCCTCCTATCCTACACATGCAGATGACAACCCTTTATGAGTCTTTCCTTAAGGGCCTCAAACGATCATGACCCCGACCAAGTGATCATGATTACCCAAGATCTTGAAGGACATGATGAAGCATATTCACCTTGAAGGAGATGCACGGTCTACAAAGGCTACCCTTCATGCAAAAGGGAGTGGAACTTTGGTATGTGGAGGTACACCTCCACCGCTTGAAAGGAGTTTGCCCAAAGAGGATGGGGCATTACTTTTTCATCTCACGTGTGCCACAAGCAACTTTCTTCGACGCTGTTCGTGAAGCAGCCATGGAAGCCATCGCCGATCGGAGAAATACTTGAAGCAAGACTCCGTTATACTCGTGAATACCTAAGCGAAGTGCATGCAGAGATGATGAAGGTGAAGCTCAAGACCACCATGATGAAAAAGAAGATTGAAGATTTCAAGGCTCATGTCGCACACTTCCAGTGGGACTGAAGAATCCTCAAGGAGGAAAAATGAATAAAGTTGGAAGTAATGTCTGACCATACCGAACCATGTGGGTGGCAGCATTTGTAATAAACTTTTTGGAATTGGGATTCACAAAAATTGATTAAGGATGTAATGAAAGATTGATATGAGAATAATGAGATGTTATGGATAAACTTGTGCATTTATTTTGGTCATAGTACTCTGTAAAGCCACAGGATCAATGAAGAAAGAAATGTGTTATTCATGACGGTTCATAGAAGGAAGCTGGGCAAAATAAGTTGGAGTTTTGTTTTTGATATGATGGTATGAAGAAACAGAGTACTACTGGATTAAAAGGAGGTGTAATAAGAGAGTTACTCCAAGGATGATTTAAAGCTGCACTAGTGTTGAAGTGGGCCATAACCCACGTGCCTGTGGATTTTGAGAAGGAACAGTTGTAACTCGGATAAAGGAATACACTTGGAAGAAGCGGTGATCAAATCAGCATACGTTCCGTAGGAGGTTACATAAAAACCTAAGAGTGGTGAAGTAACGATAGATGTTTTGTTTGGCTTGCAGAAACCATGGATTTACTCGAAACCAGTTCGGGAACAAGAGAAATTCTGCAATGCTTGTGAGTGTGCCCAAGTGTTAGAATACGTGATTCGATATTTACGTATGTGGTAATGATTCAAGTACGGGATGGATTGGCCCCCATACCGGAGACTTCTATCATGAACTATCATATGTTGATGGAAAATCAGAGAGCCTTGAAAACCTTAGAAGAGCGTCGACACGATAAGCCATAAAACCATAGAATGGTAGTACGATGGAACCCTTTACAGGCAACCGTTGCCAATCGAGGATATACGGTGAAGTTCAACCTGACCCTTTCTGCAGGAGAAACCATTAATGGTAGACCACCATGAGGGTTTCGATAGTTGACTAGAATGGACACGCACCTATCAGCTAAGAAGATCCGACCTCGGACGAACTTCAACTTTGACACACCGACCCAAGATTTTGAGGAAAACTCTATGCTTCTGACTGAAGAGTTTAATGAAGGAGCTATTGTAAGATATGTGAAGAGACATACATTGTCAGCCCTCCAGAGGAAATATCTGAGTTTATTGGAACCATGACCTTGTTTTTAAGTGTGGTAGCACCCGACCTTTTCGACCAAGACATTTGCTAGAAGACCCCAACCCTAACCTTTTCTTGTTAGCCTCTTGAATCTCGAGGACTAGATTCATTTTAAGTGTGGTAGGTTTGTAACATCCCAAATTTTGGAATGTTAATATAATTAATTGAATTGTTTGTTTGTTTGCTTGAGTGAATTAAACTTGAGTGAAATTTGAACCTTTTCAAAAACTTTTGAATTAGAGGAATAAAATGACTTTCCCTTCTCCGGTAAATTCAAATTCATCCTATTAAAATCAATGAGAGAAGATGACATGACTTCTTCAACTATAAAGAATTTGAACAGAGTTTTGCAATTTAATTCTTTCAAATATTTGCACTTGCTTCTCTATTTTTCTTCCCGAGAAATACCCGAAAATAAATTCTTGCAAGCAAGAAAGAGCGGAGGAAAATGACCCTCCAAAATCAGGGGCATTTTGAAAATATTTGAGCCAAGAAAAACCAAAGTTTTTATTTAAAATTATTTGCAAAAAGAAATAAAGCCTTTAGGATTTTCTGAAAACATTTTTTTAAGTTTTTATTTTGGCCGTGGAATAATGCTCATCATCTACATTTTATTTTTCGATAATTTTAGTATATAAAAACTCTTTATTCGAATTGATTTGATTTCCTTTTATTGTTTTAGTTTCCTAATTTTAAAATAGGAATGGAATCATTTTATTAGGAAAAACCTGCTGGCCCATTATGCACTTTCCTATTCTAGCCCAACAAGAGATCATCTCCTTCCTCTGTTTCCTCTCACGTTCTGAAGCTTTCCATATCCATGAAGACAGAAACTCCACCTTCCCGATCTCCCTCGTCTTTCCATCCCAGCGCCTCCCGAGACCGCCTATAAAACCCCTCCTCTCCTCGTTTCATTTTTCCCATCACCACGCCCCCCTGCCCGTAGCCTTCTCGCCACCGTCCTCCTTTTCCTGCCTAGAACGCCACCAGAGCTCTCCCGAACCTCCCATCGCCCAGCGCCACCTCCCCAGCGCCGACCCCTCCTCCGCCACCCCACCCTCGGCGACCTCGCCCCCTCGCCGAGCAGCCTCCACATCGCCGTCTCCTTCCTGCCATCTCTGCCTCACGTCTGGTAACTCCGTTTTCGTTTTCAGATTTATTTCCGTAACAGATTTAGTTCCGTTCTTGTTTAGCTTATAACTTTTGATCTAGAAGTCCAATGATGCTGATTCTTTTTGCGTTAGATCACAATTTTCTTGTTGTTTCCAAAAATATATAATTTGTCTATGTTTGGATTTATAAAATTGAGTTAGATCAGATTTGAATTAAAGCTTGTTTTGCTTATTCGGGAGTTTAAAATAGATTTTTATTTGATTCTTTTTCTACTGATCACTAGTGATCATATTTACCAGTGGTAAAAACTTCAAAATTGTTTGAGTATTTTAGCTTATTGTTTCATGTAAAACAAATTCTGTTTTAGTTCTATTCAATTATAGCTACTTTTTTCTATATTTGTTTTTAAATTATTTTATTTTATATTTCAGAAAGTTTATGTTTGGTTTCTATTAGTTAAACAGTAGGTGTTCAACAAGTTTTTATATTTATTTTTATTTTGTTATCGTGAAATCAATTCAAGTTCGCTAATAACTTGCAATGGATTTTCTACTGTTTTAACTCCCAATTGAAAATACTTTCAAAATAGCTTTATGAAAAAATACTTTTTTTTGTCTTAACTAAATTTATATTTTATTCTCTGTTATTTTAGTGTTTTATTTTCCGTTAGACAAAACTATTTTTGTGAATGTTGTAGAAGAAGACTCCTAGTTTTATTTGAAGTTCCTTGGATTCTTATTCGCTCTCTCTTTTGTTTTGATTGTTAGTGTGAGTGCTTATGTGAATGATATGTTTGTTATATAGATTTCATCGAGAGTGACGAGTAGTCTATCAAGTTATTTCTTGAGAACGATAATTCTTCTTCGTCAACATCACCGAGCAAGTTCACTTTGATCATTGCTTTCATACCTATGTTTTATTGCATTTAGTGGCATCCTTGCAACCACCCCTCGAAGAGTGTTATTGAATCCTTGTAGTTGAGTAGTATGCATGAGGTAGGAACCCATCACCCTGTTACCAAGCCCGGGACGTTATTTATTTTAATGCTACGCTATAGTAGACGGGGTTTGGTATGAGTGCTCAGGAGTGGTGTGAGAATGAAGGATTTCGCCAATGACGACAACTCCATGATGGAATCTGCAAGGACTGCATCTTCAAGACCTCAAGACTTCAAGACTCGAGACAAGAATTCAATACACACTCTTCGGGTGAAGGCGGTTGTGGGCACCTGGAGAAACCAGTGGTTGGCGGGATGCATGGAGAAGCGCCATGACATCTTGCGGAAAGCTTCACCCTGACTCAAAGAGACGGAAGAATACTTCACGCCGGAAGCTTACTGTGCAACCGCAAGTCATTATGGGCTCTGGCTTGGTTGACCTTAGTTGTGACTCTGGCTGGGACGGTACTAGCAGATGTAGATCTACGGTAGGATGGGTTGAGTACCGGACGGTGGTCGAGGAACTCTTTGGAAGACCATGTTTGGTCATCTTGTTCTCAAACACCTCGAAGTGCGAGAACGTAAAGAGAGGGATCGAATCTTGCGGGTAAAGTGTACAAACCTCTCAGAGAGGTTAAAACCTAATCGATTAGCCGTGTCCCGATTTACGGACAAATTGAGCATCTGGACTTGGATCTATCTCGGAACTCTCAACACCGGACTGATAACTTAATTGTGGGCAACATATGATGAATTTTGGGCTATGAGACATCGGTTGGCGGAACCATGTCATAATAGAAAACTCCTTAGTACAGACTTCATTCTATTCCTTTGATGTAGGTAAAATAAAACCAGCTTTTACACAAACAAAATTCAGATACAGAGCCACAAAGCCATATTGCATATAGTATAGTTTTATCATCTGTTCTTTTTATTGTGATCTTGCCGGTACATTCAATGTACTGACCTACACGGCTGCAACGTATCATGTTGCGATATTTCCTCGACGAGTAAGAATTACGATCTGAGGTTACGGTCTACACTCAACCTGCCGATGGCGTTGATGGGACTCCACACCCGCTTGATTGTTTCCGCTGAGTATTATGAGGTATATATCATTTTACGTTATTTATACATGTGATTGCACTTTGATATATACATTGATGTCTTGTGTGTGCCAAAGATCTTGATCCGAGGATGGCACAAGTAATACGTAGGCTTGACCGTCCAAGGTCAGGTCGCTACAACTCTTCAATCCCAGTTTTTACTATGCATCAGTTTTACCCCTCAAATATTTGCATGAGTAGGATTGGGAACATGTGGATTTGGTTGTTGTACTGGAGGTAGGAACCAATTACCTTTGATCACCCCGGTAATATACGTTATGCTCAATTATTGCTTAGCCATGCTCATAGACGGGTATTGGATCGCGATGTACATGGAAGTTGTGAGAGATAATAATTTTTGGACAACATTAAGGTGGCAACTTTAATACACATCTGGGTGGATTGGTTGGGGCACCTGGAGAAACCAGTGCTTGCCCATGGGAATCCCGGAGAACTTGTGCGATTTTCCCTCGGTTCGCCACCCAGGCTCAAAGGGATCATATGGTATTTCATGCCTAGAAACTTCCGTGTGCAGCCACAAGCCATTATGGGCTCTGGCATGGTTGAGTAAGTTGTGTGAGCTCTTGAAGAGGTGGACTAGCAGATGTAGGGGAAAGTAGGTGTACCGGTCTACCCAGAGTAGAGAGTTAATGCTTCAGAAAGACTATGTCTCGATCTTCCAATCATGGATGCGGTCGAGTCTTGTGGGGGAAAAGTGCGCAACCTCTGCAGAGTGTATAAACTAATCATGGTTAGCCGTGTCCCCGGTTATGGACAAGTTTGAGTATCTAAAAGTGGATTATTTGTTGATCTCATCACTCTTTAATTAATGAATTGGGTTTAATGATGATACTTGGCTAATGTTGAGATTTGAGTTGGAGGAACCTTCTCAAATATCGGTACAAAATTTGTAGTAAATAAAATTTATTCCTTTGTTGCAGGGAAAAAAATTAGCTTTATGCAAAACATTAAACTTAGAGCCTCCACCAGCCAAATATGCATGTAAATATAGTTTCTTGCATTCATTTGCTCTATAGTGTAACTCTGCCAGCATATTCCATGTGCTGACCTACACGGCTGCAACGTCTCATGTTGCAGACTTTACCGACGAATAATAAGGTGCGATAGGTCGTTGTCATGCACTCAGCTATGCCGTTGGAGTTGATGGACTCATTTATCTTTGAAGCTTCCGCTGTTATTTTTCTTAGATGGCCTTCAGCCATATTACTTGTGTAACAGATACTCTTTATGAAGACCTCGATGTAATAATTGTGTGATTGAACTCTGTTATAATTCCTCGAGTACTGTGTGTTAGCATACTGATCCAGGGATGACACTTAAGCACAGAGACTTCGGTCCATCGGGATTGTGGTCGCTACAAGATGGTATCAGAGCACATGCTGACTGTAGGACGCGACCACTAGGAAAAGCCACAGGATACTCTTCTCTGCTCATTTCTAATCCTCCTCTATTTCTACTCTATAGATGGCGGACCCCAGGAACAAGTTCACTCAGCCGGATGACGACACTCCTTTCAGACGACACTTGAAGGAAGTCACGAAGTACCTGAACATTGGACTACCAAGCTCCACTGGAGCCTTCACTACAACTTTACCGGAAGAGGAGCGCTGGAGGATCAAAGTTTGTGTACCTGGGAGGACATTTGCACCAACAACGGAACCCATTGATTTTACCTTGGATGCACCAAGTTGTAACTTGGGAACGAGCATGGCAGCCCACATCACTTTTGGACGCATTTGTGATGTGTACCACAAGGAGCTTGAAGAGACCATCTATCAGATATGTGGACGCCGAGATGAGCAATGGGAGATGATTCACACCAGGAAGGATGGATCAATTGCAACGTACATTCAGGAGATGGATCAACACATTCGTCGATATGAGAACCAGATGTGTGCTATCATGAAGAAGACCAAGAAGCTAATGAAGAATAATATTGAGCTAGAAGAGGAACTCAAGTCAACACGCGATGGATATGAAGAAGAAATTGTTGTGCTATTGCAGAAGCATGAAGATCTGAAGAAGAAGCTAGGAATACCCGTGGTAAACCAGAAGCAAGAACATGAAGTGGACATTCATTAGGAAGACTACATCATATTGGATGACACTGACACAGACAGTGATGCAAATGATGACAGTTATGATGATTATGAAGACAAAGCTGGAGCTGACATTATGGAGTCTTCAACCGATCAAAATTTCTAGACGACCACCATGTTACTAGTAGTATTCTTCCAAGTAGTTTGATCGATCGATTTGTAATAGTAGTTAGATTGTTTGTGTGAACCTTGTTTGATATTGAGTGGTGTGAATTGATTGTATTTGCCTCATATGCATATGGGTAGTGAAGTCTCTCTTAGACCTTATTCTATTCTGTTTTCTCACCCCATCTAACCCATCAGATGCCTCTGAGACGTGACACCAGATTCATTTTCCCGCCAGAGCTCAGCCAGTTGATCAAGCAACAGAATGCCTTGATGCAGATGTTGGTCCAGAACCAGAACCAAGGCAACAACAACAACAACAACCCACCGCCACCACCCCCTGTTGACAACCTAGCCCGTTTTCTGAGGTTGAATCCACCGGTATTCTCTAGCAGCACCGAGCCGATTGTTGCAGATGATTGGCTCCGCAAGATTGGGAGGGAGCTGACCACTGATGGATGCACAGATGCGAAGAGAGTGCGCTTTGCCGCACATCAGCTTGATGGACCCGCAACGTCTTGGTGGGAGAATTTCACCACCACTTACCCCATTGCCACAGTTACAGGGATCAATTTCAGCAGGCCTTCCGCACCGCACATGTTTCAACTGGAGGCATGAGTTTGAAGAAGCGTGAGTTTCGCAACTTACGCCAAGGGAGTCGTACAGTGGGATAGTATGTGGATGAGTTCAGCAAGTTAGCACACTATGCCCCAGATTATGTGGCCACAGATGCTGCGAAGCAGGAGAAATTTCTTGAGGGACTCAATGATGAGCTGAGCATGCAGTTGATGGTGGCAACCTTCAACAACTACTAGGAGTTGGTAGATAGGGACCTCATGATAGAAGGCAAGCAGCAGCAGATTAATAATCGTAAGAGGAAGTATGGACAGGGGAGTTACACTTCTGGAGCTCAGCAGAAGCCTCGCTATTCCCCGTACTCGGGAGGACATACTCATAACCATGGAGGACATAACCATGGGGGACATTCGCACAATGGAGGAAGTTCACACAACCAAAGTGGCCCTAAGAATGGTAATGCGAATGTAGGAAGCAACAGTCAGAGCCGTTCCAACCCCGCGGCACCCGCCAAGAAGGATCTAAGTCACATTACTTGTTTCAAGTGCGGGAAGACCGGACACTACGCCACTGAATGTTCTGAAGCAAAGAATGGAAATGGCGATGGAAGTTCTGGAAAGAAGCCTAACCCTTTCACCAGAGGTCAGGTGAACCACGTCGGTGTGGAGGAGATTGAGGAGCAGCCCGACGCAATCATCGGTAAGTTTTTGATTAATGCATTTACAACCCTTGTTCTTTTTGATACTGGTGCATCTCATTCATTCATATCAAGGGGATTTTTGGACAAGTTTAAGTTGCCAACAGTAGCCTAAAGTCACCTATGTTAGCAAGTTCCCCAGGAGTAGAGTATATGGCTAGTAGGGGATGTTTCAGTTGCCAATAACCATAGGTAGACATGTTTTCTCCACCGACCTTATTATCCTGGAGTCACAAGGATTGGACGTGATCCTAGGCATGGATTTGCTATCCAAGTTTGAGGGAAACATCAATTGCGCCAGTAAATCAATTCTTCTCACCACCCCAAAGGGAAAAAGGATCAAGTATGTGTCTAGGCATGCGCCAAGGAGGACTCAAGTGAATTCCCTATCGGGAGTTGTTCAGGAGGAAGTACCAGTGGTGAAGGAATATCCCGATGTATTTCCGGAGGAGTTACCAGGCATGCCACCAGATCGAGATATTGAGTTTTTGATCGAGTTATTGCCAGGCACCGGACCAATATCAAAGAGACCGTATCGGATGCCCGCAAATGATCTAGAGGAAATTAAGAAGCAGATTAAGGATTTACTGGAGAAAGGTTATATTCAACCAAGCTCATCACCTTGGGGAGCCCCAGTGCTTCTAGTTGAGAAGAAGGATGGATCTTTGAGGATGGTTGTTGATTATCGTGCGTTGAATGAGGTGACGATCAACAACAAATACCCTCTGCCGATGATCAATGTTTTGTTTGACCAGTTGCAGGGAGCTAAGGTTTTCTCCAAGATCGATCTTCGATCAGGTTATCACCAGCTGAAGATTCGAGAGCAGGATATACCTAAGACAACTTTCACCACGAGGTATGGGCTATATGAGTATATAGTTATGTCATTTGGTTTGACTAATGCCCCTGCCTATTTTATGAGCATGATGAACAAAGTGTTCATGGAGTTTTTGGACAAGTTTGTTTTGGTGTTCATTGATGATATATTTGTCTACTCGAAGAATGAAGAAGAGCATAAGGAACATTTGCGCTTGGTTCTCGAGAAGCTCAGGGAACATCAGTTGTATGCCAAGTTCAGCAAATGTGAGTTTTGGTTGAAAGAAGTGGGTTTTCTCGGACATGTTATATCAGTAGAAGGAACAGCAGTAGACCCTACCAAGGTTGCATCTGTCACTGAGTGGTTGGCACCCACCTTAGTTGGAGAGATCAGAAGTTTTCTTGGACTCGTAGGTTATTATCGTAGATTCATTGAGAATTTTTCCAAGATCGCGAAGCCCATGACCGAGTTATTAAAGAAGGACACCAAGTTTAAATGGACCATGGATTGTGAGGCCAGTTTTTAGGAGTTGAAGAAACGTTTGGTTACAGCCCTAGTGTTGATTCTCCCGGACATATGCAAGGATTTCCAAGTATATTGCGACGCTTCACGTCAAGGACTTGGAGGTGTTCTTATGCAGGATGGAAGAGTTGTTTCATATGCCTCACGATAGCTTCGACCTCATGAGTTGAATTATGCTACGCATGATTTGGAGTTAGCAGCCGTAGTGCATGCGCTCAAGACATGGAGACATTTTCTCATCGGAAACTGTTGCGATGTTTATACGGATCGTAAGAGTTTGAAGTACATCTTCACGTAGAAGGAGTTGAACCTCATGCAAAGGAGATGGTTGGAGCTCATGAAGGATTATGACATGAGATTGCATTATCATCCAGGAAAGGTCAATGTAGTAGCAGATGCGTTGAGCCGCAAGAGTTATGTTAACACGCTCATAACCGGAGGATTACCTCAGGAGTTAGCAGATGACCTTCGAGAACTTCGCTTGGAGATAGTTCCGAGAGGTTATGTTGCAGCATTGGAAATTCAGTCCACTTTGCTGGGAAAGATTAGAGAAGCCCAGAAGACGGACAAGGAGATTGCAGAGATAAAGGAAAGGATGAGTAAAGGAAAGGCTAAAGGTTTTTGTGAGGATGAACACGAAACTTTATGGTTTGAGGATCGTATCTATGTTCCTAATGACCCTGAGATCAGGAAGTTGATTCTTCAGGAGGCTCATGATTCACCTTATTCGATTCACCCAGACAACACCAAGATGCATCTGGATTTGAAGGAGAGTTTTTGGTGGACATGAATGAAGAAGGATATTGCAGAGTATGTAGTAGTATGTGACATATGTCAGAGAGTTAAGGCCGAGCATCAGAAACCAGCAGGGTTACTTCAGCCTTTGTCGATACCCGAATGGAAGTGGGATAAACTTGGCATGGATTTTATCACCGGATTACCCAGGACCCATTCAGGCTATGACTCTATCTGGGTTGTAGTTGATCACTCGACCAAGGTAGCCCATTTCATCCCTGTGAAGACAACTTACACAAGTGCTAAGTTGGCAAAGATATACACGACCAGGATCGTATGTCTGCACAGAGTTCCGAGGACCATTGTATCAGATAGAGGAACACAGTTTACTTCAAAGTTTTGGAATCAGTTGCACGGAACTTTGGGTACCAGGCTAGAGTTCAGTACAGCCTTTCATTCGCAGACAGATGGACATACCGAGAGAATCAATCATATTCTGGAGGACATGTTGAGAGCTTGTGCGCTAGATTATGGATCTAGTTGGGATGATAACTTACCCTATGCAGAGTTCTCTTATAACAACAGTTATCAAGCCAGTTTGAAGATGGCCCCTTTTGAAGCCTTGTACAGAAGTGCATGACACCATTGTCGTGGGATGAAGTTGGAGATTGAGAGTTGTTCGGACCAGACTTAATCAAAGATTCTGGGGAGAAGGTTAAGTTGATTCATGATAGACTCAAGATAGCCCAGTCCAGGCAGAAGAGTTATGCAGATACCAAACGCAAGGAGGTAGCCTATGAAGTCGGAGATAGAGCATATCTTCGTGTATCCCCACTTTGAGGAGTTAAGTGATTTGGAGTCAAAGGAAAGCTAGCACCACGATTTGTGGGACCATACAGAGTTTTGGAACACATGGGAGAAGTTGCCTACAAGTTGGAATTACCTGAAGGATTGTTAGAAGTTCATTATGTGTTTCACATTTCCCAGTTGAATAAGTTCCACGCAGAGATGGCCGACATTCCTCTGAGAGATACAGTGCCACTGGAAGCGATTCGGTTGGATAGTGATCTGACCTATGAGGATAAACCCATTAAGATTCTCGAGTTTTCCAGCCGAGTTACTCGCAGCAAAGTCATCAAGTTTTGCTAAGTTCAGTGGAGCCACCATAGCGAGGAGGAAGCTACCTGGGAGCAAGAAGAAGACCTCCGCAAGGACCACCCACACCTTTTTGCTGGCCAACCCGAATCTCGAGGGCGAGATTCATCTTAAGGGGGATAGGTTTGTAACATCCCAATTTTCAATTTGGATGTTATACATAGATCATTCATATGCATCCATGTTTTATGCATTTTGTTGTTTTGTTTTGCTTGCATTTTGATCGAAGAGGCCTTAAGCAACTCAAGGACCAATTTGAGAGAGTTAGAGGTTTCACAAAAATCCAATTTTGATTTATCAAAATTTGGTAAATTGGGTCAAATTGTTTTCAAAATTCTTTTTCCAAATATTTTAAAATAATGAGAGAAGATAATATGACTTCTTCAAAATCAGTAGAAAAATATTGGAAATTGAATTTTGAATTTTTGGAGAGTTTAATGGATTTTATTCGCTAGTTTATTTATTAGTTAGCTGAGTAATTAGTACTATAATGTTTGTTTTTACTTTAGGCATTTAGGCCCAGAAAAATGTTCACGAGGTCACTAGTAAGGCCATATAGCTACGTGAATATTTCTAGAAATTTTTTAGGATTACATTTATATTCATTTCGAGTGTTTTTAGTCTTTGGAATTTCTTTTATGAAAAAAACTCCGCCGAACTGGGCCGGCCCAGCTCCCGCGCGCGCCCGCACCAACCCCGGGAAGGAGTCCTAGTCGTCGCCGCCACCGGAGTTCGGTCGGACTCGGACTCCCGCCGCCGCCCGTGTTGCCCCTCGCCCAAGCAGGCCGCCCCCTCCCCTCCTATATATAGCCGCCGCCCCGCTGCCTCTCCTCCCCATCCCGAAGCCGCCGCCGCCGCCATCTCGCCATCGCGCCGCCGCCGCGCTGCAGCCGTCTGCTTGTAGCCGTCCGCTGTTGTCAGCCGCCACTCCCGTCGCCCGCTGTCGCGCCGCCGAGCCGCGGCCCGCCGCGGGAGCCCCACCGTCGGAGCCCCGCCTCGCCGCTGATGCCACCTCGCCCGCAAGCCGCTACCACCATCGTTGACCTCGCCGTTGCCGCCGTTTAACCGGTAAAAACCGATCCGGTTCACCGGTTTTTCCTTCGGTTTTTTTGTTTATTATTTAGATCGGTTTAGTTAGCGAACGTTCACTCGTTTAGATCTGTCAACGAACGTTTTCGTTCGTTAGTCTCTGTTAGCGGACGTTCGTCTGATAGTTTTTTCTTTTTCTATTTTTTTTGGCCAGGGACCTATCCACGATTACTTTCTTCATAGATTAGCCCCTGATCTTTTAACCCTCGTAACTTTTAGCTCGTTTGTCCAAATTCGACGAAACCAACGCCTAAATCTTCAGAGCGATCCCCTCTATCCAGTAAACCAACTTGAACATGTTTCTGATAACTTAAAGTTCGAGTTTAGTACAGATTAGCATTTGATCTTGTTTTATTCGTATCATGAGTTTCGTAGCTCCATTTGAGTTGATTCTTTTTGCAAATCGTAGCTAATCACATGTACCTGCTACTAAGATCTAATCCAAATAAATATAATACTGTTAGAATTTGTTTTCTGTTTAGCCATGTTATTTGCTTGTTTTTGAGTTTTATTTGGATCTTTTCTCGTTTTCTCTTTGCATCGTTTGCTTGTTTGCTTATGTATGCTATTGTTTGTCTACGCTAGATTTTCTAGAGTGCGAAGCTTGTTACTATGAATCTCTAGTTTTCCGATCATCAGCAAGGCAAGTTACACTTTGATCATACTCTTCAATCCCAGTTTTTACTATGCATTAGTTTTACCCCTCAAATATTTGCATGAGTTGGATTGGGAACATGTAGATTTGGTTGTAGTACTTGAGGTAGGAACCTATTACCTTTGCTCACCCCGGGAATATATGTTATGCTCTATTATTTCTTAGCCATGCTTGTAGACGGGGATTGGATCGCGATGTACATGGAAGTTGTGGGAGATAATAATTTTTGGACAACATTAAGGTGGCAACTTTAATACACATCTCGGTGGATTGGTTGGGGCACCTGGAGAAACCAATGCTTGCCCATGGGAATCCGAGAGTACCCGTGTGATTTTCCCTCGGTTTGCCACCCAGGCTCAAAGGGATCATATGATATTTCATGCCTAGAAACTTCCGTGTGCAGCCACAAGACATTATGGGCTCTGGCATGGTTGAGTAAGTTGTGTGAGCTCCTGAAGAGGTGGACTAGCAAATGTAGGGGAAAGTAGGTGTACCGATCTACCCAGAGTAGAGAGTTAATGCTTCAGAAAGACTACGTCTCGATCTTCCGATCATGGATGCGGCCGAGTCTTGTGGAGAAAAGTGCGCAACCTCTGCAGAGTGTATAAACTAATCATGGTTAGCCGTGTCCCCGGTTATAGACAACTTTGAGTATCTAGAAGTGGATTATTTGTTGATCTCGCTACTCTTTAATTAACAAATTGGGTTTAATGATGATACTTGGCTAATGTTGAGATTTGAGTTGGAGGAACCTTCTCAAATATTGGTACAAAATTTGTAGTAATTAAAATTTATTACTTTGTTGTAGGGAAAAAATTAGCTTTATGCAAAACATTAAACTTAGAGCCTCCACCAGCCAAATATGCATGTAAATATAGTTTCTTGCATTCATTTGCTCTACAGTGTAACTCTCCTAGCATATTCCATGTGCTAACCTACACGGCTGCAACGTCTCATGTTGCAGACTTTACCAACGAAGAATAAGGTGCAATAGGTTGTTGTCATGCACTCAGCTATGCCGTTGGAGTTGATGGACTCATTTATCTTCGAAGCTTCCGCAATTATTTTTCTTAGATGGCCTTCAGCCATATTACTTGTGTAACAGATACTCTTTATGAGGACCTCGATGTAATAATTGTGTGATTGAACTTTGTTATAATTCCTCGAGTACTGTGTGTGTCAGCATACCGATCCAGGGATGACACTTAAGCACTGAGACTTCGGTCCATTGGGATCGTGGTCGATACATGTCTCCCGTGTGCACAAGGTGCCATGAAACTCTTTGGACACCCTATGCGCACGCGGGTGGTTTTGTCTATGGACACCTCGTGTGCACGGGGCTGACTTAGCCCGTGCGGATGGGGTCCAACAGACAGAAATGCCCACCCAGCCAAGAACACTATATAAACCCCCTTCTTCCACCTCCAACCCCTAACCCTAATGTCTTGTTGAGCTCCACCATTGCTACATCTCATTTTGCTCAATACTCTAAATCCCTCCACCCAAACTTGTTGAAACTTTGGGGATTGGGAGAGCAAGACCCGATGTACACTTTGACCAGACCAAATTCGTGTTCCCCATAATATTTGTCTGCCATTGACTTGTTACTATTGGAGCTCGGGCTCCTAGATGGTTAGGTCCTCTGAAAGCTTCCTTGCTTGCAGTGTGCTTCGGAGAAGTTTGTAAAGGTGTGGTGGTCACCTTCAAGACCAACCCCACGTGATTTGAGGCTCATCCTTTGGGGGTGACTCGAAAGAGATTACAGTGAGCCTTCGGTGGTGTTCTGCAAGCTTTGGCTCTAGCACCGCTCTAAACAGAGAGTAGCTCTTCCCCAAGGAAGAGTGAACTTCGGGATAAAATCCGTGTCCTTGTCACACTTCTGGTTAATCCTTTCCCGCACTTTAATTTGCCTTGTATGCTTGTTGGATTGCTATCTAGTTTGTTTCCTAGCATATCTATCCTTAACCTTGCTTGTCATATAGGTCGTGTTCACCTAGTTGCATCTCTAGTGAACCCTATTTATCCGCTTAACCCTAAAATTGACAAGTAAGATTAAAATTTGTAGTCGCCTATTCACCTCCTCCTCTAGTCGATCGTGTCGATTCTTTCAATTGCTATCAGAGCCTCATGCTCTAATATAATGTTTTACAACCTTAGAGGATATGGATGATCTATGGAATGAGAGAGGTGTTGCACCACTTGCAGAGGATAGTCAAAACCTAATCGTCGTGGCCATGGCACTTGTTGCTCCGGTCGTTGCTCCCATCGCCCCCATTAATTCGGGTGCCCCCTTAACCGCGACCAATATTCTTTCAATGTTTGCGGACCTCAAAACCTCTGTGTTGAAAGAAGCTCGCTCCTCGGTCAAGGAGGAAATTGATGTTCGCTTAAAGCCCTCTACATCCGCCTCTAACTCATTTGATCCAAATGAGGTCCATGATGCGGATGATTCGAGAGAACCTTGATATGTCTCCAACGTTTGTATAATTTATGAAGTATTCATACCATGTTTACTACAATTTTATATTGTTTTGGTATGATTTGCATGGAACTAACTCGGACTGACGCTGTTTTCAACAGAACTACCGTGGTGTTGTTTTTTGTGCCGAAATAAAAGTTCTCCGAATGCAACAAAACTTTTTGACGGTTTTTTTGGAACAAAAGAGGCACTAGAAGCTTCGTGGGAGGACCAGAAGGTGAAGGAGGTGAGCACACGACACCTGGGCACACCAGGAGGCCTAGGCGCGCCCAGGTGGTTTGTGCCCACCTCGAGGCCCATCTTCGTGTGATTCCAACGCTGAAAATGTTGGGAAATGTAGCATGCAATTCCAAAAAATTTCCTACGTTCACGCAAGATCTATCTAGGAGATGCATAGCAACAAGAGGGGGAGAGTGTGTCCACGTACCCTCATAGATCAAAAGCAGAAGCATTTGCTTAACACGGTTGATGTAGTCGAACTTCTTCTCGTTCCGACCGATCAAGTACCGAATGTACAACACCTCCGAGTTCTGCACACGTTCAATGTGATGACGTCCCTCAAGCTCTTGATCTAGTAGAGTGTCGAGGAAGCAGATGAGTTCTGTCAGCACGACGGCGTGGTGACAATGATGGTGATGTGATCCGCGCAGGGCTTCGCCTAAGCACTGCGAGAATATGACAGGAGGCGTAAACAGTGGAGGGGGGCGCCGCACACGGCTAGGAACAATTGATGTGTGTTCTAGGCGCCCCCTACCCACTTATATAAAGGAGGGAGGGGGAGGGAGCCAGCCCTAGGCGCGCCCAAGTAGGAGGAATCCTACTTTGGCTCCTAGTAGGATTCGCCCCCCCCTTTCCTTTTACCGGAGGGGGAATGAGGGGAAGAGAGAGGGATAGAAGGAAAGAGGGGGGCGCCGCCCCCTCGTCCTAGTCCTATTCGGCCTCCTTCCTTGGGGGGCGCGCCACCCCTTGTGGGCTGGTGTACCTCCCTCCTATGGCCCATATGGCCCATATGTTCCCCCGGGGGGTTCCGGTAACCCTCCTGGTACTCCGATATGTACTCGCTACATTCCGGAACACTTCTGATGTCCTAATACTATCATCCAATATAACAATCTTTACCTCTCAACCATTTTGAGATTCCTCGTCATGCCCGTGATCTCATCTGGGACTCCGAACAACATTCGATCACCAAATCACATAACTCATATAATACAAATCGTCATCGAACGTTAAGCGTGCGGACCCTACGGGTTCGAGAACTATGTAGACATGACCGAGACACTTCTCTGGTCAATAACCAATAGCAGAACCTGGATGCTCATATTGGTTCCTACATATTTTACGAAGATCTTTATCGGTCGAACCGTTATGACAACATACATTATTCCCTTTGTCATCGGTATGTTACTTGCCCGAGATTAGATCGTCGGTATCTTCATACCTAGTTCAATCTCGTTACCGACAAGTCTCTTTACTCGTTTCGTAATGCATCATCCCGCAACTAACTCATTAGTCACATTGCTTGCAAGGCTTCTTATGATGTGCATTACCGAGAGGGCCCAGAGATACCTCTCTGATACTAGGAGTGACAAATCCTAATCTCGATCTATGACAACCCAACAAACACCTTCGGAGATACCTGTAGAGCATATTCATAATCACCCAATTACGTTGTAACGTTTGATAGCACACAAGGTATTCCTCCGGTATCTGGAAGTTGCATAATCTCATAGTCGAAGGAATATGTATTTGACATGAAAGCAGTAGCAATAAAACTGGACGATCACTATGCTAAGCTAACGGATGGGTCTTGTCCATCACATCATTCTTCTAATGATGTGATCCCGTTCATCAAATGACAACACATATCTATGGCTAGGAAACTTAACCATCTTTGATTAAGGATCTAGTCAAGTAGAGGCATACTAGGGACACAGTGTTTTGTCTATGTATTCACACATGTATCAAGTTTCCGGTTAATACAATTCTAGTATGAATAATAAACATTTATCATGAATAAGGAAATATAAAATAACAACTTTATTATTGCCTTTAGGGCATATTTCCTTCAGTCTCCCACTTGCACTAGAGTCAATAATCTAGATTACAAAGTAATGATTCTAACACCCATGGAGTCTTGGCGCTGATCATGTTTTGCTCGTGGAAGAGGCTTAGTCAACGGGTCTGCCACATTCAGATCCATATGTATTTTGCAAATCTCAATGTCTCCCTCCTTGACTAGATCTCGGATGGAGTTGAAGTGTCTCTTGATGTGTTTGGTATTTTTGTGAAATTTGGATTCATTCGCCAAGGTAATTGCTCCAGTTTTGTCACAAAAGATTTTCATTGGACCTGATGCACTAGGTATTAAACCTAGATCGGATATGAACTCCTTCATCCAAACTCCTTCATTTGCTGCTTCTGAAGCAGCTATGTACTCTGCTTCACACGTAAATCCCGCCATGACGCTCTGCTTGGAACTACACCAACTGACAGCTCCACCATTTAATAAAAATACGTATCTGGTTTGTGACTTAGAGTCATCCGAATCAGTGTCAAAGCCAGCATCGACGTAACCATTGACTTTGGTACCTCCCTGCTAAACTTATAGCAAGGCACACATCAGCTCTGGTACACAACATAACATACATGATAGAACCTATGGTTGAGGCATAGGGAATGAATTTCATTTTCTCTCTATCTTCTGTAGTGGTCGGGCATTGAGTCTGACTCAACTTCACACCTTGTAGCATAGGCAAGAACCCTTTCTTTGACTAATCCATTTTGAACTTCTTCAAAACTTTATTAAGGTATTGATACGTCTCCGTCGTATCTACTTTTCCAAACACTTTTGCCCTTGTTTTGGACTCTAACTTGTATGATTTGAATGGAACTAACCCGGACTGACGCTGTTTTCAGCAGAATTGCCATGATGTTATTTTATGTGCAGAAAACAAAAGTTCTCAGAATGACCTGAAACTCCACGGAATATCTTAGAATAAATAATAAAAAATCCTCGCCAAAGATGAAGACCAGGGGGCCCACACCCTGTCCACGAGGGTGGGGGGCGCGCCCCCCTACCTCATGGGCCCCCTGGTGGCCCTCCAACGCCAATTCCAACTCCATATATTGGCTTTCGGGGAGAAAAAAATCAAAGAGAAAGTTTCATCGCGTTTTACGATACGGAGCCGCCGCCAAGCCCTAATCTCTCTCGGGAGGGCTGATCTGGAGTCCGTTCGGGGCTCCGGAGAGGGGGATTCATCGCCGTCGTCATCATCAACCATCCTCCATCACCAATTTCATGATGCTCACCGCCGTGCGTGAGTAATTGCATCGTAGGCTTGCTGGACGGTGATGGGTTGGATGAGATTTATCATGTAATCGAGTTAGTTTTGTTAGGGTTTGATCCCTAATATCCATTATGTTCTGAGATTGATGTTGCTATGACTTTGCTATGCTTAATGCTTGTCACTAGGGCCCGAGTGCCATGATTTCAGATCTGAACCTATTATGTTTTCATGAATATATGTGTGTTCTTGATCCTATCTTGCAAGTCTATAGTCACCTACTATGTGTTATGATCCGGCAACCCCGAAGTGACAATAATTGGGACCACTCCCGGTGATGACCATAGTTTGAGGAGTTTATGTATTCACTATGTGCTAATGCTTTGTTTCGGTTCTCTATTAAAAGGAGGCCTTAATATCCCTTAGTTTCCAATAGGACCCCGCTGCCACGGGAGGGTAGGACAAAAGATGTCATGCAAGTTCTTTTCCATAAGCACGTATGACTATTTACAGAATACATACCTACATTACATTGATGAATTGGAGCTAGTTCTGTGTCACCCTATGTTATGACTGTTACATGATGAACCACATCCGGCATAATTATCCATCACTGATCCGGTGCCTACGAGTTTTCCATATACTGGTTTACGCTTATTTACTTTTTCGTTGCTATTGTTACAATCACTACAAAATACCAAAAAACATTACTTTTGCTGTCTTTACTTTTGTTACCGTTACCACCACTATCATATTACTTTGCTACTAAACACTTTGCTGCAGATATTAAGTTTCCAGGTGTGGTTGAATTGACAACTCAGCTGCTAATACTTGAGAATATTCTTTGGCTCCCCTTGTGTCGAATCAACAAATTTGGGTTGAATACTCTACCCTCGAAAACTGTTGCGATCCCCTATACTTGTGCTTTATCAAGACCTTTTTCTGGCGCCATTGCCTGGGAGCATAGCTCTATTCTTTGAGTCACTTGGGATTTATATCTGCTGGACACTATGAAGAACTTGGAAGACGCTAAGACAACAATTTATCCCTCAACTACTAGGGGAGGTAAGGAACTGCCATCTAGCTCTGCACTTGATTCACCTTCTGTTATAAACAAGCTAGCGACACCTAAACCTGCTTCTGCTATTCGTTCCAATATGTCGCATGTTATTGATGATGCCACTTCAGCTATGCATGATACTTATGATGAAACTACTTCTATGCTTGATACTACTGTGCCTCTTGGTGAATTTCTAGATGAACAAATTTCTAGGTCTAGAGAAAGAGAAATTATTGAAACTGAACACGATGATGTTAGTGATGATGAAAATAGGCCTGCTATTCCCGAGGGTTACCTTTTTAATGCTGAATCTACTGAAGCTATTCTTGCTTGCCAGGATAGTCGTGAACGTAATAGGTTGCTAGTTAAATGGAGTAAAGAATCTTTTAGAGGCAGGATGAGACCCGACCCTGCTTTTGCTACTTCACCTATCTGTGTTCCTGATCATGATTATTATGATTTTTCTGTTGATCCATATATAATTACTTTGGTTGAATCTGATCCTTTTTATGGCTATGAATCTGAAACTGTTGTGGCACATCTTCGTAAGTTAGATGATATAGCTGCCCTGTTTACTTATTTACTCAAAATATTTCCGTTCTCATTAAAGGGTGGTGCTAAGATATGGTTTAATTCTCTTGATCCTGGTTGTGTGCAAAGTCCCCAGGATATGGTTTATTACTTCTCTGCTAAATATTTCCCTGCTCATAAGAAACAAGCTACTTTGAGGGATATATATAATTTTGTGCAAATTGAAGAAGAGAGTCTCCCACAAGCTTGGGGGAGGCTTCTCAAGTTACTTAATGCTTTGCCTGATCATCCTCTTAAGAAGCCTGAAGTACTTGATATCTTTTATAATGGACTAACCGATGCTTCCAGAGATTACCTGGATAGTTGTGCTGGTTCTTTTTTCAGGGAAAGAACACCGGATGAAGCTGAAATTTTATTGAATAATATGCCAGCTCCTGAGCCAATTACCGAGCCTATTCCTAAACCAACTCCGAAGAAGAGAGGTGTTCTATTTCTCAGTCCCGAAGATATGCAAGAGGCAAAGAAATCTATGAAAGAAAAAGGTATTAAAGCTGAAGATGTTAAGAATTTACCACCTATTGAAGAAATACATGGTCTTAATATACCGCCTGTTGAAGAAGTATATGATCTCAATTACTTATTTACTGAAGAACCTCCCGATATCCCAACACAGGTAGTAAAGGTAAATTCTCTCTATAGATATGATAAAACTGAAGTCCCTCCTACTAAAATTGCTAGTCGGTGCTTGGATGAGTTTGATGACTTTATGTTTAAGCAAGATGAATTTAATGCTTATTTTGGTACACAATTAAAACAGAATACCTTTATGATTAAACGCTTGAGTGATTATATGGCTAATATTAGAGGTGAACTTAAACTTGTTAGCAAACATGCTTCTATGGTTACCACTCAAGTAGAACAAGTACTTAAAGCTCGAAAGAAATACTTAATGAAATGAATAGTAAGAAAAATGATTATCTTTGTTAGAGTGGATACTAGAACTGGTAGAATGACTCAGAACCTTTGTATCCGAAGGCCACCCTAAGAGAATCGAGCAAGATTCTCGGAGAAATAATATTGATATGCCTAGTTCTTCTAAGAGGAAGAAAAGAAAAATGATAGAACTGTGCAAACTTCTAGTGAACCTATTGCTGAACCACGATAATCCAAATGATATCTCTATGTCCGATTTGAAACACAATCGATAATGAACATGAACCTAGTAAAAATGTTAATGATGATGTTCATGATGATGCTCAACCTAGTAATGATAATGATGTAGAAGTTGAACCTGCTATTGATCTTGATAACCCACAATCAAAGAATCAACGTTATGATAAAAGAGACTTCATTGCTAGGAAACATGGTAAAGAAAGAGAACCATGGGTTCAGAAACCCATGCCTTTTCCTCCCAAACCATCCAAGAAAAAGGATGATGAGGATTTTGAGCGCTTTGCTGAAATGATTAGACTATCTTTTTGCGTATGTGATTAACTGATGTGCTCAAAACAAATCCTTATGCTAAATATATGAAAGATATTGTTACAGATAAACGAAAGATACCTGAAGCTGAAATTTCCACCATGCTTGCTAATTATACTTTTAAGGGTAGAATACCAAAGAAACTTGGAGATCCAGGAGTACCTACTATACCATGATCCATTAAAAGAAATTATATTAAAACTGCTTTATGCGATCTTGGAGCCGGTGTTAGTGTTATGCCTCTCTCTTTATATCGTAGACTTGACTTGAATAAGTTGACACCTACTGAAATATCTTTGCAAATGGCTGATAAATCAACTGCTATACTGCCGGTATTTGTGAGGATGTGCTGTTGTGGTTGCAAACGTTACTATTTTAACGGACTTTGTTATTCTTGATATTCCCGAGGATGATAGTATGTCTATTATTCTTGGAAGACCTTTCCTTAATACTGCAGGGGCTGTTATTGATTGCAACAAAGGCAATGTCACTTTTCATGTTAATGGTAATGAGCACACGGTACACTTTCCGAGGAAACAACCTCAAGTTTATAGTATCAACTCTATTGAAAAAATTCCATCGATTATATTTGGAGGTTTTGAATTTCCTCTTCCTACTGTCAAGAAGAAATATGATATACTTATTATTGGGGATGTCCATATCCCTGTTGAGGTAACATAGTGTTATACGAAATTTCTCCGGATTCATGTTAATCGGAATGAGTTTGTTAACAAGACTTGATCAACCTTGTTAGTGGATTCCTTTTGATGAGCATGAGATGGATGAAACTAGAAGCACAACTTTCTGTACCCTCTTTATATTTTCTGTTACTTAGTAGAAATAAAGTAAAATAGTATTTCTCTGTCTGTTTCCCGACTTCTTCTGTGCAATATAAAAATATCCCGAAAATAAAAGTCCTCAGAATGCCATGCCAATTTAATATGATTTTTTCGGGAATATTTGAGGATTTACTGTGCAAAAATTACCGCGGGGGGAGCTGCCACTTGGTCACGAGGGCGGAGGGCGCGTCCACCCCCTGGGCGCGCCCCCTGCCTCGTGGGTCCACGGTGGCCCTCCTCCACTTATCCCTGCACCCATCTTCTTCCTTTGTCTCACACAAACCCGAAAAACCAACTCAAGCTCGTGTTCCAGCAACTTTTGCTGCGATTTTCGATCTCCTTGCTCAAAGCACCTCTCGCAAAACTTCTTGGGGAGATTGTTCCTTGGTATGTGACTCCTCCATTGGCCCAATTAGTTTTTGTTCTAGTGCTTTATTCATTGCAAATTTGTGCTGCATAGGTGACCATGTTCTTGAGTTTGCATGTCAAATATATATGGTTCCAAGTAGTTCTAATGCTTGATATATGCTCTAGGCACTTGTATGAGTAGTTTCTATTAGTTTTATTGAAGCTGGTTCACTTTTGTTTGAAGTTACTAAAAATTTCAGATTGTTTCAGAAATAATGAAGAGACTTTTGAGGGGCTCGTCGAGCCGAAGCTCTAAGGAAAAACAAAAGGAAGAAGAGCAGAAGCCCAAATTTAATTTGCCTCGCACCACGGAGGTCCGGCCATGTGAATGGCCTTCCGATGACTTCTTGAGGAGAGCCGGGATTTATGAGGATTTCTATCTATTAATTGAGAACGCCGGCCTCACCAACTTCCTCCGCGACCAACGTCATCAATATCTCTTACTCACAAATACTTTTGTGCAGAACTTCTACTTTTTCCTAAGAAATCATCTCCAACAGTAGAGTTTCATTTATATGACGTTGTTAAGGAAATGCCATTAGCTGAATTTTGCAAGGTTTGCAAAATACCCTTTGAGGGCACCTTAGATGAACCACACCGTAATGAAGTAGAAGCTTTCATTGACACTATCACTGTGGGAGAAACCAGGAAGGTTTCTGATGCAAGAATCACTAGCACACATTTTCCTATTTTACGTTATTTTGCCTTATTTGCTAGTCGTTGCTTGATTGGACGCGGGAACTGCGGGAACCTTAGTATTCCTGATATTATTATTTTGTTCCATGGTTTACACCGCAATAACTCTGTTAGTATGGGTGGAATTGTTGCTAGATGGTTAAGTTTGAACCGTACTAAAGGCCCCATCTTTGGAGGCATTTATGCTTCACGCCTAGCTGAATATTTTGAGATACCTATTAGACATGAGGAGAAAGAAGAAACAATGCTGCCCCGTGCTTATTTAGATTATAAGAGTATGCTAGCGCATGATTTTCTTGTTAAGAGTCGCGAAGGGGAGCTTAAATATAAATTGTACTTTGATAAACATCACCCTGAGACTATTACCTTGCCTGCTCTCTCTTTGTTTAACATGTCTACAGGTCTTTACATTGTTCCGTGGGCGGCTGTTCAACCTTATCGGAATCCTGCACCAGCCCCGGAACCGGAGCCACAAGATGAGCCTCCACGAATGTCTGTTTATTCTTGGGATCCTGAGGCGGTTACCAGCCAGTGGCAGTCAGAGTCCTCTTAATCACATTATGTTCCCAACTATTCTGCGTCACAGTATGACCCCAGCTACACCTACGGGTATCCGCCAGGCTATCCCTGGCAATAGACCAACTTAGGCCAAAAGCCTAAGCTTGGGGGAGTACGTATTTCCCACCGACATTACATTTATGCTCACACACACTCATTGCTAGATGTCGGTGCTCATACTCTTTCACTGTAATATCCATGCTAGTTTATTTTCTTTTTCCTGCTTTCTTCTTGTTGCGTTGACAGTGAAAGTATGCCGCTCAAAATATAATTTATCTCTATTTCAAAACCGAGCTCTGGCACCTCTACAAATCCCTGCTTCCCTCTGCGAAGGGCCTATCCATTTACTTTTATGTTGAGTCATCACCCTTCTTATTAAAAAGCACCCGCTGAAGAGCACACTGTCGTTTGCATTCATTATAATTGGTTTATATTGGGTATGACTTGACTGGATCTCTTTTACCATGAATTACAATGTCTAGTCAGTCCTTGATCTTTAAAGGTGCTCTGCATTTATGTTTTGTGGTCTCAGAAAGGGCTAGCGAGATACCATTTTGTTATATCATGTTATGATTATTTTGAGAAAGTGCTGTCATCCGAGTTTTATTATTATGGCTCGCTAGCTGATTATGCTATTGATATGAGTAGTTATGAGATCTACGTGTTATTGTGAGTATGGTTAGTTCATAACAATTGCTGAAACTTGAATGCTGGCTTTTCATGTTTACAACAACAAGAGCAAACAAAGTTTGTAAAAGTTTTTCTTTTTCTCTTTCAGTTTGTCAACTGAATTGCTTGAGGACAAGCAAGGGTTTAAGCTTGGGGGAGTTGATATGTCTCCGTCGTATCTACTTTTACAAACACTTTTGCCCTTGTTTTGGACTCTAACTTGTATGATTTGAATGGAACTAACCCGGATCGATTGTTTTTGTAGAATTGCCATGATGTTGTTTTATGTGCAGAAAACAAAAGTTCTCGGAATGACCTGAAACTCCACGGAATATCTTAGAATAAATAATAAAAAATCCTCGCCAAAGATGAAGACCAGGGGGCCCACACCCTGTCCACGAGGGTGGGGGCGCGCCCCCCTACCTCGTGGGCCCCCTGGTGGCCCTCCGACGCCAACTCCAACTCCATATATTGGCTTTCGGGGAGAAAAAAAATCAGAGAGAAAGTTTCATCGCGTTTTACGATACGGATCGGGGCTCCGGAGAGGGGGATTCGTCGCCGTTGTCATCATCAACCATCCTCCATCACCAATTTCATGATGCTCACCGCCGTGCGTGAGTAATTGCATCGTAGGCTTGCTGGACGGTGATGGGTTGGATGAGATTTATCATGTAATCGAGTTAGTTTTGTTAGGGTTTGATCCCTAGTATCCATTATGTTCTGAGATTGATGTTGCTATGACTTTGCTATGCTTAATGCTTGTCATTAGGGCCCGAGTGCCATGATTTCAGATCTGAACCTATTATGTTTTCATGAATATATGTGTGTTCTTGATCCTATCTTGCAAGTCTATAGTCACCTACTACGTGTTATGATCCGGCAACCCCGAAGTGACAATAATCGGGACCACTCCCGATGATGACCATAGTTTGAGGAGTTCATGTATTCACTATGTGCTAATGCTTTGTTCCGGTTCTCTATTAAAAGGAGGCCTTAATATCCCTTAGTTTCCAATAGGACCCCGCTGCCACGGGAGGGTAGGACAAAAGATGTCATGCAAGTTCTTTTCCATAAGCACGTATGACTATTTACGGAATACATACCTACATTACATTGATGAATTGGAGCTAGTTCTGTGTCACCCTATGTTATGACTGTTACATGGTGAACCACATCCGGCATAATTATCCATCACTGATCCGGTGCCTACGAGTTTTCCATATACTGGTTTATGCTTATTTACTTTTCCGTTGCTATTGTTATAATCACTACAAAATACCAAAAAACATTACTTTTGCTGTCTTTACTTTTGTTACCGTTACTACCACTATCATATTACTTTGCTACTAAACACTTTGCTGCAGATATTAAGTTTCCAGGTGTGGTTGAATTGACAACTCAGCTGCTAATACTTGAGAATATTCTTTGGCTCCCCTTGTGTCGAATCAACAAATTTGGGTTGAATACTCTACCCTCGAAAACTGTTGCGATCCCCTATACTTGTGGGTTATCAGGTATGTGCTTTGTGAAAGTCCTATTAAGCGTTTTGATCTATCTCTATAGATCTTGATGCCCAATATATAAGCAGCTTCACCTAGGTCTTTCATTGAAAAAAATTTAGTCAAGTATCCTTTTATGCTATCCAGAAATTCTATACAATATGTCATCCACATATAATAGCTATAGAGATCCCACTCACTTTCTTGTAAATACAGGCTTCTCCGAAAGTTTGTATAAAACCATATGCTTTGATCACCTCATCAAAGCATATATTCCAACTCCGAGATGCTTGCACCAGTCCATAAATGGATCATTGGAGCTTGCACACTTTGTTAGCACCTTTAGGATCAACAAAACCTTCTGGTTGCATCATATACAACTCTTCTTTAATAAATCCATTAAGGAATGCAGCTTTGACGTCCATTTGCCAGATTTCATAATCATAAAATGTGGCAATTGCTAACATGATTCGGACAGACTTAAGCATCGCTACGGGTGAGAAAGTCTCATCGTAGTCAACTCCTTGAACTTATCAAAAACCTTTTGCAACAAATCGAGCTTTATGTACAGTAGCATTACCATCAGCGTTAGTCTTCTTCTTGAAGATCCATTTATTCTCTATGGGTCCCCGATCATCGGGCAAATCCACCAAAGTCCATACTTTGTTCTCATACATGGATCCTATCTTAGATTTCATGGCCTTAAGCCATTTATCGGAATCTGGGCTCATCATAACTTCTTCATAGTTTGTAGGTTCGTCATGGTCAAGTAACTTGACTTCCAGAACATGATTACCATACCACTCTGGTGTGGATCGTGCTCTGGTTGACCTACGAGGTTCTGTAGTAACTTGATCTAAAGTTTCATGATCATTATCATTAGCTTCCTCTCTAGTTGGTGTAGGCATCACAAGAACGGATTTCTCGGATGAGCTACTTTCCAAATTGAGAGAAGGTACAATTACCTCATCAAGTTCTACTTTCCTCCCACTCACTTCTTTCGAGAGAAACTCCTTCTCTCGAAAGGTTCCATTCTTGGCAACAAAGATCTTGCCTTCGGATCTGTGGTAGAAGGTGTACCCAATTGTTTCCTTAGGGTATCCTATGAAGACACACTTCTCCGATTTGGGTTCAAGCTTATCAGGCTGATGCCTTTTGACATAAGCATCGCATCCCCAAACTTTAAGAAACGACAGCTTAGGTTTATTGCCAAACCACAATTCATACGGTGTTGTCTCGACGGATTTTGACGGTGCCCTGTTTAATGTGAATGCAGCTGTCTCTAATGCATAACCCCAAGACGATAGTGGTAAATCGGTAAGAGACATCATAGATCGCACCATATCTAATAAAGTACGGTTACGACGTTCGGGCACACTATTATGCTGTGGTGTTCCAGGTGGCGTGAGTTGTGAAACTATTCCACATTGTTTTAAATGATGGCCAAACTCATAACTCAAATATGCTCTTCCATGATTAGATCGAAGAAACTTTATTTTCTTGTTACGATGATTCTCCACTTCACTCTGAAATTCTTTGAACTTTTCAAATGTTTCAGACTTGTGTTTCATTAAATAGATATACCCATATCTGCTTAAATCATCTGTGAAGGTTAGAAAATAACGATACCCGCCATGTGCCTCAACACTCATCAGACCACATACATCGATATGTATTATTTCCAATAAGTCATTGGCTCGTTCCATTGTTCCGAAGAATGGAGTTTTAGTCATCTTGCCCATGAGGCACGGTTCACAAGTATAAAAAGATTCATAATCAAGTGATTACAAAAGTCCATCTGCATGGAGTTTCTTCATGCGCTTTACACCGATATGACCTAAATGACAGTGCCACAAATATGTTGCACTATCATTATCAACTTTGCATCTTATGGCATCAATATTATGAATATGTGTATCTTCACGATCGAGATTCAACAGAAATAGACCACTCTTCAAGGGTGCATGACCATAAAAGATATTACTCATATAAATAGAACAACCATTATTCTCTGATTTAAATGAATAATCATCTCGCACTAAACAAGATCCAGACATAATGTTCATGCTCACCACTGGCACCAAATAACTATTATTCTGGTCTAAAACTAATCCCGAAGGTATATGTAGAGGTAACATGCCGATGGCGATCACATCGACCTTGGAACCATTCTCTACGTGCATCGTCACCTCGTCCTTAGCCAATCTTCGTTTAATCCGTAGTCCCTGTTTCGAGTTACAAATATAAGCAACCAAACAGGTATCAAATATCCATGCACTACTACGAGAATTAGTATAAGGTACACATCAATAACATGTATATCAAATATACCTTTGTTTACTTTGCCATCCTTCTTATCCGCCAAATACTTGGGGCGGTTCCGCTTCTAGTGACCAGTCCCTTTGAAGTAGAAGCACTCAGTTTCAAGCTTGGGTCTAGCTTTGGGTTTCTTCCCGGGAGTGACAACTTTCTTGCCATTCTTCTTGAAGTTCCGCTTCTTTCCCTTGCCCTTTTTCTTGAAACTAGTGGTATTGTTAACAATCAACACTTGATGCTCCTTCTTGATTTCTACCTCCGCAGCTTTGAGCATTGCAAAGAGCTCAGGAATAGTATTTTCCATCCCTTGCATATTATAGTTCATCATGAAGCCTTTATAGCTTGGTGGCAGTGATTAAAGAACTCTGTGAATGACACAATCATCTGGAATATTAACTCCCAACTGAGCCAAGTGATTATGATATCTAGACATTCTGAGTATGTGTTCACTGACAGAACTCTTCTCCTCCATGTTGCATCTATAGAACTTGTTGGAGACTTCATATCTCTCAACTCGGGCATTTGCTTGAAATATTAACTTCAACTCCTGGAACATCTCATATGGTCCATGACGTTCAAAACATCTTTGAAGTCCCGATTCTAAGCCGTAAAGCATGGCACACTGAACTAACGAGTAGTCATCAGCTCGAGCTTGCCAAATGTTCATAAAATCAGCTTCTGCTCCTGCAGCAGGCCTTTCACCTAGCGGTGCATCAAGGACATAATTCTTCTGTGCAGCAATGAGGATAATCCTCAAGTTACGGACCCAGCCCATGTAGTTGCTACCATCATCTTTCAACTTAGCTTTCTCTAGGAACGCATTAAAATTTAAGGGAACGGTAGCACGGGCCATTGATCTACAACATAGATATGCAAAAACTATCAGGACTAAGTTCATGATAATTAAGTTCAATTAATCATATTACTTAAGAACTCCCACTTAGATAGACATCCCTCAAGTCATCTAAATGATACGTGATCCAAATCAACTAAACCATGTACGATCATCACGTGAGATGGAGTAGTCATCAATGGTGAACATCTCTATGTTGATCATATCTACTCATGTTCGAGCTTTCGGTCTCCAGTGTTCCGAGGCCATGTCTGTACATGCTTGGCTCGTCAAGTTTAACTCCAGTATTCCGCATGTGCAAAACTGGCTTTGCACCTGTTGTATGTGAACGTAGAGCCTATCACACCCGATCATCACGTGGTGTCTCAGCACGAAGAACTTTCGCAACGGTGCATACTCGGGGAGAACACTTATACCTTGAAATTTTAGTTAAGGGATCATCTTATAATGCTACCACCATTCTAAGCAAAATAAGATGCATAAAGATAAACATCACATTCAATCAAAATATGTGACATGATATGGCCATCATGATCTTGTGATTTTGATCTCCATCTCCAAAGCAACATCATGATCTCCATCATCACCGGCTCGACACCTTGATCTCCATCGTAGCGTCATGGTCGTCTCGCCAACTATTGCTTCTACGACTATCACTACCGCTTAGTTATAAAGTAAACCAATTACATGGCGTTTGCATTTCATACAATAAAGCGACAACTATAAGGCTCCTGCCAGTTGCCGATAACTTCTACAAAACATGATCATCTCATATAACAACGTATATCATATCATGTCTTGACCATATCACATCACAACATGCCCTGCAAAAACAAGTTAGACATCCTCTACGTTGTTGTTGCAAGTTTTACGTGGCTGCTACGGGCTTCTAGCAAGAACCGTTCTTACCTACGGCACAAAACCACAACGGTGATTTGTCAAGTTTGCTATTTTAACCTTCAACAAGGACCGACCGTTGTCAAATTTGATTCAACTAAAGTAGGAGAAACAGACACCCGCCAGCCACCTTTATGCAAAACTAGTTCCATGTCTATCGGTGGAACCGATCTCATGAACGTGGTCATGTAAGGTTGGTCTAGGCCGCTTCATCCAACAATACCGCCGAATCAAAATAAGACATTGGTGGTTAGCAGTATGACGATCATCGCCCACAACTCTTTGTGTTCTACTTGTGCATATCATCTACACATAGACCTAGCTCTGATACCACTATTGGGAAACATAGCATGCAATTTCAAAAAAATTCCTACATTCACGCAAGATGTATCTAGGAGATGCATAGCAACGAGAGGGGGAGAGTGTGTCCACGTACCCTCATAGACCGAAAGCGGAAGCATTTGCTTAATGCGGTTGATGTAGTCAAACTTCTTCTCATTCCGACCGATCAAGTACCGTACGTACGACACCTCCGAGTTCTGCACACATTCAACGCGATGACGCCCCTCAAGCTCTTGATCAAGCGGAGTGTCGAGGAAGTAGATGAGTTCCGTCAGCAGGACAGCGTGGTGATGGTGATGGTGATGTGATCCACGCAGGGCTTCGCCTAAGCACTGCAAGAATATGACCGGAGGCGTAAACTGTGGAGGGAGGCACCGCACACGGCTAGGAAAAATTGATATGTGTTCTAGGCGCCCCCTCCCCACATATATAAAGGAGGGAGGGGGAGGGAGTCAGCCCTAGGCGCGCCCAAGTAGGAGGAATCCTACTTGGGCTCCTAGTAGGATTCGCCCCCTTCCTTTTACCGGAGGGGGAAAGAGGGGAAGAGAGAGGGGGAGAAGGAAAGAGGGGGGGTGATAACCCACAAGTATAGGGGATCGCAACAGTTTTCGAGGGTAGAGTATTCAACCCAAATTTATAGATTTGACACAAGGGGAGCCAAAGAATATTTGAAGGTATTAGCAGCTGAGTTGTCAACCTAACCACACCTGGAGATTAATTATCTGCAGCAAAGTGACTAGTAGCACTGTAATATGATAGTTTTGATAATAGTAGCAGCAGCAATAGTAACGATAATAGTGGTAGCAATGATTTTGTAACAACAACAATAGCAGTAGCGACAGTAGTAACTTAGCAAGAATAGTATAAGGTAAATTCGTAGGCATTGGATCAGTGACTCGTTGGATGATATTCATCATGAGACAGTCATAACCTAGGGCGATACAACACTAGCTCCAGTTCATAAATATAATGTAGGCATGTATTCCGCAAATAGTCATACATGCTTATGGAAAGAACTTGCATGACATCTTTTGTCCTACCCTCCCGTGGCAGTGGGGTCCTATTGGAAACGAAGGGATATTAAGGCCTCCTTTTAATTGAGAACCGGAACAAAGCATTAAGAGACGATGAATACATGAACTCCTCAAACTACGGTCATCACCGGGAGTGGTCCCGACTTTTGTCACTCTGGGGTTGCCGGATCATAACACGTAGTAGGTGACTATAACTTGCAAGATCGGATCTAGAACATGGATATAATGGTGACAACATAAATGGTTCAGATCTGAAATCATGGCATCAGGGCCCAAAGTGACAAGCATTAAGCATGGCAAAGTCATGGCAACATCAATCTCAGAACATAGTGGATACTAGGGATCAGGCCCTAACAAAAATAACTCAATTACATGATGAATCTCATCCAACTCCTCACCGGCCAGCGAGCCTACGAAGGAATTACTCACTCCTCGTGGGGAGCATCATGTAATTGGCGATGGAGATGTGTTTGTGATGACGAAGATCGAAGATACCCCTCTCCGGAGCCCCAAACGGACTCCAGATATGGCCTCCCGATGAAGAACAGGAGACAGCGCCGACTCCGTCTTGTGAAACGTGATAATTCTTTCTCCATTTTTTCTGGATATATGTGATTTTATAGCATTGGTTTCAGGGTCATCGGGGTCACCAGGTGGGGACAACCCACCTGGGCGCGCCTGGGGGGGCAGGCGCGCCCTGGTGAGTTGTGCCCACCCAGGTGCCCCCCTCAGGTGGCTCTTGGCTCTAGAAATTCTCTTTATTGATATAAAAAATCCTTGTAAAGTTTTGTTCCATTCCGAGAACTTTTATTTCTGCACAGAAACAACATCATTGTAGTTATGCTGAAAACAGCGTTAGTCCGGGTTAGTTTCATTCAAATCATGCAAATTAGAGTCCAAAACAAGAGGAAAAGCGTTAGGAAAAGTAGATACATTGGAGACGTATCAACTCCCCCAAGCTTAAACCTTTGCTTGTCCTCAAGCAATTCAGTTGATAAACTGAAAGTGAAAAAGAATAACTTTTACGAATTCTTTTGCTCTTGTTTCATAAATAAGCTTAAACAACACCCATGTTTTCAGCAAAGATTATAACTAACCATGTCAACAATAACTCTGAAAAATTATATTAACTCATATCAATGACATAATCAACTAGAGAGCAATAATAAGATATCTCAAACAGCAACACATTGTCAAAACAACCATGATATAATATGACAATAGTGGTATCTCTCTAGCCCTTTCTGAGACCGCAAAACATAAATGCAGAGCACCCCCAAAGTTCAAGCAGTGACTAAACATTGTAATTCATGGTAGAAAAGATCCAGTCATGATGCACCCAACATTAGCTACACACAATGCATCAGCATGGCATCAGTGCTATCAGGTTATGGCGCTTTTTTGAGAAGGTGATGACACAACATAAAAGTTAATAGATAGTCCCTTCGCAGAGGGAAGCAGTGATTTGCAGAGGTGCCAGAGCTCAAGTGTTTAAAGTAGAGGTAAATGAAATTTTGAAACATGCACCCTTCTCATTTACTTCACGACTATCAGTTATCAATATCTCCCATGCTAAACACGCTAATGGCGGTTCCCAAGCGGAAAGATAAAGGTTGTGACTCCATTGGGTGTTTTTGTTTGATTATTTGAGAGATCAATTCTTTTTGCAGTTTGGGACTGCGCATCCCTATTACCGCCCTTTTCTCGTGCGATGGTGACTGAATAAACACTCGACCTGAGAATAACCCACTTAGCATGGAAGATACTAACTACCTCCTTTCATTCCATGAACGATCTAGGCACACAAAAAGGATATTTATTTGAAGTTTCTGGAGATGGCACATGCAAATTTACTTAGGACGGCAGGGTAATACAACATATAGGTAGGTATGGTGGACTCATCTGGAATAACTTGGGTTTCAGGTTTTTGATGTACAAGCAGAGTTCCCACTTAGTACAGGCGAAGGCTAGCAAATAGGTTGAGAAGCGGCAAGCTAGAGAGCAACAACGGTCATGAACATGCATTATGCATAAGTAACATTGGATACTAGCATGAGTAGGATATGAACACCATGAACATAAATATCATAGAGGCTATGTTGGTTTTGATTCAACTACATGCATGAACATGTGCCAAGTCAAGCCACTCGAACATTCAAAGGAGGATACCATATCATCATACTACATCACAATCATTTTAACGCAATGTTGATATCCAAGATAAGTCATTATTCACTCCTAGCTACTTATGCATGGCATGAGAAACTATAATCTCTAATTGTCATTGCAAACATGTTTGATCACAATAGGCTGAATCATGGATACTAGGTTAAACATATTTACAAAAACAGAACAAGTCGAGTTCATACCCGTTTCTCTCTACCACGGCTAGTTCATCTAATATCATCATTATTGCCTTTCACTTGCACAACCAAACGATTTGAAAAATAATAATAGTGTAAGAGGGCCATGGACTAAGCCGGAATCTGCAAACATTTTATTCAAAAGGAGAAGACAAGGTAATATGGGCTCTTTGTAAGACCAACAATAATGCAAAGTGGGAGCCACTCAACATTTTCATCGTGGTCTTCTCCTCGGTATGACTCACTAAAAAGAAAAGAAATTCAGAGAAACACAGTGAAATATTTTTTGGAGTTTTTGTTTTTTCATAAACAAGCAAATGAAAAGAAGAGAGCAAAAATGAGAAAAACTATTTACACGGGAAAGCTCCCAACAAGTAAAAGAAGAACAAGGAAATCTTTTTGGGTTTTGTTTTTAGTGCTACAACAATTTAAACTAGGAAGAAAAATAAAAAAGAAGCAAGAAACATTTTTTTGGATTTTCTCAAAGTTTTTCAAACACACAAGAAGAAAGCGA
This sequence comes from Aegilops longissima, assembly GCA_021605205.1. Lineage (NCBI taxonomy): Eukaryota > Viridiplantae > Streptophyta > Magnoliopsida > Poales > Poaceae > Aegilops > Aegilops longissima. The sequence goes on along the minus strand of CM038680.1, from coordinate 37,580,697 downwards.
GAACATAAATCAAACATGGATGATACAATGAAAAAGTGTGGACACCGACAACTGGAATGAAATGTGTGAACATGAATGTAATGTCGGTGGGAATACATACTCCCCCAAGCTTAGGCTTTTGGCCTAACTTGGTCTAGGGCCACTCAAAGAAGCCGTGAGGTGCGATGTTGAAGTGCTGGGGAGCAGGCACCATAGGGTCCCACTGCTGAGGCTCCTCCTATACTGCAGCCAGGTTGTTCTGGTAAGTGACAATGTCCTCAGGCATAATCCTGTATCCGCCCCTGGCAACATGATCAAACAAAGTAGGTGCAGGCAAGGGAATAATATCATGAGTTTCCACGCTGAAAACTAAGTTTTACAGCATATCAATATCAGGGTAATTAGCAGCAATAAACTGGTGGTCCTCCAGCTGCTCTATCTAGGTAAGCTCTGGGCAAAGGATGATCATGCTGGTGTATCTGCACATTGAAGTGAGTCGCCAAGCGAGTAGCGTAAATGGCCCCCATGTACTTTATCCTTGGATCTGTTAAGGTGAAGGTGACATGCCACAATAGTTCCCAAGCTATAAGTGTTGTCACCATAAAGTGCATGACGCAAAACAATAAAGTCTGGGGCGCTAAGTGCACCCACCTTATCTCTCGCTAGCAAGCACTTTGCAATAAATATGGCAAAATAATGCATGACAGGGAACTACAAGCTAACAGTGGTGGTGCTCGATACTCCTCTCTCATCCCCCACTGTCAGAGTATGGTAAAAACCTTCAAACTCTGAGGGCTTAGGCTCTACCACATCACCATCAGAAGGAAGCATGCATATGTCACAAAATTCAGTAAGTGGTATGTGGTGGGTTTCAACATATAAATTAAATTGCACCTCAGGAGGATTATTCCTAGAATGAAAATGAAAGTTTTGCACAAAGGAGTTTGTGAGGAGATGATTCCTGTTCGCGTTCGGCTATGATGAAGTCGGTGAGGCCGGCATTAGCGGCATATTGTGTGAACTCTTGAAGGATTCCAGCCCCTTCCATGAACGGATTATGCGGCCACTCACACAGCCGTAGCTCCGCCAACCTCCGGGTATGAAGATCCTTGTCAGATGACTCCCCCATAACCCCTTGGAGTTCTTCTTGGAAGCAAACTTCCTAAAGAAACTCATCTTTTTCCTATGAACAAAATTCTGAAATTTTTAGTCCACAAATTTTTTCTCAACAAAACTTCACAAAATGATAGCAAGTACTCATAGGGATGTATAGAGGCCATAGCAAGCATTCAAACTACTTAGAACTCTAAGAATTCAACATGCAAGCTCATCTATAGCAGCACCAAGAGTAGCTAATTATTCCAAATATAAACCACTAAAACAAAAACTAATTGGACACATGGAGGAGTCACATACCAAGCAACAAATCCCTGAAACAGTTTCGGAAACGGAGCTTCGAGCAAAGAGATCAAAATCCGCGGTTTCGGGAGCAAGAAAACGAGAGAGATATCAATGGTGATTTTTTTTCTGGGTGAATGGAGTGATGTGGGAAGAAGAAGTAAGTGAGGGGGCCCACGTGGGGATCACAACCCACCAGGGGACGCCTGGGGGTCCTGGCGCGCCCAGGTGGGTTGTGCCCACCTGGTGCACCTCCCTCTAATATTATTTGCACCAGAAATGTAGAAATATTTAGAAAAAAGCGTGGCATTATGAGAACTTTTATTTTTGGGTCATTTTTTTATTGCATGGAAAATTCAGAAAAAAAACAAAGCATGGCATTTTATTTTATTTAACTGAGAAAAACATAAAACAAAAGGTAGGGACAGAAGGTAGTGCTTACTAAATCCATCAACTTCATACCTCTAAAAAATGATCCATTAATAAGGTTGATCAAGTCTTATTAACAACCACTTTCGATTAGCATGAAACCGAAGAACTTTCGTAAATCACTAAGTTACCTCAGTGGGGATATGAATGTCCCCAACAATAAGCATTTCATATTTCTTTTCAACAGTAGGTAGAGGTAGTTGTAAACTTTCAATAGTGATTGTCGCAGATTTTTCAATAACCTTAATACCATTCACTTGGAATTCTTTCTTCGGAAAGTGCATCGTATGCTCATTACCATTGATATGAAAAGTGACCTTGCTTTTATTGCAATCAATAACAACCCCTGCAGTATTCAAGAAGGGTTTACCAAGGATAATCGACATGTTGTCGTCCTCGGGCATCTCAAGTATTACAAAGTCAGTCAAAATAGTAACATTAGCAACAACAACGGACACATCCTCACAAATACCGATAGGTATGGCAGTTGATTTGTAAGCCATTTGCAAAGATATTTTAGTAGGTGTGATTTTATTCAAATCAAGTCTTTTATAAAGAGAGAAAGGCATAACACTAACACCAGCTCCCAAATCACATAAAGCACTTTTCACATAATTTCTTTTAATGGAGCAAGGTATAGTTGGTATTCCCGGATCTCCAATTTTTTTAGGTACACCATATTTAAAAGTATAATTAGCAAGCATAGTGGAGATTTAAGCTTTCAGTATTTTTCTCTTATTGGTGATTATGTCCTTCATGTACTTTGCATAAGGAGGCATTTTTAAGGTATCAGTCAAGAGAGTTCGCAAAAAGACTGGCCTCAGCATTTCAGCAAAGCGTTCAAATTCTTCATCATCTTTCTTTTTAGTTGGCTTAGGTGGAAAGGGCATAGGCTTTTGAACTGATGGTTCTCTTTCCTTACCATGTTTTCTAGCAATAAAGTCTCTTTTATCATATATTTTATTCTTGGGTTGTGGGTTATCAAGATCAACAGCTGGTTCTATCTCAACATCATTATCTGGTTCTTTATTATTTGGTTGAGTGTCTTCATGAACCTCATCATTATCTTTTTCATTATCAGAAGGTGAGTGTTCATTACCAGATTGAGTTTCAGCATCAGAGATAGAAACTTCATTATCATTATCAGGAGGTTTTTCTATTTTAGGTTCACTAGAGGCATGCAAAGTCCTATTATCTTTCTTCTTACTTTTCTTTTTAGTAGGACTAGGTGCATCAGTGTTAATTCTTTGAGAGTCTTGTTCAATTCTCTTTGGGTGACCCTCAGGATAAAGTGGTTCCTGAGTCATTTTACCTCCTCTAGTTGCTACTCTAACAGCAAAGGCACTTATATTATTGTTTATTTCATCAAGTAACTCCCTTTGAGATTTAGCAACTTGTTCTAATTGAGTTTGAACCATAGAGGCATGCTTTCCTACACCTGTAACATCATTTGAGATTCTAAATAACAAGTCACTTCAGCGGGCAATCATATCAGAGTTGTATTTCAATTGTTTCATAACATTTGCATTGAAGTGATCTTGCTTTCTAATGTAATTATCAAACTCATAAAGGCATTGACTAGGATGTTTATTACGAGGATCATCACCATCATTGAATTTCATTAAAGATTTTAGCTCTACCACCTTAGGTGGTGGTGGTGCTTCAAGTCCATCACTAGTAGAAAATAGGGCTTTCGTCCAGGCCAGTTTAGCCCATTAGTCCCGGTTCAATCCAGAACCGGGACCAATGGAGCTATTTGCCCCGGTTCGTGAGCCCAGGGGCCGGCCGGGCCACGTGGGCCATTGGTCCCGATTCGTCAGGACCTTTTGGTCCCGGTTGGTGGGACGAACTGGGACCAATGGTCTGGCTCTGGCCCACCACTATTGGTCCCGGTTCGTGGCATGAAGCGGGACCAAAACTTCCTTTAGTCCTGCTCATGCCACGAACCGGGGCCAATGGTGCTGCCTATATATAGCCCTCGCTTCATGAAAGAGCACTCCATTGCTCTGTTTTTCTCGTCGGCGAGGGGGGCATTGTGGTGCTCTAGCTCACCTCCTATGCACATGAGGTGTTCGATGAAATGCCGAGCCACACTACTTAAGCTTTCTCCTCTCAAGCTCGACCTCCAACCTCCATTTTCCTCAATATTTGTCTAGGTTTAGCGGTCAAATCACGCCCGTCCCGTCTTCACCGTAAATCGATCACCGCGCCGATCTCATCGCCATGACACCACCGTGGTGAGCCTCTTGTTCTTATCTTCTTTACGAAAGGAAAAATATTCTTACTTGTATTATTTTCTTACTTTTATTATTGCATCTTATATAGTGCGATGGTTTTGGTATCCGCCCCCGTCGGCCCTCGTCCTGTCTATGATTCGGATGTGGTATATATTATCTTTTCATAACTATTGGTTCATTTATTGTTTATGAAAATTATGCCGACCAACGTGACATAGATTTTATTTATCTAGGAGGTTGTTGAACGGAAATTCCAACCGACCCTATTGTCGAGAGGTTAAATTTAGTTGAAGAAGAAAACAATTTCTTGAAGGAAAAAATAAAAAACTTGAGGAGGAGAAGATGATATTGGAGTTGCATGTTGCGGATGTAAATCGATGATCACAAGATCAAGATGGATGCAATGCGCTTGAAGATGAGAAAGATTAGAAAATATGCCATTCATACCGAGGCTTGGTATCATTATGCCGTTGGATCAGTTGTTACCTTGGTTGCGATTATGATCGTATTTGTTTTCACATTGAAATGTTTTACATAGTTTCAATGTATGGTCCTTCTCTGAAGACCAGGCTGCCCAAATCTCTCGCGCGCTCCTCCTCGTCGCCGTCGCCCGCCGCCGCCATCCCCGTCTCCCGTGCCCCTGCCCGCGCCCGAGCCCACGCCGGCCGCCGCCCGTGCCCCTGCCCGTCCCGAGCACACGCACGGCGCCCTGCGCCCGCCCGCCTCCACCATTGTCGTCGTCGCCGGCATCCGCCCCTTGCCGCCTGCCTCGACGCTGCCCCTCCTCCCGTTCGCCCGGCTCCAGCGACCCCTTTCCTCCCGTCCCCTCGATCCAAGTCTTGTGCTCTTAAGAAGATGGCAGAACTATTCAGGAATTGGAAGAAAGAACTCAATCGTATGTCGAAAAAAAGAGACACCAGAATTCAAGGGCAAATATGAGAAGATCGAGATGATGGCCCACATTTGTGGCCTACAAGACATCGGAAAAGAGTAAAAGATGTCAGCGACAAACAAGAGAAATGCTGCGAAGAAGAAGCTTCACCATCGCCTGCGGGTCGGTGGCTACCTCGTAGCCCGGCCTAAGTGGGCCAAGGCTGAGAATGATCTGCTTGATAAAGGGATCGAACCGAGACAATGAACTGGCAGACCGTTGCGGACTTGGTTCTTGGGGCGGCGGATCCTTGGACCCTATAACAGGGAAGTGCATTTGGGCGGACGAACAATTGGACATACCAGTCAAGAGGCTTCACATTATATCAAAGCAGCGCAGCAAGGGAAGTTCGTTCGAGCGGGGAGAAGGACGAGCTCACAATGGCCCTCGGGAATCTGAGCACCACAGACGGACATGAGGCACGCCGAGCTCCGTTTCGTGGAAGGCTGGATTTCGGACGCAGGGGTTACAAAACCCATGAGAGGAGGAAGAAAGCGGAGCAGAGCCTAATGCAGGCGCTGCACGAAAGGGTAATGGGGCTAGAGGAACGAGAAGCAGCAGATCACAACAAACGACCTACGAAGCTTAACCCGGCTACCTCGCCATCTCGGCGGAGAAGCAGCGTGGCTTCCACCGAGCTGCTTCAGCCCGAGCAGCATGCCTTGGCGGCTCTGCCAGCTATCCGTGGATGCTATCACGGATGCTGAAAATTGCCACCTTATGGCGCGGTGGAGCAATTTGAAGGTCAAGGCGGCTGTTGGCTCTGTTTATCCTACTAAACCCGACTCAACTTTTCACTTTGCCGGCCGATTCGAAGGATATGCTAAGGTGATGGTCGATGAAATAACGGAGGATTTTAGGACCTCGGCTTGACCACCCTACCGGTGAAGGGGAGTATCGGCTGGGTTACTGCTCGAAGACTCCATGCCTATGGCGGAAGGATCTCATCAACCTTCCGAGCTGGGCGCCTCCGCCTCCTCCTCCTCCTCCGGCGAGTCAGGGCACTCCGCCTCCTCCACCGCCTCCTCCTCCGGCGAGTGGCGATCAGGGCACTCGGCGGCTCCTTCTCCCGGCGTGGCGGCACTCCGTCTCCTTCTCCGCCTGCACCGGCGCGTCCGGCAGCCAGCCTCCTCCTTCTCCGCCTCGTCGGCAAGGGCGGAAGAGACCCGCCGCCGCTCCGGCTGCTCCGGCGCGTCGTAGTCCTTCTCCTCCGCCTCGTAAGCAAGGAAAGAAGACATCCGCTCCGTCTGCTCTGCGGCGTCTAGCAGTACAGCCAAAGGCGGGAGGAGATCTGATTCGGTCCTTCTCTGAAGACTCGGAGAAGTTACCGTCTGAGGAGGAGGAGGAGGAAACGCGAAGATCGCGCGGACGAAGTGGATGACTGGTTTCAAGGGTTGAAAGCAAAGAGACATCCGGTCAAAGCGAAGCGCACTCGCTGCCGACAAAACCACCCAAGTCTCCGCGAAAGGCAACTATGAGCGCTTTATTGGAAAGGCATTTGCGAAGCGGAGAGATCGGGAAATCTGTCGGTGATCAAAGGATGAAAGAACGACGAGCTGGGAAACAAATTGCCCAGCTCGGCGAACAATGGCAATCGTGCCCCCGCTCAAGGTGCACGCTAGCGACATCGTCGATCCGAGGATGGTGCCGGTTATGGCAATCCTGCAGATTACCTGCCTTGACGATGTACATTATGATTTCTTGGAGGTGCAGATACAAAGATCTGATACGGAAGCCTCTCATCAAAGATGAAAGCTCTCTAACAATGATGATGCAAAGATTGCATGATTGGTACATGAAAACCTGCAAAGAGTCGAGGGAGGAATACTTTGTATGTGAGAGTTAAAAGGAGCATGACCTCCTTGGAATTGAACTGTTGCCTATTCCATTTGAGGAGTTCTATCAGTTTTCAATCAATTGGCCCTCGATAAAGCAACGGTCACTGCTATCATGCGTAAGTAGTACTACTTCATCATTAAGTATCTCTATATAACTCAGCTCTTTCATTGCATGTATTTATAAATATCCTCACTATATTATGCAGATTGAAGATCGCAGAAATGAAGAAAAAACAAGTGGGTGATATTGGGTTCATTAACACATATCTCATAGATGCAAATGAGGTTAAATATCGTGCTTGAAACCGAGGCCAACTTGCTACGATCGTTGGAAATAAATGAACACAAAATATAATACTCTTTCCTTACAACTACACGTGAGTATTCTTGTCTTGTGGCATATTCGGTTTCCCTTATTTAGTCCAGGTTATAGTAATGTAATATTGATGAGTTATGCATCGTCCAGGTTCCACTATATTCTCCTAGAGATTAAGCTTGAGCAGGAGTAGTAACTGTCTTAGACTCGAGACGAAAAGATCCCAAGGAGTATGCGGAGATGACTGAAATGCTCGAGAAGTAAGTTAAATCGATCATTATCCACCATATCAACAACTTTGTTCATTTCGATATCAAGTAATTGTTTTCTTTGTATGGCAGGGCTTGGGAAAATTCACCAAAAAGCTCGGGACTACCAAGAAGCTGCAATTTAGACACCAGTAAGTACTATATAGTAGCATATTCCACGCGCATCTCCTAGTGATTCAAGCGCTAGTTTCATCAATACCATTTAGCATGCTTGCTAATTATCAGTTTGATTGACCTCTGTTTCTTGTATAAAGTGGTTGTGGCAGGAAAAAGGGAATGGTTTATGTGGATACTACGTTTGCGAGTCCATCCGCCACATGACCTGTGAGAGGGGCTACTCCGACAAACAATATGAAGTGCGTAAATAAAAATATTCACAATTTTATTTTATTACCATCATTTGTGTTGAGTTTCATTCATCATATATATATATATATATATATATATATATATATATATATATATATATATATATATATATATATATATATATATATATATATATATATATATATTGACCCTTTCTTAAAATTAGATGTTTGAGCGGGATGAACTCCTAGCACCGGATCGCATGCGAGCAATTCAAGAGGAATTGGCGGCATTCTTTCTTGACCATGTGATCGCTGAAGGCGGAGAATACTATGTGGACCACGCGTCCGTATTGTAAAAGATAATTATTGTATATATGTAGCGGTAGTGTCGGACGGATATACGAGAACTTGTTGTTCGACCAATCTCGGAGAAGGAGAGGTGGTCGATATCACTTCTCTCTGTATGCATATATGTTCATGACAATCTTACATTTGCTTAATTACTAGCTAGCTAGCATGTCTAGTTAGTCCTCTCTATACGTATGTATAGTGCGTAGCGTCGACCAAGCACGGACAAAAGAGAGGACACTTTTACGTATTAATTAGCTAGCTATAGCACAATATATGAAACACCTAAATTAACCCCCAAAACCCCCAAACCCCCCTTAAAAAAACAAAAACCACAACCATAGAAATCTTGTGCGTGGATGCCTATTGGTCGGTTGGTGCCACCAACGGGACCAAAGGCCCTCTACTGGGCTCGTGGACAGGCCACGTGGAGGCCCATTAGTCCGGTTCGGATTGAACCGGGACTAAAAACAGGTATTAGTATTAACCCTTTAGTCGGTTCATGAACCGGGACTAAAGGCCCTCACCAACCGGGTCAACAGGCCCTTTTTCTACTAGTGCATGTATTTCTTCAACAGGTGGTAAATTTTTAACATCCTCGGCTTTAATACCTTTTTCCTTCATCAATTTCTTTGCCTCTTGCATATCTTCAGGACTGAGATATAAGATACCCCTCTTCTTCAGAGTGGGTTTAATAGGTGTTTCAGGAGGAGTCCAATCATCATAATTTTTCAATATGTTATTCAATAATTCTTCAACTTGCCCAATAGTTCGTTCCCTTAAAACACAACCAGCACAACTATCTAGGAAATCCCTAGAAGCATCGGTTTGTCCATTATAGAAGATATCAAGTATTTCATTTTTCTTAAGAGGATGATCAGGCAAAGCATTAAGCAATTGGAGAAGCCTCCCCCAAGCTTGTGGGAGACTCTCTTCTTCAATTTGCACAAAGTTAAATATTTCCTACAAGGCAACTTGTTTCTTATGAGCGGAGAAATATTTTTCAGAGAAGTAATAAATCATATCCTAGGGACTACACACACAACCAGGAGCAAGAGTATTGTACCAAGATTTAGCATCACCCTTTAAGGAGAACGGAAATAACTTGAGAATATAATAATAGCGAATATTCTCATCATGAGCAAAAAGGGTGGCTATATCATTCAACTTAGTAATATGTGCCACAACAGTTTCAGTTTCATAACCATGGAAAGGATCAGATTCAACCAAAGTGATTAACTCTGGGTTGATGGAGAATTCATAATCTTTATCATCAATAAAGATAGGTGAAGTAGCAAACTCAGGATCACATTTCATTTTAGCATTCAGAGATCTTTCTTTATACTTGCATAATAATTTCTCTAGATCATCTCTATCCTTACAAGCAATAACATCTGTAGTTGCCTCCTCACTCATAGTATAACCTTCCGGTACCTTTGGCAATTCATATATAGGAGGGCTAGTTCTAGTAGGTGTTTCAAGATTTTTAGTTTCAAGTTCATCATTAGATTCAACAATATCATGCTGTCTTACTCTAGCAATTTGTTCATCAAGAAATTCACCTAGTGGCACATCATCATCAAGCAAGGTACTAGCAGCATCTTAAGTAGCATTCATAGCAGAAGTAGCATCATCAACAACTTGCGACATATCAGAATTAATAGCATGTGGTGGTGTTGCAAGTTTACTTATAACAGAAGGTGAATCTAAAGCAGCGCTGGATGGCAGCTCCTTACCTCCCCTCGTCTTTGAGGGAAAAATCTTAGTCTTAGCATCCTTCAGATTCTTCATAGTGATAATATGATAATAATCCCTGTTGGGGAATGTAGTAATAATTCAAAAAAATTCCTACATGTCACCAAGATCAATCTAGGAGATGCTAGCAACGAGAGAGAGGGAGTGCATCTTCATACCCTTGAACATCGCTAAGAGGAAGCGTTACAAGGACGTGGTTGATGGAGTCATACTTGCGGTGATTCAAATCGCGGAAGATCTGATCCAAGCGCCGAACGGACGGCGCCTCCGCGTTCAACAGACGTACAGCCTGGGGACGTCTCCTCCTTCTTGATCCAGCAAGGGGGGAGGAGAAGTTGAGGGAGAACTCCGGCAGCATGACGGCGTGGTGGTAGAGCTCGTGGTTCTCCGGCAGAGCTTTGCCATGCTCAATGGAGGAGGAGGTGTAGGAGGGGGGAGGGCTACGCCAGGGGCTGAGGTGTGGTTGCCCTTCCACCCCCTCTTTTTATAGGGTGAAGGGGAGAGGGGGTGGCCCCCTTAGATGCATATGGAGGGGGGGTGGCAACGGGGGAGACTTGCCCCCGAAGCATGTGGGAGGCGCCCCCACCCCTAGGGTTTCCAACCCTAGGAGCCTTAGGCCCTGGGGGGAGGGGCTCACCAGCCCACTAGGGGCTGGTTCCCACCCATATTCAGCCCACTTGGTCCCCCGGGGTAGGTGGCCCCACCCGATGGACCCCCGGACACCTTTCGATGGTCCCGGTACAATACCGATAACCCCTGAAACCTTTCCGGCGACTGAATCTGGACTTGCCATATATACATCTTCACCTTCAGACCATTCTGGAACTCCTCGTGATGTCCCGGATCTCATCCGGGACTCTAAACAACTTTAGGTAACCACATACAATTTCCCATTACAACTCTAGCGTCACCGAACCTTAAGTGTGTAGACCCTACGAGTTCGGGAACCATGCAGAAATGACCGAGACATCTCTCCGGCCAATAACCAATAGCGGGATCTGGATACCCATATTGGCTCCCACATGTTCCACGATGATATCATCGGATGAACCACGATGTCGGGGATTCAATCAATCACGTATACAATTCCATTTGCCCATCGGTATGTTACTTGCCCGAGATTCAATCGTCGGTATCGCCGTACCTTGTTCAATCTCGTTACCGGCAAGTTTCTTTACTTGTTCCGTAACGCATGATCCCGTGGCTAAATCCTTAGTCACATTGAGCTCATTATGATGATGCATTACTGAGTGGGCACAAAGATACCTCTCCGTCATACGGAGTGACAAATCCCAGTCTCGATTCGTGCCAACCCAACAAACACTTCGGAGATACCTGTAGTGCACCTTTATGGTCACCCAGTTACGTTGTGACGTTTGATACACCCAAAGTATTCCTGTGACATCCGGGAGATGCACAATATCATGGTCTAAGGAAAGATATTTGACATAAGAAAAGCTCTAGCAAACGAACTACACGATCTTGTGCTATGCTTAGGATTGGCTCTTGTCCATCACATCATTCTCCTAATGATGTGATCTCGTTATGAATGACATCCAATGTCCACGGTCAGGAAACCATAACCATCTATTGATCAACAAGCTAGTCAACTAGAGGCTCACTAGGGACATGTTGTGGTGTATGTATTCACACATGTATTACGGTTTCCGGTTAATAAAATTATAGCATGAACAATAGACAATTATCATGAACAAGGAAATATAATAATAACCATTTTATTATTGCCTCTAGGGCATATTTCCAACAGTCTCCCACTTGCACTAGAGTCAATAATCTAGTTACAATGTGATGAATCGAACACCCATAGATTTCTGGTGCTAATCATGTTTTGCTCATGGAAGAGGTTTAGTCAACGGATCAGCGACATTCACATCCGTATGTACTTTACAAATATCTATGTCTCCATCTTGAATATATTCACGAATGGAGTTGAAGCGACGCTTGATGTGCTTGGTTTTCTTGTGAAACCTGGGCTCCTTGGCAATGGCAATAGCTCATGTGTTGTCACAAAAGAGAGTCATCAGCCCGACGCATTGGGAATCACTCCTAGGTCGGTGATAAACTCCTTCGTCCAGACTCCTTCCTGTGCTGCTTCCGAAGCAGCTATGTACTCCGCTTCACGTGTAGATCCCGCCACGACACTTTACTTGCAACTGCACCAGTTGACTGCCCCACCATTCAAAATATACACATATCAGGTTTGTGACTTGGAGTCATCCAGATCTGTGTCAAAGCTAGCGTCGACATAACCCTTTACGACGAGCTCTTCGGCACCTCCATAAACGAGAAACATATCCTTAGTCCTTTTAAGGTACTTTAGGATATTCTTGACCGCTGTACAGTGTTCCATACCAGGATCAATTTGGTACCTCCCTACCAAACTTATGGCAAGGTTCCCATCAGGTCTGGTACACAGCATGGCATACATAATAGAGCCTATGGCTGAGGCATAGGGGATGGCACTCATCTTTTCTCTTTCTGCTGCCGAGGTCGGGCGTTGAGATGTGCTCAATCTCACACCTTGCAATACAGGCAAGAACCCCTTCTTGGACTGATCCATATTGAACTTCTTCAATATCTTGTCAAGGCATGTGCTTTGTGAAAGACCAATGAGGCGTTTCGATCTATCTCTATAGATCTTGATGCCTAATATGTAAGCAGCTTCTCCAAGGTCCTTCATAGAAAAACACTTACTCAAGTAGGCCTTTATGGTTTCCAAAAGTTCTATATCATTTCCCATCAATAATAGGTCATCCGCATATAATGGAACATATAAAGAACGCTAGGCAACCCGCCATTCAGAAGGCCTTCGTGTACGCAGTGATTTTTAGCCACCCGATCGATTTACTGTCGTTCCTTTCACTAGTAGAAAAAGGGTCAAACATGAAGCACATTAGTGCCGATTTGTATTAGAGCCGGCACAAATGTATACATTAGTGCCGGTTCCAACGGCTAGCCGGGCCGCTCTCATTAGTACGGGTTCGTGGCTAACTTTTAGCACCGGTTCGTGCCACGAACCGGTACTAATGAGGGTGGTGGCAGGATGTTGTCAGTCTGGGCCCCCTCTAGCACCTTTAGTACCGGTTCGTGCCACGAACCGGTACTATAGGTCCTCCTGCATATAAACCCTTCGTCCAGCTCGCTCTGTTCTTCCCCCTTTCCCCTCTCCTCTCCTCTCTGTTCTTCCTCTTCTCCCCTCGAGCTCATCACACATTTTGCCCAAAATTTGTCAAGATTTGAAGGCCCCCATCCATTCAAGTGATCACAAAGGTTAGCAACTTTGTCCTTTCATCTCTCATTGCTAGATTAGCTCTTGCATTGGTTTATATAGTTATTAATTTGTGAGTTTAGTAATTTGGGAGGAAATATATATATGTGCTAGTATTTGATTTATATGCAATCTGAGGTCAAAATAACACTTAGTTTGCATATGTAGGTGTGGTTTACTTAGTGCCTTCTAAATCTCTGTCGTAACCACCGTCGATCGCCCGCACCGTCCCGTCGCCGGCACCACCTTGTGGTGAGCCTCTTGTTCATGAAATTTTATATAAAAAATTGATGTTTGTGTGATTTGGATATATAGTTACTCATTATAATAATTATCTTACCCGTCGTTGTTTGTTATACATAGTGCCATGGTTTTGATATCCGTCCCGTCGGCCCTCGTCCTTGTTATGATTCGGATGTGGTATATTCTCTTTTAAAACTATTTGTTGCATTTCGTGTTTATGACAAATTATGCCCATCAAGTTGACATAGATATTTTTATCTAGGAGGTATGTGAACGGAAATTCCAACCGACCCTATTGTCGAGAGGTTAAATTTAGTTGAAAGAGAAAACGAGTACTTGAAAGAAAAATTGAAAAGAATTGAGGGGGAGAAGATGGAATTGGAGTTGCATGTTGCCGATGTCGTCGATGATCACAAGATCAAGATGGAGAAAATGCGCTTGAAGATTAGAAAGATTAGAAAATATGCCATCGATAGTGAGGCTTGGTATCATTATCTTTGTTGGATCAATTGTTACCTTAGTTGCGATCTTGATCGCATTTGTTGTTGCATTTAAATGCTTTAGCTAGAGAGTTATTTGTTTGTTGCATTTAAGTGTTGTATGAACTTGTATTAATTTGGTCTATTCGGTGTTGTGTAATGAAGATGAGTCGGCAATGGATGTACGATGATCGATGCTCTCCCGATTCGTTGAGGCGTGCATACTTTTACGCTTGCTTGGGCCGAGGCAAACAAGCGGGCGGATGGTTTTATGCCTTGTCCATGTCTGGCTGTAAGAATGGTCGCAATTACTCTCGTCAAGAACCATTCCGTCCACTGTTTGAGTCGGTTTCATGCCCCACTATAATGTTTGGACCAAGCACGGAGAAAGAGGGGTTATGATGGAAGACAATGAAGAAGAAGAGGACGCACGACAGCTATCCGGCCATGGGTTCCCTGAATACGATGATACAACAATGGGGAAGAAGCTGAGCGGTAATGCAGGAAGAAGCTGGGCGGCAATGCGGGAAGAAGCTGAAGAAGAGGCATCGGATGAGCCCGTTGATGATCTAGGTCGGGCCATTGCCGATGCAAAGAGAAGCTGCGCAAGTGATTTGGAGAAGAAGAAGTTGCAGCGCATGTTAGAGGATCACAAAAATTGTTGTACCCGAATTGCGTGAGGTGACAAGAAAAGATGGGCACCACATGGAATTGCTGCAATGGAAGGCGAGAGAATGGTGTATCGACAAGGGATTTGGAAAGTTCTTTGGTAATGATAAAGGATATGCTTCCAAAGGACAACGAATTGCCCGAGAGTGCGTATGAAGCAAAGAAGGCTGTCGCCCTCTAGGGTTAGAGGTGCAGAAGATACATGCATGCCCTAATGATTGCATCCTCTACCGCGGTGAGTACGAGGATTTGAATGCTTGCCCGGTATGTGGTGCATTGCGCTATAAGATCAGCCGCGATGAGCATGGTGATGTCGAGGGCGAGCGCCCCAGGAAGAAGATTCCTGCCAAGGTGATGTGGTATTCTCCTATTTACCACGGTTGAAACGTTTGTTCCAAAACAAAGAGCATGCCAAGGCGATGCGATGCGGCACATAGTTTTTTCTGGGAAGAGAAACATCGTGGGAGTGGATGACAAGACAGACAAGTCAGAAGATTATGAAAAGTTTGATGAAATTTCTCCATTCACAGTGAATATTGACCCGAGCATCCCGTTAAATGATGAAGATTTTCCATGGTTACGACGTAAAGGGACACACGCGAAGAAAAAGTTTCACACCCAAAGATCTGGGATGTGATCGGCTTCACTATCATCACTTTCTTCTGTGTTTCACACCCAGAGGGGAATCTCTGTAATAGTTAGGGTAGTTATGTGTTTTGGCATTTGAAACGCGAATAAATTTTATGTGCAAACAAATTCTTTCATGCCTTTACTGATTTTTAAAGTTAAACTATTCACAAACTAGTGATTCACACTAATTTCAAATAATTCAAAATTTAAACTATTCAAATTTGAAAACTAAGGGCACTAACAGAAAGTTTGTAATTTTTGTACCTAAAGCAAAAATATTCACAAAGAAACTCTAAATACACAAAAAATAACACAAAAATAAATAAAGCAAAAAAAGCCCACCTACTAGGCCGTGAGCGGCCTGCATCGACTAGAAACCCAACTTTGTTGTTGGGCGGGATGCAGGCCATAAAAGGCAAGTGGGCCCTGAGGCAACAAAGAACACGTAGGCCCAGTGGGCCTGCTTTGGAGAGGAGCTCGAGAGAGCGACCGCACGAGGTTTATAAACCGGTCAAGTGCGCCCCTCGGCTAGCGAGTGGGACTAAACTTGCCGCACCGCACCTGCCCAGCGCACCCCTTTAGTACCGGGTGGTGGCACAAACCGGTACTAAAGGGGGCCTTTAATACCGGTTTGTGCCACCACCCGGTACTAAAGGGGTCGCTTCCGCTGCTTGGGCTGGCTAAAACAGACCTTTAGTACGGTTGGTGGCTCCAACGGTACTAAAGGTGCCTTCTATATATACAACACTTGAAAAATTTCATTCTCCTCTGTTTCTTCCTCTGTTTCCCCATTGAACCGCCGCCCGATCGATCGACGCTGTCACCGACCCGTCGCCGTCGCCGCTTCAAATCCCGTCGCCGCCGCCGTCGCCGCCGCCGCCGTCGCCGCCGCCGCCGTCGCCGCCCGTCCCGTCGCCGTCGCCGCCCCGTCCCGTCGCCGCCCTCGTCTCCGTCGGAGCCCGGGCCCGTCCCGTCGCGCCGTCCCCCTCGTCGCCACCCCAGCGTCACGCCCGCCCGTCGCTGCCCTGGCCGTCGCCGCCATCGCCGTCGCCCGCTGTGAGCTCTCCCCCTCTAACCCCTCTCCCTCCCCCGGCGGCCACCATGGGCGCCGCCCCTTCCCGAGCCCATACACACACACACACACAAGCATGATGAACACACACACACACATACACGTATATATGTATGAATGCATGTATATATTAGTATATACGTATTTTGTATGTTTAATTAGTTTTAGATTTTTTAGATTATTGTTTTTCACTATTATATATGTATGAATGCATGTTAGATGGATATAATTAGTGTTTAATTAGTATGGAATTTTTTATATAATGTTGTTTTTCTGTTTTTAATGGATGTATAGAAATTGTTTTTTCTGTTTTTAGTGTTAGATGCTTAATTAGTATGAAATAGTATATAGATTTTTGAAATAGTAGAAATGTTAGAAATTTTAGTTATCAAAATCCAATCATTAAAAAATATTATTTTTTGGGCATATAGCTAGTATTTGTTCTCGACGATGCCGCCCGCATCCTCGCCGTTGACCCGTCATGACGACGCCCAGCCGCCCATGTCCGGACCAGGCTCACTGGCTGGCTTTGGGAGGTGCTGCTGGAGGGGCGCCGCTTGATGAGAAACCGGCCCGGGTCCGTCGTCGACCCTAATCTCGTTTGGTGGCGTTCGCATGGGCCAGTTTCGGTGCGGAAGGACCCGGCCCCGCCGGAGGAGGTACGTCGCCGTGTCACGGAGGAGGACGAGCACGTCCATCGCTACATGGTTGCGTTAGAGGCGGCAGGTTCTCCAATACCGGTAGTATCTTGAGGATCTCACTTCAGCTATGATCTGTGAGGTTCCTTCTCTTTGGGTGTCCACCGCCATGACGCAGAACCGCGAGTGTCCTAGATTCTTACGTAGTATTCGATCTTTAATTAGCTAGCCAGTGATGTACTATTCAATATTATATATTATTCGAGGCGATGTATTCGAGATTGTATCTATTATTCGGATGAAGTATTGAGATTATATCTATTATTCGAGACGATGTAATTTGAATACTAAATTGTTTTATATTTCTTTTGAATTAGTTAAAAAAAGCTATGGCGGACAATACCGACAGAGAGGAGAACAGACCATGTTCGATATGATACGTGAGCGGATGATAATCAGAATGAAGAAGATTATGGCGGCTTCGAGTTTCTAAACAACACCGGAGAGGGTGATATGATATTCGATCGCGACGACCGAATTGATGAAGTCATGAACTACGATTATGGCGATGACGAAGAACATGTTGATCCTGAAACAACAAAGACCGGCGAGGTATATATATTTATATAAGCAGGTTTACGGTGATCATCACATGTTTTAAATTACTTGAAGATATTTTAACGAATCGATCTTTGTTCTTTCAGCCATCCGGATCGAGCAAATCTTGAGCAAAAGGACAAAACTAGGCCCGAACAAAAAGTTGAAGGAGGCGAAAGTACAATATCGAGGCGGTCAGACCTAATGGCGAACCATTAGCGCCTAAGAAGATTGCGGACAAGTTCATTCGTCGGTCACGGAGTTCTTGTGAAGGACCAACTCGATCTCCCTTCAAGAATGGAAGAGCCAGCAAAAGACAAAGGACAAAAAGGCAAAGAGGACGCTGCTCCACGTCCGGATGTTACTTTTGTCGACAAGAATCAAAAGATCTACTTTGGGATACTCTCATGGAACATTTCACCCTACCAGATCATTTCACGAAGCAGATGTGCGAGAAAGTCAAGGGCGCTGCTCTTAGGAAGATGGCGGTTGCATTCAAGAACCACAAGAATCGTGAATGGGACAAATACGTCAAGGAGGAAGGAAGACTCCAGATTCGAGGGAACACTAGAGAACCAACGTGCTCATTGGGACGATTTCGTGAAATTCAAGGATTCGGAATAAGCTAAGGAGCGGTCGAGAATAAACAAGAAGAATGCCAAAAAGGATAAGTTCCATAAGTGGGGCCGGTGGCTATGCGGTGGCAATGCCTAAGTGGGATAAGTCCGAGAAAGAGATGGAGGATGCAGGTGTCACTCCGGATACTAAGAGCTGGCCCCAGTGCAGGACTTGGTTCTATCTTGCATGGGGGAGTTGGACCGAAGGCGAGCAAAGTTTCGACGAAGGCATGTCCGAACGGAGCTGACGATGCGATACTTGTTGCAATAGAAGAGGCATGATCGGGGTGTTCCAGCCCAGCAGAGAGAACGACGAGCTTCGCGTGCTCGGGAAATCCTAAACACCGGGAAGAACATGAGGCAATGGCGCTATTCCGTGGTATGAGGGTTTTCAGATGGAACAACGACTACGAGAACCCGTGCGAGAAAGAAGATTGCGGAGGAGAAGAAGAGGAAGATGGAGGAGGAGCAGAGGAAGCGGGACTATGAACGCCTTCAAGGCCTAGAAGCAAGTCAAGCGGAATTGGCAGTCAAATTCCAGCGGCAGCAGGAGCAGATCGACTCACTTAGCCAGCAAAGGGGGTCTCGGCAGCTGCGATAGCTAGCGGATGATCCAGCATTGGATAGCACCGCCCCATCCATGCAGAGAAGCAGCGTGGGTTCCGCCCCGGACGACGCAATGCTGGGTAGATACCCCGTGGATGACATCACGGAGAACACTAGCTGCGAGCTACACGTCAAAATGAAGAACATATCAATGAAGGTGGCGGACGGCGTTGCTTTTCCAGTTACCCCCAAAGCAACCTACCATTGCATACCGATTCCAGAGGGCTATGCTCGTGTCATGGTTGACGAGGTGGTGCAGCCATATTCGGGGCTAGAGCTTGACATTCCTGGAGGTGAGGACGAGGCTTTCTCGGAGACGCCAACCATCGTATCATCCTATGGAAAAAGGATTGCATCATCTTTCGAAGGCCACCGACACCGCGTCATCCGACTCCTTGTGGAAGTCCGCCACCGAGTCAGCAGTCTCCCGCTCCTGCAAGTCCACCAAGTCCGCAAAGTGTCGCCTCCTCCTCCAAATGCGGCAAAGTGTCGCCTCCTCCTCCTCCAAGTCCGCCACAACGCCGACGCCCTCCTCCTCCAAGTCCGGCACAACCTCATGCCTCCTCCTCCAAGTCCGGCACATCTTCAGCGGCACTCCTCCTCGTCCAACTCAGCCCGTCACCGGCGTCTCCGCCGCCTCAAGCAATCGCAGAAGAGACACCCGCAGCTATGGTGCGTGGCGGCATGCAGTCGAGGTAGTACAGGAAGTACAAAGGAGGCAAGCGATATAAATATGGTCCAAGCCTCACGCCTCTTCCGCAGAGGTCTTATGACAGGTCAGGAGGAAATCGCAGCCATATCGAAGTCCGAGGTGGAAGCCCATTTTGCACCGAAACCGCCACCGCCGCCAAGGGAGAAAGTGCACGAGGAAGCGATTGACCACTTCATTCGTATGGCTCAACCACCAGCTCCCAAGCCTGTTGACACAGACTATGAGCGCCACATCGGAAGTTAAATCGAGCACGCCTACGTAAGGAGGCGAGCTCGGGATCGAGCAAACAAGAAGCAGCTGTCAAAGAATGCGGAAAACCATTCCCCAACTGGGAGAACAGGCGGCACAATCGATCCCCTCGCTTGTTGTGCCAACAACACGTGACAGTATACGCGCCCAATATTATTGTGGGCAAACAGTTTACGTTCCTGAGGTGGGCAATGTGGTAATAACGGAGGACCATATAATGCAGGCTGAAGTTCTCAAAATCACTGTTGGACAACTCCTCGAGATCGAGCCCATGCCCGTGCTTAGAGAGGATGAAATAAAACGGATATATGTCCGGGGCCAACCTCTGGTCCATCCAGACAAGGTCAAGAACCTCCCAACGAGAATGTATGAATTGCATCAATGGTACATGAACATTACCAAGGTTTCCGATCGATTGTCCCTCATGGTGAATGCCAAGGAGGAGCATTACTTCCATGAGAAAGCTGTGTCCGTTGAGTATTCTGAACTATTTCAGTTATACAATCAAGACGCACTCGACAAATCTATCGTCGATTGCTATTATCTCGTAAGTGATTTCTTTCGTAATTTAAGTCTCAAGCTAGCTGTACTGATCCTTTTGATCAATCATTACCTGTAATTATCCTCACTATATTCTTTTATGTGGTATTATATGCAGGATGAAGATATATGAAGTGAGAAAAGGTGGACCTTTGGCATCGGGTTCATTGACCCAAACACCGTTAATCAATACACATGGAATCTAAATCCACGTTATCAAAAGGACATAGAGGACAACATGCTAGAGTTCTTGAAGCGCCTCAAATACAATGAAGATATACTACTTCCTTACAACTTCCAGTGAGTCACACTGTCTTGTACTACAAATTCTCTGTTTTTGCCTACTAGCTAGCTACATGTTTTTGCTTTACATATGCCCGCTTAATTAAGACATGCAAGCGTGTGTGCATGCAGATATCACTTGGGTCTTGTGTATCATTAAAGTTGGACTTGGGACAGTTGAAATCTGGACTCACTACTCACGTAAAAACTGACTATAACATCTTGTTTGGGATAGTCAACAGGTAATTTCAATCATTATTAACTATATATCTCGGCCTATTTAGTTCGTCATTTTCATGATATGAACTATTTAATAACCCTTTATTCATTTTCTTTGTCGGTGGGCAGGGCTTGGGCAAGGTTCATCAGCGTGACCCCGGAGAATGGAAACAAAAGCTTAAATGGTTTCACCCAAGGTAAGTAATTAGTAGTACTAGCTAGCTAGCTAGCTGCCATCTCTTTAATATCATGCTTGATTAATTATTATCTGATCAAATTCCATTCTCGTAAAGGCCCTGAAGCGGCGCAGGGTCTGATCTGTGTGCATTCTCGTTTGCGAGAACATTCGCATGATGGCGTCCGAAAGGAGCAGATCTCATAGACAGGAATGGGTGCGCTTGTCAAAACACTATTCACAATTTTACACCATTATCGATATCTAGTCACACAACTAATACACATGCATATTGATCTCCTTCTTAATAGTTCACAGAGGTGCGGAGAAGCTCCTAGAAAGCGGAGCGCGTAGAAGCACTTCAAGAGGAAATAAGCGGGATTTTTGCTCGACCAGGTCATAAATTCGAAGGAGAATACTATTACCGCTACCGCCCCATCGTGCTCGAAGGCACCAATTAGGCTAATGCCACGGCTCAAGGCAACATGCATATGTAGGAGAAATTGTATATAGCTATACATGTGTGTATGTGTGAATTAATTAATATGATGGTATGTGAGACATTGATGATATATATATATATATGCATGATTGGTTCTACTAGAAATTATATATATATATATATATATATATATATATATATATATATATATATATATATATATATATATATATATATATATGTACAATGTGTAGTATCGTAAAATACCAGCAAGCGAAAAAGAATTAAATTGATAACACAAATTTAATTGAAAAATAAAAATAAAACAAAACCCACAAACATTTAGTACGGTTGGTGTTACCAACCGGTACTAAAAACTCCTGCCCCGGAGCTGGCTCGTGCCACGTGGTTGCCCTTTAGCACCGGTTCATGCTGAACCGGTACTAAGGGGGGGGCCTTTAGTGACCACACTTTAGTGCCGGTTATGTAACCGGCACTAAAGGGCCTTACGAACCGGTGCTATTGCCCGGTTCTGCACTAGTGTTTTACCATGGTGTCACCTGGTCAGCCGTCCATCTTCTTTGTACGCACACGCTTTAGTTGAGATAACATGACCGGTGGGCTCGTTCGTCTGTGGGGCCAAGTAGCAGTGGGTAGGTTACGCACGCGCGACGTCGACAAGTGGCCGGGGCTGGGATTGGACAGGTAAAAACCTAACGCACTCTTCCTCTTCCTCTCTTTCACTTTTACTCCCTCCTAGCCGCCGCCTCCTCCTCCTCCTCCTACCCTCTCTCTCGCATAGCAGCTCCACCTCGCCTTCCTTCTCTCTTCTCTTGGTCGTCCACACGACCAGGATGTTGGGGAACGTAGTAATTTCAAAAATTTTCCTACGATCACGCAAGATCATCGTGATGGCATAGCAACGAGAGGGGAGAGTGTCCGTCCACGTACCCTCGTAGACCGAAAGCGGAAGCGTTATAACAACGCGGTTGATGTAGTCGTACGTCTCCACGATCCGACCGATCCAAGCACCGAGCGACGGCACCTCCGAGTTCGCACACGTTCAGCTCGATGGCGATCCCGAACTCCGATCCAGCAAAGTGTCGGGATGAGTTCCGTCACGACGACGGCGTGGAGCGATGTTGATGCTCCACCGGCGCAGGGCTTCGCTAAGCTCATGACGATATGACTTCTCCGCGCGAGGCTTCTCCTAAGCTCATGACGATATGACCGAAGTGGAATATGGTGGAGGGGGCACCGCAGCTAAGGAACGATCCGTAGATCAACTTGTGTGTCATGGGGTGCCCCCTGCCCCGTATATAAAGGATGGAGGAGGAGGAGGCCGGCCAAGGCAATAGGTGCGGCCATGGTGTGGAGTCCTACTAGGACTCCAAGTCCTAGTAGGAGTCCACCAAGAGGGAGGAAGGAGAAGGAAGTGGAGGAGAAGGAGAGGTGGCGGCCCCTTTCCCTAGTCCAATTCGGACTAGAGGGAGGGGCGCAGCAGCCTTTTTTTCTCTTCCCACTAAAGCCCATCAAGGCCCATTACTTCTCCCGTAATCCCGTAACTCCCGGTACTCCGAAAATACCGAATCATTGGAACCTTTCCGAACTCGAATATAGTCGTCCAATATATCGATCTTTACGTCTCGACCATTTGAGACTCCTCGTCATGTCCCCGATCTCATCCGGGACTCGAACTCCTTGGTACATCAAAACTCATAAACTCATAATATAAGCATCGCATCGAAACCTTAAGCGTGCGGACCCTACGGGTTCGAGAACTATGTAGACATGACCTAGAACTATTCTCGGTCAATAACCAATAGCGGAACCTGGATGCCCATATTGGTTCCTACATATTCTCTGAAGATCTTTATCGGTCAGACCGCATAACAACATCGTTGTTCCTTTGTCATCGGTATGTTACTTGCCGAGATTCGATCGTCGGTATCCAATACCTAGTTCAATCTCGTTCATTGGCAAGTCTCTTTTCTCGTTCCGTAATACATCATCTCACAACTAACACATTTAGTTGCAATGCTTGCAAGGCTTTATGTGATGTGCATTACCGAGAGGGCCCAGAGATACCTCTCCGGCAATCGGAGTGACAAATCCTAATCTCGAAATATGCCAACCCAACATGTACCTTCGGAGACACCTGTAATGTACCTTTATAATCACCCGATTCGTTGTGACGTTTGGTAGCACCCAAAGTGTTCCTCGGGCAAGCGGGAGTTGCATAATCTCATAGTCATAGGAACATGTATAAGTCATGAAGAAAAGCACTAGCAACAAACTATACGATCAGGTGCTATGCTAATGAAATGGGTCATGTCAATCAGATCATTCAACCAATGATGTGATCCCGTTAATCAAATAACAACTCCTTGTTCATGGTTAGGAAACATAACCATCTTTGATTAACGAGCTAGTCAAATAGAGGCATACTAGTGACACTCTGTAGGTTTATGTATTCACACATGTATTATGTTTCCGGTTAATACAATTCTAGCATGAATAATAAACATTTATCATGATATAAGGAAATAAATAATAACATTATTATTGCCTCTAGGGCATATTTCCTTCAGTCTCCCACTTGCACTAGAGTCAATAATCTAGATCACATCACCATGTGATTAACATCGATAGTTCACATCATCATGTGATTAACACCCATAATTCACATCGCCATGTGACCAAGACCCAAAGGGTTTACTAGATTCAGTAATCTAGTTCACATCGCTATGTGATTAACACCCAAAGAGTACTAAGGTGTGATCATGTTTTGCTTTGTGAGAGAAGTTTAGTCAGCGGGTCCGCCACATTCAGATCCGTATGTATTTTGCAAATCTATATGTCAACAATGTTCGCACGGAGCTACTATAGCTAATTGCTCCCACTTTCAATATGTATCTAGACCGAGATTTAGAGTCATCTAGATCAGTGCCAAAACTTGTATCGGCGTAACCCTTTACGACGAACTTTTGTCACGTCCATAATCGAGAAACATATCCTTATTCTACTAAGGATAATTTCGACCGCTGTCCATCGATCTACTCTTAGATCACTATTGTACTCCTTGCCAAACTCAGTGCAGGGTATACAATAGATCTGGTACACAACATGGCATACTTTATAGAACCTATGGCCAAGGCATAGGGAATGACTTTCATTCTCTTTCTATCTTCTGCGTGGCGGGTTTTGAGTCTTACTCAATTTCACACCTTTGTAACACAGGCAAGAACTCTTTCTTTGACTGTTCCATTTTGAACTACTTCAAAATCTTGTCAAGGTATGTACTCATTGAAAAAACTTATCAAGCGTCTTGATCTATCTCTATAGATCTTAATGCTCAATATGTAAGCAGCTTCACGAGGTCTTTCTTTGAAAAACTCCTTTGAAACACTCCTTTATGCTTTGCGAATAATTCTACATTATTTCCGATCTACAATATGTCATTCACATATACTTATCGAAATCTGTAGTGCTCCCACTCACTTTCTTGTAAATACAGGCTTCTTTGCAAGTCTGTATAAAACTATATGCTTTGATCACACTATCAAAGCGTTTATTCCAACTCGAGATGCTTGCACCAGTCCATAGATGGATCGCTGGAGCTTGCACATTTTGTTAGCTCCTTTAGGATTGACAAAACCTTCTGGTTGCATCATATACAACTCTTCTTTAATAAATCCATTAAAGAATGTATTTTGACATCCATTTGCCAGATTTCATAAAATGTGGCAATTGCTAACATGATTCGGACAGACATAAGCATCGCTACTGCTTGAGTAAATCTCATTGTAGTCAACACCTTGAACTTTGTCGAAAACCTTTCTGCGACAAGTCGAGCTTTGTAGATAGTAACACTACTATCAGCATCTGTCTTCCTCTTGAAGATCCATTTATATAATATGGCTTGCCGATCATCGGGCAACTCCATCAAAGTCCACACTTTGTTCTCATATATGGATCCCATCTCAGATTTCATGGTCTCAAACCATTTCGCGGAATCTGGGCTCATCATCGCTTCCTCATAGTTCGTAGGTTCATCATGGTCTAGTAACATGACTTCTAGAATAGGATTACCGTACCACTCAGTGCGGATCTTACTCTGGAAGACCCACGAGGTTTGGTAACAACTTGATCTGAAGTTTCATGATCATCATCATTAACTTCCTCACTAATTGGTGTAGGAATCTTGGAACTGATTCCTGTGATGAACTACTTTCCAATAAGGGAGAAGGTACAATTACCTCATCAAGTTCTACTTTCCTCCCACTCACTTCTTTCGAGAGAAACTTCTTCTCTAGAAAGGATCCATCTTAACAACAAATATCTTGCTTTCGGATCTGTGATAGAAGGTGTACCCAATAGTTACCTTTGGGTATTCTATGAAGACGCATTTCTCCGATTTGGGTTCGAGCTTATCGGTGAAAACTTTTCACATAAGCATCACAACTCAAACTTTAAGAAACGACGACTTAGGTTTATTGCTAAACCATAGTTCATACGGTGTCATCTCAGCGGATTTAGATGGTGCCCTATTAAGCGTGAATGCAGCTGTCTTTAATGCATAACCCCAAAGCGATAGTGGTAAATCGATAAGATACATCATAGATCGCACCATATCAAAATAAAATACGATTCTGACGTTCGGACACACCATAATGCTGTGGTGTTCCGGTGGCGTGAGCTGTGAAACTATTCCACATTGTTTTCATTGAAGACCAAACTCGTAACTCAAATATTCATCTCCACGATCAGATCGCGAAACTTTATTTTCTTGTTACGATGATTTTCCACTTCACTCTGAAATTCTTTGAACCTTTCAACTATTTCAGACTTATGTTTCATCAAGAAGATATACCCATATCTGCTCAAATCATCTTGTGAAGGTCAGAAAATAACGATACTTGCCATGAGCTTTAACACTCATCGGACCGCATACATCAGTATGTATTATTTCCAATAAGTCATTTGCTCGCTCCATTGTTCCGGAGAACCGAGTCTTTAGTCATCTTGCCCATAAGGCATGGTTACTTAAGCATCAAGTGATTCATAATCAAGTGATTCCAAAATCCCATCAATATGGAGTTTCTTCATCGCTTTACACCAATTATGACCTAAGCGGCGAGTGCCACAAATAAGTTGCACTATCATTATTAACTTTGCATCTTTTGGTTTCAATGAATATGTGTATCACTATGATTGAGATCCAATGAACCATTTTCATTGGGTGTGTAACCATATAAGGTTTTATTCATGTAAGCAGAATAACAATTTATTCTCTTACTTAAATGAATAACCGTATTGCAATAAACATGATCAAATCATATTTATGCTCAACACCAAATAACACTTATTTAGGTTCCACACTAATCCCGAAAGTATAGGGAGTGTGCGATGATGATCATATCAATCTTGGAACTACTTCCAACACTCATCGTCACTTCCCTTCAACTAGTCTCTGTTTATTCGCAACTCCTGTTTGAGTTACTACTCTTAGCAACTGAACCAGTATCAAATACCGAGGGTTACTACGAACACTAGTAAAATACACATCAATAATTTGTATATCAAATATACCTTTGTCACTTTGCCATCCTTCTTATCCACCAAATATTTGGGGTAGTTCGCTTCGGTGACCAGTTCCATTGCAGCAAAAGTACTCGGTCTCGGGCTTAGGTCTAGACTTGGGCTTCTTCACTCGAGCAGCAACTTGCTTGCCGTTCCTTTTGAAGTTCCCTTCTTCCCTTTGCCATTTTCCTTGAGACTAGTGGTCTTGTCAACCATCAACACTTGATGTTTTCTTGATTTCTACCTTCGCGATTTTAGCATCGCGAAGAGCTCGAGAATCTTTTCGTCATCCCTTGCATACTATAGTTCATCACGAAGTTCTACTAACTTAGTGATGGTGACTAGAGAATTCTGTCAATCACTATCTTATCTGGAAGATTAACTCCCACTTGATTCAAGTGATTGAAGTACTCAGACAATCTGAGCACATGCTCACTAGTTGAGCGATTCTCCTCCATCTTTTAGCTATAGAACTTGTTGGAGATTTCATATCTCTCAACTCGGGTATTTGCTAAAAATATTAACTTCAATTCCTGGAACATCTCATATGGTCCATGACGTTCAAAACGTCTTTGAAGTCCCGATTCTAAGCCGTTAAGCATGGTGCACTAAACTATCAAGTAGTCATCATATTGAGCTAGCCAAACGTTCATAACGTCTGCATCTGCTCCTGCAATAGGTCTGTCACTTAGCGGTGCATTAAGGACATAATTCTTCTGCGCAGCAATGAGGATAAACCTCAGATCACGGATCCAATCCGCATCATTGCTACTAACATCTTTCAATACAATTTTCTCTAGGAACACATATGAAAACATAGGGAAGCAACAACGCGAGCTATTGATCTACAACATAATTTGCAAAATACTATCAGGACTAAGTTCATGATAAATTAAAGTTCAATTAATCATATTACTTAAGAACTCCCACTTAGAAAAATATCCTCCAATTCTCTAAGTGATTGCGTGATCCATATCAACTACACCATGACCGATCATCACGTGTGATGGAGTAGTTTCAATGGTGAACATCAATATGTTGATCATATCTACTATATGATTCACGCTCGACCTTCGGTCTCCGTGTTCCGAGGTCATATCTTATATGCATAGCTCGTCAAGTATAACCTGAGTATTCGCGTGTGCAACTGTTTTGCACCGTTGTATTTGAGCGTAGAGCCTATCACACCCGATCATCACGTGGTGTCTCAGCACGAAGAACTTTCATAGCGGTGCATACTCAGGAGAACACTTCTTGATAATTTAGTAAGGGATCATCTTATAATGCTACCGTCAATCAAAGCAAAATAAGATGCATAAAGGATTAACATCACATGCAATCAATATAAGTGATATGATATGGCCATCATCATTTTGTGCTTGTGATCTCCATCTCGAAGCACCGTCATGATCACCATCGTCACCGTAGCGACACCTTGATCTCCATCGTAGCATCGTTGTCGTCTCGCCAATCTTATGCTTCTCGACTATCGCTACCGCTTAGTGATAAAGTAAAGCATTACATGGCGTTGCATTTCATACAATAAGCGACAACCATATGGCTCTGCCGATTGCCGATAACTTCGGTTACAAAACATGATCATCTCATACAATAAAATATAGCATCACGTCTTGACCATATCACATCACAACATGCCCTGCAAAAACAAGTTAGGCGTCCTCTACTTTGTTGTTGCAAGTTTTACGTGGCTGCTACGGGCTGAGCAAGAACCGTTCTTACCTCGCATCAAAACCACAGCGATACTTCGTCAAATAGACTCCGTTTTAACCTTCTCAAGGACGGGCGTAGCCACACTTGATTCAACTAAAGTGAGAGGCAGACACCGCGGTCACCTTTAAGCAACGAGTGCTCGAGCGGTGAAACCAGTCTCGCGAAGCGTCTGGCGTAATGTCGGTCGGGCCGCTTCATCTCACAATACCGCTGAACCAAAGTATGACATGCTGGTAGGCAGTATGACTTGTATCGTCCACAACTCACTTGTGTTCTACTCGTGCACATGACATCAACGCATAAAACCAGGCTCGGATGCCACTGTTGGGGAGCGTAGTAATTTCAAAAATTTTCCTACGATCACGCAAGATCATCGTGATGGCATAGCAACGAGAGGGAGAGTGTCCGTCCACGTACCCTCGTGAGACCGAAAGCGAAGCGTTATAACAACGCGGTTGATGTAGTCGTGCGTCTCCACGATCCGACCGATCCAAGCACGAGCGTCACGGCACCTCCGAGTTCTGCACACGTTCAGCTCGATGGCGATCCCGAACTCCGATCCAGCAAAGTGTCGGGATGAGTTCCGTCAAGACGACGGCGTGGTGGCGATGTTGATGCTCCACCGGCGCGGGCTTCGCCTAAGCTCGCGACGATATGACTTCTCGGCGCGGGGCTTCTCCTAAGCTCGCGACGATATGACCGAAGTGGAATATGGTGGAGGGGGCACCGCACTGCGGCTAAGGAGCGATCCGTAGATCAACTTGTGTGTCATGGGGTGCCCCCTGCCCCGTATATAAAGGATGGAGGAGGAGGAGGCGGCCAAGGCAATAGGTGCGGCCATGGTGTGGAGTCCTACTAGGACTCCAAGTCCTAGTAGGAGTCCACCAAGAGGGAGGAAGGAGAAGGAAGTGGAGGAGAAGGAGAGGTGGCGGCCCCTTTTCCCTAGTCCAATTCGGACTAGAGGGAGGGGGCGCAGCAACCTTTTTTTCTCTTCCCACTAAAGCCCATCAAGGCCCATTACTTCTCCCGTAATCCCGTAACTCCCGGTACTCGAAAAATACCGAATCATTGGAACCTTTCCGAACTCGAATATAGTCGTCCAATATATCGATCTTTACGTCTCGACCATTTCGAGACTCCTCGTCATGTCCCCGATCTCATCCGGGACTCCGAACTCCTTCGGTACATCAAAACTCATAAACTCATAATATAAGCATGTCATCGAAACCTTAAGCGTGCGGACCCTACGGGTTCGAGAACTATGTAGACATGACCTAGAACTATTCTCGGTCAATAACCAATAGCGGAACCTGGATGCCCATATTGGTTCCTACATATTCTCTGAAGATCTTTATCGGTCAGACCGCATAACAACATCGTTGTTCCCTTTGTCATCGGTATGTTACTTGCCCGAGATTCGATCGTCGGTATCCAATACCTAGTTCAATCTAGTTCTTGGCAAGTCTCTTTTCTCGTTCCGTAATACATCATCTCACAACTAACACATTTAGTTGCAATGCTTGCAAGGCTTTATGTGATGTGCATTACCGAGAGGGCCAGAGATACCTCTCCGACAATCGGAGTGACAAATCCTAATCTCGAAATATGCCAACCCAACATGTACCTTCGGAGACACCTGTAATGTACCTTTATAATCACCCGATTCGTTGTGACGTTTGGTAGCACCAAAAGTGTTCCTCGGGCAAGCGGGAGTTGCATAATCTCATAGTCATAGGAACATGTATAAGTCATGAAGAAAAGCACTAGCAACAAACTATACGATCAGGTGCTATGCTAATGAAATGGGTCATGTCAATCAGATCATTCAACCAATGATGTGATCCCGTTAATCAAATAACAACTCCTTGTTCATGGTTAGGAAACATAACCATCTTTGATTAACGAGCTAGTCAAGTAGAGGCATACTAGTGACACTCTGTAGGTTTATGTATTCACACATGTATTATGTTTCCGGTTAATACAATTCTAGCATGAATAATAAACATTTATCATGATATAAGGAAATAAATAATAACATTATTATTGCCTCTAGGGCATATTTCCTTCACAGGAACGGCGTGTGGATCCAGATCGGGCGTCGCCATGGGGAGCGGCGGCGGCCGGCTCTTCATCTGGGCTGAAGAAGCAAGAGGGACCTGCAGTGGGGAAGGAGCAGCAAGGCCAGGAGAGGCCTGCAGTGGGAAGGAGCAAAAAGGCTAGGGCCAAGGAGAAGCCGTGACTGGGACAAGAAGCAGCGGTGGCAGTGCTCGTCTCGGTCATGTGGGAGGAGCAGGCCGGCCTTGGTTCGTCGCAGCTCGACTATAGGTGAGTGCATCCCCCCTCCCACCCATATCCCCTGAAGAAGGCCACAATAGTAAACCATGGAGGATTTGAGGGCTGCTCAGGTTCAGAGCGGCAAACTATGGAGGATATGGGGCTAGGCTTGGAGCAACAAGCCATGACGGGGACAAGATGCATGTTTGATTTTTTTTCTTAACATCTCTATAGGATTTTTTGTTTGAATGGTTAAGACTATTTCTTTGGACTACTTTGATTATCATAAAAATTGGTGCCGTATAGAACTTTGTGCTTCCATGTAAGTCCTGGCTTGAGGCTGACTGCAGAAGAGGACAACTCCCAAACGCTAGGACAGTTGAGCTTCTTCATGTCTTTTAGCGATTCCATGACCATCTGCAGTAACAATCTATTGCATAAATGGTTCTCCAAGTGGGCTATGTAATTTTTCCTATGTCAAATGGGGATGATTTGCTTATAGTAAAGAGATAATAATCTATGAAAGCCTAGTTACCTAAATAAGATAGTAAATAATTCTTAGATGCTAATGTTGCAGCTTATAAAACTATGTGAATGTTGACTGATGTTGCAGTTGATAATCCTAAATAAGACACTAATGGCTCACTTTTCTGTTGGGGAACGTAGTAATTTCAAAAAATTTCCTACGCACACGCAAGATCATGGTGATGCATAGCAACGAGAGGGGAGAGTGTTGTCTGTCGTGGTTCTAAGCCTGACAGTAGAATGGGGGGTAGGTATGGAGAGGCAAGATCCTAGCTATGGAGTAGTAAGAGATTTACGAGTTCAGGCCCTTCTCGGAGGAAGTAACAGCCCTACGTCTCAGAGCCCTGAGGCGGTCGACTGGATTATATGCGTATGTGTTACAGGGGTGCGAACCTTTCTACCTGTGGAGGGGGGTGGCTTATATAGAGTGCGCCAGGACCCCAGCCAGCCCACGGAGCAGAGGGTTTAAGGTATGTTAAGGCTGGACGTTACTGGTAACGCCCTACATAAAGTGTCATTAAGGTCATAAAGACTATTTAACTACAGACCGTTTGAATACCGAGTGGCTCTTGGACTCTTGATGGTCGAGTGGGTCTTCATAGTCGAGTGTCTTTGAATCAGTCGAGTGACAGCCTACCAAGTCGACTGGAAGGCTGCTTCTTTTGTGAGTGTCCTTGTGGAAGGTACCTTTGGGCAGGTCTATGACCCTACCCCAGGTACATGACTTCATCATTAGCCCTCGAATGGATCGAGGTTTGAGTGAGGAAGGAGTTGATAATCTTTCCGACCTGTTCTTCGTGTTGTGAGCGCGTCTTACTCTGGATCGACGACCTTTCGGTAATGTCATCAACCTTTCTTTCAGTCGCCTTGATCCGTTCTTCACGTTTGTCGAGTGAACTTTGTGAACCTAAAGATTTCCGAGCGACGGATCTGAGGAAATCTGTTATCTGACGAATCGCTCTGCGGTTAGCGGATTTCACAGATCCGAATTTTGGGAAGCCTTGAAGCGAGAAAACCGCGGCTTTTCGGATGGGATAAGGCGATGATGCCTCGATTCTCGCGCCGCCTTTTTTTCGCCACGTATCACGTCTTGGCGCTGTTCTTGAGATCGTGATAGGATTGCCTGGGCCTACCGGTCAGCCACTCGGAAGCGACCCCATATAAGGCGTTGGACCGGGTGTTTTGAACAGTGCGCCCTCAGATTTCCCCTCTCTCCGCCTCCGAAACTCTCTCGCCACGCCCTTCGTCCGCCCAGCGCCGCAGCTCAGCTCCTTTTTCGCCGGCGATCATGGTGAAGGACAAGACTGCCGCCTTGGAACGGGTGAAGAAGACGGCGGCGAAGGCCAAGGGGAGAGCGCCCAGTCGAGGCGGCTCCTCCTCGCGGTCCAAGCTGCCGCAAGGCTGGGTCCAGGGAGACTGGATCCGGTCGACCATCACCGAGAAAGACCTCACCGATCTGGCCAATGAAGGACTGATCCCCCACGGGTCGGTGAAGCTTCCAGGCACGGAGTGGCAACCGCAGCCAGAAGAGGGTGAGTGCGTCCTCTTGGCCACCCACGTAGATAGGGGTTTTTCGCTGCCGCCCAATCCTTTTTTCCGGGGGTTTCTGAACTTTTTCGGAGCGCAACTCCACCATTTCACCCCGAACTCCATTGTGTATCTGGCTACTTTCGTTTAAGCTCTGCGAAATTTCCTGGGTTGTCGACCGCATTGGGGTCTTTTCAAGCATATATTCACTGTCGCTCTCAAGCGGTGAAGAAGGCGAGCCGAATAGCGAAAAAGACCCAAGTAATCCAAATGTGTGGGGACTCGGAGTCGGATGAGGGGGGAAGCGCCTTTCAGCTATGACTCTCCACGACTCGGTTAGAGGGTGGCAGTCGACCTGGTTCTACTGCCAAGACCAGCCGACGCCGGGTCAGTCGACTGGGCTTCCCCCTTTCTCCATGAGTCGAGTGAACAAGCCGTCTTGTCTAAAGGTGTTGCCAGAGGAAAAGGCTCAAGTGAAGCTTCTGATGGAGCGTGTAGTCCAGCTCATTTGCGAAGGGGTGACTGGTATGGATCTCCTGGAGGTTTTTCTGCGACGGCGTATCCAGCCACTCCAATACCGAGGTCATCCGATGTGGATGTACTCCGGCACGGATGATTCCACTCGGGTCCATCCAGAGGAGGTTGACGACGCCATACTGGAGAAGTGGATGACTGCCATCACAGGAAATAAGGACAACCCTCGCGGACCTAGGAGGATTCCACCACTCGACCAGAGTTACCAACCAGACAAGGTATCATTATTTATCTTCAACTGTGATTCTGCAGCATTCATTCTGTTTTGATGTCAATTCCAACTGACTGTCACCTTGTTTTGTTGTCTTCTAGGTCACCACCGAGATGTACTCGATGCCCAACGGGGCGCAGGAAGCAGCCGAAGAAGAAGAAGGAAGTGGAGGTGAAAGTCCGGAGGAATGGGAGTCAACGGTGAAGAGGATGAGGAGGATGGCGACTCGATGATGAGGAGGAGGAGGAAGAAGAGGAGGAATCGTCGACCCTCCTCGTTCGAAGTAAGGTCTAAGTCGGCGCATGACCGGTGGCTGGGCGTGGAAAAGCTGTTGTGCCCACCGCCACCGTCGGCAAGCGACCTAGGACAACTTCTCCGCACCGACCGAGAAGCCGCGAAGCAACCTCGGCGGCGTCGTCGAAGCCGGCGAAAGCCCTGCCCAAGATGCGAATGGTCATCCCCACCATCTCCGGGTAACCAACAGAGCCTTGTATTTCCTTTTTCATCATGAGTGAATTTTTAGTCGACTCGATGACTGATCATCCGACTAATGAAATCCACAGCGCCGCTACCTCCGAGACTTCAGCCAAGCACGATGACCAGGAAATGGAGGACGCGGCCACTTGTAATCTTGGTGAGATCTCTGAGATTTTATTTTTAGCCGACTGGAGCTTTTTAGTCGATTGGGCTTCCATGTTTACTTCTGGATTTCTCTTGCAGTTCCGCCTCACATCATTGATCTTCCTGATGATGACGAGGAAGCGCCATTGAGGAAGAGGAGGAACAAGAAAGTGCCTGCTGGCAAGGTTGCTCAAGTCGCGGCGACTCCTGAGACGTTGATTTCCGAGGGCGGCAATCCTACTCGGACTTCTGTATCTTTTGCTGTACCACTGACGAGTGCCCGACCTACTTCGTCGACTGCTGATCCGCCGTCTCTCTTTGCCACGCACCACGTCCCGGAAGACCAAGTAAGTGCTGCTAAGGAGGCCATACGCCAGGCAGGGATCATGATGGAGCGGTGAAAGCGCGCGAGAGGCAAGTCAGTGACCTATGGCGCCGATTCAGCTCTCGAGCAACGTCCCGTAAGTCGATCGTCGTTTGCTTTGTTAGGACATACAATCTAAAACTGCTTCTTTCTGGAGATTTTCATATCTGTACACCCAGTGGGTGTGTGTGTCATTCGAATTTTTGTGGGGGCACGCTGAGTGCACCCACTGGGTGTAGTCCCCGAGACCATGGTCGACTGCGTGTAGTCGATTATGGTCTTTATGCTGTGATCTTCTTCACTCGACTCGGACGGACCAAGTTGAATGGAGCTGTAAAACCGGTGGGGGCACGCTAAGTGCACCCACTGGGTGTAGTCCCCGAGACTATAGTCGACTGCGTGCAGTTGACTATAGTCTTAAAGAACTGTTTTGTTGTTTTTTTTACTGCGGCTGACCGCTGACGAATAGCCATGTTTTTAGAATCATAGCCTTTTTGCCTCCTTTGGTCGACTGATCGAACCAAATTGGTAAACCAGTGGGGGCACGCTAAGTGCACCCACTGGGTGTAGTCCCCGAGACTATAGTCGACTGCGTGCAGTTGACTATAGTCTTAAAGAACTGTTTTTCCTTAGTCACTCGAAAGTGATCTGCTTTCGATGTCTTTTGTTTGTTGACTCTTCGTAGAAATCTTGCGAGCTTGTGGCTCGCTACACTGAGTTAGAGAAAAAGCAGATTCAGCTCAACCTCGATTTGAAGCTTGCTCAGGAGAACTTGCAGAAGGCTCAAGACGAAGCAAAAGGTATGGCTGGTGAGAATTTTGACGATTGCTTGTGTTTTCTGCTCATTCTCAACTCTGTTCTCATTGTTGCTTTGAGATAAACTGGAAGAAACTTTGAAGAAGAAGGACCTTGACCTTGCGGATGCATGAAGGCGGCTTTGGAGAAAACAAAGCTCATTGAAGAAACTTGCTTGATCGACAAACTTCAAGATGAAAATAACAAGCTGAAAGCCTCTCTTGTGTGACTAACAAGGAAGTCGGTCATTGAAGAACGACAAGAATATTACATCGACAAGGTTGGCCAGTGGCGGAGTAAGCGAAATGATCTGGAGGTTTATCTTGCGGGGCTCGCCAAGAAGCTGTTTCTCATGCTTGAAGGTAATTCTCTTTTATCTAGCTGTTTTGCTCTTACTGGCTCATCATACGATCTTTATTTTGAATCTGTTGTCACATCCCAGTTAGACCATGCATTAGGGTGTGCATCATGTTTAAATTTCATTTGAATTTGAAATGGGAAGGCAGAAACCCAGAACACCCCCTTTGATTCAACTAGGGTTTACTAAAAATTATTTCAATGAACCTGAAATGCCCTTCAAAATGCTCATCCTCTTTGCTTTGGTTCAGAACCTATGTCAAAGGAGGTGTATCATTTTCTAGGTCAACCAAAGGTCCTTGGATTAATTCACAAGTTTTGAACTTGAGCAGTTTAAATTGTACAAAATATTTTAAATGTTCAAAAATTGCCAAACCCAAATGTTTCATGTTGGAAATATTCCAACAAGGGACCAGGAGCATTTTGGTGATTTTTAAAACAGTTTTGGTATTTTAGAAAACCCCACAAAGTTGCAGGAAATTAGAAAAAGTTTAAAAAACAGAAAAACCTTACGGCGCCCTACCGGCCCACTGCCGCGGCCCAGCCCCAGCCGGCATGTAGCTGCTTGCCTCGGCTTGAGCAGGCAGCCAGTGCTTTCGGCGGCGGGCACGGCTTCGGCTGCCACGCACTGGTCGCCGCCTCGCCGCTTCGCCGCCCGTTGTCGGCGAGGACCGACCTCCTCTCTCTCCGAACCCCTGGACCTCCCTCTCCTCCCGGATCATCTC
Organism: Aegilops longissima; assembly: GCA_021605205.1. Taxonomy (NCBI): domain Eukaryota; kingdom Viridiplantae; phylum Streptophyta; class Magnoliopsida; order Poales; family Poaceae; genus Aegilops; species Aegilops longissima. Next base: position 37,544,180 of record CM038680.1, on the reverse strand, counting down.
TCGCCCTCCCCATCTTGGCAGCGCCACCATCCGCCCAAGACCGCCCGTGAGTCGTGCTCCCGCCGTCCATGCTCCTCCGCACCATGTCCGGGAGCTCCGCGCCTCCACTACCCCTAGCCGGCGAGTCCCTTCGCTCTAGTGCCCCGAACCCATCTCACCGACCTCGACCGAGCTCGCCGTCGCGGAGATCCCTTTCGTCGCCGCCGTCGCTCCGGTTCATCCCGACCTCGGCGAGGTTTCTACGTCGCCCGTGAGCCTACCTAACTCCCTTCCCTCTCTCGCGCCCTCGAGCAGCGTAGCAACCGAGCCACGTTCACCGCACCGCCGCCGTGGAGCTCGTCGCCGGCGTGCTCCGGTCACTCTCCGGCCACCCCATGGTGTCCGTTGCACTCCACCGCACCCCAAGGGGTCTGCCCATGTACTTCCGCACCTCACCGAGCCCTCTAACCCCAAGCCCGTCGTTGGCGAACCCGGCCGCCTAGCTCGTCGCGGCGCCAACTCCGCCACCCGACCCCAACCAACTCCACCCGATGAGCGCGGGTTGCTCCTAGCTACCGTAGCTACCTTCCGCGACTTCGTTTGGTGGCGGAATCATCAAACACACTCCCTCCGCCGCGTCGGGCTCGCGTGACTAGTCGCCAGTGCAGCCGGCGTGGACATTGACCCTTGTGGGCCCGCGTTGACCCGACAGTCAGCGACAAATGGGGCCCAGCCACGCTAACTAAATAGGGTTAGATTTAATTAAACTTTAGTTAAGTTAATTACCCGACATGCGGGACCCTTTGTCAGGTTTGACCTGGACGTCCTGTTGACTCTGGCGTCATCTTTGACGCATGGCTGATGCATTAATTCAAATTCTGGATTTATTCTAATATAGTAAATTCCAGAATATAATTCAAATTTCAAATGCTTATAACTTTTAATCTATAACTCCAAATGCAAAGATTTATATATGAAAAATTATCAGAAAAATCCACTCTATCCATTGGTACAGGTTTCATGCATGTTAAAGCAAGTTAACTATGCTGTTTAACCAGAATAAGATAATGCACCTTTGGGACTAACTCAAATGAGCTATCATTTGAATCTTTGATTCAAATGAGTTCATTCCCTGTTATTTCAGCTTGCATTAGGCCAACACACATCCATATTGCCATGTCACAGCATGCATCATATTGTTGCATATTGTCTTGTGTGTTTACTTTCGGTGTGCTTTCATGATAGGTTACGCCCGAGGATAACCTCGACTATCCATCTGAAGGCGTTACTCTACCCCGTTCCATCGGGCAAGCAACTCATTGATCATTCGATACAAACCCATGTTCTCGCTTCGCTCTCGTTTCTGCATTAAGACAACGTGATTCAAACTGTTGTGTGTTGCGGTAGTTGAACCCACTTCCTTTGCATGACTGTCATTGCCACGGTAACTAGATGAAACCCACTAGTATGTGTAGGAGTTGATTGAGCCATGTTTGTGATTCCTACCATGCTATGCTTGCTATGCTTAGAGTTGTGTCAGTCGGCTCATCGGGATGATGAGCTGGAGTGAAAGGTTGTGTTGGTTCGAGAGTGAAAGTGTTGAACACGATTTGGTAAAGGTATCGATGAGAGGCCATGTAGGAGTACATGGTGGGTTGTTTCATTGAAGCCGAACTTAAGAACTGAGATCTGTGTTTGTGATCCATGAAACAGTTACTACCACACATTGGGATCATAATTGACCCTCTCGACTTCTTAACCACCCTTGTTCTTAGTCAGGGAGTTGCAAGTAGTTTACGGTGTTTGTAGCATCTTTGGGCCGCCGCATAGCGTGACCTTAGGGGTGGGTTGTGTTGCGGTAGGCACGTGGCCGGTGTGCTGAGTGCCGTTTGGTATCTCGGGAACCTGCACACATCGTTCGGGGCTGTATGGGAAACCTCGGCGGACTCCTGCGGATGGAACCGAATAGGCGATAAACTGGACTAGGGACTTGAGTGTTTAGGTAGGCTGTGGCCGACACCCACGTTGGGCTTCGCTTGAAGGTTGCAGTACATGTCGTGTAAGCGGCGGTAAGTGGTGAGCGTGTGTGAAGAAGTACACCCTGCGGGGTTTAATATGATCTATTGAATAGCCGTGTCCACGGAGAAGGACTTCTGGGTTACCTATATCGGTTCATAGACAAGTAAATGGATACTACTAAAAGCCTCAAGATAAGTGTGAGTATAGTGGATGGCCCTCTCGTGGGATGACGAGAGAGGATCCACAGTGGAGTATTGTGATGGTGATTAGAGGACTGGGTGTGCGACAAATGCTTTACAAAGTGGTGTCACGTGGGATAGCTTAGCCAAGAGTCAAAGCTGGCTTCTTGCAAATAACTCCACTTCATTCCTTGAGAATGTGCATGTATGATAGGATTTTGTGGTAAGACTTCTGAGTACCTTTGTACTCATGTTTGTAATTAATGTTTTTAGAGGACAATACTACCCCTCAAGCGGATTCTATGTAGATATTGACTTGACGAGTGAACTAGCCACCCAAGTGGCGATCTAAGACTTGTGAAGGGCCATTGTAGATAGAAAGGCTCCAACAAGCTTTCTTTCTTTCTAGAGTGCGTACTCGAGACTAGTTTGCTTCGCATGTGCTTGTATGATTGTATGACTTGAGTGTTGGGTCATGTGACCCCTACTGTATGACTATGTTATGTATGGCTCCTCGGGCCTCTTAAATAAAGTACTTGAGTTGTAGAGTTTTGTTGTGATGCCTTGTTGTATTTACTCATATCGGGCATATTGCGTGTATGTTTGAAATGCTTGGTATGAGTGGGATCCGACAAACTAGTTGTTTATCCTTGGCAGCTTCTCATATGGGAAATGTAGTCTCGTGCTACGGCGATAGTAGTCCGCTTCTGCCCGGTTCACGAGTCCTGCTAGCCCAGCACTCTGCTTGGACACTTATTGGCGGCATGTGATTCATTTCGTTCCTATATACGTCCCTTGAAATGTCGCGGTGGTATTGAGTCTGCCTAGCTGCTACAGCCGGGATACGGAGTCTGTTAGCCAGTGCTACAGCCAATTCATCGTTGATGGCCGACATGCTCGAAGTGATTCATGTATGCTGTCCCCATAGGTTAGTGCGCTTTGGGTTCACGACTAGCCATGTCGGCCCGGTTCTTTGTCATATGGATGCTAGCGACACTATCATATCGTGAGCCAAAAGCGCCAAGCGGTCCGGGCCATGGTAAGCGACACCGTGGGAATACCGTCGTGAGGCGCAAAAGTGATATGAGGTGTTACCAGCTAGGTCGATGTGACTTGGAATCGGGGTCTGACAGCGTTGGCATCGAGCGGGGCTGCTGTGGGTTCGCTAAGCCAAACTGGTGAAGTTGAGTCTAGAAATGCTTTAGTTATATGTAGGGAATTGATTGTGGGAGGAGCGTAAGGCTCTTTTACTCCTTTACCTTATGCCCTCGATCTGAGTCATCCTCTTCTCATCCGGCGTGGGTATAGGACTAGGCTCTCTTCTCTCTATCGAGGTTCACGTGTTACTAATCCGTAGTAACTTATAGGATTGTTGGTTACATCCTCGGTTCGGTGCTACTAAATTTTAGTATGCTATCAGTTGAACAGAACCTTGATATGATGTTGTTGAGTGGTTTTGCAATCTGATTTTGAATGTCTCAAATCTGATTTTGAGCATTCTGAGATGTTATGCTGCCGATTTTCCTAGAAATTCTAATGCCTTTGCATTGTGGCTGTGCTTTCGGATGGCCACCGTCCCCCCGAACCAAGTGGTTACTTTGACCCGTTGCATTGGTGTGTGTGGTCACACGGCAATGTTGGTTGAGTGATGATTGAGTCTGGTTATCGATGGTATCTGAATATACCGTCGAGGAGCAGTTTAGGATTTCAATCAAAGCCAATATCTATGCACGGTCGGTTTATCCATCTTATCCGAGCTCTTGAGCCACTTCCTTTGTTCTTATGGGCTCGGACTCACTATTGGAATGTCTATGCAAGATGCAGCCTATTCCATGATGACTATTATTCGAGCGAGAACTGCTTTCTTTGGGCAACACGATTTTCGCTATATGCGGCATCCCTCCACAGGGGCGCATGGCTACCTTGAGGTTTGTACAGCGATGCATCCCATGAGGACTCACTCCTTCGCACTACTCTTGAGATCTTTGGAGGACAAGGACCGTGAGAGTGGGCCTTGCGTATGGAGCTTTTCAATGCCGTTCGACCCTTTGGGCTACTCGACTAGGTTTGCACTGCCGTGCAAGCGGATATATGGACATGAGGACTTGTACCTGTCTTGAGATCTGCGGACTTTATGGAGTGGCGTGAGGTTGGAGGTATCACTCCTCCTCGTGGGCCTCGTCTGCCACCGTTTGTTGGACCACGGCCACATCCGAGTCCTTATGGTCCACATGCCCCACAGGATTGTCTGTTTCCGGATGATCATGTTCCACTTCCAGGCTTGGGTGGTGATTTCTATGAGGACTACTACGGAGCTGCCTGAATTAGTAGTAGTATTCCTAGTATGGTAGTAGTTGTATTTCCACCGTCCTGCGTGACTTGTGGAATATGACTTAGTGTGTATCGTTCCGGAAGTGTAGAAAAATAATGTATAGAAGTTGGGATGATTCCGATGAGATGTAACGCCTTTCCTTATAGTTGTACTCCGTCAGGCTTGTACTAAACTATGAATGGTGTGTATGACCGTTGGTATATATATATATATATATATATATATATATATATATATATATATATATATATATATATATATATATATATATATATATATATATATATATATATATATATATATATATATATATATATATATATATATATATATATATATATATATAGTTTTATAATACCATGTCATACGGATGAACATCCTTGCATTCCATGCTATCCATTACCTTCCGCACTTCCTTGTTAAATTCTGCCATCCTGGTTTAAACCTTTGCTTTGTCTCCTAGGATGGTCAACACTCATAACACTCCTGCTGCTCGGGGCGGGGAGAAGCTAGTGCAGCCAGAAATGTGAATCTGCGCAACCGCCATCTTTGGCGAGGTTATCTTTGGAAGCGAGCATAATAAGCGTGAAACCAACACGCTTCTTGGGCGGATTGAACAAAACACCACGCGCCAGCCAAGAAATGATTTGGTTTCACTCAGCGACTTCGTCAAGCTGTATCCCCAAAGTTCAAATATTCCGTCGAGCCTCTCGGCGCGGATGATTAACCGCAGCATCCACCACAAGCTGCGTTCCGCCAGCGTGGCTGAGGCTGACAAGGTCACCTTTGCGCTTATCATCTTGAAGGCCCTGCTAGTCTCGGTGGGAAAATTATGAGGCTATCGTCCGGCTGGACAAGTTACAACTTGGGCTGAATTCGAGTGCCGCCTTCCGTGAGCATCATATTCGGAAGGTCTTATGGACATAAGCGGGAGAATTCTGCAGTTTCACCCAAGGTAGGTGACGGTGGATGCCTACGATCGTGAATTTGGGAGGTTAGCACGTTATGCTCGAAGAAGTTTCTACCGATGCCAAGAAGCGAGCAAGGTTCCGCAAGGACTTAGCCACGAGTTCGCCGAGATCTCCGTGCATGAGTGTACCTCTTTTCGAAGCTAGTCAATAAGGCTATCGGCGCGCAAACCGGACGATCTGATTTTGAGGCTTCACGCAAGCACATCCGTGATTCGGATCTTCATCCGCTCTGGATCCCAGAAGCGCCGGGTTTGGGTTCCAAATACTGCTCTACCACCCAGGTTCACCCCGAGGCCATCCTTTGAGGCGCCTTGCCCCAACCAGCAGTATCTTCCGCCCAAGACTTATGGAGGTCCCACTGCTAATGCTGCTCCACGTCCAAATGTGACAACTTGCTTCAAGTGTGGAGAGACGGGCCACTATATCCGAGAGTGTCCCCAGAACAACCCCAATCAAGTTGGAAAGTCTGTTGGCCGTGGCAAGCCAGCAGGAAAGGTGCCCTATGCTAAACCAGTTGCCACCGCTCGTGGCCATGTCAACTATGTTTCTGCTGAAGAGACCTATGAGGATCCCAACGTCGTCCTCGGTACGCTTCTTGTTAATTGCCATCCGGCAACCGTTCTTTGATCTTGGAGCATCTCATTCATTTATTTCGAGAGCTATGCTCGATTGCACAACACCACATTACGTGACATGCCTACCTCCATGGAAATTCAAACCCCACGGTTCTCGATGGCAAACCTCTAGAATAAGTCATGGGAATGAAATTCTTGTCGACAGATTAGTCTTTCTTGCATCCCTAATAGCTCTTAAGTCCTCGGACATAAACATCATCTTGGGTATGGGTGGATGTCAGCCCATTATGCTAAGATTGATTGCTCTACTAGAACTGTTCAACTCACCCATCCTTGGGCAAGGCGGTGAATGTTTTAACCCGAGTGTCTAAGCGCCGACTTTACTCATAAATGCCAACCCCTTCGGACCTCGAAGATATTCCGGTAGTCCGTGATTTCCCGGATGTCTTTCGGAGGAACTGCGGTGTTCCACAGCGGGGATGTCGAGTTAAGTGATAGATCTTGTTCCCGGAACCGTCCCAATCTCTAGAAGACCTTATAAGATGGCACCCTAGAACTAGCTGAACTTAAGAAACAACTCGATGAGTCCTTGCAAAAGGTTTCATCCGTCCTAGTTCATCTCCATGGGCTTGCCCGTCCTCTTCGTCAAGAAGAAGGATGGTGCGGATCGGATGGTTGTAGATTACCGACACTGTCAATTTGGTCACTATCAAGAACAAGTATCCGCTCCCGGGATCAACGATCTGTATGATCAGCTCGCTGGATCCTCGATCTTTTCAAGATGGATTTGAGGTTGGGCTACCATCAAATCAAAATCAAAACGAGGACATTCCTAAAAGCGGCCTTTGTTACTCGTTATGGCAAGATGAGTACACCGTCATGTCCGCCGGATTAACCAATGCTCCAGCCACCTTCTCTCGGTTAATGAACTCAATCTTCATGGAGTATTTGGATAAATTAGTAGTGGTATACCTCGATGATATACTCATCTACTCAAGAATGAGGAAGAACATGCCGAACATCTAAGGCTAGTATTGATGAAACTTGAGAGCACCGCCTTTATGCCAAATTCTCTAAGTGTGAATTTTGGTTGCAGTGACCTATCTAGGACATGTAATCTCTGGTAAGGGCATTCTTTGTCAATCGGCGAGTTCAAGCCGTCCTTGATTGGACTCCACCTGAATCGGTCAAGCAAGTTCGGAGTTTCCTCGGTTTAGCGAGCTATTGCCGCCGCTTCGTCGAGAATTTCTCTAAAGTTGCTAAACCTCTAACCAAACTCCTCAAGAAAGATAAAAGGTTGAATGGGCGCCACGGTGCGAGTTCAGCTTTCAGGAGGCTGAAAAGGCGCGACATCTGCTCCGTACTTGTTCCACCAGATTTCTCTAAGGACTTTATTATCTATTGCGGCGCCTCGCGACAAGGACTAGGTTGCATACTCATGCAAGATCGTCATGTGATTGCCTCGCTTCTCGGCGATTCGTCCACATGAGGATAACTACCCACACACGATCTAGAGCTTGCGGCGATGGTTCATGCACTCAAAACCTGGCGACATTACCTTACGGGTAATCGTTGCGAAATCTACTGATCACCAAAGTCTGAAATATATCTTCACCCAACGGTTTGAATCTCGAGGCAAAGGCGTTGGGTCGAGTTGATACAGATTTCGACTTAGGAATATCTTACACCCGAGCAAAGCCAATGTCATGGCTGGCGCACTAAGTCATAAATCTTATTGTAACAATTTGATGTTACAACAAAGTCAACCATTTCTCCACGAGGAATTTTGTAAGCTTAATCTTCACATTGTTCCTCGAGTTCCTTTCCACCACGGTGGCGAAACCGACCTTACGGATCGAATCATAGCTGCTCGGCGGTATGATAGAGGATATCTCGGATCAAGGAGAACATCGCTAGCGGAGCTGCTAAATGTTTCTCCATAGATGAGCAGTGTTGTCTTCTTTGAAAACCGCTTGGTGGTTCCCAGAAACAACAGCTGACAATTGATCCTTAAGGAAGCTCATGACTCTCCTCTCACCATTCATCCGGTAGTACTAAAATGTATCAAGACCTCGCCAGAGGTTTTGGTGGACTAGGATGAAGAGAAATCGCTCAATACATTGCTAATTGCGGCGTCGTCGTCGAGTTAAGCGAGCATCAGCGGCCTCTTTGGTACCCTTCAACCTTTGGAAATTCCTGAATGGAAATGGGATAAAATCGGTATGGATTTCATTACGGGTTTCCCAGGACCAAGAGAGGAATAATGCTATCTTCGTTGTCGTCGATCGTCTTTCCAAAGTAGCCCACTTCCTACCCGTTAGTGAGAGTATAACCGCTAGCCAGCTAGCTGAATTGTACATCTCTCGAATAGTGTCTCTTCATGGTGTTCCATTAGAGATTAACTCAGACCATGGAAGTCTCTTCACCTCTCGATTTTGGGAAAGTTTCCAAAGCGCTATAGAACTCGTCTCTCCTTTAGCACGCTTTCCATCCCCAATCAAGTGGTCAAGTAGAGCGAGTCAATCAAATCCTAGAGGATATGCTTGAGCTTACATCATCTCTTCGGCATGAATTGGGAGAAATACCTTCCATTAGCGAGTTAAGCTTATAACAATAGTTATCAAGCCAGCACAGGCAAAGCCCTTTCGAAGTTCTTTATGGGCGGAAATGTGAGCGCCTCTTAACTGGTGAAACCGGGAGAGACAACTCTTTGGCGGATATGATTCAGGAAGCGGAAGAGCAGGTTCGCGTTATTAAGTGAAATTGAAAACAGCCCAATCTCGTCAAAAGAGCCAATATGACCGCAAGCATAAGCCTATGGCTTATGAAATTGGCGAAGGCTTACCCGGGTTACTCCTTTGAAGGAACCCATCGATTCGGTATCAAAGGCAAGTTGGCTCCTCGTTACATTGGACCCTTTGCATTCTTGCCAAGCGAGGAGAAGTTGCCTACCAATTGGAACTACCTCCGCATCTTTCGAGTCCATGATGTCTTCCCGTTTCCCAACTCAGGCGTTGCTTCTCGGATCCTATCCGTGGAGTGGACCTGGCAACGCTTGATCTCCAAGATAACCTCACCTATCGAGAATATCCGTTCGTATCCTCGATCAAGCCGGCGTACCACTCGGCGTCGAATATCAAGTTTCTAAAGGTTCAATGGTCAAACCATTCCGAGCAAGAAGCAACTTGGGAAAGGAGGATCGTCTTCGACTTGAGTATCCCACCTTTTTCGCAATAGATCCTAAATCTCGGGGCGAGATTCTTTTGAGTGGGGTGAGTTGTCACATCCAGTTAGACCATGCATTAGGGTGTGCATCATGTTTAAATTTCATTTGAATTTGAAATGGGGAAGGCAGAAACCCCGAACACCCCCTTTAATTCAACTAGGGTTTACTAAAATTATTTCAATGAACTGAAATGCCCTTCAAAATGCTCATCCTCTTTGCTTTGGTTCAGAACCTATGTCAAAGGAGGTGTATCATTTTCTAGGTCAACCAAAGGTCCTTGGATTAATTCACAAGTTTTGAACTTGAGCATTTTAAATTATACAAAATATTTTAAATGTTCAAAATTGCCAAACCAAATGTTTCATGTTGGAAATATTCCAACAAGGGACCAGGAGCATTTTGGTGATTTTTAAAACAGTTTTGGTATTTTAGAAAACCCCACAAAGTTGCAGGAAATTAGAAAAAGTTTAAAAACAGAAAAACCTTACGCGCCCTACGGCCCACTGCCTGCCCAGCCAGCAACAGCGGCGCGTAGCTGCTTGGCTCGGCTTGACGAGCAGCCAGTGCTTTCGGCGGCGGGCACCGCTTCAGTGCCACGCACCTGGTCGCCGCCTCGCCGCTTCCTTCGCCCGGTGTCGGCGAGGACCGACCTCCCTCTCTCCCGAACCCCTGGACACTCCCTCTCCTCCCGGATCATCTCTCTCGCCTTCCCCATCTTGGCGGCGCCACCGCCGCCCTTTCGCCCGTGGTCGTGCTCCCGCCGTCCATGCTCCTCCGCACCATGTCCGGGAGCTCCGCCGCCTCCACTACCCCTAGCCAGCCGAGTCCGCTCGCTCTAGTGCCCGAACCCATCTCACCGACCTCGGCCGAGGCTCGCCCGTCGCGGAGATCCCTTCGTCGCCGCCGTCGCTCCGGTTCATCCCGACCTCGGCGAGGGTTTCTACGTCGCCCGTGAGCCTACCTAACTCCCTTCCCTCTCTCGCCCTCGAGCAGCGTAGCAACCGAGCCACGTTCACCCGCACCCGCCGCCGTGGAGCTCGTCGCCGGCGTGCTCCGGTCACTCTCCGGCCACCCCATGGTGTCCGTTGCACTCACCGCACCCCAAGGGTCTGCCCATGTACTTCCGCACCTCACCGAGCCCTCTAACCCCAAGCCCGTCGTTGGCGAACCCGGCCGCCTAGCTCGTCGCGGCGCCAACTCCGCCACCCGACCCCAACCAACTCCACCGATGAGAAGCGGGTTGCTCCTAGCTACCGTAGCTACCTTCCGCGACTCGTTTGGTGGCGGAATCGCATAAACACACTCCCTCCGCCCGCGTCGGGCTGCGCGTGACTGAGTCGCAGTGCAGCCGGCGTGGACATTGACCCTTGTGGGCCGCGTTGACCCCGACAGGTCACTGACAAATGGGGCCCATCCCTGCTAACTAAATAGGGTTAGATTTAATTAAACTTTAGTTAAGTTAATTACCCTGACATGCGGGACCCACTGTCAGGTTTAACCTTGACGTCCCTGTTGACTCTGACGTCATGCTGACGCATGGCTGATGCATTAATTCAAATTCTGGATTTATTCTAATATAGTAAATTCCAGAATATAATTCAAATTTCAAATGCTTATAACTTTTAATCTATAACTCCAAATGCAAAGATTTATATATGAAAAATTATCAGAAAAATCCATTCTATCCATTGGTACAGGTTTCATGCATGTTAAAGCAAGTTAACTATGCTGTTTAACCAGAATAAGATAATGCACCTTTGGGACTAACTCAAATGAGCTATCATTTGAATCTTTGATTCAAATGAGTTCATTCCTGTTATTTCAGCTTGCATTAGGCCAACACACATCCATATTGCCATGTCATAGCATGCATCATATTGTTGCATATTGTCTTGTGTGTTTACTTTGGTGTGCTTTCATGATAGGTTACGCTTTGAGGATAACCTCGACTATCCATCTGAAGGCGTTACTCTACCCCGTTCCATCGGGCAAGCAACTCATTGATCATTCGATACAAACCCATGTTCTCGCTTACGCTCTCGTTTCTGCATTAAGACAACGCGATTCAAACTGTTGTGTGTTGCGGTAGTTGAACCCACTTCCTTTGCATGACTTGTCATTGCCACGATAACTAGATGAAACCCACTAGTATGTGTAGGAGTTGATTGAGCCATGTTTGTGATTCCTACCATGCTATGCTTGCTATGCTTAGAGTTGTGTCGGTCGGCTCATCGGGATGATGGCTGGAGTGAAAGGTTGTGTTGGTTCGAGTGAAAGTGTTGAACACGATTTGGTAAAGGTATCGATGAGAGGCCATGTAGGAGTACATGGTGGGTTGTTTCATTGAAGCGAACTTAGGCTGAGATCTGTGTTTGTGATCCATGAAACAGTTACTACCACACATTGGGATCCTTAATTGACCCTCTCGGCTTCTTAACCACCCTTGTTCTTAGTCCGGGAGTTGCAAGTAGTTTACGGTGTTTGTAGCATCTTTGGGGGCATACGCATAGCGCTGACCTTAGGGGTGGGTTGTGTTGCGGTAGGCACGTGGCCGATGTCCGAGTGCCGTTTGGTATCTCGGGAACCCTGCACACATCGTTCGGGGCTGTATGGGAAACCTCGGCGGACTCCTGCGGATGGAACCGAATAGGCGATAAACTGGACTAGGGACTTGAGTGTTTAGGTAGGCTGTGGCCGACACCCACGTTGGGCTTCGCTTGAAGGTTGCAGTACATGTCGTGTATGCGGCGGTAAGTGGTGAGCGTGTGTGAAGAAGTACACCCTGCAGGGTTTAATATGATCTATTGAATAGCCGTGTCCACGGAGAAGGACTTTGGGTTACCTATATCAGTTCATAGACAAGTAAATGGATACTACTAAAAGCCTCAAGATAAGTGTGAGTATCGTGGATGGCCCTCTCGTGGGATGACGAGAGAGGATCCACAGTGGAGTATTGTGATGGTGATTAGTGGACTGCGTGTGCGACAAATGCTTTACAAAGTGGTGTCACGTGGGATAAGCAGCCAAGAGTCAAAGCTGGCTTGCTGCAAATAACTCCACTTCCTTCCTTGAGAATGTGCATGTATGATAGGATTACGTGGTAAGACTTCTGAGTACCTTTGTACTCATGTTTGTAATTAATGTTTTTCAGAGGACAATACTACCCCTCCGGCCAGTTCTATGTAGATATTGACTTGACGAGTGAACTAGCCACCGGTGGCGATCTAAGACTTGTGAAGGGCCATTGTAGATAGAAAGGCTCCAACAAGCTTTCTTTCTTTCTAGAGTACGTACTCGAGACTAGTTTGCTTCGCATGTGCTTGTATGATTGTATGACTTGAGTGTTGGGTCATGTGACCCCTACTGTATGACTATGTTATGTATGGCTCCTCGGGCCTCTTAAATAAAGTACTTGAGTTGTAGAGTTTTGTTGTGATGCCTTGTTGTATTTACTCATATCGGGCATATTGCGTGTATGTTTGAAATGCTTGGTATGAGTGGGATCCGACAAACTAGTTGTTTATCCTTGGCAGCTTCTCATATGGGAAATGTAGTCTCGTGCTTACGGCGATAGTAGTCCGCTTCTGCCGGTTCACGGAGTCCTGCTAGCCCAGCACACTCTGCTTGGACACTTGGTGGCGGCATGTGATTCATTTCGTTCCTATATCATCCCTTCGAGAAATGTCACGCGGTGGTATTGAGTCCTGCCTAGCCTGCTACAGCCGGGATACGGAGTCCTGTTAGCCAGTGCTACAGCCGAATTCATCGTTGATGACCGACATGCTCGAAGTGATTCATGTATGCCTGTCCCCATAGGTTAGTGCGCTTTGGGTTCACGACTAGCCATGTCGGCCCGGTTCTTTGTCATATGGATGCTAGCGACACTATCATATCGTGAGCCAAAAGCATAAGCGGTCCGGGCCATGGTAAGCGACCGGTGGGAATACCGTGCGTGAGGCCGCAAAGTGATATGAGGTGTTACCAGCTAGGTCGATGTGACTTGGAATCGGGGTCACGACATCTGAGTTGTGTTTTCAGAATTCTGCCAAAACTTTGAAGAAGAGACCAGCCAGTGGAAACCGGTTTGGACCCCATCAACTCTCCTGTGAAGGGCGAAGCTGCTATGAATGTGCTCATTTGAGTCTCGTGTTATAGCGATTGGATTATCTTCTTTTCATTGAAGGTTGCGGTGTCGGCGGATCGACTCGACTCTCGGCTAGAACAGACTCTTGAATGTTCTTGAATCTTTGATGACTTCGGTGAATGAGATTCCAAGTCGAGTGCAAGAATGGAAGAAGTAAATGCGCGGTGCGGTGCTTGATGTTGCCTTATCTACGGTTCGTGTCCACTTTGCAAAGAAGCGCAAGAAGACAAGCTGGCGTCTCTCAAGGTTGCCAATACCGGGAAGCACGACTTGAGATCTTTCATGGAATTTTCATCGCCTCGCTACCTGTATATTGCCAGCAGAATCGACCTCGACCAGTTCGTTGCACCGTCGATCCTCCGCCGGGAGGAAAAAACTTCTAAGTCCCACTTTAAATTTGCCTCGGAATGCGAGTGGTTTACGTAACCGATAAACTTTACGGGCTTAACGCTTTGAGCACCTTTAGGTGCTAGGGACGTTTATCTGAACTTGATTTTTCTTTTAACATGCTTTGCTTGCCTTGGAGAACTTTGTTCTTCATTTGAAGATATTCGTTGAAATTCCAATCGACTTGGGCTTCATCTATCTTGTAGGTAAAGACTGACCTCGTCGTCCTTGCGGATTGGGATGGACCGTACGTTGTACTTGTGGCGAAGCTCCGAAGGAGGAGGTAGCAGTCGACCTGCACCTCGTCGTCCTTGATTGGGATGGACCATACGTTGTACTTGTGGCGAAGCTCGAAGGAGGAGGTAGCAGTTGACCTGCACCTCGTCGTCCTTAACGGATCGGGATGAATTCTTTACTTAGGTAGTCTTGGGCTGCAGCTAAGCCTCCGAGTGGGAGGTTTGCTCTCCACTCGGTAGGATTTTTATTTACTTAGGCGAGCTTTGGGCTGCAGCTAAGCCTCAGTGGGAGGTTTGCTCTCCACTCGGTAGGATTTCTATTTACTTAGGCGAGCAGGCTGCAGCTAAGCCTCCGAGTGGGAGGTTTGCTCTCCACTCGGTAGGATTTCTATTTACTTAGGCGAGCCTTGGGCTGCAGCTAAGCCTCCAGTGGGAGGTTTGCTCTCCACTCGGTAGGATTTTATTTACTTAGGCGAGCACTGGGCTGCAGCTAAGCCTCCGAGTGGGAGGTTTGCTCTCCACTCGGTAGGATTTTTATTACTTTGGATGTTTGAGGCGAATCCTTGGGCTGTTATAAGCCCTCGAGCAGGAGGTTGACTCACCACTCGGCAGGGTTTAAATACTTAGGCGAGTACTTGGACTGCAGCTAAGCCCCCAAGTGGGAGGCTGGCTCGCCACTCGGTAGGATTTTGGATACTTAGGCGAGTGCTTGGACTGCAGCTAAGCCTCCGGTGGGAGGCTGGCTGCCACTCGGTGGGATTTTGGATCCTTGGCGAGTACTTGGACTTCAGCTAAGCCTCCGAGTGGGAGGCTGGCTGCGCCGATCGGTGGGATTTTGAATACTTAGTGAGCGGATCTGACTAAGCCCCGAGTGAGAGATTGGATCGCTTTTCGGAATGGATTTTTTACAAACTTAGGCGAATCGGATTAGCAGCTAAGCCACCTGTTGGGGAATTCAACAAAAGCAATATCAATCCTTTGGGAAAAATATAACATTCTTGTCTTAGATAAACAAACTACTGAAGTACTTTTATTACATCTCAAGCTGAATGAGTTTTAAGTGTAAAAGGCGCGACAGCTCCGTGTTCAAGCTCGAGGCTCGTCGATCTGGCGATCAACGTTGTAGAGATGATATGCTCCGTTGAGGAGGACTCTTGTGACGATGAAGGACCTTCCCAAGTGGGAGCAAGCTTGTGTGGTTTCTGTTGATCCACTCGGAGGACCAAATCTCCCTCTTGGAAGGCTCGACTCTTCACATTTACGGCATGGAATCGGCGCAAGTCTTGCGATAAATAGTCGGCGGATCAAGGCCATCTCTCTTTCCTCTTCTAAGAATTCGACGACTTCTTGCGGGCTTGTTCTGCTTCCTCTTGAGTATAGCTCGACCGAGGCGCATTGTGAAGCAGGTCACTTTCGGCAGAACCGCTTCAGCTCCATAAACCGGGAAGAATGGAGTTCTCGATCGACCGATTAGGAGTGGTCCTCAATCCCCGAGAACTGATGGAAGTTAAATGGGCCAAGCTCTGCTGCGTGTTTGAGATCACGCATCGGCGAGTTTCAACCCTTTGAGAATGAGGCCGTTTCGCGTTCTTCTTGTCCATTCGGTGAGGATGAGCCACTAAAGCATAGTCGACCCACGTGCCTTGAGAAGCGCGAAGGCTTTGAACTTGTCATTATCGAAGTTCGACCCATTGTCGGTGATGATGCTATCGGAACTCCATATCTGAATATCAATTCTCGATGAAGTGATAGTAGTGCATGCATCGAGGTTCTTGATGGGCAACCCGATCCACTTGGTGAACTTGTCATTGCTACTAGCAAATGAGTGAAGCCGCTTACGCGATCCTCAACGGTCCAATCATGTCCAATCCCCAAGCGGCGAAGGGCCAAGCAGGTGGAATGGTCTTCAAAGCTGAGGCTGGCTTGTGCGACATGTTGGAATATAAGTGACATCCTTCACACTTGTCAACTATTTCTTTTGCCATTTCATTAGCTTTCGGCCAGTAAAATCCAGCTCGGTATGCTTTAGCCACAATGGTCGAGAGGGCGCATGATAGCCACAGGTTCCAGTGGATATCCTCAAAATTATCGACCTTCTTACGGCGTGATACACTACGGCCGACTCGATCGCGCTTTCTCTGTACAATTGTCCCTTGATTCTGTAAAGGCCTTGGATCGACAGACGATCGCCGAGCCTCTTCTTCGTTCTCTGGGAGCTCTTTCCTAAGGATATATCGATGTATGGCTTTGTCGGTCGGGAGTGATGACCACAACTTCCATAATTAGGTCGACCACAGGCTGGGACCTCAACTTGAGTCGGATCATCGGCACTCTTTTGTTGTGGGGCTTCTTACGTGAAAGGATCCTCTTGCAGCGATGGAACATGAATGTGTTCTAAAATACACCACCAGGAATGGCTTCCCTCTTGGACCCTATCTTCGCCAAATCATCCAGCTTGATTTTTCGGTCGGGTACATGATGAAGCTCTAACCCCTCGAACTTCTTCTCCAGCTTTCTCACTGCATTACAATATCCTGTCATAGCTGGGCTTCGACATCCCATTCGTTCATCACTTGATTAACGACCAGATCTGAATCACCATAAACCATAAAGGCGGACAGACGCCTTGAGTGAAATGGCCATCGCAACCCATATAGGAGTGCTTCATATTCTGCCGTTGTTGGAAGAATCAAAGTGAATCTGGAGAACATACTTGAGCCTATCTCCTCGGGAAACCAATACAACTCCTGCACGAGAACCGTTCAACATCTTGGAACCATCGAAAAACATAGTCCGGTGTTCGAGTGAACTTGGGTCGGAAGCTGCTGTTGATCCACTCGGCGAGAAATCTGCTATTGCTTGGGACTTGATGGATTTCTTTGCCTCGAACTTGATATCAAGGGAAGGAGTTCAATCGCCCATTTGCCACTCGACCAGTTGCATCTCTGTTATGAAGAATTTCCGACAAAGGCGTCGTGGCGGCTGTAATGGAATGATCGGAGAAATAATGAGCAACCTTCTTCGTGGTCATATAGATCCCATAAACAAGCTTACGATAATGAGGATATCTTTGTTTTGTGAAATTCGATACTTGAAAGATAATAAACTGGGCGTTGCACTTTGAAAGCTTTTCTTTCTTCTTCCCTTCGGCCGTAAAGTAAATGCAGTCTTGACGACTTGTCCGATGGCTGCAATGTAAAAAGCAAAGGCTCCTTGCTGATTGGAGCAGCCAGCACCGGCTGGAGTGGAGAGCGAGCTTTGAGCTCTGCAAGCGCTGCATCGCTTCTAGAGTCCACTCGAATTTGTCGACTTCTTCATCGATCGGTAAAGAGGCAATGCCTTTTCACGGCGAGATGAATCGACTTAAAGCGGCCAAGCATCCGATAAGTTTTGGACGCCGTGCTGCATGCAGGCGCTTCATTGGATATGGTGCCAACCTTTTCGGATTAGCATCGATTCCTCGCTCGGAAGCGAGAAAACCGAGTAATTTTCCACCGGGAACTCCAAATGTACACTTTGATGGATTAAGCGATATCATACCTCCGAGATTGGCAAATGTTTCAGCAAGGTCGGTCAACAGGTGGAACCTTTCGTGACTTGACCACTATATCATCCATGTATGCTTCCACATTCCGACTAATTTGGTGAGCAAACACTTCTGAATCATCCTCATGAATGTGGCTCCTGCATTCTTAAGACCGAATGGCATGGTGACATAACGAAGCACCGAATGGAGTGATGAGCGCTGTTTTAATCTCGCCGGGTCCATCTGAGCCGGATCGATGGTATCCGGAATAGGCGTCTAAGAAAGACAACCTCTCGCATCCCGCGGTTGAGTCGACTATTTGGTCGATCACGAGGAAGAGGAAATGATCTTCGGGCAGGCCCGATTGATATGCTTGAAATCAATGCACATGCGCAATGACTTGTCCTTCTTGGGGACCATGACAACGTTGGCGAGCCACTCGGAGTGGTAAATCTCTCGGATGAACTCTGCTGCTAAGAGTCGAGCCACTTCCTCGCCAATGGCCTTTTTCTTCTGGACGGCGGACCGCCGAAGATGCTCTTTAACTGGTTTGAATTTTGGGTCTACTCGTAGGCGATGCTCAGCCAGCCCCAGGAACACCGGCATGTCGTGAGGCTTCCATGCAAAGATGTCCCAGTTCTCACGGAGGAAGCTGGATGGCGCTTCTTCCTATTTTGAGTCAGTGTTGTTGAGATGTTGGTTGGAGCAGCGTTGGGGTCAGTCGGGTGAATGTGAACCTGTTTCGTCTCGCCGTCATTGGAATCTTGACTCCGTAGTGGGCTTCTTAGCTGCAACAAATCACTTTCGGATCTGCGGTTTCTTTGGTACTCTTGTAGCTCTACCACTGCTAGCGAGCATCGGCGATCTTAGAGCCTTTCTCGAGAGCACTCTTACGCCTTCTTCCGATTGACCGTGGCGGTGATCACGCCCTTGGGACCAGGCATCTTGAGTTTAAGATACACGTAGCATGGTCGGGCCATAAAAGCGCATAAGATGGTCTCCCTAGAATAGCGTGATAAGCGCTCTGAAATCTCGACCTCAAAAGTCAACTTTTCTTTCGGAAATGCTTTGAATCACCAAAAACTTCGTCTAGAGCAATTTGGCGAGTGACTCAGCCTTCTTTCGAGGGAATGACTCCGTGGAAGCTCATATTCTTGATGCGAGTGCGGACATCGGAATGCCCATCCCTTTCAGCGTCTCTGCGTATAATATATTCAAACCACTACCACCATCCATCATGACTTTGGTCGGTCGAGTGCCTTCGACAAGCGGGTCGACCACCAGCGCTTGCCTCCCAGGGGTGGCAATGTCGTCGGGTGATCAGGTGAGTCGAATGTGATGGCGATGCAGGACCATTTCAGATAGTGACGAGTCGCCGGAGCAACCAAGTTTACTTCCTGATTGATAACCTTCAATCGACTTTTGCTTTCGACGTCTGCAAAAATCATCGGTGGAATTGACACGGGGATATCCACCATCACGTCATCTTTATCCTCAACTTTATGCATCTCCTTATACTTATCATTGGGCTGTTTCCTTGGGCTGCTGAATCAGAAACTGACAACTTTGTCGAGTGGTATGTTTCGGGTAAATGAGTTTACCCTCTTCATCTTTCTTTGTATGAATATGACATGGTAAATCTAACACGTCGTTTCCATCCTGGTCTTTCACCTTCTTAGGGTTCCAGGTACCCTTGGGTTTCCCCTTGAACTTTCCTGGATTCCTTTGCCAAGGCCTCTCCAGAACCGCTGGTTGACTTAGCGCTTACCTTCCATTGGAATTTCCTCCATGGCCTCATTGGCAGCAGATTTATATTTACCACTCCGAAGCCGATCCTCTTCTTCACCATTTGCATATTTGGTGGCAATCTCCATCATCCGACTCAGGGTCATATCTCCGGTTCGACCAAATTTTAAACTCAACTCTCTGTTCTTGGCGCCTTCCTTGAAGGCCTGGGACTGCAGTGATGGATACATTTTCCTTTGTGTGGTGCAAAGTGATCCACCTCTGGATATAATCTGTCAAGGTTTCACTCGACTTTTGCATACGACTACAACTCTGTCAAACCCGCTGGTGGTTTGCAAGTTCCTTCAAATGTCACGACAAACACTAGGGCAAGATCTTCCCAAGTGTAAATCTCTTTGGGTGCTAAGCTGATTCAACCATACTGGCTGAACCCTCCAACATAAGAGGTAAATGCTTCATGGCTACCTCATCGTTGCCACCGCCGATCTGAACGGCCACTCAGTAATCTTTGAGCCAAGTGTCAGGCTTGGATTCTCCAGTAAACTTGCCGACTCAAGTCGCCAACCTGAAATTGGGGGGAATCACTGCAGCCCTGATGGCTCTGCTGAAACGATCTGGTCCCGAGACATGGACTCTACTCTTTGGAAGGAACATCTCTATCATGGCCGTCTCGGTGAGCTCTGTTCTGTCGACCAAACCTTGAGCGATAATGGATCTCGCATCAAAGCCTGGCTCCACAGGGTCATTGGAACTCTTCGCCCAACCTTGTTTTGGCGTCTGTCATCCTGCTGCCGAGGAGCGTATGATCCACCCCTTGGGGGAGGAGTGGGCCTTGTACTGATCGTCACGCCGGCCCCCACGTTCCTCACGCCTCGGGGGCGATCTTGGACTATGGGCCGACTGGAATGAATTTGCAGCGACGGATCGGCTGTGAACTCTGTTCATGGCGGGACACAACTGAGTTCGATCTCCTGCCGCCGAGCAAATCCTGATTTCTGCAAACCTCTACACGCCTCCGTGGGAAGGCTGAATTGATTCTGCTATCGGGCAGCAGCTGCTAAATTCTGAATCGGAGTTCGGTATACAGGTTGGTGGTTGAAAAAGCTGGCGTCGGCGTATACGGAATCCTCGGTCACGTTAAGCTCGTCGATGCTCGCTAAAGATTCTCCAGTCGAGTGCGTTCAGCCAGGTTGGCCAAGCGCGCATCCTCTAAAGCGCGAGCTTCGGGGGTTTCTCCAACGATAGGAGTGTGAAGTGCATCCATGTTCCGACGACGAAGTTCTTCCCTCTGGAGTGAAGTGAGGGGCTCGGGAAAATACTCTTCATGGGCTTGCGCCGGATCACCTCCACCGCCACCTTCGTTGGTGCGGGTGAATCTAGGAGGGCTGCATGGTCCATCAACCATCAGAACCTCAGCCGCCGGGTCACTGCTATCGCAGTCGGACGCGGTCTCTGCGAAGCGGTCGGCAGTCGAGCAGGCCGTAGAGAGATTCGTCGGGCTCGATTACGCGACTTAGGGGATGGCGATTGGCGGGCCACCGCATGTCTCACCACCGCTGAAGTCTTGACCGACCAGAGCGCTTGCGCGGTGGGAGGCCCAGGGAGTGGAGGCGGCGCGAGCCGACCCATCTTGGGTCGACGGTTGCCGCAGGAGGAGGGCGCCCGCGGACACATGCAGCGTAAGTCGCGCCGCCCGCGGATGGGGAGCACGTCCACGTCGAGTGGAGCCTCCACGAAGCCAAAGCGGAGTCGTCGGCGATGAGCGTGGCGCACCGAGGCGGATCTCGTGGCCGTCGACCAGAACCCCACTGAAACCATGATGCGGAGATCGAGAGAATCCCAACTTCTCCAACAATTAGCTAGAACACCTGCCCCACGGTGGGCGCCAAGCTGTCGTGGTTCTAAGCTGACGGTAGAATGGGGGTAGGTATGGAGAGGCAAGATCCTAGCTATGGAGTAGTTGTATCGCAAGAGATTTACGAGTTCAGGCCCTTCTTGGAGGAAGTAACAGCCCTCGTCTGAAGCCACGAGCGGTCATTTGGATTATATGCGTATGTGTTCTGAGTGCGAACCCTTCTACACGTGGAGGGTGGCTTATATAGAGTGCGCGAGGACCCCAGCCAGCCCACGTAGAGAGGGTTTAAAATGCGTTAAGGCTGGGCGTTCTTGTAGCGCCCTACATAAAGTGTCATTAAGGTCATAAAGACTATTTAACTTCTGAGACCGTTTGAATACCGGTGGCTCTTGGACTCTTGATGGTCGAGTGGGTCTTCATAGTCGAGTGTCTTTGAATCAGTCGAGTGACAGCCTACCAAGTCGATTGGAAGGCTGCTTCTTTTGTGAGTGTCCTTGTGGAAGGTACCTTTGGGCAGGTCTATGACCCTACCCCAGGTACATGACTTCATCATTGTCCACGCACCCTCGTAGACCAAAAGCGGAAGCGTTATAACAACGCGGTTGATGTAGTCGTACGTCTTCACGTCCCAACCGATCAAGCACCGAAACTACGACACCTCCGAGTTCTAGCACACGTTCAGCTCGATGACGTTCCCCGGACTCTGATCCAGCAAAGTTTCAGGGACGAGTTCCGTCAGCACGACGGCGTGGTGACGGTGATGATGTTCTACCGATGCAGGGCTTCGCCTAAGCACCGCTACGATATGACCGAGGTGGAATATGGT
The DNA here is from genome assembly GCA_021605205.1 of Aegilops longissima. NCBI lineage: Eukaryota > Viridiplantae > Streptophyta > Magnoliopsida > Poales > Poaceae > Aegilops > Aegilops longissima. The sequence continues at coordinate 37,522,179 of CM038680.1, read as the reverse complement.
GGACCACACACGGCTAAGGAACGATCACGAAGATCAACTTGTATGTCATGGGGTGCCCCCCTGCCCCCGTATATAAAGGAGGGAGGGGGGAGGTGCGGCCGGCCCCTAGGGGTGCGCCTAGAGGAGTCCTACTCCCACCGGGAGTAGGACTCCCCCCTCTTGCCTTGTTGGAGAAGGAAAGGGAAGGGGAAAGAGGAAAGAGGCGGCGTCCCCTTACTTGTCCTATTAGGACTAGGGGGGGGGCGCGGCCTGCCTTGGCGGCTCTCCTCTTCTCCCTTAGGGCCCATGTAGGCCCATTAACCCCCGGGGTTCAGTAACCCGGTACTCGGTAAATCGATTTCACCCGGGACGATTCCGATATCCAAATATAGGCTTCCAATATATCAATCTTTATGTCTCGACCATTTCGAGACTCCTCGTTATGTTCTTGATCACATCCGGGACTCCGAACAACCTTCGGTACATCAAAAACTATAAACTCATAATATAACTGTCATCGTAATGTTAAGCGTGCGGACCCTACGGGTTCGAGAACTATGTAGACATGACCTAGAACTGTTTCCGGTCAATAACCAATAGCGGAACCTGGATGCTCATATTGGCTCCTACATATTCTACAAAGATCTTTATCGGTCAAACCGCATAACAACATACGTTCTTCTCTTTGTCATCGGTATGTTACTTGCCTGAGATTCGATCGTCGGTATCTCAATACCTAGTTCAATATTGTTACCGGCAAGTCTCTTTACTCGTTATGTAATGCATCATTCCGTAACTAACTCATTAGTTACATTGCTTGCAAGGCTTATAGTGATGTGCATTACCGAGAGGGCCTAGAGATACCTCTCCGACAATCGGAGTGACAAAACCTAATCTCGAAATATGCCAACTCAACATGTACCTTTGGAGACACCTGTAGAGATCCTTTATAATCACCCAGTTATGTTGTGACGTTTGGTAGCACACAAAGTGTTCCTCCGGTAAACGGGAGTTGCATAATCTCATAGTTGTAGGAACATGTATAAGTCATGAAGAAAGTAATAGCAACATACTAAACGCTCAAGTGCTAAGCTAACGGAATGGGTCATGTCAATCACATCATTGTACTAATGATGTGATCTCGTTAATCAAATGACAACTCATGTCTATGGTTAGGAAACATAACCCTCTTTGATTAATGAGCTAGTCTAGTAGAGGCATACTAGTGACAATATGTTTGTCTATGTATTCTCACATGTATCATGTTTTCGGTTAATACAATTCTAGCATGAACGCCACACAGGCACATGGTTCCTCATTGTTTTTAATCTCACACGCCATGTTCTTCTTGTTATAATCTAGCTTTTGTTCATTTGCTATGTTTAGTACAAGCAGAACATTCTCCTTTTTAATCTCCCAATCAGTTAAGATATGGCAACTGGCTAGATCCTTCTCAATTAACTAACCTCATTGGTCTGCACTCTTGTGTTTCATAATTTTCCCAATTGGACACTCTCCTATATGAAATATTTTTCTTACCAATTTGGTGTTTGTTCATATGCAGGTTCAGAGAGTAGCGCCATGCATGATGACAACTTGTGATGTTTTTATTGTGGGACAGTGCTGTCGAGGTTCATGAGATATGGTCATTCTCAAAAGGTAGTTCTAGCCACTCGATCGGTTTACTGTCATTCCTTTTACCATGGTGTCGCCTGGTCAGTCGTCCATCTTCTTTGCATGCACACGCTTTAGTTGAGACAACATGACCGGTGGGCTCATTCATCTGTGGGGCCAAGTAGCAGTGGGTAGGTTACGCACGCGCGGCGTCGACGAGTGGCCGGGGCTGGGATTGGACAGGTAAAAACCTAACGCACCCACGCATATGGTCTTCCTCTTCCTCTCTTTCACTTTTACTCCCTCCTAGCCGCCTCCTTCTCCTCCTCCTCCTCCCCTCTCTCTCGCATAGCAGCTCCACCTCGCCTTCCTTCTCTCTTCTCTTGGTCGTCCACACGATCAGGAACGGCGCGTGGATCCATATCGGGCGTCACCATGGGGAGCGACGGCGGCCGGATCTTCATCTGGGCTGAAGAAGCAGGAGGGACCTGCAGTGGGGAAGGAGCAGCAAGGCCAAGAGAGGCCTGCAGTGGGAAGGAGCAGAAAGTCCAGGGCCGAGGAGAAGCCGTGACCGGGATAAGAAGCAGCGGTGGTAGTGCTCGTCTCGGTGATGTGGGAGGAGCAGGCCGGCCTTGGTTCGCCGCAGCTCGACTATAGGTGAGTGCATCCCCCTCCCCCCATATCCCCTGAAGAAGGCCACAATAGTAAACCATGGAGGATTTGAGGGCTGCTCAGGTTCAGGGCGGCAAACTATGGAGGATATGGGGCTAGGCTTGGAGCAACAAGCCATGCCAAGGACAAGATGCATGTTTGATTTTTTTTCTTCTTAACATCTCTATAGTATTTTTTGTTTGAATAGTTAAGAGTATTTCTTTGGACTACTTTGATTCTCTTAAAAATTGGTGTCCTATAGAACTTTGTGCTTCCATGTAAGTCCTGGCTTGAGGCTGATTGCAGAAGAGGACAACTCCCAAACGCTAGGACAATTGAGCTTCTTCATGTCCTTTAGCGATCCCATGACCATCTGCATTAACAATCTATTGCATAAATGGTTCTCCAAGTGGCTATGTAATTTTGGCTATGTCAAATGGGGATGATTTTCTTATAGTAAAGAGATAATAATCTATGAAAGCCTAGTTACCTGAATAAGACAGTAAATAATTCTAAGATGCTAATGTTGCAGTTGATAAAACTATGTGAATGTTGACTGATGTTGCAGTTGATAATCCTAAATAAGACACTACTGGCTCACTTTTCTTCTTTGTCCTTTTTTTGTTCATACATATAGAAAATATTGTGGTGCTGATGATTGGTCAAAGTATCATGATTGGTTGATTTTTTGCATCTAAATAGGGGCATTTACGTTTCGAGTTGTGAGTAGTGGTGGTCTTGTCAATGAGTTGGCACACGAGGCCTCGGGACTCTCTCCTCGTCGATGAGCACTGATGTGATTGCAGCAAGCCATTGCCATTGTCGCCACATAGACGCAGGGTTCCTCATTGTTTTTAATCTCACACGCCATGTTCTTCTTGTTATAATCTAGCTTTTGTTTATTTGCTATGTTTAGTACAAGCAGAACATTCTCCTTTTTAATCTCCTAATCAGTTAAGCTATGTCAACTGGCTAGATCCTTCTTATTAACTAACCTCATTGGTCTACACTCTTGTGTTTAATAATTTTCCCAATTGGACACTCTCCTATCTGAAATATTTTTCTTACCAATTTGGTGTTGGTTCATATGCAGGTTCAGAGAGTAGCGCCATGCATGATGACTACTGGTGATGTTTTTGTTGTGGGACAGTGCTTTCGAGTTTTATGAGATAGGGTCATTCTCAAAAGGTAGTTCTTTTCTTTGCCATATTTGTTCATGAAGAGTACGCTATGCCAACTATATATTATTATATGACATGCCTCCTTTCTTTTCTGAAAATGAGTGTAATCCTTTTTTCTGTATGGTTCGATTGATACCATCAAGCAGGTCCTACTTATTACCCCCATGGTATGTGTAATGCCAATTGCCTCCTAGGCAGCTGTAAGTGTGAGGCCTTATTACCTCCAACGTCCAGCAATGACACGGTTTAGAGATAAACAGCAGTCCGTAATACGTAAGATTTTCTCTGAGTGATGAATGTAGGTTTTGATTTCCACTATGTTTATGTAGAACAAATTTTGCGGGACTTCAGGATGCCTCCACCACCATTGCCTTTCCTTTATGGTGCCATTGCTTGTAGGAATAAACTAAGGGAAGGGGAGCTTCCTGTTGCTGCTACTGAAGTGGCAAGGCGGACCAGGAGCAATGTCCTTGAGTACATACAGATTTTTGCACGAGTGTGAGCATGATTCAATGGCGACCCCCAGCGGCGGACATGGTTAAAGTCAACCTTGATGGATCCTTTGTACCAGGTGATACACATGCTGGCTAGGAGGTGGTTGCTAGATCCTCAGACCACATCATTGTTTGTTCCCGCACCGGTCGCCAGGAGAATGTCGAGGACGTGTTCACCGTTGAATCATGTGCCATGTCCCACACTGTCTCGCTTGCTGCTGATCTAGGGATGTCCTGGTGGTATTTGAGATGGATTCATAGCTTCTACAGGAAGCACTTGATCTTACCAATGTGGACTCAATGTCCTATGCAGTTGACATTGAGGATACAAAGTTCCAGCTGAAGCTGTGGCTCTTGAAACATCAGATATCTTTATATCGTCGAAGTGCAAACTTTGTAGCACATGAATTAGCGAATATGGGTGGTTTGTATGCACCAGACCACTATGTGGAATGGGAGTCTAATGTACCAGCCCATGTGGCTGATTGTGTTATGGGTGATTTGCCCAAGTACCCTTAAGTTACAAAGTTTTGCTTTACTTCCAAAAAAAGTTTGTTGAAATGTGCCTATTGACCACCAAAAACCACTTTATTTTTTGTGTATGTTCGCCATTTTAGTCCAGTTGTTGATACGCGGCCAATAACTTTTCCATCCCCTCTTTCTTACTACTTAGTTATTTCCTCAAGCAAGTTGATGGTTATTCTACTACTGCTAATTTAGTTTTGGTTCTATCTGTGTGCATGGCATGCAGGCCTTCCCACGAGATGCAGTTTTGAAACTTGTCACAGTTCTATGGATCTATTATTGCGAGAACTGATGATATATGGTGAGTTGTTTGACACCATAATTTCTCCTTTCTAGCGCTCGAGTTGACAAATTTGATGTAATCAAATAGAGTCCCTGCATCTTAAGATGTCACCCCATTTATCACATGTAATGTGTTGTTTTCCTTTTATGGGCCAAAATTCTTTCCTATATTCTGAGCATGGAAGCACTTTTAGATTGTATACTGGACATTGATGATTCTATCTACTTTAATATATGCTTTATGCTTCTGAAAGTGTCCACTATGTTTATTTGCTTCATGATTTTGACCGTTGTATTTGCTAAGAATAGTGTAAATTTTTCGGTCACAATTACCTTTAAATATCAACTACATTCTTATACCTATCAACGATCTAAGTAAAACATGAAAAACCTGGGTTTTCCTTTCTCTCTGGCCAGTGTTATATACTTATTCGATACCTACTATCCTATATACCTGTGTTTTTCCCGTCCAATGTCGGTGCCTGGACTATGACCTCTGCCTTTTCACGGTTTCTTTTCCTTTGCTACTAGGTATTGTTCTAGTGTTCAAGATTTTTGTTTTTACAGTTGCCTTTTACATACCTACACATCAATCATTTGCCAAATTAAACCAAATGACACTCTCAAAACATATGCATGCTTTCGACACCCTGAAGAGATGTGTTTACTTTACCCACAAACTTCTATACACGAATTCACTGTTTAATGAATTTTAATGTGTGGTTGCGTGATGTATACCTCAGTAAATATTGCTTCTCCAATTTACAATATTATTATGGGGAAAATTTGACACATAAAAATGCACACAAGTTATGAATATTTTTAGCTCAATTGACAATTATTCGTCAAAACAGATCACATAATACTCATTATTTAGATTGAAGCCATACTCTCTGTAGACATGTAGTTATTTCTAAAGTAAAAGAAAATAATTATTTATTGGTAGTAGGATCACGGTTGCAAATTACTGTGTCTCAGGTTTGAAAGCTAGGTAGAATAACGAGAAAGTTTGGATATGTCAATTTCTTTATTCTTATATATAATTTCCGAATGTATGATGCTGGAGTTGCATCTCTTTACTGTCATCGAGGAAAATTATGACCAAGCTCAGCAGTGCAATCTATGTCTTTGGCATTAGGAAAGTTGCCTAAAAGATATATAATGCCGGTCCATGTATTTAGTTGTTTGTGTCGCAGCCTGTGTGCTTCCATTTGCTTTCTCACATTAATGGGGTACATGTACATGTACTAAGAACCGTTTGACTATTTTTGACCGTTTCACTATTTTTGACCATCAGGTGAACTAATATTTCTTGTCATCTGTTCATTTTTGCCATTGTCTCACTTTCGTTTGTTACATGTTGTATAATATCATTGTTGTGTCAATGCTACCCATCTACCCTATATGCATGTCATAATTTGTAAACCTCGACAAAAGCAAAAAAAACATGCTTAAACAAAAAAAATTCAATGAATAGGGTCCACTTGGCACTGAATGGTCATAGTTTGATGGTAAGTTATAAATGCCTGAATTGGTAGGGCATGCGGTGCAAAAAAACAAAAATGATAATAACGTATAACAAACAAGTCGACATATTTTTATGTAGTATAAGACATTCGTATTCTACCAGCTAATAGGTTTCGGCTTCGATTGACCACCATTTGTTAGGCTATTTTTCTAGCATCATCACTAGAAAAATGGCATCTTTGACAGTAGGACATCAGAAAAACAAAAAGTATGTTAAGTCTAATGGCTGATAAAGAAAATCATTACTATGCAATTAAATTATGGGCTGACTCGAGTACTTGCACCAGAGGCATAACGTGATATTATTAAGCTCTTAAAGCCCGGCTTGATTAAGGTCCTTGCGCCATGGGTGCAACGGGTCATCTAGTATTAGAAAAGCTACAGAGCTCCCACTCACTTGCTTGTAAATATAGGCTTCTCCATAAATCTGTATAAACCCAAATGCTTTGATCATTTCATCAAAGCGAATGTTCCAACTCCGAGATGCTTGCACCAGCCCATAGATGAAGCGCTGGAGTTTGCATACCTTGTTAGCATTCTTAGGATCGACAAAATGTTCCGGCTGCATCATATACAATTCTTCCTTAAGGAAACCGTTAAGGAATGCCATTTTGACGTCCATTTGCCAGATCTCATAGTCATGGAATGTGGCAATTGCTAACATGATTCAGACGGACTTCAGCTTCGCTACAGGTTAGAAGGTCTCATCGTAGTCAACTCCTTGAACTTGTTGATAACCCTTAGCGACAAGCCGAGCCTTATAGACGGTCACATTACCATCTGCATCAGTCTTCTTCTTAAAGATCCACTTATTTTCTATGGCTCACCAATCATCGGGCAAATCCACCAAAGTCCATACTTTGTTCTGATACATGGATCCTATCTCGGATTTCATGGGTTCAAGACACTTGTTGGAATCCGTGCCCACCCTCGCTTCTTCGTAGTTCGAAGGTTCACCGTTGTCTAACAACATGATTTCCAGGACAGGGTTGCCATACCATTCGGTGTGGGCGTGTAAATCGTGGACCTCTGAGTCGATAGCAACTTGATCCAAAGTTTCATGATCATAATCATTAACTTCCTCTCTAGTCGGTGCAGGCACCGCAGAAACATCTTCCTGAGCTGCGCTAATTTCCGGTTCAAGAGGGGGTACCTCATCAAGTTCCACTTTCCTCCCACTTACTTCTTTCGAGAGAAACTCTTTCTCTAGATAGGATACATTCTTGGCAACAAAGATCGTGCCCTCGGATCTGAGGTAGATGGTATACCCAATAATTTCCTTAGGGTATCCTATGAAGACGCATTTTTCCGATTTGGGTTCGAGCTTTTTAGGTTGAAGTTTCTTGACATAAGCATCGCATCCCCAAACTTTCAGAAACGACAGCTTAGGTTTCTTCCCAAACCATAATTCATACGGTGTCGTCTCAAAGGATTTAGATAGTGCCCTATTTAAAGTGAATGTGGAAGTCTCTAAAGCATAAACCCAAAATGATAGCAGTAGATCGGTAATAGACATCATAGATCGCACCATATCCAATAAAGTGCGATTACGATGTTCGGACACACCATTTTGCTGAGGTGTTCCAGGCGGCGTGAGTTGTGAAACAATTCCACATTTCCTTAACTGTGTGCCAAACTCATGACTCAAATATTCTCCTCCACGATCTGATCATAAGAACTTTATTTTCCTGTCAGGTTGATTCTCCACCTCGTTCTGTAATTCCTTGAACTTTTCAAAGGTCTCAGACTTGTGTTTCATTAAGTAGACATACCCATATCTACTTAAGTCATTAGTTAGGGTGAGAACATAACAACAGCCACCGCGAGCCTCAACGCTCATTGGACCGCATACATCAGTATGTATTATTTCCAACAAGTTGGTTGCTCGCTCCATTGTTCCGGAGAACAGAGTCTTGGTCATTTTGCCCATGAGGCATGGTTCGCACGTGTCAAATTATTCATAATCAAGAGACTCCAAAAGTCCATCTGCATGGACCTTCTTCATGCGTTTGACACCAATGTGACCAAGGCGGCAGTGCCACAAGTATGTGCGACTATCATTATCAACCTTACATCTTTTGGTATTCACACTATGAATATGTGTAACATCACGTTCAAGATTTAATTAAAAAAACCATTGACCAGCGGGGCATGACCATAAAACATATCTCTCCAATAAATAGAACAAATATTATTCTCGGATTTAAATGAGTAGCCATCTCGCATCAAACGAGATCCAGATACAATGTTCATGCTCAAGCTGGTACTAAATAACAATTATTGAGGTTTAAAACTAATCTCGAAGGTAGATGTAGAGGTAGCGTGCCGACGGCGATCACATCGACCTTGGAACCATTCCTGACGCGCATCGTCACCTCGTCCTTCGCCAGTCTCTGTTTATTCCGCAGCTCCTGTTTTGAGTTACAAATGTGAGTAACCGCACCGGTATCAAATACCCAGGAGCTACTACGAGCGCTCATAAGGTACACATCAATAACATGTATATCATATATACCTTTGGTGTTGCCGACCTTCTTATCCGCTAAGTACTTGGGGCAGTTCCGCTTCCAGTGACCCCTTGCAATAAAAGCACTCAGTCTCAGGCTTGGGTCCATTCTTTGGCTTCTCCCCGACAACTGACTTACCAGGCGCGGCAACTCCCTTGCCGTCCTTCTTGAAGTTCTTCTTTCCCTTGCCTTTCTTGAAACTAGTGGTCTTATTCACCATCAACACTTGATGTTCCTTTTTGATCTCCACCTCCGCTGATTTTAGCATCGAATATAACTCAGGATTGGACTTCTCCATCCCTTGCATATTGTACTTTATCACAAAGCTCTTGTAGCTAGGTGGAAGTGACTGGAGGATTTTGTCAATGACCGAGTCATCTGGAAGATTAACTCCCAGCTGAGACAAATGGTTGTGCCCAGACATTTTGAGTATATGCTCGTTGGCAGAACTGTTTTCTCCATCTTACAACTGTAGAACTTGTCGGAGACTTCATATCTCTCGACTCGGGCATGAGCTTGGACAACCATTTTCATCTCTTGGAACATCTCATATGCTTTTTGTTGCTCAAAACGCTTTTGGAGCCCCGATTCTAAGCTGTAAAGCATGCCGCACTAAACCAGGGAGTAATCATCACTACGCGACTGCCAGGTGTTCATAACGTCTTGAGTTGCTGGGAAAATGGGTGCGTCACCTAGCAGTGCTTCAAGGACATATGCTTTCTTGGAAGCTATGAGGATGATCCTCAAGTTACGGACCCATTCCGTATAGTTGCTTCCATCGTCTTTCAGCTTGGTTTTCTCCAGGAATGCATTGAAGTAGAGGGCAACATTAGGGTGGGCCATTGGATCTACATGATAGATTTTAAAGACAATTTTAGACTAAGTTCATGATAATTAAGTTCATCTAAACAAATTATTTAATGAATTCCCACTCAGATAGACATCCCTCTAGTCGTCTAAGTGATACATAATCCAAATCGACTAGGCCGTGTTCGATCATCACGTGAGATGGACTAGTCATCAATGGTGAACATCTCCATGTTGATCACATCTACCATATGACTCATGTTCGACATTTCGGACTCTCGTGTTCCGAGGCCATGTCTGTACATGCTAGGGTCGTCAAGTCAACCTAACTCTTTCGCATGTGTAAATCTGGCTTACACCTGTTGTATGCGAATGTTAGAATCTATCACACCCGATCATCATGTGGTGCTTCGAAACAACGAACTGTAGCAACGGTGCACAATTAGGGGGAACGCATTTCTTGAAATTTTTGTGAGGGATCATCTTATTTATGCTACCGTCGTTCTAAGAAAATAAGATGTAAACATGACAAACATCACATGCAAATCATAAAGTGACATGATATGTCCAATATCATCTTGCGCTTTTGATCTCCATCTTCGAGGCGCGGCATGATCACCATCATCACCGGCATGACACCATGATCTCCATCATCGTGTCTTCATGAAGTTGTCTCGCTAACTATTACTTCTACTACTATGGCTAACGATTAGCAATGAAGTAAAGTAATTACATGGCGCTCATATTGACTCGCGGGTCATACAATAAATTTAGACAACTCGTATGGCTCCTGCCGGTTGTCATACTCATCGACATGCAAGTCGTGATTCCTATTACAAGAACATGATCAATCTCATACATCACATATATAATTCATCGCATCCTTTTGGCCATATCACATCACATAGCATACGTGCAAAAACAAGTTAGACGTCCTCTAATTGTTGTTGCATGTTTTACGTGGCTGCTATGGGTTTCTAGCAAGAACGTTTCTTACGTACGTAAAAGCCATAACGGTGCTATGCTAATTACTATTTAACCTTCATAAGGACCCTCTTCATCGAATCCGATCCGACTAAAGTGGGAGAGACAGACACCCGCTAGCCACCTTATGCAACAAGTGCATGTCAGTCGGTGGAACCTGTCTCACGTAAGCGCACGTGTAAGGTCGGTCCGGGCCGCTTCATCCCGCCATGCCGCCGAATCAAGATAGGACTAGTAACGGTAAGCAAATTGACCAAATCATTGCCCACAACTACTTGTGTTCTACTCGTGCATCGAATCTACGCATAGACCTAGCTCATGATGCCACTATTGGGGAACGTAGTAATAATTCAAAAAAAATTCCTACGTGTCACCAAGATCAATCAAGGAGATGCTAGCAACGAGAGAGAGGGAGTGCATCTTCATACCCTCGAAGATCACTGAGCGGAAGCGTTACAAGAACGCGGTTGATGGAGTCGTACTCGCAGAGATTCAAATCGCGGAAGATCCGATACAAGCGCAGAACGGAGGGCGCCTCCGCGTTCAACACACGTACAGCCCGGGGATGTCTCCTCCTTCTTGATCCAGCAAGAGGGAAGGAGAAGTTGAGGGAGAGCTCCGGCAGCATGACGGCATGGTGGTGGAGCTCGTGGTTCTCCGGCAGAGCTTAGCCAAGCTCAATGGAGGAGGAGGAGGTGTAGGAGGGGGAGGGCTGCGCCGGGGGCTGAGGTGTGGCTGTCCTCCCACCCCACTCTATTTATAGGGTGAAGGGGAGAGAGGGCCAGCCCCCTTAGATGCATCTAGAGGGGTGCGCGGCGTGGGGGAGACTTGCCGCTCAAGCATGTGGGAGGCGCCCCCACCCCTAGGGTTTCCAACCATAGGCTCCTTGGGGCCTTGGGGGGGGGGGCACACCAGCCCACTAGGGTGCTGGTTCCCACCCATATTCAGCCCACTTGGTCCCCCGGGGTAGGTGGCCCCACCCGATGGACCCCCGGACACCTTTGGTGGTCCCGGTACAATACCGATAACCCCCGAAACCTTTCCAGCGACTGAAACTGGACTTTCCATATATAAATCTTCACCTCCGGACCATTATGGAACTCCTCATGACGTCCGAGATCTCATCTGGGACTCCGAACAACTTTTGGTAACCACATACAATTTCCCATTACAACTCTAGCGTCACCGAACCTTAAGTGTGTAGACCATACGGGTTCGGGAACCATGCAGACATGACTGAGATTTCTCTCCGGCCAATAACCAATTGAGGGATCTGGATTCCCATATTGTCTCCCACATTTTCCACAATGATCTCATCAGATGAACCACGATGTCGGGGATTCAGTCAATCCCATATACAATTCCCTTTGTCCATCGGTATGTTACTTGCCCGAGATTAGTCGGTATCCCCACACCTCGTTCAATCTCGTTACCAGCAAGTCTTTTACTCGTTTTGTAATGCATGATCTCGTGGCTAACTCCTTAGTCACATTGAGCTCATTATGATGATGCATTACCGAGTGGGCCCAGAGATACCTCTCCGTCATATGGAGTAACAAATCCCAGTCTCGATTCGTGCCAAGCCAACAGACACTTTCGGAGATAGCCGTAGTGCACCTTTATGGTCACCCAGTTACGTTGTGACGTTTGATACACCCAAGGCATTCCTACGGCATCTGGGAGTTGCACAATATCATGGTCTAAGGAAAGATACTTGACATTAGAAAAGCTCTAGCAAACGAAGTACACGATCTTGTGCTATGCTTAGGATTGGGTCTTGTCCATCACTAGCTCCAGTTCATAAATATAATGTAGGCATGTATTTCGTGAATAGTCATACATGCTTATGGAAAGAACTTGCATGACATCTTTTGTCCTACCCTCCCATGGTAGCGGGGTCCTATTGGAAACTAAGGGATATTAAGGCCTCTTTATAATAGAGAATCGGAACAAAGCATTAACACATGGTGAATACATGAACTCCTCAAACTACGTGCATCACCGGGAGTGGTCCCGACTATTGTCACTCCGGGGTTGCCGGATCATAACACGTAGTAGGTGGCTATAACTTGCAAGATCAGATTTAGAACATGGATATAATGGTGATAACATAAACGGTTCAGATCTAAAATCATGGCACCTGGGCCGAAAGTGACGAGCATTAAGCATGGCAAATTCATAGCAACATCAATCTCAGAACATAGTGGATACTAGGGATTAGGCCCTAACAAAACTAACTTGATTAGATGATGAATCTCATCCAACTCCTCACCGACCAGCGAGACTACGAAGGAATTACTCACTCCCGATGGGGAGCATCATGGAATTGGTGATGGAGATGTGTTGGTGATGACGAAGATCGAAGACCCCCCTCTCCGGAGCCCCAATCAGACTCCAGATCTGGCCTCCCAATGAAGAATGGGATACAGCGGCGACTCCATCTCGTGAAACGTGATAATTCTTTCTCCTTTATTATTTTCTGGAAATATGTGATTTTATAGCATTGGTTTCAGGGTCATCAGGGCCACCAAGTGGGGATAACCCACTTGGGCGCGCCTGGGGGGGGGGGGCAAGCGCGCCCTGGTGGGTTGTGCCCACCCAGGTGCCCCCCAGGTGGCTCTTGGCTCGAGAAATTCTCTTTATTGATATAAAAAATCCTTGCAAAGTTTCGTTCCATTCTGAGAACTTTTATTTCTGCACAAAAACAACACCATGGTAGTTCTGCTGAAAACAACGTTAGTCCGGGTTAGTTTCATTCAAATCATGCAAATTAGAGTCCAAAAAAAGAGGAAAAGCATTAGGAAAAGTAGATACGTTGGGAGACGTATCAAGGGGCGCCGCCCTGATACATTCCGGAACACTTCCGGTGTACGAATACTATCATCCAATATATCAATATTTACCTCTCAACCATTTTGAGGGAGTCCGAACAACATTGGGTCACCAAATCACATAACTCATATAACACAAATCGTCATCAAACATTAAGCGTGCAGACCCTACGGGTTCGAGAACTATGTAGACATGTCCGAGACACTTCTCTGGTCAATAACCAATAGCGGAACCTGGATGCTCATATTGGTTCCCACATATTCTACGAAGATCTTTATCGGTCGAATCGTTATGACAACATACGTTTTCCCTTTGTCATCGGTATGGTACTTGCCCGAGATTCGATCGTCGATATCTTCATACCTAGTTCAATCTCGTTACCGGCAAGTCTCTTTACTCATTCCATAATGCATCATCCCACGACTAACTCATTAGTCACATTGCTTGCAAGGCTTCTTATGATGTGCATTACCGAGAGGGCCCAGAGATACCTCTCCGATACTCGGAGTGACAAATCCTGATCTCCATCTATGCCAACCCAACAAACACCATCGGAGATACCTGTAGAGCATCTTTATAATCACCCAGTTACGTTGTGACGTTTGATAGCACACAAGTTGTTCCTCCATTATCCGGGAGTTGCATAATCTCATATTCGGAGGAATATGTATTTGACATGAAGAAAACCGTAGAAATAAAACTGAACGATCATTATGCTAAGCTAACAGATGGGTCTTGTCCATCACATCATTCTCCTAATGATGTGACCCCGTTCATCAAATGACAACACATGTATATGTCTAGGAAACTTAACCATCTTTGATTAACGAGCTAGTCAAGTTGACGCATACTAGGGACACAGTGTTTTGTCTATGTATTCACACACGTATCAAGTTTCCGGTTAATACAATTCTAGTATGAATAATAAACATTTTATCATGAATAAGGAAATATGAAATAACAACTTTATTATTGCCTCTAGGGCTTATTTCCTTCAAAAAATCCTATAAATACAGAAACCCCCAGAAACAACCCTAGACGAGAAGTTCCGCTGTAGCAAGCCTCTGTAGCCACGAAAAACTGACCTAGACCCCGTTCCGGCTCCCTGCCGGAGGGGAATACCATCACCGGTGGCCATCTTCATCATCCGAGCAGCCACCATGATGAGGAGGGAGTAGTCCACCCTCGGGGCTGACGGTTCACTGGTACAGCGAGGTGTTATACAAACGGTTTTTAACCCCTTTCCGCGACGGTGTTTTGAATTGGCTGCGATAGGGGGGTCCTTCCCACACGACCCAGAAACCGTCGGGGATATGCTCTCCTGGCACACACGCTCGGCAAAATGAGGTCGTGCGCGACCGTCGAGCGATCAAATACGGTTATACATATAGTTGTGCTAAAAAATACAATTATACATGCCAAATCGTTTCTGGTCGTAAGTACATGCCACATAGTCAGTCCCCACTAAATGTTTCCGTTCATATGTACATTCCACACAGTCAATCCAAGGAATACGTTTCCGTTAGTATGTACATCCCACACAATTAATCCAAGAAGTATGTTTCCTTTCATATATACATCCCACAAAGTCACTCCAAGGAAAACGTTTCCGTTCGCAGGTACATCACACACAATTTTCCCCATTAAATTGTTGGCGTTGCCATTGCACACGATATTTACAATTTTATTGTTTGTGTTATTCAGTGCATCATACACGGTGAGTAGAAGAAATAGTGTGGCAAAGGCTGTCCATCACACACACTTTTTATGTGGTAAACATTTGCGCTAGGTGGCCTAACGCAAAATAGTTTTCACGAGGATGTCGTGTGTGATTGTTCATTGATCCAACACGGGTTATTCCTAGAAACTGTGTGCATTTCCTAAGTTCATCGCCCATGGTGTTTTCTCAATAATCGTTCGCAATAGAAAAACCCAATTAGTAGGCTAATTGGCCATTAGGAGGCTAATTGCCCTATTATTGATAATCCATTTATTAATCTAATTGACATTTCATATTAAGCACACAATATATTTCATTTCCATATTAAGGAAGCAGGATTTCATAATTGAAATATGATAACCCACATGTATAGAGGATCGCAACAGTTTTCTAGGGTAAAGTATTCAACCCGAATGTATTGATTCGACACAAGAGGAGCCAAAGAATATTCTCAAGTATTAGCAGCTGAGTTGTCAATTCAACCACACCTGAAAGACTTAATATCTACAGCAAAATATTTAGTAGCGAAGTAGTATGGAAGTAACGGTAACGGTGGCAAAAGTAACATTAGCAATTTTGTAGTAATCGTAACAGTGGCAATGGAGAAGTAACTAAGCAAAGATCAATATGTGAAAATCTCCTAGGCAGTGGACCAGTGATGGATAATTATGTCGGATGCAATTCCTCATGCAACAGTTATAACATAGGGTGACACAGAACTAGCTCCAGTTCATCAATGTAATGTAGGCATGTATTCAGAATATAGTCATACGTGCTTATGGAAAAGAACTTGCATGACATCTTTTGTCCTACCCTCCCGTGGCGGCGGGGTCCTATTAGAAACTAATGGATATTAAGGCCACCTTTTAATAGAGTACCGGACCAAAGCACTAACACTTAGTGAATACATGAACTCCTCAAACTACGGTCATCACCGGGAGTGGTCCCGATTCGGGGTTGCCGAATCATAAGACATAGTAGGTGACTATTGACTTGCAAGATAGGATCAAGAACTCACATATATTCATGAAAACATAATAGGTTCAGATCTGAAATCATGGCACTCGGGCGCTACTGACAAGCATTAAGCATGGCAAATTCATAGCAACATCAATCTTAGAACATAATGGATACTAGGGATCAAGCCCTAACAAAACTAACTCGATTACATGGTAAATCTCATCCAACCCATCACCGTCCAACAAGCCTACGATGGGATTACTCATGCACGGCGGTGAACATCATGAAATTGGTGATGGAGGATGGTTGATGATGACAATGGCGACGGATTCCCCTCTCCGGAGCCCCGAACGGACTCCAGATTAGCCCTCCCGAGGAAGATTAGGGCTTGGCGGCGGCTCCGTATCGTAAAACACGATGAATCCTTCTTCTTGATTTTTTTCTCCCCGAAAGTGAATATATGGAGTTGGGGTTGAGGTCGGTGGAGTCCCAGGGGGCCACGAGGCAGGGGGCGCGCCCCAGGGGGCGAGCCCTGCACCCTCGTGGACAGGGTGTGGGCACCCTGATGCTGATTCTTTCGCCAATATTTCTTATTAATTCCAAAACATGTCTCCATGGATTTTCAGGTCATTCCGAGAACCTTTATTTCTGCACAAAAATAACACCATGGCATTTCTGCTGAGAAGAACGTCGGTCCAGGTTAGTTCCATTCAAATCATGCAAGTTAGAGTCCGAAACAAGGGCAAAAATGTTTGGAAAAGTAGATACGTTGGAGACGTATCAACTCCCCCAAGATTAAACCTTTGCTTGTCCTCAAATAATTCAGTTGACAAACTGAAAGTGATAAAGAAAAACTTTTACAAACTCTGTTTGATCTTGTTGTTGCAAATATGTAAAGCCAGCATTCAAGTTTCAGCAAAGGTTATGAACTAACCATATTCACAATAACACTTAGGTATCATGTTTACTCATATCAATGGCATAATCAACTAGCGAGCAATAATAATAAATCTCGGATGACAACACTTTCTCAAAACAATCATAATATGATATAACAAGATGGTATCTCGCTAGCCCTTTCTGAGACCGCAAAACAAAAATGCAGAGCACCCCTGAAGATTAAGGACTGACTAGACATTGTAATTCATGGTAAAAGAGATCCAGTCACAATCATACTCAATGTAAATTAATGGCAATGCATGCAAATGACAGCGGTGCTCTCCAACTGGTACTTTTTAATAAGAGGGTGATGACTCAACATAAAAGTAAATAGATAGGCCCTTCGCAGAGGGAAGCAGGATTTGCAGAGGTGCTAGAGCTCGATTTTTGAAACAGAGATAAATAATATTTTGAGTGGTATACTTTCATTGTCAACATAACAACCGAGAGATATCGATATCTTCCATGCTACATACATTATAGGCGGTTCCCAAACAGAATGGTAAAGTTTATACTCCCCCACCACCAACGAGCATCAATCCATGGCTGGCCCGAAACAACGGGTCACTACTAGGGAAAAGCCTAGTAGCAGTGCGGGTTCTAGGTATATCAATAGCGCGGGAGGCGGCGCTACTAATAAGGCGCTACAGCTAACCCGTAGCAGCAGCGCGTGCGCGCCCGCGCTATTGATATACAAGTGTAGCAGCAGCGTTCTTCCATGGAGCTCGCTACTGCTAATAGCTATAGCGCGCTTCTCCTGTGCGCGCTACTGCTACTATCGCGCTGCTGCTAACTTTTATCCACTCGCTACTGCTAATTTTTGTAGTTTTTGTTTTTTTTCTACATATTTGTTTTGTATTTGAACAGGTTTTATAGAAGAATCTTTAGCACATACAAATGTCATCATGATACACATACAAATGCCTGCGAGACCACAAATGTAATCATATCATATACATACAAATAGTCTCATCATAATCATCATCCAACACAAAGTGGTATCTTGTCATCATCTCGAAAATAGCGATACATGCAAGTCTCGAATACTTGCAAATACAACGTCATCCATCTAAACAAAGGTATACGCGAGAAGAGCTATCACTATGAGTGAGGCGGAACTATCTGATACATGAGGTGGCGGTTATGAGTCCTCTCTCGCGCTAGCGTGAACCTCAAGTAACTAGCTTCTCCTTCTTGTCTGCTTTTGAAGCCTTTATGGCTGGCGCCCGAGAACCCATTCATTTGTGCATGACACTCAGGCCACTCGTTGTACACCCCCGGAACCTTCCCTTTGTACACGACATAGCACTGCCATCCCGCTGTCAAGAAACTAGGTACCTGTTAGAGATGCATCTTCATGAAGAGGATGTACAATCATATACAACAAAATATACTAGGGCAACACGAAAAAGAAGGGGTTAGCAACTAGATGCAACATATAGTACGCAAACTAATTAACTAGAGGTACACAGGTCATCGTGCGCAAACTAACAAAGTAGCGTTACGCGAGTTCGGCAGGGACCGTGGACATCACAAAGTTTCATCGCTAAAAAAAGTATACAAGTTCAACCGACACATATCATCATCACTGACATCATAAATCACTAGAAGTTCCATCCTTCCATATCATCGAGGATGGACCCTAGCTTCTTGAACGGCGTGAGGTCTAGACGTTGCATGCCTATGCGAGTTCGGACGTTAGCTCGCGATATAGGGCCGTGGTGGAACATCCCCTTCTCATCGACGACTTCTTTCATGATGATCGTCGCAATGTCCCTTTGGATGCGAAAGAAGTCATCTCTAAGTTTATAATCCGCTTCTCCATGAGATTCTAGCCACTTGTGGACATGATCATCATTTCTCCTTGTCAGGAAAAGCTTTTGGTGATCTGTGTTGAACTGAATCATGAGATGGACGATGTAGAATCCATCCTTCCACTACAAAAAAATACACTTCCGTGATGATACGTGTTTGTCACAGTAGGTCGCGTTTTCTGTCATGCATGTACATCCATGACGATTTTATGATAGACTCAAGATATTCATACCTGTGCTGTCGTAGTAGTGTTCCATGACATTACCAAAATTATCATCACGGAAGTGTCCACTTCCATGACGATAAATCGCGCGTCACAGAAGTGATTTCGTCAAGGGTGACCGACACGTGGCATCCACCGTAACGGAACACCGTTAAGCTATCGGGTCGGGTTTTGGATCCGATAACCGTTAACAGCCCGACCAATGGGGATTTTCCGTGTAAAATCATCATTGGTGGAGAAACACTTGTCGGCTCATCGCTAGGACAGATGTCATCCACTCATTGGATGAAGGCGCCTATGATACGTTGACCGTGGCACGCCCAACAGAGGCCCATTCACGTGAAAAGGCCAGCCCGTTTGACTTGGTCAAAAGGTGGCGAGCCGACCCATGGAAACTGTTAACGACACTGCTCGCATATAGCCCATTTACAACCCGCTAACCCAAGGCCCATTCGCCCTATTGAATTAGGCCCGATGGCGTCATATGGGCCATCAATATGATTCCAGCCCGTTTTCGCCGGCCCATGTATGGCCCATGGCGTCTTTGGCCCATATGAGGCCCTATGTAACTCTTGGCCTATTAACGGCCCGTGGTGAAACTGGCCCGTAATGAACAGTGTATCACTTTACACACATTATCGGCCCGTGGTGAAACTGGCCCGTAAAGAATAGTGTATCACTTTATACCCATTAACGGCCCGTTATTCCGCTGGGCCCTTTCGAGCCCATGTTATCTTTCGGCCTTCTCAGAGCCCATTTATTTTTGGGCTCATTTCCAGCATTCGTTTACTCACGGCCCGTTACTGTCATTTTCTGCTTGTGGGCCAAATTCAGCCCGTGGTTACAGTCAGCCCATTAATACGTTGGGCTGTTTTCATAGCGTCATCAAATACGGCCTATTAACAATGGCCCGTTATGGTCGGCCCATGAACGGACGATTCCAACTCTAGTCATTTACGGCGAATCGCGCCTGTTTGGCCCATGTTTGTAATCGATCATCTACGCCCGTATAAGGCCCATTGATGATACGGCCCGTAGAAGGCCCATTGTTTCTACGACCCGTAGAAGGCCCACTGTTTATACGGCCCGTAGGAGGCCCAGTGTCACTACAGTAAATATTAGCCCATGGTTATTGTGGCCTAGTTTTAAAAAATAGGTTATTGCAGCCACTAGCAAACCGCAGAAAAAGAACTGCATTGACTACAAGCAAACAAATAAACAAGACAACAAGGAAATAAATAAGCAAGCAACTTACACTAGGCTATCACGGCTATTAGACATATTACATCCACTGGGCATCAAAGTTCGCCACCAGTGCAAATATAGGGAACACGACAGCATATAAACGCCGCAGCAAAATAAGTCCAGAACTGAAACCACTTCAGAAGAGCTCAAGAAACAATATCCTAGGTACCCATAATGCTGGCAAGATTCTTAGCAAGCTTATTAACTTTCTCTTGTTTGGCGCTTAAGTCCTCCAGTAGCTTGCCGTTGCACCAGAAAGTATGCATCTGAATTCTGCAGGACTTCCTCGGTCCTTGACTTCTGTCGCATAACATCGATCGATGTCTTTCAACTTGAAGTTGAGACTCAAGAAGCGAACTGATTGAGCAACGAGTTCAAGAGCTGGTGCAGCGAGTGGTAACCGAGAACTTCGAACACTACATCAAGACAGGACTTTGGGGTTGTCTCGGTGTCTTCAATATAGTTTTTATCAGCTTTCTTGGAGACCAACAGGGATGTCTCACTATTTTGAACCTTATCTGCATGATTTCCTTTACCATTGCATAACAGGGTACTCTTCTCCAATATTTTATCCACGTTCTAAAAGAGAAACAAACAAACACATCTCAGGTTTACAATGTAGTATATGAAACTCATTTTGGTAAACCAGTTCGGTAGTAAGGTGGACAGGATAACAACATGAAACAAACATATATCTATGTAGTATGGTCCTTTGTATGGTCTATATCATTCTAGTTTATGTTGCCAAATCAAGATAGATACAGTTCGAATCATATCTATTTAAGACAAAGCAGCATAGACAGAATATAAGTGTGGGAAACTACACAGCAATAACAACACTTGTAATGTGCATGGCATGAGAACATAACTGTTTATTCAATTGAAACTAAAATCAACATAGAGCAAGTTACAACAGCAAACAACCAAACACGTTGAAGAAACAGGTTTAAAACATACCTGTTGCGCCATTGGAGTTTCAATTGCATCCTTCAAATTTGAAATTAGTTGGTATCAGTAAATACAATGATGCAAGAGCAAAGTAGTATGAACCATAGCTACGGAACTTGACCTGAGAACAATTCATCTTCTGGTTTAAGCGTTGACTTCGGGTTCGGAGTGGTGGTCCTCGTGATTTGGGCACTGCAGCTGCCTTACTAACGGCTCGTGTTCGGGTGCTCTGTGGTGGAGACGATGTTGTGTCAACGGGAATTGGGTGTCTATCTGTTGGGGTTGGGGTTAGAAGGGGTGTAGTTGGTTCTCTGTCCAACTGGGTAGGGGTACAATCTGCATGAGTGTGGGTTATGTGTGGCGGGGCTGGTTCTTGGGCAAGTACAACCGTGGTTCTATCTGCATCGACAGGTAGCACGATCTTTTCTGAAGACCGTGTTTTTACTCCCACAGATACTGCCATCACTCCCTCCAATTGAAATGGCTAATAAACAAGAAAAGTAATTGAATGTACATACATTGTAAGATAGACAAGTGCAATGGATAGTAGGGAAGAAAACATGGCATGAAATAATTCACATTTATGTTGTCTAAGCAAACAGAATAGCAGGACATAATTTCACATATATGATGGCTAATTAAAAAGGATAGCATGACACAATTTCACATGTATGATGGCTAACTAAACAGGATAGAATGACATACTTTAAAATATGATGACCATGTAAACAGGATGACATGATATAACTATACGATGTGTCTATTAAAGTGGTTGGCATGCCATAAATCACAAACTTGTCGTCGATGGAAACATGATGGCATGATATAATTCATGGATAGAATGACATAATTTAAAATATGATGACTATGTAAACAGGATGAGATGATATAACTATATTATGTCTTTAGAAAATGGGTTGGCATGCCATAATTCAGATACATGCTGTCTATGTAAACATCATGGCATGACATAATTCAAATATATGATTTATATACTAAGGAAGTGAGCAGCGGGCAATCGCATATATGATGTGTCAACTAAGGATATGGCATTCAATATTGTGTATATGATGTAAAAACTAAGCATTGAAATACAACATATGCATTATATGAGTAATATAACCCTGCCAAGTTTGAGCATACACCTCAGGGGGATAATAGGACTGGTCATCTGCCTCTGAATCCTCCTCTGAAGAGCTATCTGTAACCAGCAAGATATCTGCTTCAGCAGGTAGCATTGTCTACTCTAAAGACCTTGTTTTCACTCCAGATTTCTCCATCACCAATTCAAATGGATGATGCACAGGAAGAGCAGTTGAATATACAAACATTGTCGACAAAAGCAATGAGAAATACAAAAAAAAGGACAACATGATATAATTCACATATATGACGCTTGCCTAAACAGCATGGCATTGCATAATTCACATACATAATGCCTTGCAACAAGATAACATTGCATAATTCACATATATAATGTCTTGCAACAAGATGGCATTGCATAATTCACATATATGGTAATTAGACACTAAACAGGTGGCATTCACACAAAGAATGTCTAAACTAAGCAAATGACATAGCAATGCAAGATACCATACACACGATATGAGCAACATAACCCTGCCAAGTTAGGGCATGCACCTCGGGGAATATGACTGGTCATCTCTCTCGAATCCTCCTCGAGGAGCTATCGGTAACAAGCAAGACATGCGCCGTCGAGATAGCATTGTATGCGCTCAAGACCTTGTTTCCACTCCAGATTTTTCCATGACCGTGCCGAATGGTTGATGCACAGGAAGAGTAATTGAATGTACTAAAATTGTTGACAAATTTAACACGTAATAAAAAAATGATGGCATGATATAATTCACATATAAGATGACTGGCTAACCAGGGTGGCATTGCAAAATTCAAATATATGATGCCTGGCTAGACAAGATGGCATTGCATGATTCACATATACGAAAAAGAAACTAAATAGATGGCATTGACACAAAGCATGTCTAAACTAGGCAGATGACATCTTTAATGTATACAGTAAGCAATGCAAGGCACCATATGCATGATATTACCAACATCAGCATGCCAAGTTAGAGCAAAGACCTCATGGGGTAAATAGGAGTGGTCTTCTCCTTTTGAATCCCCCTCAGAACAGCTATCTTCCTCTTGATTACGATCCGAAATGGGTGGAGGGGGCTGCACTAGTGCAGAACCGGGCAATAGCACCGGTTCGTAAGGCCCTTTAGTGCGGTTCCATAACCGCACTAAAGTGTGGGCACTAAAGGCCCCCTCCCTTTAGTACCGGTTCAGCACGAACCGGTGCTAAAAGGAAACCACGTGCACGAGCCAGCTCGAGGGCACGAGCCCTTTAGTACCGGTTGGTAAGACCAACCGGTACTATAAGGTTTGGGGGTTTTAGTTTTATGATTTCTTTTCATTTAATTTTGTGTTTCCATTTTAATTCTTTTTCGTTTCTTTGGTATGTCACGATACTACACATTGTACACGTTATATATATATATATATATATATATATATATATATATATATATATATATATATATATATATATATATATATATATATATATATATATATATATAGAATTTCTAGTAGAACCAATCATGCATATATATATCATCAATGTCTCACAAACCATCATATTAATTAATTCACACATACACACATGTATAGCTATATACAATTTCTCCTACATATGCATGTTGCCTTGAGCCAGTGGCATTAGCCTAATTGGTGCCTTGAGCACAATGACAATTGGAAGTGGTTTTCATGGGGCGGTAGCGGTAATAGTATTCTCCTTGGATTTATGACCTGGTCGAGCAAAAATCCCGCTATTTCCTCTTGAAGTGCTTCTCGCGCTCCGTTTCTAGGAGCTTCTCCCGCACCTCTGTGAACTGTTAAGAAGGAGATCAATATGCATGTGTATTAGCTGTGTGACTAGATATCGATAATGGTGTAAAATTGTGAATAGTGTTTTGACAAGCGTACCCATTCCTGTCTTTGAGATCTGCTCCTTTTGGACGCCATCATGCGAATGTTCTCGCAAGCGCAGAATGCACACAGATCAGTCCCTAGCGCTTTGCTTGAGGCCTTTACGAGAATGGAATTTGATCAGATAATAATTAATCAAGCATGATAATTAAAGAGATGGCAGCTAGCTAGCTAGCTAGTACTATAATTACTTACCAGGGTAGAAACCATTTAAGATTTTTTTTCCATTCGCCTTCCGTGACGTTGATGAACCTTGCCCAAGCCCTGCCCGCCGACAAAGAAAATGAATAAAGGGTTATTAAATAGTTCATATCATGAAATGACGAACTAAATAGGCGAGATATATAGTTAATAATGATTGAAATTACCTGTTGACTATCCCAAACAAGATGTTATAGTCAGCATTTGCTTTGAGTAGTGAGTCCATTATTTCAACTGTTAAGCGTCAACTTTAATGATACACAAGATCCGATGAAATCTGCATGCACACACGTTTGCATGTCTTAATTAAGCGGGCATATGTAAGCAAAACATGTAGCTAGCTACTAGGCAAAAACAGAGAATTTGTAGTACAAGACAGTGTGACTCACTTTGGAAGTTGTAAGGAAGTAGTATATATTCATTGTATTTGAGGCGCTTCAAGAACTCTAGCATGCTGTCCTCACGGCCTTTTGATGACGTGGATTTATTTTCCATGTGTATTCATTAACGGTGTTTGGGTCAATGAACCCAATGCCAGCGTCCACCTTTTCTCATTTCATACATCTTCATCCCGCATATAATACCACGTAAAAGAATATAGTGAGGATAATTACAGGTAATGATTGATCAAAAGGATCACTACAGCTAGCTTGAGACTTAAATTACAGAAAGAAATCACTTACAGACAATAGCAACTGACGATAGATTTGTCGAGTGCGTCTTGATTGTATAAGTGAAACAGTTCAGAATACTCAACGGACACAGCTTTCTCATGGAAGTAATGCTCCTCCTTGACATTCACCATGAGGGACAATCGATCGGAAATCTTGGTAATATTCATGTACCATTGATGCAATTCATACATTCTCGTTGGGAGGTTCTTGACCTTGTCTGGCTCGACCAAAGGTTGGCCCCGGACATATTTCCGTTTTATTTCATCCTCTCTAAGCACAGGCATGGGCTCGATCTCGAGGAGTTGTCCAACAGTGATTTTGAGAACTTCAGCCTGCATTATATGGTCCTCCGTTATTACCACATTGCCCACCTCAGAACGTAAACTGTTTGCCCACAATAATATTGGGCGCAGATCTTCATCACGTGTTCTTGGCACAACAAGCGAGGGATCGATTGCGCCACTGTTCTCCCAAATTGGGAATGGTTTTCCGCATTTTTGACAGCTGCTTCTTGTTTGCTCGATCCCGAGCTCGCCTCCTTACATAGACGTGCTCGATTTAACTTCCGATGTGGCGCTCATAGTCTGTGTCAACAGGCTTGGGAGCTGGTGGTTGAGCCATACGAATGAAGTGGTTAATCGTTTCTCGTGCACTTTCTCACTTGGCGGCGGTGGCGGTTTCGGTGCAAAATGGGCTTGCACCTCGGACTTCGATATGGCTGCGATTTCCTCCTCGGACCTGTCATAAGCCCTCTGCGAAAGAGGCGTGAGGCTTGGACCATATTTATATCGCTTGCCTCCTTTGTACTTCTGTACTACCTCGACTCGTGCCGCCACGCACCATAGCTGCGGGTGTCTCTTCTGCGATTGCTGAGGCGGCTGAGACGGCTGACGGGACTGAGTTGGACGAGGAGGTGTGGCCGCCTGAAGCTGTGCTGGACTTGGAGGAGGAGTGGCCTGAGGTTGTGCCGGACTTGGAGGAGGAGTGGACGTCTGACGCTGTGGCGGACTTGGAGGAGGAGGGTGGCGACACTTTGCGGACTTGGAGGAGGTGGCACGACACTTTGCGGACTTGGTGGACTTGCGGGAGCGGGAGACTGCTGACTCGGTGGCAGACTTGACGAGGAGTCGGTGACGCGGTGTCGGTGGCCTTCGAAAGATGATGCAATCCTTTTTCCATAGGATGATACGTTGGTTCGCGTCTCCGAGAAAGCGCTCGTCGTCACCTCCAGGAATGTCAAGCTCTAGCTAAGAATATTGGTCCACCACCTCATCAACCAAGGCACGAGCATAGCCCGCTGGAATCGGGTTGCAATGGAAGGTTGCCTCGGGGGGATTTGTAGAAGCAACGGCGTCCGCCACCTTCATGGATATGTTCTTCATTTTGATGTGTAGCTCGCAGCTAGTGTTCTCCATGATGTCATCCACGGGGTATCTACCCAGCATTGCGTCGTCCGGGGCGGAACCCACGCTGCTTCTCGGCATGGATGGGGCGGTGCTATCCAATGCTGGATCATTCGCTAGCTGCTGCAGCTGCTGAGACCCCCTTTGCTGGGTAAGTGAGTCGATCTGCTCCTGCTACCGCTGGAATTTGACTACCAATTCCACTTGACTTGCTTCTAGGCCTTGAAGGCGTTCACAGTCCCGCTTCCTCTGCTCCTCCTCCATCTTCCTCTTCTTCTCCTCCGCAATCTTCTTTCTCGCACGGGTTCTGTAGTCGGTGTTCCAGTCTAAAAACCCCTCATACCACGGAATAGCGCCCTTGCCTCGTGTTCTTCCCGGGTGTTCAGGATTTCCCAGGGCACGCGTAAGCTCGTCGTTCTCTCTGTTGGGTTGGAACACCCCCGATCGTGCCTCTTCTATTGCAACAAGTATCGCATCGTCGGCTCCCTTCAGACTTGCCCTCATCGAAACATTGCACATCTTGGGTCCAACTCCCCCATGCGCATAGAACCAAGTCCCGACTGGGGCCAGCTCTTAGTAACCGGAGTGCCACCTGCATCCTCCATCTCTTTCTCAGACTTATCCCACTTAGGCATTGCCACCGCATAGCCACCTGGCCCCAGCTTATGGAACTTATCCTTTTTTTCGGCATTCTTCTTGTTTATTCTCGACCGTTCCTTAGCTAATTCCGAATCCTTGAATTTCACGAAATCGTCCCAATGAGCATGTTGGTTCTCTATTGTTCCCTTGAATACTAGAGTCTTCCTTCCTCCCTTGACGTACTTGTCCCATTCACGATTCTTGTGGTTCTTGAATGCAACCGCCATCTTCCTAAGAGCAGCGTCCTTGACTTTCTGCATATCTGCTTCTGTGAAATGATCTGGTAGGGTGAAATGTTCCATGAGAGTATCCTAAAGCAGATCTTTTTGATTCTTGTCGACAAAAGTAACATCTGGACGTGGAGCAGCGTCCTCTTTGCTTTTTTGTCTTTTGTCTTTTGCTGGCTCTCTCCATTCTTGAAGGGAGATCGGGAGTTGGTCCTTCACAAGAACTCCGCACTGACGAACGAACTTGTCTGCAATCTTCTTAGGCGCTAATGGTTCGCCATTAGGTCTGACTGCCTCGATATTGTACTTTACGCCCTCCTTCAACTTTTTGTTCGGGCATCGTTTCGTCCTTTTGCCTGAATATTTGCTCGATCCGGATGGCTAAAAGAACAAAGATCGATTCGTTAATATATCTTCAAGTCATTTAAAACATGTGATGATCACCAGATACCTGCTTATATAAATATATATACCTCGCCGGTCTTTGTTGTTTCAGGATCAACATGTTCTTCTTCATCGTCATAATCGTAGTTCATGACTTCATCAATTCGGTCGTCGCGATCGAATACCATATCACCCTCTCCGGTGTTGTTTAGAAATTGAACCGTCATAATCTTCTTCATTCGATCATCATCGGCCCGCGTATCATATAGAACATGGTCCGTTCTCCTCTCTCGTCGGTATTGTCTCGCCATAGCTTTTATTTAACTAATTCAAAAGAAATATAAAACAATTTAGTATTCAAATTACATCGTCTCGAATAATAGATATAATCTGAATACTTCGTCTAGAATAATAGATATAATCTCAATACATCGTCTCAAATAATATATAATATTGAATAGTACATCACTGGCTAGCTAATTAAAGATCGAATACTACGAAGAATCTAGGACACTCGCGGTTCTGCGGGCTGGCGGTGGACACCCAAAGAGAAGGAACCTCACAGGATCATAGCTGAAGTGAGATCCCGAAGATCTTGCCGGTATTGGAGAACCTGCCGCCCTCTAACGCAACCATGTAGCGATGGGCGTGCTCGTCCTCCTCCACGACACGGCGACGCACCACCTCCGCGGGCCGGTCTCTCCGCACCGAAACTGGCCCACGCGAACGCCACCAAACGAGATCAGGGTCGACGACGGGACCCGGGGCCGGGTTCCTCATCAAGCGGCGCGCCCCTCCAGGCAGCACCTCCCAGTGCCAGCCCGGCGGAGCCCAGTCCCGGACATGGGTTGGCTGGACGTCGTCGCGGACGGGTCGACGCGAGGATGCGGGCCGGGCATCGTCGAGAACAAATACTAGCTATATGCCCGCAAAAAGTAATATTTTTTTAATGATTGGATTTTGATAACTAAAATTTCTAACATTTCTACTATTTCAAAAATCTATATACTATTTCATCCTAATTAATCATCTAACACTAAAAACAGAAAACACAACTTCTATACATCCATTAAAAAACTGAAAAACAACATTATATAAAAAATTTCCATACTAATTAAACACTAATTATATCCATTTAACATGCATTTATACATATATAATAGTGAAAAAATAATAATCTAAATAATCTAAACTAATTAAACATACAAAATACGTATATACTAATATATACATGCATTAATTCATACATATGTGTGTGTGTGTGTGTGTGTGTGTGTGTGTGTGTGTTCATCATGCTTGTGTTTGTGTGTGTGTATGGGCTCGGGGAGGGGCGACGCCCATGGTGGCCTTGAGGCGGGGAGGGGTTAGAGGGGAGAGCTCACAGCGGGGCGACGGCGAGGCGACGGCCGGGCAGTGTGGGCAGGCGGCGACAGGGGACGGCGCGATGGGGACGGGCTCGGGCGGCGACGGACACAGGGCGGCGACGGGACGGGCGGCGACGGGACGGGGGCGACGGAGACGAGGGCGGCGACAGGGACGAGGCGGCGGCGACGGAGACGACGGAAACAGAGGAAGAAACAGAGGGGAATGAAATTTTCAAGTGTTGTATATATAGAAGGCACCTTTAGTACGGTTGGAGCCACCAACCGTACTAACGGCCGTTTTAGCCAGCCAAGCGGAAGCGACCCCTTTAGTACCGGTGGTGGCACAAACCGGTCTAAAAGGTTCTTTAGTACCGGTTGGTGGCTCCAACGGTACTAAAACCTCACTTCCACCCCAAAGTTTAGTCCCACTCGCCAGCGGTAAGGGCAGCCAGACTGGTTTATAAACCCAGCCGCGGCTACCACTTCGAACTCCTCAGTATAGCAGGCTTGTGGGCCTAAACTCTGCTGCTGCCCTGTGAGTCTGCTGGGCCTTTAAGGCTTGTAATTACACACTGTGGCCTATCAGCCCACAGGCAGCGCTAATTTTTTTATAGTTTTTTTCTTTTCTGCTTTATTTTCTTCTATTTATTTTTATGTAGTTTTTGTATAGTTTTTCTTTTCTGTTATATTTATTTTCTTCTATTTATTTGTGAGTAGTTTTTCATCTAGTTTGCCAAAATTCAACATTTTCATAGTTCATTTTGTAGTGATTTTCAATTTCACGGTCATTTTGTAAGCGATTGAAAAATAGCAAATATAATTTTTTCTTTTCTGCTTTATTTTTCTTCTATTTATTTATGAGTAGTTTTTCTTTTCTGCTATATTTATTTTCTTCTATTTATTTTTGAGGAGTTTTTTATATAATTTTTTCTTTTCAGCTATAGTTTTTCTTTCTTTTACGCTATTTTTCTTTTCTCGCAAAACTTGATGGTCAAAGTCTGAGTTATAACTTAAAAAAAGAAATGTCGACGTGCAATTAGTTTTTGCCATAATGTAAGAAGTCCGAGTTGTAATAAGTTATTAAAAATAAAAAGAGGTGCAATGCTCATTAATTTGCTTCAAGCCTTTCGAATAGTGTAATCTGACCGCGCATAGCTCCGTGCAGTCTACCGTATTCTGAAGGCTTGAAGCTAAGCAACGTGAGCATTGATCCTCTTCTTCATCGTCTCTGCACTCGGGCTTATAAATCGCTTCCTAGTCCCTCTCACTTCGCGAGGTGGGACTAAAAACAGCTTACGTCTGGTTCATCCATGAACCGGTACTAAAGGTGCTCGTGGGGCCCCAACCTTACCTGACACAACCTCATTAGTACCGGTTCGTGGTACGAACCGCACTAAATGGTGATGGTGGGGCCATAGTTCGACGGAGGTGACACAGCCTCTTTAGGTACAAAAATTACAAACTTTCGTTAGTGCCCGTAGTTTTCAAATTTGAATAGTTTAAATTTTGAATTATTTGAAATTAGTGTGAATTTGTTTGCACATAAAATTTCTTCGCGTTTCAAATGCCAAAACACATAACTACCCTAACTATTACAGAGATTCCCCTCTCGGTGCGAAACACGTAAGAAAGTGATGATAGCTAGTGAAGCGATCACATCCTGATCTTTGGGTGTGAAACTTTTTCTTCAGCGTGTGTCCCTTTGCGCCGTAACCATGGAAAATCTTCATCATTTAACGGGATGCTCGGGTCAATATTCACCGTGAATGGAGCAATTTCATCAAACTTCTCATAATCTTCGACTTGTCTGTCTTGTCATCCACTCCCACGATGTTTCTCTTCCCGTAAAGAACTATGTGATGCTTTGGCTCATCGTACGATGCATTCGCTTCCTTATCTTTTCTTTTCTTGGCTTGGTAGACATGTCCTTCACATAGAAAACCTGTGCCACATCATTGGCTAGGACGAATGGTTCGTCTGCATCACGCAAGATTGTTGAGATCCTTGTTGTCATTCCGCATGCGGGTCTTCCGTTACCCGCCTCGTGTCATATTGACCCATTTGCACCAAACAAAGGGACCTTTAAACCACGCCGATAGTCAAGTTCCCATATGTCCTGTATATAACCATAATATGTTTCCTTTCCTGTCTTGGTTTCGCATCAAAGCGACACCACTGTTTTGGTTGGTGCTCTTCTTATCTTGGGCAATCGTAAAATGTATTACCATTTATCTCGCACCCTTTGAAGTCATTATATTCAAGATGGTAACTGGTACAGCAAGTACAGGTCATCTTCAATAGAGGTGTCATGCATGGTGCGTGTTCCGCAACCAGCCTGGCAAAACTCCTGGTTTGTTCACGTGTAATCCGGTCATCGACCGCTCCGGTGTTTGGAGCGTAGCAAATTCTTGTGTTCATCCATATACGGAGCCACCAAGGCGGAATTCTGTAGAACTGTGTAGTGTGATTCGGTGAGAGAATGTCCGTCCATACATTTTATTTATTCCTCCTAGCGTGCCTTTTCCATCCGATCTGCCCTTATGCCGTGATTCAGAACACCAATCGGCTTAAGGTCGAATAAAGTCAATACAAAACTCAATGACCTCCTCATTTTGATGGCCCTTGGAGATGCTTCCTTCGGACTAGCACGGTTATGAACATATTTCTTTAAGACTCCCATGAACCTCTCAAAGGGGAACATATTGTGTAGAAATACAGGACCCAAAACGTTAATCTCTTCAAGATAGGTGAACTAGGACGTGCCCATGATGTTGAAGAAGGATGGTGGGAACACCAACTCAAACCGACAAGACATTGCACCAAATCATTTCAGAACCTTGGTATGATTTCTGGATCGATTACCTTCTTAGAGATTGCATTGAGAAATGCACATAGCTTCACAATGGCTAATCGAACGTTTTCGGTAGAAGCCCCTCAATGCAACCGGAAGCGGTTGCGTCATAATCACGTGGCAGTCATGAGACTTTAGGTTCGGAACTTTTCTCTGCCATGTTTATTATTCCCTTTATATTTGATGAGAAGCCGACGGTACCTTAATATGAGCAAGCATTCAAAGAAGATTTCCTTCTCTTCTTTGGTAAGAGCGTAGCTTGCATGACCCCGATGTATGCCGTCTTCTCCGTGCATACGTTGCTGGTCCTCCGTGCCTCGGTGTATCTTTTGTCTTCCCATACACGCCCAAGAAGCCAAGCAGGGTCACGCAAAGATTCTTCGTCACGTGCATCACGCCGATTGCGGAGCGGACCTCTAGGTCTTTCCAATATGGCAGGTCCCAAAATATAGATTTCTTCTTCCACATGGGTGCGCGTCCGTCGGCGTCCTTTGGAACAGGTTGTCCGCCAGACCCTTTCCAAATATCACCTTCAAATCCTTGACCATATCATGTACATCAGCACCGAGACGGTGGCGAGGCTTCGTCCGGTGATCCGCCTCACCTTTGAAATGCTTGCCTTTCTTTCTTACGGATGCCTGCTCGGAAGAAATCGACGATGTCTGTGTACACATTCTTCTTACAACTATTCAAATATATATCGTCGGTATCATCCAAACAGTGCGTGCATCCGCGATATCCCTTGTTTGTCTGTCACGAAAGGTTACCGAGAGTAGGCCAATCATTGATGGTCACGTAACAGCAACGCCTTTAGGTCAAATTCTTCCCCATGTGCTCATCCCACGCACGCACACCTGTTCCATTCCACAGTTGTAAGAGTTCTTCAACTAATGGCCTTAGGTACACATCAATGTCGTTGCCGGGTTGCTTAGGTCCTTGGATGAGCACTGGCATCATAATGAACTTCCGCTTCATGCACAACCAAGGAGGAAGGTTATACAAACATAGAGTCACAGTGCCAGGTGCTATGGTTGCTGCTCTGCTCCAAAAAGGATTAATGCCATCTGCGCTTAGACCAAACCATACGCTCCTTGCGCCATCTCGCAAACTCCTTCCCATACTTTCTTTCAATTTTTCTCCACTGC
Organism: Aegilops longissima; assembly: GCA_021605205.1. Classification (NCBI taxonomy): domain Eukaryota; kingdom Viridiplantae; phylum Streptophyta; class Magnoliopsida; order Poales; family Poaceae; genus Aegilops; species Aegilops longissima. The sequence goes on along the minus strand of CM038680.1, from coordinate 37,489,046 downwards.
GACCCGTCATTTGGTACTCTCAACTTTCCGTCTTTCTTACGGTCTTCTTCGTGCCATCGCACGCCTTGGCATGCTCTTTGTTTTGGAACAACGTTTCAACCGTGGTATTATAGGAGAATACCACATCACCTTGGCAGGAATCTTCTTCCGGGCGCCGCCCTCGACATCACCATGCTCATCGCGCTGATCTTATAGCGTAATGCACCACATACCGGCAAGCGCTCAAATCCTCGTACTCACCGCGGTAGAGGATGCAATCATTAGGGCATGCATGTATCTTCGCACCTCTAACCCTAGAGGGCGACATCCTTCTTTGCTTCAGACGCACTCTCGGGCAATTCGTTGTCCTTTGGAAGCATATGCTTTATCATTACCAAGAACTTTCCAAATCCCTTGTCGGATACACGATTCTCGCCTTCCATTGCAGCAATTCCGGTGTGGTGCCCAGCTTTTTCTTGTCACCCACGCAATTGGTACAACAATTTTTGTGATCCTCTAACATGCGCTGCAACTTCTTCTTCTCCAAATCACTTGCGCAGTTTCTCTTTGCATCGGCAATGGCCCGACCTAGATCATCAACGGGCTCATCTGATGCCTCTTCTTCAGCTTCTTCCCGCATTGCCGGCTCAGCTTCTTCCCGCATTACCGCTCAGCTTCTTCCCCATTGTTGTATCATCGTATTCAGGGAACCCATGGCGAGGATAGCTGTCGTCGTCCTCTTCTTCTTCATTGTCTTCCATCATAACCCCTCTTTCTCCGTGCTTGGTGCAAACATTATAGTGGGGCATGAAACCAGACTCAAACAGGTGGACGTGAATGGTTCTTGACGAGAGTAATTGCGACCATTCTTACAGCCAGCACATGGACAAGGCATAAAACCATCCGCCCGCTTGTTTGCCTCAGCCAAGCGAGAAAAGTATGCGCCCTCAACGAACGGGAGAGCATCGGTCATCGTACATCCATTGCGGCTCATCTTCATTACACAACATCGAATAGACCAAATTAATACAAGTTCATACATAAAGTTCATACAACACTTAAATGCAACAAACAAATAACTCTCTAGCTAAAGCATTTAAATGCAACAACAAATGCGATCAAGATCGCAACTAAGGTAACAATTGATCCAACAGCATAATGATACCAAGCCTCACTATCGATGGCATATTTTCTAATCTTTCTAATCTTCAAGCGCATTTTCTCCATCTTGATCTTGTGATCATCGACGACATCGGCAACATGCAACTCCAATTCCATCTTCTCCCCCTCAATTCTTTTCAATTTTTCTTTCAAGTACTCATTTCTCTTTCAACTAAATTTAACCTCTCGACAATAGGGTCGGTTGGAATTTCCGTTCACATACCTCCTAGATAAAAATATCTATGTCAACTTGATGGGCATAATTTGTCATAAACACGAAATGCAACAAATAGTTTTAAAAGAGAATATACCACATCCGAATCATAACAAGGACGAGGGCCGACGGGGACGGATATCAAAACCATGGCACTATGTATAACAAACAACGTATGGGTAAGATAATTATTATACGAGTAACTATATATCCAAATCACACAAACATCAATTTTTTATATAAAATTTCATGAACAAGAGGCTCACCACAAGGTGGTGCCGGCTGACAGGACAGTCAAAAGGGCGATCGACGGTGGTTACGATGGAGATTTAGAAGGCACTAAGTAAACCACACCTACATATGCAAACTAAGTGTTATTTTGACCTCAAATTGCATATAAATCAAATACTACCACATATAATTCCTCCCAAATTACTAAAACCCACAATTAATCACTATATAAACCAATGCAAGAGCTAATCTAGCAATGAGAGATGAAAGGACAAAGTTGCTAACCTTGGTGATCATTTGAATGGATGAGGGCTCAAATCTTGACAAATTTGGGGCAAATTTTGTGATGAACTCGAGAGGAAGAAGGGAAGAACAGAGAGAGAGGAGAGGGAAAGGGGAAGAAATGAGTGCGGGTGGACGAAGGATTTATATAGGGCGACATTTAGTACCGGTTCGTGTCAAGAACCGGTACTAAAGGTCTTTGGAAGGGCCCCATTCGACAACATCCTGCCACCACTCTCATTAGTACCGGTTCGTGGCACGAACCGGTGCTAAAGGTTTGCCACGAACCGGTACTAAAGAGCTCCTCCCGGCTAGCCGTTGGAACCGGCACTAATGGACACATTAGTGCGGTTCTATCTAAACCGACTAATGTGTCTCACAGTTGACCCTTTTTCTACTAGTGCTGCCTTTGCGCCCACCATGGAACGGCGTCTGCATGAAATTTTATTGCCATGCAAGGTTCGTCTCTTTTGCTCTACATGATCAGTTCATTGTGTACAATAACTGGCATGCATAGGAATAAAACATAGTGAGATTATGTAAGGAGTGCATGCACAAATCCAGAGTGATGGTAGCAAACTGTGGATAGACCCAAAACCAATGATAGCAGGCAGATAATAGCTTTAGTTAAAAAATACAAACAATGGCTCCTTTAATGTTTGTTTGCACCCAACATGAAACTCATAGTAGACACCGGAGATTAACCAGATAGTAGACAGATAGTACTGATTGCTGCCCCAATATGTACCCCACAACCATTTAAAAACTCAAGTTTCAGCATTAGTTTGGACCTGACTCAGTGTCTAATAGGTGAATATGACGATAATGTAGCATGTCATCATATTAAGCGAGGCATAACGTAAGCAGACACGGAAGAGTGCGACCCCTCTTGCGGACCCGTGTAGTCCTCAAGGTAATCTGCTCAGTTGATGATGGTAATGCAGTTGTCGTGGCTGCAGGCGGCGGGGAAGAAGATCTGAGGCAGCGAAAGAAAGTCTGGAGAGCGGATCCCTGCTGTGGTGAACCCTTCCGTCGTTGGAGCAGCTGAGCTGGGGTGGAACACGGCGCCGCAGGAGCAGGACAAACCACACAAGGTTTCCTTTGACACATACCTGTAACAGAAGTAGTTGACTAAGGGCTTGTTTGAATTTGAGGAGTCTAACAATGCAGGGATAGGAAATAGACATGAATAGGATAGGAATGCACGTGCAAAACAGGGAATTTAAAAACACGGGATTTTTGCCAGTCTGGGTGTTTGATTCACAACAATTGGAAGATCACAGGATGCAAAAAAGCATGGTGAGATTAAGTCAAACCACAAGAAATGTACGGTTATAATGCTATTATGCTACTATCTCTTAGTCTTGTGCTTGATGAATAGGAATATGAAAAGGAGGAGAAGTGGAAATTAGAATTCCTACGGTTTTTCTTTCAAGGAGACACTAAAGGAACAAATCCTACAGTTTTCCTTTGCTCCATTCCTTTGCACCAAATTCATGAAAAGTAGTACCATAGGAAACTTTCCAATTCTGATGTTTTTCATTCACTTTTCCTTTCAAGCACTGGCGATTCTAGTAGGCAAGCTTGAGCAAGGAAAATCCTACACTAAAAAAATGTTGCTGTGCTACTTCTATTACTTTGGACCCAGGCCACTACCATACTAGCTCAACTCCCAGGCCCATCGACAAATGCACAGCTCAAACGCGCAGAGATAAATAATGATGGCGTTCAAGAGAGTCCATCACGGATAGCTAAGTTGCCTGGTACCTCACTGCTTGTCATATAGTAGGATAAAATAATCGTATTTCCCGTTACTACGAGTGCTCAGTGGACAATATATATAACATGTAGAGTAAAAAAGAGATGCAACAAGTGTACAACCTCTTTGGCGAAGCCATGTCGATCTCAGCGTGATTGGGTTGGCCGGTGAGGATGCTCCGGCTGACTTGGCTGTCGGAGGAGGGGAAGAAGATCTTAGGCGTCTAGAGATGGAGCCCGAGGTACTGCTCCGATGTGATGGAGGGTTTCGTCGTTGGAGCAGCTCCGGTGAGTTGTACGACGCCGAGGCTGAAGCAGGACAAGAGAGACAACGAACAAAGTTAACCTGAGTGGAATTCTAATAGCATCTCCAATACATGACGTAAAATACATAACCACAAAGTTTTAGATGTAAGATACATCAGCCGCTCATCTCTGAACTTAACTGTCGAAACTGAATTTAACTATCGAAACTGAACTTAACTGTCGAAACTGAACTTAACTGTTGAAACTGAATTTTGCTGTCGAAACTGAACGCACTAGCAAGATGAGGCTACACATCGGTCGACTGACTTTTTCATCTCTGTTCAGTCGATTTTGCAGCCGTTGGATACGAAATCAAGGGCATGCGGTTCATCTTCAACCTCCACCCCCCTGAGCCGCCAGCCACCACCGGCCAAACAGCAGCCCCCAGCCGCTCGCAGCCGGCGGTGCGCCGCCCCGCCACCCCGAAAACACTCCCCACCGCCGGTCCGCCGCCGCCCCGGCCCTCCCTCTAGGCCCCCCCTGTGCCGAGCTTTTTCTCCGGCGATGCCCACGCCACCGTCACGCCAACGCCCCGCCACCGCAGGCGACCACCGCCCCCATCCTGAACCCTAAGATAGATAGTGGGGAATCTCTCCGTGAGCCCCTCCCCGCTGCGGCTGGTTCTTCCTTCACCCAGCGAGCCCCCATCCCACCCCTGAAAATCGACTAACCCAAAAGTCGATTCAGTCGATCAAGTGTAGCTAAATCGGAGCAGCATCGCAAGCAATAGCAAGAGTGAGAGCAGCAGCGCGAGCAAGAGCAATAGCAAGAGCAGACCAGGCAGGGGACCGAGAGCAAGAGCAGAGCAGCAGCGCGAGCGAGAGCTAAAGCAGAAGCAGCTCCTACTGATGTGGACGTCGCCTCCGAGGGAGCGATGCCGTGGAGGAAGTGGCCGGCTACGCCGCCGTGGATGGAGCTGCGCCGTGTCGGCTCGGGACCGAGCGCCGGCACCACCGTGAGATCGAATCAAGAAGAAAATGCGGCGATTAGTGTACAACCTCTTTGGTGGCGCCGATTAGGCTGCAGCTTCATCCAAGGAAATGGTGATGATGATGCTCTTTCGGTGGTGTAGGTGAAGACGGCGGTGTGGGAATGGAGGTGGCGCGAAAGACGAGGGGAACATCGGGGCAGCTTCTTGGAGGTGGAGGACGGTGTGGCTGAACCGACGGGACGATGAGATCGACGATGGATCCTCATCCGGTACGGTGGATGGGGGACGTCGAGGTGTTGCTGTGGACGACGTCGTCGGGGAAGAGGCTTCGGCTGGGTGGCGGACGGAGCAGGGTATGGGGTTTCGTCGCGGGTTTTCGCGACCTCAGTGTACGAATGGGTGGGCGGATGGGATGGCAGTGGGGAACCGTGGCTTAGAGACGCGCTTGTCCGAAATGTGGGGTAAGTTACAAAAGTACCCCCACCGATTTGAGCCGGTTCTTTCGGTTCAGGGGTACCACGGGCATTTCACGTGTCGGGATTTCACAGGAGGTGGGAGTTTTCGCGTGCGTTGTAATTTTGGAATAGCAAGGCGCGGGTTGAAACGGAGGGAGTTTTCGGAGCACAACGAGACAAAGATATGTCTTAAATATTTCGGGCTAACAAGGCGCGGATTGAAGAGGCGGGAGTTTTGCAGCACGATAGACAAAGACGCTAGCTTGAATTTTCGGCATAACAAGGCACGGCTTGAAATTTTGGAAGAACAAGCTTAACGTGTACCAAGAAAAAAAGACAATTTGCACCTCAACACGCACAACACACACACAAACACCATTTAGAGTAGAGTAAGGTATACGTGCATTGCACGCATGAGATTTGGCAACCAAATTATGAATAAATACCACATTATAGCATGCAAGCTTTGAGTCATATATGCATGATGTAGATGTTCGTTTAATTCTTATAGTTCATTTCATTCAAAATCATCTATTTTTTATAAGAAATCTAATATATTTTAAGATTCATGGAATTGTGCGTTGGAAGACATAAAGTAAAAAGAAATAATGGCAAATCATGTAGAAAAACATTTGGGCAATTCTGATACGAAAGATTCTAGAACAAATAAGAAGTGCTTGTGTTTTGATGTTTGTGCATTATGCTTAAGTTCAACCATGGAGTCTTCTAGATTATACATGTGGCGAAATCTGGTGGAATCTAGATGATATCCAACGGCCAGTAGTGCTCAAATTTGCCATCTTTGGACCATCGGATTCGCCTCATCCAACGACCATCTTTCAAAGTTAAAGTTACCCGCACACAATATATAAAATATAAAATATAATATATACATATATATAGGGGTATAGATATAGATATGTGATGCGAAAGCCGCCCATCATCTCCAATTAGAATAGTGTGTCCATGCACGGATGCAACATGGCCAAATGATGTCTGCCATCGGTATCTCAAATTCAAATCAGTCTGACCTTGTTCAATGTATATACATTACAACATGCTCGTTTCCAAACCACATCGCGCAGATCTCCGTTATATTCATGCATGCATGGGTTTCGAACATCAAGATCTCTTATTCAAATATTTGAATTCAACTTTACATTGATTATGACCTCACCTATTCTTTTACACCCACACAGTAGTCTTATCTTTATAATTGTACCACTAACTTTCTCTCGTGCATGCATGCACACACACTACCAGTCGGCATTATCCATCGCACGCATGCAATCTTTTTGTTCAGGTCGGTCTCCCATGAAGGCACACACCCACACACATCCCCCTCTCCATCATATCGGGCATTCTTTATCTCTCATGCGTGCATGCGCAACGATCAATGTTCCTCTATGTATGTGTGTATATAGCTAGGACTTTCATAGTTTTCCACACAAACCGATCAATCGATATATCCAGTGAGGTCTCACCCTCTTTCCCATGTCCACATCGATCAATCTATACCTCTCTATATAGGATTATCATATATAGCTAATACACCCACATTAATTATATATCCAACGTCCGTCTCTCATCATCCATGCCTTCCGCTTCATCTCTCAGACGCGTGCACAATGGCGAAGCAGGGGGCAGTAAGGGCCCTGCCCCCCCCCAACATCACTATATATCGAGGCTAATATGAATGTGATCATTAGACAATTGCTGCTAAAAATGGTTTAAGTTCATGAATTGACCCTCATCGTAAAGGATTAGCAATGCTTGGCCCCCTAGCTCATTTATTTTTCATGGCTCCGCCACTGTGTGCAACAGCGCACGTGTTCACCCCCTCTCTCTAAATATCGATCTCACACTTGTGCATTCCTTCATAGTCTCCCTCCACTTGGCCCCTCGCACCATCTTCTAGCCCCCACCGGATTTTGCCACATGTACAATCTAGCAGACTCCATGGTTGAACTTAAGCATAATGCACAAACCTCAAAACAACAGTGGTTCTCTTTTTTTCTAGAATCTTCCGTATCATAACTGCCCAAACTTTTTTTTCTAGTTGAATTGCCATTATTTGTTTTTACTTTATGCTTTACAAAGCACAATTCCATGAATCATAAAATAGATTAAGGGCTTCTTTGATTCAAAGGATTCTCAAAGGAATTTTGGAGGATTCTAATCATTAGGAATTTTTCTTATCTTGGTTGTTTGATTCGTAGGATTGTAAACCATAGGAATTTTTCCATATGATTCATCTGCACTAGATTTCATAGGAAACATCCCATCCACTCAAACCTCTTTGAAAGAATTCTGCGTTTTTTCTATGCACAATCAAACACTCGTACAATCCTCAGAGGATTCAAGACGACATTCCACTATAATCCCATGTTTTTCCTATTCCCGCGTTCTTAGCTTTTTTATAAAAACTAATTGATTTTGAATGAGATGAACTATAGGAATTAAACGAAGGGCTACATCAGGCATATATGACTCAGAGCTTACATGCTATAGTGTGGTATTTATTCATAATTTGGTTGCAAAATCTGATGCGTGCAATGCACGTGTACCTTACTAGTACTTCGAGTATGTGCAAAACACGTAAATTAGAATACCAATGGCACGCTACCCAGTATCTCTCTTACAGTTCATGAAGCCACGTGGCACATGTGGAGGCGTTGTCGCGACCTCCTTGCGTGGATTGATCACAGTGACGTGCTGCTGGTTCTAGAAGAATGTACTCGTCCTCCCAGAGCCATACTGGCGGTACATGCACGAAGCGAAGATGTGCACACACGCCATGCACGCACTCATTCCCTTGCACGCACACGCGGGTACACGGGCGGACGCAATTTTGTACCAAGATCCACCATGTGATAATTTGACGCGTGTAAAGTCGTTCACTTCATTGATGGTCAATTAATACAGCGCACAATTGAGTGGACGTGAGGGCGGAAGAAAGACATTATTACTCCACTGCGCGCATGCGAGTAGTCAAATCATGGGTTGCTAGTAGTACTTCCATTGGTCTCCTTCGTATTTTGTGCCAAATTTTGACAGTAACATATTATTTACGCATTTGAGCAGTGTAGTACTTGAAATTTATGTTCCGCTAAACTCATCGGGAGCCGTTTCGGGCCTCCAAACCAAAACCATCAATTAATCTTTACCTTGTTGCCATCACATTCGAAAGCCTGCTCACACCTACTAGTACGTACCAAACCTGAACGTGTTCCCACTATGCAGGTATTAGTACTAGTGCTAGTACCTAGGTTATAAAAAGGGAACTACCTAACCAAAATTACTCTACCTTTCCTCCTCATAAGTGCTTCTTCTTCGTTCGTCGTTGCCATGGCGGTGAGCGAGCTCTAGGTTGAGAACTACTCGTAACAAGGAGCGACAACCAAGGCTGCGGAAAAAGAGGGCTCGCCGCCACGCAGAGACCTCGAAAGATCTCTCCAGGGCAGGCGATGGCTCCCGATGGCGCCCTAGCCGCTGAGGCGAACATGCCGAGCCGGGCGGAGCTGAGTCGTTATCCTCGGCGGCATGCCCGATCAGCTCAATAAGCACCTCAATAAGCAGAAGGAGTTTATCCAAGGCTTGATGGAGTTGCTGAAGGAGAGCCTCGACGACATGCCCGCTGAGCTCAATCAGCATGGGGAGTTGACCGCTGCTACGTCTTGAGCTTGTGTTGGTTTTCCCCGAAGAGGAGAGGATGATGCAGCAGAGTAGCGCAAGTATTTCCCTCAGTTTTTGAGAACCAAGGTATCAATCCAGTAGGAGGCCACGCGCAAGTCCCTCGTACCTACACAAAACAAATAGCTCCTCGCAACCAACGCGAATAGGGTTGTCAATCCCTTCACAGTCACTTACGAGAGTGAGATCTGATAGAGATGATAGCTAATATTTTTGGTATTTTTGGTATAAAGATGCAAAGTAAAATAAAAAAGGCAAAGTAAAGAGCAAAGCAATAATAAAGTGTAGGAAGATTAATATGATGAAAATAGACTCGAGGGCCATAGATTTCACTAGTGGCTTCTCTCAAGAGCATTAGTATTTTATAGTGGGTGAACGAATTACTGTTGAGCAATTGACAGAGTTGAGCATAGTTATGAGAATATCTAGGTATGATCATGTATATAGGCATCACGTCCGAGACAAGTAGACCAACTCCTGCCTGCATCTACTACTATTACTCCACTCATCGACCGCTGGCCAGCATGCATCTAGAGTATTAAGTTAAAGGAAATAGAGTAACGCCTTAAGCAAGATGACATGATGTAGAGGAATAAATTCATGCAATATGATAAATACCCCATCTTCTTATCCTTGATGGCAACAATACAATACGTGCCTTGCTGCCCCTATTGTCACTGGGAAAGGACACCGCAAGATTGAAACCAAAGCTAAGCACTTCTCCCATTGTAAGAACTACCAATCTAGTTGGCCAAACCAAACGGATAATTCGAAGATACTTGCAAAGATAACTCAATCATACATAAAAGAATTCAGAAAAGATTCAAATATTGCTCATAGATAATCTTGATCATAAACCCACAATTCATCGGTCTCAACAAACACACCGCAAAAAGAAGACTACATCGAATAGATCTCCACGAGAGAGGGGGAGAACATTGTATTGAGATCCAAAAAGAGAGAAGAAGCCATCTAGCTACTAACTATGGACCCGAAGGTCTAAGGTAAACAACTCACACTTCATCGGAGAGGCTATGATGTTGATGTAGAAGCCCTCCGTGGTGGAATCCCCTTCCGGCGGAGCTCCGGAATAGGCCCCAAGATGGGATCTTGTGGATACAGAAAGTTGCGGTGGTGGAATTAGGTTTTGGCTCAGATTCGATCCGACGGGGTGCGTGAGGTATATATAGGAGGAAGAAGTACGTCGGTGGAGCCTCGAGGGGCCCACGAGGCAGGGGGGCACGCCCTGGGGGGGGGGGCACGCCCTGGGTCTTATCCGATGAGAAAATCATGTTCCCGAAGATTTCATTCCGTTTGGACTCCGTTTGATATTCCGTTTCTTCGAAACACTGAAATAGGCAAAAAACTGCAATTTTGGGCTGGGCCTCCGGTTAATAGGTTAGTCCCAAAAGTAATATAAAAGAGGAAAATAAAGCCCAATATAGTCCAAAACAATAGATAATATAGCATGGAGCAATCAAAAATATAGATATGTTGGAGACGTATCAGGCATCCCCAAGCTTAATCCCTGCTAGTCCTCGAGTAGGTAAATGATAAAAAGAGAATTTTTGATGCGGAGTGCTACTTGGCATAATTTCAATGTAATTCTTCTTAATTGTGGTATGAATATTCAGATCCGAAAGATTCAAGACAGAAGTTCATATTGACATAAAAATAATAATACTTCAAGCATACTAACAAAGCAATCATGTCTTCTCAAAATAACATGGCCAAAGAAAGTTATCCCTACAAAATCATATAGTCTGGCTATGCTCTATCTACACCACACAAAGTATTTAAATCATGCACAACCCCGATGACAAGCCAAGCAATTGTTTCATACTTATGACATTTTCAAAACTTTTTCAATCTTCACGCAATACATGAGCGTGCCATGGATATAGCACTATATGTGGAATATAATGGTGGTTGTGGAGAAGACAAAAAAGGGAAGATAGTCTCACATCAGCTAGGCGTACCAACTGGGCCTCCGGTTAATAGGTTAGTCCCAAAAGTAATATAAAAGTGGAAAATAAAGCCCAATATAGTCCAAAACAATAGATAATATAGCATGGAGCAATCAAAAATTATAGATACGTTGGAGAGGTATCAACCGCCGGCTTGGTGATGCTGCTAAAGAAGAGCATTGCCTCGGAGAAGAAGGCGATCGGCGAAATCCTGCGACTTCAGGAGGACAAGGCGAAGCTCTGCCACGAGATCGACCTATTGAAGGAGAAGAACGCCGGCTGAAAGAAGCTTCATGAGAACAGTAGTTCCTCGATGAAGATGCTGCAGGCCCTTGTCATGGATCAGAAGGAGGAGTTGGCGAAGCTCCGCATTGAGCACCCGATTGCTGTCAAGGTACGTAATGCGGCCGTGGAATAGATGATGAAGGCCCGCGTCGAGAAATCCCGCGTCATGGACATAATGAAGAAGATGGCGGAGGAGACGCGCAAGGAGATGGAGGTCGCGGAGGCGATGCCGAAGCAGCTATGACTCTACGACGAATTAACTCATTTGTTGTGATAATCTTGCTTCTTCTTTTGCTCTTGTGTTTCATCTTTTGCTTCGGGTGTTCCGCCACACGTGTCACATTCTCGGCGAGGCATGAATAGACACTACAAAAAAAAGACACATCCGTGACACTTTGGGCCGAACGAATTTTTTTTCTGTCATACATATGACACTTCTATGACGATAATTGTGACAAAACCCGGTATCATCATAGATGTGGTGGGCTCCTACTTCTATGACAAAAATCATGATGAAAATGGGCTTTTCGTCCTGGGCGGGCCGGAGACGCAGCTGCATGACATTCTTTGGGCCGTCCATGACGGAAAAAACAGTGGTAGAAACGAGGGGGAGGAAAATTTCGGGGAGTTCCGATTACGGTGGGAGGTCGGGGGCCAAGCGATGCGCGCTTTCTCGTACACGACGCTGCATGTGTGCGGCGTTGGCTCTAATCGAACCGAGCGAGGCGTTGGGCTCTAACTAAACCCGGCGACAGCCCGCAGCTACGCGCGTTCTTGAACCCGAGCGATCGATCGATGGCTGTTAATCGAACCCGATCGAAGCGATTCGCCGCTCATTGCGCTAATCAAGCCGATCGATGCTGCCTGCAGGATGAGCAGTGGCGTTGCGGGGAGGTTTGGATGAGCGATGGCGGTGGCGTTTGCCTCTGGATGAACAGGACCCGTGGTGTGGAGGGCTGGATGAACGATGACGGTGGAGGGTGCCCGTGGAGGGTGGTTGAACAGGACCCGTGGTGTGGAGGGCTGGATGAACAGATGAGCGGTGGAGGGTGGTTGAGCAAGAGCGGTGGAGTAGCGCGGTGGAGGCTGGATGAGCAGGAGCCCGTGGAGGCTGGAGGAGGTCGACGGTAGCCCGTGGAGGCTGGAGGAGGTGGGCGGTGGAGATGAACAGTATCCGTGGAGTCCGTTTGCGGTACACCACACCCTCCCGATGAACAGGACCCCGTTTGACCGTGGCGCCCAACACAAGTCTGTTTCGCCCGTTTTGCGGTACGCCACACCCCTCCCGATCAACAGGACCCTCGTTTCGACCATAGGAGGTCCGTTTCGTCCGTTTTGCGGTACGCCACACCCCTCCCGATCAACAGGACCCCCGTTTCGACCGTAGGAGGTCCGCTTCCTCCGTTTTGCGGTACGCCACACCCCTCCCGATCAACAGGACCCCGTTCCGAATGTAGGAGGTCCGTTTCCTCCGTTGTGCGGTACGCCAGGCCTCGTTTCCATCGCCTATTCCGTCCATGCCCTCCCGATGAACATGACCACGCATTCTGATGCGACCCTGCCGATTGGCTCCCACGCGTTCCATTGGATCCCAATGAACACGACGCATTCCGTTGCCTCCCCATGAACACGATGCACTCTGTTGCCTCCCCATGAACACGACGACGATGCTGTTTCTCCGTTTCGACCCAGCCATGTACACGAGCCCTGGCCGTACATATGCGCGTGTAGGCGTTCGAGACCCCGCCCCTATGTACACATACGTGGCCGTATTTTCTTTCTTGCACCCTGGCCACTGTATGTACGTGTACATGCTACGTGCGCACCTCTACTACGACACGTGCGCGCCTCTACAACGACAAGTATGTACGTACACGTTCGCGACCAGAATGACAACGCTACGTACGCTTCGACCTGGTGGGTCTCGACTGTCAGGCACTTCCTTGCGTGTGAAGATGTAGCTGGTGGGTCCCAGCAGTCAGGGGGGCGAATCATTTTTTTGCCTGGACGCACTTCCTTGCGTGCGAAGATGTAGCCGGTGGGTCCCAGCAGTCAGGGGGCGAATTGTTTTTTTTGCCCGGACGCACTTCCTTGCATGCGAAGGTGTAGTTGGTGGGTCCGAGCAGTCAGGGGGGCGAATCGTTTTTTTGCCCGGACGCACTTCCTTGCGTGCGAAGATGAAGCTGGTGGGTCCCAGCAGTCAGGGGGAAACATTTTTTTCGCGAAATAAAGTCGCCCGTCCGGTGGGTCCCAGCTTTCAGGTGGAGGAATCATTAGTTTCCGCGTAATAAGGAGGCACTTCCTTGTTGCGGCCGTGGACCCAGCTGTCAGCCTCTCCATGTACAGTCCACGTCTAATGGAAGCCATTCCTTGACCATGTTGACCACGCCTCGCCAAGAGCACCAGGGTGGTGGACGACAGCGAGGCCCAGGAAGGGGACGACGCGGAGCTGGGGAAGACGCGGCAGTGGATGCCCACGCGTAGTGGAGTATGAGGGTTCACTCGTTCGGCTGCGGTGCGAGGCTGTCGTCGCCTTGAGAATAACGAGGGTGTGGGTGCGAGAGAGGATGGCCGGCCAGCGGTGGGAGTAGTAGGCGGTGAGGCCTCCACGGCATCACAGCCGGCCAAGGACGGCAGGAGCAGGCGGCACGACCGCGCTGCTTTGGGCGGCTGGAGAAAGAAGACCAGAGGTTGAAGAAGCACTACGGCCGTTGGATGGACATCGTACGGTCACTGGAGTTAGAATCGTTCATATATTGACTAAAGTTGACAAAGGCATCCGTCCGAGTCAACTTAGTAGCCCCACAAGTCAGCCTCCCACCAAGGTGGGTCCCAGCTAGCAGGGGGTTATTCTTTTTTTCGTGCGTAATAAGGAGGCACTTCCGGTGGGTCCGAGCTGACAGTGGGGGGAACGTTTTTTCGTGAAATACGGTGGCCCGTCCTGTGGGTCCCAGCAGTCAGGGGAATTTTTTTTTCTTGAAATACTTGTGGCCCGTCCGGTGGGTCCCTGCTGTCAGGTGGAGGAAAAATTATTTTCCGTGTAATAAGGAGGCACTTCCTTGCGGCTGCCGTTGACCCAACTGTCAGCCTCTCCACGTACAGTACTCTTCCGATGGAAGTCGGTCGTTGACCACATTGACCACGCCGCACCGAGAGCACCACGGCGGTGGACGACGGCGAGGCCTAGGAAGGGGACGACGTGGAGCCGGGGAAGACGCGGCAGTGGAAGCCCGTGTGGAGAGGAGTACGAGGGTTCACCGCTTCGGCTGCGGTGTGAGGCTGTCGTCGCTGCAGAATAACAGGGGGTGTGGGTGAGTAGAGGGATGCCCTGGCCAGCGGTGGGAGTAGTAGGGGCGCTGAGGCTTGCGCGGCAGCACAACCGGCCACGGGAGACGGGAGCAGGCGGTCCCGCCGGTGCTGCTTTGGCGGCTGGAGCAAGAAGATCAGAGATTGAAGAAACACGACGGCCGTTGGATTGACATCAACGGTTACGTCTGCTAGAGTCGTTTGTTGACGTATATAATAACTAAAAAAATCTTGCATACGCGTCAACTAAACAGGCCCACAAGTCAGACCACTCCCTCTTTTTTAATAATTTATATATAGCTCATGGCAACTTCTTATGCAATTTATTGCAGTCATTTTTTTGTTGGCCAGGGCCAATTTCGCATATTTTTGTGGGTTCCAAACTATTTTTAATACCGAAATGTCGAGCCAGATTTAAAGTACTTTGAAGATATATTTAAATTAGGTTAACTAGTCGTCAACCCATGCATCTACACGGGCTAGCCCATTTAATATAAAATATGACAAAGTTGGTACAAATTATAAATGTTGGACAGAAACATTAATAAGTTGCTATGAATTATTCGGATTTCAAGTTTTTGTTCGTGTTAAAAAATCTTAAAGAATTTCTTTTAAGATAAATGTGCCTGAATGTTAATAGTACTTTTTATCCCTAATACACAGATGTATATCACATACATAATCCTTGGTTTATATGAGATCTTTGGGGTGCATGACATCCACATTGTTTATTACTGTAAAAATTTGTGTTTACTAAAAGATATTTCATTAGCTATATGTTTTCTTACTTATGAGGCGGAAAAAAGACATGCATTGATCTACTATATACGCAAACAATACGCATTAACAATGTGCACTGTGAAGAATCATGTGAATCCACATGTAATTTATCAACCGCAAGCATGCATGTTAGCCAAAGTAGTATATCTGTCAGAGAATAATATTACGTGTGTGCATAATAACAATAATAGAGGCCGACTATGTTGATTTAGCATCTCGACTAAACTTCCATGACAGCACTACCTTGCATCTGGCGATATCGGATGCAGCCAGTGCGGCACAATGTACAGGAGTAGCTCGGCGAGCCGGTCCATCCAGTGTTATTTATGTTTGTCATGCAAGAAGCACTCATCCACATGCGATCCTGACAATTAATTAGCAAGGATGATTGGTCTCCCCTTGCAGAACGCATGGTCCCTTGCTGAGATTGTTTATTAGGAGCAGTAAGCAAATCAGTACAAATTCTAACTGGATTTAAATTACAAAAAAGAAGTTACGGAGCTGCAAAATAGATATGAATTTTCTTTGATCACATGGATATCCTTTGTTTTCTAATATAATGGAAAAAAATGTTTGTAATGTTGTGTCTTACATTTTTTTTATGTAAGGACACCCATAAAATAGTAGTACTACAAAGTATATATCGGAAGCATAATGTGATGGATTATTCATAAATTAAGTAGCCCAACGTGTCCAACCCAGCAAATCACAACTATAGTCTGATTTTCTGATTCCTCAAAATAAAATAATGAAAATAACATCTAACTTACTTCTGATCCGGCTTTCTAGGTTCTTTCCTTTCCCAATGCAGCCGGTGTCATCTACTCCACGACCAGCTCCAAACACCGCCGGCCATAGGTAGGACAGTAGGTTCAAAGCAGAGAAGGAGGCAGCGATCATACGGAGGAGTCCACAGAGATTTCAATCGGAAGAAAATTTGATTGATGGAGGCTTACTTTTATTTCACGGGCTATCAGCAGATCGTTGATTTTTTATACCCTTGACATCGTTGGAGTTTTTAACGGGGGCTTTCCTTCTTAATCTATGGTACAGGCGTAGGCTTTCCTTGTTTGTTTTACGTGAGAATTGTTTGTTTTACGTGAGAATTCCTTTTTCTTTGTTTTTATGTGAGACTTTTTTTTTATTTCAGTTACATTGGACTTGAATGTGTGTTTGTATCAGATATGATAATCTGCGCTATGCAAGTTTTCTTCTATCCTTTTTTATTGCGGGTGAAGTTTTCTTCTATCCTGATCTTAAATTTTTAACGGGGGCTTCTTTCTTAATTTGTTTGACCGGGTGGAGACTTACCTTTCTTTTACATGAGGATTTACTTTTATTTTTTACATCCAGCTTTCCTTGTTTGTCCCCTAAAAAAGCTTTTCTTGTTTGTTTTCACTATCGTTGGACTTAGGCGTGTCAGATTTGTTTTTTTTATATCACTTCTTTTACGCAAGGCTTTCCTTTTATTTTGCACGTGATGCTTTCCTTGCTTTTTTCACTAATGTTGGACCTAGGCGTGTCGATGCATGGCGACTTACCTTTTTAATACGTGAGGATTTCCTTTTATTTTGTACATCCAGCTTTCCTTGTTTGTCCCCTAAAAAAAGCTTTCCTTATTTGTTTTTCACTATCGTTGGACTTAGACGTGTCAGATTTGTTTTTCTATATGACTTTTTTTACGCAAGGCTTTCCTGTTATTTTGAACGTGACAATTTCTTGCTTTTTTCACTAATGTTGGACCTAGATGTGTCAGATGCATGGAGACTTACCTTTTTAATACGTGAGGATTTCCTTTTATTTTGTACATCGAGCTTACCTTGTTTGTCCCTAAAAAAGCTTTCCTTGTTTCCTTTTAAACGCTGGTGAGACGTGGATGTGTCAGATTCGTTTTTTTATAGGATTATTTTTACGCAAGGATTTCTTTTTATTTTGCATATGTGATGCTTTTCTTGTTTTTTTTTTCAATAATGTTTGACTTAGACGTGCCAGATGCGTTTTTCTATACCAAGACATCATCTGTGTTACACTACTTTTCCTTTTATCCTGATCGTAAATTTTACAATCTAACGGTTAAATTAATTTTGATGATGTGGATTAATGAGAGGTCATGAAAGGTGCCTCCAATTAGTAAATATAAGATGCCCAGTGAAATAGGAATCTAAAAATGTGAAAAAAATCAGAAATTATAAGTAATTGCCAATTTGTCATCTGTTTTTATATTTACAACCCATTTCATATTACTTTCAAGATTTGCAGGCGTCTTGAAAGAGTTGTAGCCCATCAGGGCGTAGAAAAATAAGTAGGCCTGGATTGGGTATTCTTCACAAAAAATAAACTGGGCTCATTTTCACAAAGAAAAAATAGTTGGGCTGGTCACATGGTGAACATAAAATATAAGTCTGGGCTAGACGGGCCACAACCCAGTTCAAACCCTGCTCCGTCTCAACAATACCAAACAAAAAAAATACTGCTCGAGTAGCTACGTCCCAGGTGTCAGCTGATCTTGTGTTGTTCTCTTGTCCATTGACTATATACGCTCACAATGTCGTGGGTCCCAGATGTCAGGAAAACACTAGGAGGAAGCATTTTATTTTTCCATACGCTGACGTGGTGGGCCCCTACTATCATCCTCTCCACGTACTTCTGCCGACTCCTATTGTTTGTTGACCATGTTGACAACGCGAGAGGGCGGCGCCGCGGCGAGCGCACCAAAGCACGCGGAGGACGTCGGCATTAACGATTTAGGAGACGGTGGGGCGGCGACGCGTGCGCTGAGGCGCTGCCAGCTGTGGAGGCGGAAGCGAGGCGGCCCCTTGGCGCTGGTTTGGTTTTGGCGGTGGAGGAAGAAATGACTGAAGAAACTCGACAGACTATAAAAGTAGCAGGAGTACTTAACAACCTTAACTGAAACCAGCAGGGGCACTTAACAACCAAAGCTGAAAGCAGTATGAGTACTTATACAGGTTCAACCGTACAAAGCATGCCTCGAACAGTGCTACTTTGCCTACAGTTAACCAAGGGTGAGGCTGCCAAGCCCGTGACAAGGCCCAGCGCCACCCAGCGCATCCACAACCTTCCGAAGTGGCTTCATCTATAGCGTGGTCAATAAACAGGATATTCGCTTTAGGGCTATGGAAAAGCATGAACATAATCTTCTGTCCTATTCTCCAAGATGGACAGGCCTTCATTATTTGAGACCACCCATGAATAAGTATCTTTTCACCTCCAAGGGGAATTGAGTAGGTCGACATAAACATCATGTTGTGACCAAGCACAAGTCTGACCCGACCATGGTCAGGCATCTGTATAGGAACAATAGAAATCGGCAGTTCCTGTTTCAAGAAGATCACAACTGTAAAACTGTGTATAAGCAATAGTTTATGAACAACATATATAACATAAAACAGCTCGTACCATAAGTTTCTCGACACAGTTGGACCTGTTCAACGAGTGCAGCAGTGCCACACATATCCCACGTGGCCTTCCACCATCTAAACGCCCCACAAGGACCTCAAGACGATCAATAAAGTGTAGGAACTTGTGGATGTCGATCCAGTCAACTTCAGTGCCATTAGTAACAGCCGAGTTATTACAGAGTAACAAACGAGCAGACTGCTTAACTCTGAAAAAACCTACACGTGCCACCAATTATAAGAAAATATTAGCTAGAAGTAGCATCTTCGTGAGAGATTCGTTGCTACTTCTAAAGTTAAACTGTGATTAGTTAGACAGAATAGGTGGATTAAGAAGTAATCGAGGCAACAAGCAAGAACCAGATACAAAACTAACATGGATGAACAATTGGAACGATGTCGGGGTGGAAGATCGCAGTGAAGATGAGACCATGTTCTGCTATTTCCATCAACATTCGTGCGCCAACTTTCAGTCCGTAACACTTGAGAAAGTTTATCCAAGTTCGCCATAAAAAGCAGCGATCTTCTTGGTTCATGAACCCAACTCGAACTTATATCCATGGCTTGTCTTCACTGTGACCATTAAACTAGTGTATTCAGTTATGGCAAGGCCGAGCATCTTGTGTACATGTGTTACGGCAGAGCAAATAATACTGCTGCAGGAAAAATAATATGAGAACACAACATGTTCAAAAACCCCCACCCTCCCGGATAGAAAAGAGGATTCTAGGAACATCATGTGCGTTTCAAAATGTTGTGTCGGGATGAGAAGGAACAAGTGTGGCGTCTCCGAGGGCGCAGAAACCTGTAGGGTACTCGCACTTTGGGCCTTCGCAAATGAAACACACTAGATTCAGAGGGAAGAAAAATGTATCAATGGCGGCTGCCATCCTAGGATTACCTGCGACCAAGGGACTTGGATTTATGGGGATGGATGAAGAATTAGTACTGGTTCTCCATGAGAAAACCCTATGCAATTGGCGAGAGGGGTTTTCTCGAACAAGCAGACGAGGGAGAAGGGATTCAGGCCCGGTGAAATATTGCCGCTTCGTCCGTCCAGCTTATTGCTTAATTTGGAAAGGGGGGTTGTGATTTGATGGCTCATTGGGCATTCATGCGGCGTTCGACCGGGTGTGTCTCTTGTGAAGTTGTGCACTCTAATTTGTGCATATGGCACGTGGACCCGTTGCGGTTGCCCACATATCAGCGAAAGGAAGTAGAAAGACAGGAGTAACTAGTTACACATAAATATATTTTTTGACAGAGAGATACTCCTCTGTAAAGAAATATACAAATCTTTATATCACAGGCTCACCTTGCCGAGAAATATACTCCCTCGCAACGCACGGGCATTATGGGGTTTAGCTTTTTTATGGGGGTTCAACTAAGAATATAATACTCGATAGGCTTACGGTTCGGACTTTGGGCATGAGCCGACCCTGCATGTTTGGGGGCCCATGTGTTCTACCTCGCTTTTCATATTGCAAGCGATCGGTACGGCGCTGGTTTTAGATGCTGTCGCAAGGCGAATACACAAAATTGAATAAAGCACGACAGCTGTTGGATTGAAATCGAACGACAGTTCCTAAGCAGCAATAAGAGTTGCAATTCTATCAACGATATACCATGTGATAAATAATACTATCGTACTACTTATACACACAGGACACTTGTTTCACCATGCCAGATTATTACATCAAAATCTCTCGGAGGATAGACCAGTTCGGCGATTCGCGTTGCTCTTGAAGAATTTCAAAGTTGATTTGGACCAGCTCTCCTTGCCGAGAAAGTTCGATTTTGACATCATCCCCTACCGCAAGATATGATTTAGATTTGAACCTTGACCATCCTTTAGCATAAATCATCATGCGACCATCCTTTGTACTTACGGTATATTGAGCAGGTTCATTCACACCAAGGCTGCGCATGGTAAGAGAAACTTGGCCGCGATCGCCCTGATTGTTGAACGACTCCATCGTTGCTCTAGGAATTCTCTGTTTGCAAACAAGAAGACATACCCAAGAAGTTAGATCAACACAGTGAATCATGTGAAACAACATGGAAAGAAAAAAGAACGAAGCACTTGGGCGGCCAATGCTTACCAAGAAGGTGGACATGTCGGTTTTTGTAAGGACTTTGGTATATGAAGTGCGAACTGCAGCCCAGTCTGTTGCGAGTGCAACTGCATGGGCCGGAGCAGATGCAAGCGCAAGTGTTGGTGCAGGTGCCGAAGCCGCCGCTGCTGTCGGAGATGGTGCTCCTTGTAGAGCTGGTGCCGGTGTCGGAGCAGGTGTCGATGCCAGATCCTCCAGTAGATCAGACTAATCCGCTGACGCGGTCGGTGCCCAACCCTCAGCTGGATCAGATTGAGCTGCTGCCGTTGTCAGTGCTAGAGCAACTGCCGGTGATTGATCTGTGCGAGACAACGGCAATCGTGTCTGGTCTGCTATGATCAGCTTTCTAACTTGACTAGGATCCGTGACCATGATCCAGTTTTTTTCTTCATTTCTTTTAAACGCGAGAAGGACTAATTGTGGCGTTTTTGTTAAACCAAACTGCAGTTCATCATAGGGATTCAGCTTGCACTCAGACAACAGACTGATCCAATTTTTTCCAGTAATATAAGTGATGGACAGTGCCTTCGTTACAAACACGACATAAGAAGTGAAACCTGCAAAAATAGCCATCGTAGAGCAAACCAAACAGTTTAGTCTGTGATGAATGTCACATGGCAAAACCTGCATCGTAAAATTGCAGGAAAAGAAAGAAAACATGACATTAAATCAATAAGATTTACTTGATGTGACACGAGCGAATCCTTACCAGGAAATCACTATGTTGAAGTACTAAACAGAAGATTGATCGTCCAATTACGCGTGGCATGCAGCGGCCCCGCCTACTCCCACAAGCAGGACAGTCCAAAGGTCATGACAAATTGTATGGACCGAACATCCATGGGACTGGAAATCCTGGTGGGTGCGATAAACCCTGCAATGCATACAGATATTGGACTGTAACCATGATTGATAAACCATCCTCACGAAAAATATGATCTGGATACTTCAAAATATACGGACTGAATTGAGTGGACATACATTAACATAAACCGTTCTCAGGACTGACCATACACCAAAAACGGCAGTACTAATAAACAATACAGGGTTCACAAACACAAATCAAGTACTGAACAATAGTACTTACTACAGACAAGCAAAGTTACACTACTCTGCAGACTATTTCTTGCCACCGACCTACGGGATGAAACCTGCATAACTGACTAGGCCATGGACTTCATGTGAGATGTCTACATGCACCATCACCATGTTGTCAACCTTGGAGAACCTAATAGAGTGGTCTTTCCACTCATAAACATGATGATGAAGATAGGCCACATCAGATTTGTTGGGAAGCTTTACAAGAACCACACCCTTCGTAATCGAAGGCACAACCAGGAAATTGTTGTGGTCAAGTACAGCCTCGAGAACACGCCTAACAACAATGCTACAAGAAAACACTAGTTTAGGACACGTGGCGACAAGGACACAACAGCTGGATAGTTCAGCAGTAGAACTCATCAGGTCTTCCAATTCACACGACATGACTTTGAGAACTTCACCTCCACCGCGGACCTGGTTCTAATTCAAACACAAACCATATTTTATTACTACCTCCGCTCAGTAATATAAGATGACTTTGGATATTATACTCATATATGACTACATATACGCACAGAAATGAGTGATCAAAGACACTAGAACATGTCTTCAAAGGCATGAGAGCAGATGGATTACATGCAATATCCATAACACAAGTTACTGAGGAAAATATACCCTCTTAAAAGGTAGCATTGATGTTCATAAAGTACTCCCTCCGTCCCAAAATTCTCGTCTTAGATTTTTCTAGATACGGATGTATCAAGTCACATTTTAGTATTAGATACATCTGTATCTAGACAAATCTAAGACAAGAAATTTGGGACAGAGGGAGTAGTTGAAAGTAATCTATAAGAAATCAGTGTCAACCTCTCGCATGTTTTGGTCAAAGAGGAATTTAGAACCGTCATTTGGCACACTAAAATGACATGCAAGATCACCCGAAAGTTGTACTACCAGTACTAGTACTACGTGTTAGATGAAAAACACGATCAAGATCGAGAAAAGATCGTCAACAAGAGACATTACGGACTTCCTTAATGAGGGATCCGGAGAGGGGGCTTGGACAGGAGATGGCCTTGAGCTTGTCTCATGTAGTCTCGGCGGGGTGCTTGCGCTTCTTCGTACCATGAGCCTCGGCGGTTTTGGCGAGCCATAGACATCACGTCGGCGGTGCTCCGGCGTCCATCCAAGAGAGGAAGCTGAGAGAGAAGAGTGAAAGGAGGAACATGATGAGGGAGAAGCAAAGCGAGTGGGGGTTTTCTTCAAGAGAGGAAACTGAGAGAGAAGAGTGAAATGATGGTTGCTTCGTCCGTCCAACTTCTTCTTTGGAAAGGAGGGGTTTTGTGATTTGATGGCTCATTGGGCATTACTGCGGCGGTTCGATCGGGGTAGTCTACCATCACTCTACTACAGAGTAATTTAGTGCATGGCTGGTGGACCCAGGTGCTGGCTGTCCAACATGTCGGCGAAAGTGAGTAATTTAGTGCATGGCTGGAGGAGGATCCGCACGGTAGAGCGTGTCCACTGTTTTTCATTCTGAAGAAAAAAATTATTACAACAAGCATTTCCACTCTTACGACAGAGGAGTGCAAAACACGGCATCCACTTGAACATACACAGTGCTCCTACTACTAGGCATGTGCAATGGTTCATACGTCAGTACTACACAATCTTGTTGCTAGTGTAGTAAGATATGACGATAACAAATGATGTTGTGCGCATGTCAACTACTCCTATATGTAACATAGTACCGCTTTTTCGACTGTCCGTTCGAGAATGAGCAGTGAGATCAATGTTAACAGAACTAGGTCCACAATAAGACGGAGAGTGCGGTGCTACAAGACTCACGAAACATGAACCATATGAAGCACGAATAGTGTTAGGCTGGGTGTATGAAGGGTGCACGGATGGGAGCAAAGTTCCTTCTCGACCCACTTTTGGGTGTTTGGCGAGTGCATGAAGGGTGCAGAAGTCCACACTAGTAGGTTGACAAAAATACGAAGAGGAAACAACAATATTGAGATGAGAATGCAACCAAACACACCCACACGCTTTGTGCTCAAATGGTGATCTGCACCGTCTGAGTTTGATCCAACGGTCATGTTGTGCCGAGACATGGACATGCAAATGCAAAGGCGCCTAAACACCACGAAGTCCTCTCGCTTCTCGAGGCGCACGGCGTTGGTGATGCAGGTGCAACCGCCAGAGCCCGCTCCCGGTCGACGGGAGCCAGCTCGTCAAAGACGGCGTCCAATGGCACGAATGGATTCTGGTGACGGAGCCCTGAAAGGATTCGCCCGGCAACGGCGACGGCAGCCCGCAACCCCTCCTTGTCCAGCTCAGCCCCCACCATCGCGCGGAGATGGCTCAGCTCCTCGGAGATATAGGTGAAGAAGGAGACCAGGTCAGGAAGCCGCAGCTCGTTGAAGTCGACAGGGTGGTCGAACGGGTTTAGCCCGACGGCCAGCATCGTCGCGCTGGCACGACGGTAGGCATCGCGCAGCCGCTACACGTGCGTGGCAACTTGGTTCACCAAGTGGCTGACGCGATCCTGGACCTCGTCACGATCGGCCCGCTCGCGCTCCAGCCAGCTCCCCTGACGACCTATTGTATCTCCCGCTTTCTGCAGCAACGCCGCCGACGCCTCAAGCATCTTTGTGGTGGACGCCTGCCGCTTTTGAAGCTCTGTGAACTCCCGCACATAACGGAGGAGCATGGCACTCCTCTCCTCCTTGAGCTCACGGAGCTCCACGTCCTTGGCCCTGAGCTCCGCATCCTTGGCATGGAGCTCCTGTGTCAGGCGCCTCACCTCGGACTCCGTGATCTGCTGCGCTGCCATGGCAGCAGGTAGAAGCAATGGGGAGAGGAAGCAAAGGGGGCGAAACGGCTGAAAGGCAATGCAATCTACGGGAAGGCGGAGGGAGCAGGGAATCTTTTGGTTTTCACCATGGTAAAACACCAGTCGACGAGTTCTCACATCAGGGAGCAGTGGGTTTTTATAGGTGGAGTCATCGTGACTAATTGCTGCCGCGCCTGCTCCCGTCAATCAAAAAATTTAAAATCCCGCCGCGCCTGCTCCTGTCAATCAAAAAATTAAAAATCCTGCCGCACCCAAACACCAGAGCAACACCGCGGTGGATATTTAAATTTACATGCCGACAAGTAGATAAAAAAAGGGGTGAAAAAACAAATGTGGCGGTGGCCTAGCTAATCGATCGAACTAGCCCAACTATCTAGCCATCGTGCTTCACTGATGTACTCGGCGGGAAAGGTGGTCTTTCGTGATTTGACGACTCATTTACTTGCTTCGGCGCTACAACTGATGAGGACCCAGAAAACGCGCGGTAGGGGATCCCACGTCAGGAAGAATATATGCGTGCACCACCCGGGAGGACCCCGAAACCACGCGGTAGGGTGTGCCATGTCTCGGCACGGAGGAAAAATGTGCGTGTAAAAATATACTGTATCAGACGTAGTACCTATGGTTCGACCTCGGGACCCATCCAGTCGGTCGAAAACAACCCACTAGCCACAAAGCTTCATCATGCAAACATGGCATGGAGGATATATGTGGTTAGCTCCGTCTCGAGCAGCCACAACGTCTCTTGTTCTAGGCGATTCTTCTATTTTCCAAGCTTTTTTTAGTTGTAATAACACCATGGCAAGCTAGCACCGCTCTTCGTGTGTGCCCGTGCAAAGGTTAGACGATGGGGAGAAGAGAGATTGAGATCGCAGACCTGGGACCCACCAGTAAGTGAGACAACGGTCATGCACGTGTTGACGAGGCACTCCCTCTACTCTAATCAACGCAAGTACTGTATAAAATTAAGTTATGGGACAAAGCAAACAACCGTTCGTTTTTTCAGGCTATCGACTTACGCTTTGTAGTCGAGGTTGCCAGTTTGAATCTCGTCTTTCAGATTTGTTAGTTTTAGGTCCAAATTTGATTAATTACAAGTAGGACCCCCGTGTGTTGTTCCGATATTTCAGTGTAGGATGGTTTTTTTAACAAACACTTTGCGCGGTTAGACAAGTAATGGCACAAGTTACACGTATTTTGCAAGTTTACGAACAAAAATGACAGCGGCATAGAATATCACATCCACCCCGCGGCTTAGATACTATGGTGATACGAGTTTTTACACCGTTGGAAGTGAGATCCAATGGCTTGGGAGTAGTCTTTGTAATTATGCACAATTTCCAAACTCTCCAAAGGTTTTTTTGCAAATAAAACATTCAGGCCTCGTGTGTGCCGCTGCATCTTCGATCCAACGGCTCCCCGGTGCTCATATTAGGTGCTCCCCGTAGCTTAATTACCCGCTACGGTGATATGAGCATCTAGGTCGTATGATCAGTGATCAGATGGCACATGCGTAGTACTTGTACTTTGTGCGCATATTCCAAACTCTATCAGCCGTAAATTGCAAAAACATTCAAACCTCCTACTGTGGGCCATTAGATCTCAGTGAACTCGTATCACCATAGAATCTACGGTGCGGGAGCACCTCATACTCTCCCATGTGAGAAAACATAAGGTGCTATCGCAGCTTGGATGCTACGGTGATATGAGCTTGGAGGTCGTTTGATCTGAGATCCAATGGCATCTGAGCAGTCTTTGTGCTTGTAAGCAGTGCCCGAACTCTTTTGGGGCTTTTCTTTAAAAAACCATTCGAACCACCGAGGAGGTGTTGGGTCACAAATCCAACGCCTCCGAAGAGCATGTATCACCAAAGCATCTAAGGTGTGGTAGCACATGATATTCTTACATACAAGAGAATATGATGTCCTCCTTCATCTTAGATGCTATGGTGATACGAGCATCTAAGTAGTTTTGTACAAATTGTGTGCAATTCTCAAACTCATCAAGGTTTCCTGCCAAAATATTAAGACACATCATGTGAGATGCTATATTTCAGATCTACAAGCTCCAAGCAACTTGTATCGGCACATAGCATCTAAGGTATGGGGGCACATGATATTCTCCCGGGAGGAGGGGTGGGGGTGCACAACCAATCGGTGGTTGGGTGGGTGGGGACAAATATAATCTAAACAACCCTAAACAGAGCTCCACAATTTTATCTAAGGTCGAGGGGTTGACCCCCGACAATCATAGCTCCGCCTAAACACAACATTTGCATGTACTGTAGTACTAGACTTAATATTCATGTTTCAGTTTCATGCTCATTTTAAATATTGAACTGAGGACCATGGATGTCTTACATTTTACTCCCTTTGTTCCTAAATATTAGTCTTTTTAGAGGCTTCAAATGGACTGGCACATACAGATGTATATAGACATATTTTAGAGTCTAGATTCACTCATTTTGCTCTATATGTAGTCACTTGTTGAACTCTCTAAAAGACTAGTATTTAGGAATAGAAGGAGTATTTTTGAATTTGTGTCATACATGCATGGTTTGAAAAAATAGATGCACTATACTTATTGGATTGTTGTTGTGTTCGTGCGTGTGTGTGTGTGTGTGTGTGTGTGTGTGTGTGTGTGTGTGTGTGTGTGTGGTCATATGCTTGATACATACAAAATTTTCTCACCTCCATATTGTTCATCTTTTAAATTTGAATCTGCATTGGAAAACTTACTAGGGATACCATGAAATGTGAAATCCACGTTGAGATCACTATATCACAAACTCACTCTAATTCAACAACTCGTCATAAATCAATTACCACGTTGAGATTAGTATTTGCAAGGAAAATACGGGTATTGTAATACACATAGATTCGTTCGACAATTGAAAAGGTTCCTTTCGTATTCTCGAATGGTAGGACCCAACGGCGTACCAGCCAGACCTTGGCTCGTGTTGATCCTAAAAAAAAACCGGGCTCGTGTTCTTCGGTGGCTTGCGTGGTATGCACATTAGGCAACCCCAACCAGTCGAGCCTCGGCGTTTCAAGTCGAAATATCTGGCGGCCAGAATTCCATCCCTAGGAAATTCCCCTCATGTCCCTGGTCCATAATGACTACCGATGAACAACGGAGGGATGCTTTAGTAACTAGACAACGTTACCTACCGTGTCGAGCACGGTTCAATTCCCTCGGTCGCCGCTCGTCAAGGTCACCCGTCAATTGCATTGCCTAGTACTACTACTACTACACCAGGATGAGCATAGAATTGAGCCCGTTTGTTCTTGCCTACTACTTGAGTTAATATATCAGGCAATGCACTGGTACGGAGGGATTATCCTTTTACTCTGCACATATAACTTATCTGAGTCTAACTAAGCAAAATGTTTGACCAAATCCTTTCTTAAGAAATACAACAGGACAGATGTAGTTTATTGCATGATGCAGGTTATGATATTGTTTCGAATCCTGGATCTTAAATTTCAGAAAATCCAAAAATAAGCATAAATTCTTGAAGCTGAGCACGGTCACGTGATATGGCACAAATATTACTTCGTAAGTTTTTTCTTCAATTCTAGACAAGCTGCTTATGACAAGTTGCACAAATGAAGATCCAAGGTACTTTGGAACAAAGACCTGTCACGTTAAGGAGAACGCTTTCACTATTGAAACCGTTGGCATTTACGTGCCGCCACGAGTCCCCTCTTCTCATCGACAGGTGTCGTCCCAGCAAGCGTGTGAGTCGACGGGAGGCGTGCGAGCAGACTGCTGCTCCGGCTGTCGTGGAGGCGGCGAAAGCAGACATTGCAGAGACTCACCGGAGGCGAGCCTTTGACCAGGCTCCGCCGCCCACCGTCGTCCCAACTGCTCCCACTTTTAATGTCGCCGGCGCCGCAGTTTAAAATCAACCCCGCACTACCCGGTATCGCTACAATCCTCTCTCTTCCTCTCTGATTCTCCTGTCGTCTACCTCCAACTAGCCTGACCTAAACGTACGCCATGCCGCATCACGATGGTCTGCCCTTAGTGTTCCAGTTTCCTAAGGAAGAAACCCAGCCAGAGTCTCAAGAACATAAGGCGCTTTGGGACAAGCTTTAACTGGCCTTGCGGGAAGACGCCGCGCCTGTTCCAGCTCTCGTTCCGGCTCCCGTCGCCCCGACTGCGCCAGCGGCCATCCCCGTGGCATTGATGGGCTGGGAGCCGCACATTGTCGCCGAGCTTGATGCCACGGGGTTCCACGAGGTCCCGCCGACTTTCCGCGCGCCGTGCACCTGCGGCGCATGCGCCTGCGCGATGCTGGCAGCGATGCTGCGCCGTCTGCGGTGCCGTGCACACGAATGTCTCCGCCGCGCCGTTGACAGCGCCTGTCCCCATGCGGGTGCCAGTGCCCCCTCAGCGGCATGGATGGCCACCGTCGACCGCTTCCTTGCACCAACGCCAGTCGCCTCCTCCCGCCAGTTGACTTCCAGGAGTACGTAGGGCGCAAGACGCCGCCGTCGCCGTCGGTCAGTGGCCCGACGACACACAGAGCACGGCTCCCACCGCGAGACGCCGCCGCCGCATAATCTAAATTTTCCATGAAAAATGTTCGGATTGCCATGCTTAAAATCCGAACGTTTATCATTTCCGTTTATTTTATATCGATCATCGTATAATTTAAAGTCAGAGTCAGACTGAACAAAATGTATGGTTCGATCGATTGAATGTTCTGCTAGAGCCGTATCAAATTAAATATAAAACGTCATCAAGCCACATGTATTCCTTGTCATCCAACGACCTGGACTGCTTCAATGTCGAGCGCTCAACACGTTTAGCGTGCAGTTAATTTCATGCCAAAAATAGTGCTAATCACATGACAACACGCAAATGATATCCTACTAGTTAATATCCGCATGCACTTCATATACTTCCATATTAACGTACATTGCACGTACACACTGACTAGTGTTGCTAGTATGTGAAACTGGTGCCGTGATTTGTGAACGCATCCAGATGTGGTCAACGGAAACATCACCCGCGAGTTCTTCCTGTTTGCCCGTGCGTCTAAATGCAGAAGGGGAGGAGAGAGAGAGAGAGAGAGAGCACATGGAACCCACCAGTAAGTGAAGGCGAATAGTACTAAAAAAATAATATTACATGTTATCCATTAATTAGGCTGTGGTAGTATAAAAACATTATGTGAATAAAGGGGGTACAACAAACATTGCTATTCTATGTATATTGCCTATTGACGTGCGGCTTGAAGGCCCGGTCGCATGTTTGATCCTCGTCCTTTATTTTTTAATTTGTATATGGGTCCAAATTTGTTTCATGACATGTGGGCCCCTCGGTGTGTAGTTTGTAGCATTTTAACTTGTGGGTCGAAATTTGTTCCATTCCAAGTGGACTATCGGTGTGTAGTTTTGTAGGTTATTTATAATAATTAAAGAGAACAACATAGTTTTTTCAATAATACCATGGTGCGACGTTGAAGGCGAGAAAGGACGTCGCGAGAGAGCGATGACCGAGCCGAGGGAAATCAACTAGGGAGTTGCGTGGGTTGCAATGGTGTTTGGAGTAGTTGTGGGCGAATGCTACGAAAATATAATCTAAACCGACGGAATAAATGCCTACACAAATTAATCCAAGGTTGGAGTGCCCTCGCAATGTAAATAGCTCCGCTTATGCGAGGGATGGAGAGGTAGTAGCTTCACGCGTGGAAGATACGGTGTGAGAAAGCGAGGTCAATCGAGAGACATATAGATATAGAGACCAAGTGAGTGTGGTCCGACATTCATTGAACAAATATATATGCTCTGGAGAGATATTGTCTGATTGAGCTTTTGGCAAGGGTGAGGGCTGTAAGACAGAGCTTGAGAGATGATCCAGTCACAGACGTGTAGATATATTTTGTGCGTGGGAGGAAGCAAGGTCAACCGATCACATAGGGTCGTCGTGCGATCGAAAGAGTGAGACGGGTTGGAGAGAGTGACCTAGATAGATGATGTGCGTGAGAGAGTATACAATGTGAATAGGTCGAATTGGGCTCAAACATGGTGATATATCGTTTTTGTCCGAGAAAGAGCGAGGTCAATCGAGACATACGGGGAGAGAGAGAGATATTGAGTGAGCGTGGCCCACCATGAGGTCGAAAGAGTGGCAGCGGCTTGGATGGACTGACCAAGATAGAATCTGCGTGAGAGAGTATAGAGTGTGTCGATCGAGGCCTGAAGAGGGAGATATATCATTTGTGTGTGGAAGAAAACGAGGTTAAACGAGACTCATATAAGGAGAGCGGGATTGAGTGAGTGTGGCCCGCCGTGCGGAAGAAAGAGTGAGACAGTCTCAAGGGAGTGACCTAGATATACAACGTGCTTGCGTGTGCACGAGAGGTTGGGGGGGCTAGATAGGCAATGCATGTATTTAGCGTGAGAGGGTGAGAGGGAGAGGGGGGGGGGGAGAGAGAGAGCTCGGCATGAGGTGCAATGGTGGGTGTGTGAGGACCAGGCATACGGGTAATTATTTCGAATTCATGCCATACTAAGTTTCGAAAAGTTGACATTCACTCAATTTGTTGTGCTATTTTGTAGGTCATATGTTTGAATCCATCCAAAAGTTTTCTCACTACCTTGGTGTTCATCATATACATATGAATTTGTATTAAAAAAGTAGCGTGGATACAGTGAAATGCGAAATCCACGTTAGAATTTGAGATCGCTACGTGACACACACTCTAATTCAAAAATCTAACTACGTGACACACACTCTAATTCAAATAACTAATTATGTGACACACACTCTAATCCATGTTAGCGTGGGTATCGTTTCGATTTTTTTTCAAATAACTCCTCATTAATTAATTTATAGTACTCCCTCTGTTCACTTTTATAAGACCTTGAAGACATTTCAGACAATGTGCAAAACAGTTCATTTTAAGTTGTCTGAAGCGACTTACAAAAGTGAACTGATGGAGTATCTTGTTTCGAATGACTAATTATTGCAAGGAAAACACGGCCATGGTAATACATACAGATTCGTTTGCAAATGAAAGAAGATTCGTTTGCATTCTCAAATGTAGGCGCACTAGGCAGACCAGGGTCGTGTCGGGGTGGACGCTGCTTCGGTGCCTTAAAGGCAACTGCCTTTGGGTGACTGACATGTGGGCCAGCAACCTGTTGGGCCCACATGTCATGGACACAAAGGCAGGTGCCTTATAAGGTACCGAAGCATAGTCCTGTCGGGGTGGTCGCGTGTGTCGGACGGACGCGTAGCACCCAGCCACCCACCCCCTCCCCCCCCCCCAAAAAAAGGACGATGACAATATAAGTTCGCGCTTCAACGTTTCGTATTGAAATATCTGGTGGCCCCAATTCCAGCCCTGCAAAATCTCTCTTCTCCACCGTCCCCTTCCGCGCCCAGATTGCTCAAATCCCTAATTCGCCGCTAACCCTCGAATCGCCCCTCGTCTCGTCTCTTTCCCCACTGTTCCCCACCTCTGTGCCAGACGACGATGATGAAGACGACGGTCGCACTTCACCACCGCACCGGAGCTACCTCATCTACGCCCTCGTTCACCGCACCGGGTGGTCCACCGACAACGTCGGCTGCCGCAACCGACGTGCCTCACAGACACCGAGTTCCACCGCATCAGGTGCGCTTCACCGACGCCGTCTCCCAGCTCACCGGGGCTACTTCACCGAGCACATCGTCGCACCTCCGCCCCTCGAGGCCGTTGGGGCTTCACCAACGGTCTCGTCCACCGCATCGTAGCGCTCCGCTGCCACTCAAGATCTGCATCCGTGCGCAGCCAGCCAATGCCAGCGCATCACCCTCAACGGCTCTGAAGTGACCCGCACTCTAGATAGGCGAGCATGCCCAAACGCTGGCCCAAACTAGGTATCCACACATCACTCCCTTGTGCACTGTTCCGATGATGTTTGGATATCCTTTCACTGCGCTCTTAGCTTACACGCCTATGCAACTCTGACTTTAACTCTTATTTCTTCTGGAGATATCATCTGAAACAAGCAAATCCATTTTTAGCAAAGCATGACGGCGCTACGGGATCTGGTACACATCCTGCACACCCATGTAACCTTGTAAGTATCTGTCCTTCGGTACAACATCAAGGTTGATTTCTCTTATTTGATCAACCATTCGCCGTGTCAAAAATGCAGAGGGGGATGAAAGGAGCACAAGGCCTGCACATCCAAGCAAGTGGTAACATGGACTTGTACATGGAACATCCCAAGCGCAAGCAGAGCTGCAGTGAGCCTTTACAAAGAGCTAGCGCAAGTCCCTGCATTTCATTTAATTCGTACTAGCATTCGTATATGATTTGTGTGTAGTGGCTGATCCACGAATTCAAGTTACCAAGGGCGAATATTTAACTTAAAAAATACGAAGGCACTTGCACTTCGGAAATCAACATAACTTGAGAAATGTGAAGCTACGTGCACTTTGAAAACCAGCTAATGATCCAAAGTAGTTCAGATTATAAACACTAAATGATGCAAGCACCAAAAAACACAAAATGCAACATGGTGTACAAGGACTACAAACATGGTGCATACCTGCTTGAATTATTCCTTCTACGGCTGAAAATATCAAAGTGTAATTGCACGTATAACCAGTGCGCAAACTGCATATCAATATATCTATCCTGCACAAGTATGCCAATAGTTTCAAACAACAGATTAGAAAAGTATTTATGCTATGTTGTCATGATACGGATACTTTCTGGTAGACGGCCTCGACGTTTCCTCAAGCTATGAAAATGCACTATAATTTGCTTGTCATCAATGCCTGCAAATATCCGTCTCTCTCAACATAGTAGATCATCATTAGACACTAAATCCTTCGATGAGCTTGCAAAATGCTTGCATTAGATCCCTCATTAGACACTATATGTTCATCACCAGGAGCATGTAAAATGTTTGCATCAAATCCATCATTAGCAGTCTGTTCATTAGACACTTCAGGCTCAAGAACAACATGAGCTTGTATGTTTGCACTGGAAACTTGATTAGATACATCAGATTCAGTCAATTCAGTATTGATTGGGGGAGTTATAAAATAAGTAGAAATTGGTTTCCTTTTCTCATAGATTCCCTACATACAAGCAGTTTTACAACACCGTCAGGTTTAACTATTGGCCAGAAATTGAAGAGTTGAATTAGATATAATCAGGGATGTGATGTACCTGCTCATTGCGCATGCTACTCTTGCAAGCTGCGACTGTCCATTTGCACAAGCTCGATGCCATGCCCGTGCTGCTGCCGCTGCCTCCCACGCAGGCTACACCCAGGGTTGGATCTTCATCTTCTTCTCCTTCCTTTTGCTTGAAGCCCAACGACCGCCCTCTAACGAGGGCGCGAGGAAGCGCTGTGTCGGTCTATCCAGCGGCGGCTAGGTTAGGAGCGAACCAGACTGGAGGCTGGAGGGAATGAATTGGGATTTTTCCTGCTGTCGATCGATATGGGAGGCGCTCGTTTGGGCTGCGAGCCTGCTATAGGGCCTTCCTTGCACTTTTGTTATTGGCCCATCCAAATTGAAACATTTTTCTTCATTTTTTACATTGCCTACTCGCGCGTTGGGACGAACAAAACTAGCATGGGCCAACCTGGATGACTCAAACTAGGTGCACACTTTCCAGCCACCTGAGGCGGCCGCCGATACCAGCCTCTATGGTGGCGTCACCCCTTTTTGCGTGTATGATTGGATACTGAAAAATATTCCAGTGGCGCTTTTGTTTTACACACAGAATGGTTGTTGCTTGTTTCTATGAACTGAGTTCGCCAATAATGTGAAGGATGTCAGGATTTTCATCCTATTGTAGATTGCTTAGATCTCGATATGCCAAACGCAATCGCATGAAATATACAGTAAAAGCCAGTGTGATGTGTTTGGCTACAACTAGTCCGACTACACGTCCTCATATAACATATCAAGGACGCACCATCTTACTAGATTAACCATTCGACTTACCCATGCAGTGTGGGAAGAAAGAAGTATTGGGACTGCGTATCCAAGCAATTGATGCCATGGACTCCTTCGTATAACCTTGTAAGCGAAAAAGAAGTTGCAGTGTGCCTGTACAAAGAACTAGCGTAAGTTTAGTTACCTGCTTCTCGGAATTTTAGTTAGCCACTTATTGCAAAATTGTTCAATTATGTTGCTTGGCTTAATTTAGTTTGCTACTGATTACATAATGGCACAACCAGTTAATCATATTGTAGAATGCGCCTATCTATGTGTTTAAGACTTACTGTTAAGAATTACCTGTTTGCCTTAACTTAAATATCTACTTGTTTGTTTAACTGCATTGCTGCTGCAACAGCGGGTTACAATGATGTTAATAACTACTTTTCAGCATCCAATTGAAATTGTCGGGGGAGGAGTGTTGATCGTGCCCCACGAGCACCCTACGGGACCTGGGTTCCTTTGTGGTTCGGAGGGGAGGCGGAGATTGCGCAAAAGCGGATCGAGGCGATCGCACACTAGGTTTTTACCCAGCGGAGCTCTCCGGAGATAATACTCCTCTTGCTGCTTTGTGGATTATCTGGTGTTCTTGCTAGAGAGCAATGCGGGCTACAAAACCTAGCCTGGATGTGATGAACTAAGTTGGAGCTGGACCGAAACCAGCCGAACCCCCTCTACGTTGCCCTCGGGCCTCCTTTTATAGGCACAAGGGGTTACCACATATGGCAAGTAGATAAGGTTACAACGGTAAAAACCTGGGTTGGTACCCCACTTTGTACAGTGTACAGTAATCTATACCTAACTCTGACGGCAAGAGACAAGAGTCATCAATGCCCGTCACGGTCGCCCCAACGATTATGCGAGGGACCTTCAAGTGCACCTCCATCCGCCACGAAGGTAGCTTGTCAGCGCTGCTTGTCGCTACTCTCCGCTGGCTACGCAGCCCGCCGACACGCGTCCTTGGGAGAGCCCCGTGGTGACACGTTGGCGGGTGAGCTGGAGCGGAGATGAAGAGATGTCGCCCGTCCTGGCAAGCGCCTTGCCGGGGCGGGAACCTTGTCGCGCTTGGGGGTTCAGCGCCTGCCAAGCCTTCCCGGCAAGCTCCTCTTGCGGGGCCTTGTTTTCCTTTGCGCCTGAGTGGCCTTCGGCAAGCTCCTCTTGCGGGGTCTTAACTTCTTTGTTCTTGAATGGCTCCAAGGGGCATTTGAGAAACTTAAGCGGCCACCAAGCCGGCCCGGCCGTGGGGCGCTGTAATCGTCTGTCCGTGCGAGTTCGAGGTACTAAGGTACCCTACTCTAGTACACCGCAGGAGCCCCGAACTGGAGCCACCTGCGGCGTAAGCTCTGTTGGGCCAGGCCCAAAAGCAGTGCACGGGTAGCGTGGTCTTGATTACGCCGTTACTTGCCTTGGACCCACCACGTCCCCCACGAGCGGCATGCGTCGGACGTGGCGTCGTGGAGGAGATCGTGGGGCTTTCTTTAATGGAAAAATCGGGCGCCGTCCCTCTCCCTTTATAAGCGGGAAACGGGCATGACGCCCTTGCCCTCGATGTCACATCGGAAAAAACCCCGTCGCTTTCCCCTTCCTTCTCGAGTCCATGAGCGGCCTCCCCCCTCCACGGCCACCGGTGCCACCCGCCGTCGGCTTCCTCCACCACGACCCCCATGGCTCCGAAGGCCGATAAGGGAAGGCGTGAAATCCCTTGGCAGCAGCGGCTCATGGCGCTGCGGAAAAAGCGGGCTCTCTTGACCCCCCTTTCGGCAGGAAGGAGCTGCGGATGGGTACTACCTCTTACAGTGGCGGTGACCGGGCGCATCCGCGCACGAGGTCATCTCCGCCGCCACATCCGCTTAAGGTCTCCTCCGGGTACCCCTTCTTGCGATTTTCTTACAGTGCGGGCTCTGCCGCCTTTCTAATTTTTACGTGATGTCATGAACACCTATGGCCTCCGCCTTCTTGACTTCACCCCCAGCGCCGTTCTCACCTTGGTTGTTTTCGCACATCTCTGCGAGAACTTTGTCGGAGTCCACCCAAATGTAGCCCTCTTCGCCATTACTTCTCACCCCGCATAGAGAGAGGAGAGCCGCTTGAGGAGGGTGCATGGACCTCTAGGATCGGCAAGAAGGAAGCGTGCCTTGGCGGAGAGTTCTTGCGGCAAGTGGGAGGAGTGGAGGGCTGGTGGTGCTGGATCTTAGAGGAGGAGCCACAGCCTTTTACCGCCTGCGCCAAAACCCCCATAGTTCGCGACAGCGATTGGAGCAACTTGCGCGGAGGATGACAAGTTGAAGATTACTACGACTAGGATTTTGCGCCTCCGGCAAGCAGGGCTCACCGTAGGGGCAGTTGGCGCGGACTTCGCCGCCGCCGCATTGCACCCTTGCGGGAGAAAGGAGACCTGCTTGGGAATTCGAGAGCGGCGGATATCATGAGGCTGCGTCCGGGCCTAAGTGGAACTTCACCACCACGGGCTTGGCGGCATGCTGCGGGAGCTGTTCAAGCCTGAGCGGACAACCTGGATGGTGCATGTTGCCGAGGGAGTTGTGCCTTTGTGCAAAAACTCGGCGCTTGATCGCATCCAGCGATAATGCCGTTGTGCGATTCCCATGGGATCATTCCAACTTGGCGGGAACCTGCTGATGACATAGTGCAGCAGTTCTTGACGACTTATGCGAAGTGCCGGCCAGCGCCGGCGAAGAGGCGGCTCACCGAGACACCACTGCTCCGGAGATGGCGCGCGCCACAAGGGTGGAGGAGGCCGCGAGGCCGCTGCCGCCCGGTGCGTTTGGGTTCCACGGTCGAGGAGGAGAGAGGGCGGCGGCAAGCCTTGCCGATCAAGAAGAGTTCCTCGGTGAGGAGGAGCAGACCGAGCCCGACAACGACCCGTGAGAGCCGGGGCGCCTCTCCTCCGCCGTCAAGTAGCTTGCCGCGGAGGAGCTTGCCGCCCGCCAAGGAGGCGTCTCGGAGGACGGAGAAATGGCGGGGAGCATCACGGTCCAGCAACCGCCTACGCCGCCAGACGCGCTCCACGCGGCAAATCTTATTACAGCTGGGGCGTCTCGTTCGCACGGCGGCGGGCTCGGGGCCTTCTGGAGTCGTGGCCCCTGCACCCGCTAAGCGCCAGAGGGAGTCTTCTTCCCCAATCCGTCGCGCTAGAGCAGAGTTTGATCTATCCGCTCTCAGCTCCGAGGAAGAAGAGGAGAAGTAAGATCTTGCCGCTGCTTTTTGTAGTCTTTCAACTTATCGCTTTATCTTATATCTGACTGGTTCCACTCAGATCTTTCCTCTTGGGGCATCAGCTCGAGGCGCCAAGAGAGCCAAGGCGCGGTGGTCGTCGTCTCGAACGACTCCACAGCAACAGGGGCGCGTCAGGACTCCTTTGCCGGACCCGGCAACCCTTCAACAGAGCAGCCCCCAGCACAGCCCCCATCGTAAGTATCTGGTATGCTTCCCGTGGTTAGCGGCGCTTGGGTCCTTTTTCCGTTACTTATATCTGGTTTGCTGGATTTTGTAGGAGCGAGCAGCCACATCATGGAGCACGGAAGCTACCCCGAGGACCAGCCTCACCCGGGGAGGCCCGGAGGCCGCTCGAGATTCCGCTTGCTTCAACTCGCCACCAAGGAGAATTCTCCGCCAAGGGGGCGTTCTCCGGCAAGGATGCTTCTCCGACAAGGGGAGCTTCCCGACAGGACTGGCGTAGCGACCCTCACGGTGGTGGAGGCGCGGCCACCGGTCCCTTGGAGGTAACCTTCTTGTCTTGATAGTTTTCCTTGGGTTCTGCTCTTCCGTTTCTCTCTTCGAATACTGTTTGATTTGCGCTTCCTCCTTGACCATCAGATCCATCTGCGGAGACCCGATGGAAACCGAGGCCGCGGTGAGGAAGGCGCCAATGGCGGCATGTCAGCGCCGCCAATATGGAGGAGGAGGCTGGTGCCGACAAGCCCAGCCGGCGAGGAGGCTGCCGAGGCCGCTGGTGCAGGAAGGTGAGGAGAACCAGCGTCGCGGCGGCCCGGAGGCCACAGAGTGCGAGGCGCTGCGCGAACGCCGATCCCCGCCACCGATGCCGCACGGACTACGAGGCCCCAGCCAGCGCCTACGAAAGTCGGTGAGGTGTCTTCATCAAGCTCCCATGGGCATCAAGCTCCAGGCGCCCGGCCGAAGGGAGACCCGATGCGGAGCTGCTTGCCTCCGCTGGCTGTCGCTGGTTGATGCCCGAGCAGCAGCGATGGTGAATCGAGGAAGAGCAGCTGCTAAGGAGGTTCTTTGTTGCTCTATCGCGCCCGACAAGCCAAAGCTGGAGTCGAGGCGCTTGTCGCGGCGGGAGCTGATTTGGAAAAGCGTCGCGGAAGAGCTCCAGCGCCAACAAAGAGACTCTCCGGGACATAGCAGAGGCTCGGGAGCAGCTTCTTTGAGGCGCCACGGCCTTTATCTTGGAGAAAGGCGAGGTTGAGGAGCAGCAAAGGCTTGCGGTGAAGCTCTCCGCTAGAAGGTGAGCTGGCGCGGCGAAGATCAACCTCGACACCTTTGAGGAAGATCTCGCCGTCTTGTGAGCAAGCGATTGGCGGAGCCGCTTGAGGAGGCAAAGGATGCTGCTGCGGCTGCGAGGCCGCCAAAGGGAAGCTGAGAGGCGAGGTGGCTCAGCTGGAGTCCGCCCTTGAAGAGTGCCGAGGAGGTCGCCGGGTTGAAGCGCGGCGTGAGAAAGGCGCTTATACCCTCGGCGAGCTGCAGGGTCGTTTGGCTGAAAAGATCAAGAGATCGATGCCGCCAAGGGCGTCAAAGCGGATCTGGAGCTGAAATTGACCACCTTGGCGGAGAGCGTTGAGCAGCGTCGGGAGGCGGGAGGCGGGCCTCTTGGAGAAGATCAAAGGCCAGCGAGGAGTTCTTTGTCGAATCCGTGATCACCAGAATACTCTTGGGAGAGCATAATGCATTGGACGAAGGTCTTGTGGACACCGCCGCCGGCATCCACAGCGAGCTGATAGAGTTGGGGATGACAAATCTTGGATATTCCACCGGCGAGAACCTCCAACCCAGCGTCAAGCTCAGCCTATTCTTCAAAGGCGTGTTGGCGGGTATCCGCGGCTCGGGATGAGTTCGAAGCAGTTGGCGGAGGAATCACGCCAAGTCTGTGCCGAGGCTCTCCAGAAGGTGTTGATGAAGGTGGCCTTCCGTAACCCAGGCGTCGACTTCTCCAAGGCCCTCAAGTCCCTGCCTTCATCCGCTGATGTTGAAGCGCTCAAGACCCTTGTCGCACCCATTGTGGACAGGGTGAGCGGCGTCAAGAGGCTCGAGGGCGACCGCGTGGACTAGGCCGCCAAGCCTATCTTTCTCTTGTCGCTGTAGATCATGTTTAGGCGAAAAATCTATTAGATCTGCGACAAGTTATTATGTAATATACACTATCTTAGGCAATCGAATGCACTATTATTTCCTTTACTCGATTTCTTCCCTTGTATGTTTCACCCCTCGCTTCCGGAAACTTGCGGTGCGAGCACCCTTGCCCTTGGCGCGCCGAGTCGCGGAACTTCAGCAGCCTGCTGGCGGGTCGCTACCGACAAGCAACCTCGTCGCGGACTAGTCGCAGCTCACTTAAATTGTTGGCGGACTCGAAACAAAATAAAAGTGCGACCGATGCGATTTGGTTCCTCCGCGCACAGGTTTTCCATACAAAGTACTTATCGTTCGAGGAAGATAACTTGAAAATTTAAAACTGGTCGCTTAAACTTACCAACTTAGCTTTTCTGTTGTCCATTCTCCGGCAAGGCGACAGTTCCTCGAACGACGCTTGTCGGCCCACACCATTCTTTCCTCCTTCCCCCCGGTTAACTTGTGGGTGGAGGGACCTTCTCCGGAAAGCCGTCTTCGGTCTCAAGGCGGACATCGCCGGGCCTAGTGATTCGTTTTACCCGATAAGGGCCTTCCCACCGAGCGTCAACTTGTTGGAATTCTTGGCGGATTGAGCGTGCGAAGAACAAGGTCGCCTTCCTCGAAGCTTCGGCATTAACTTTGCAGCTATGGTAGCGATGCAAAGCTTGCTGTAACGAGCAGCTCATACTGAGCTTTGAAGGCGATCTTCCTCGAGGAGCAGCGCGTCATCTTGCCGCAGCTGCTCTTGCTCAAGCTCATCATAGCGAGCACTTTCGAGGTGACCCGTATCTGAGTTCCATGGGGAGAACTGCCTCTGCTCGTAGACTAGAGCAAAGGGTGTGCGGCGATGGCTCGATTTGGCGTCGTCTGATCGACCAAAGAACCGCGGCAGCTCCTCGATCCAGTTCCTTCCGCACTTGTGCAGCTGCCGAAAGTTCTGGTCTTGAGTCCTCGCAGCACTTCAGCGTTTGCTCTCTGCTTGACCGTTGCTTCTCGGATGAGCAGCGGAAGCAAAGCAGATCTTGGCGCCAAGATCTTGGGCATCTTGCATGAAGGTGCGACTTCGTGAGCTGTGTGCCGTTGTCGGTGATGATCCGGTTAGGAATCCCGAAGCGGCAAACAATTGACTGAAGAACTTGGCGGTGATGTGTCTTGTCACCTTCCTCACTGGTTCCACTTCCGGCCACTTTGTGAACTTGTCGATTCACGACGTACAAGTATTCAAAGCCCCGACAGCTTCGGGGAAAGGGCGAGGATGTCGAGCCCCGGACCGAGAAGGGCCAGGATAAAGGGATCGTCTGGAGAGCTTGAGATGGCTGGTGTATCTGTTTTGAATGGGCGGCATGCTTCACACTTGGTTACTTGTGCGATTGCATCTGGAGGGCTTCTAGCGGAAGAAACCTTGCG
The DNA here is from genome assembly GCA_021605205.1 of Aegilops longissima. NCBI lineage: Eukaryota > Viridiplantae > Streptophyta > Magnoliopsida > Poales > Poaceae > Aegilops > Aegilops longissima. The sequence goes on along the minus strand of CM038680.1, from coordinate 37,447,533 downwards.
GAAGCTTTGCGGCAAGTGCTCTTCGCCAATGTGGTGACCACATATGCCTCCATGTATCTCCGCCAACAACTTACATCCATCTTCCGGCAAATACACTTCAATTTCACTCCGTTGAGTCTTCTTACATGCAAGATGTTGTCAACAAACTGGTCCATACTTGACTGCGGGCTACTTTTCCGCTTCTTCTTGCTCTTGGGAAGTTCTCTGTCTGAAGGAAATGGGCGATCTCTGTGCCCATGTTGGAGCCTGTGGCTCGACAACAGGACTAAAGGCCCATCTATCTGCGGGACCATCAGCTTCTCGGCAAGAACCTGCAGGTCGGCCGAGCTCGATGATCCCGCCAAGCTTGCGAAGCTAAGCTTGTCGGGGCGTTGCTTGACGTTACAAACCGCATGGTTTGCGGAGAAGACTGCTCCTCGGCGATATTTGCGTTGGTTTTAGGGACCTTCTTGGTGGCGGCCGGAGAGCTCTGCGGAAAGTAGTCACCGAAACCAATTTTCTCTTTTGCTCATCCGATTGATGGTGTCACGGTTGGTTGAGTCAACTTGAGCACAAAATCCCTGGTTCCACAGGTAACTTAAGTGCGGCACATTTGGAGAGGCCATCAGCTATATCATTACGTGCTCTTGGAGCGTGTTCCATTTGCAGGCCTTCAAAGTGCTCTTCCAGTTTCCTCACTTCATCGACGTACGCTTCCATCAACGGACTGGTAATCTTTATTTACTTGGCGGACGACAAGTTGTGAGTCTCCCCTGACAACGAGCTTCTTAATCCCAAGGTTCACCGCAATCCTGAGACCGGCAAGCAAGCCTTCGTACTCTGCAGTGTTGTTTGTTGCTTGTTCCTTGGGAAAGTGCATCTGGACTATGTACTTGAGGTGCTCTCCGGTGGGTGCGATAAGCAGCACGCCAGCACCGGCGCCTTGCAGCGAGAAGGCACCATCAAAGTACATCAGTCACTCTTTATTTGCCTCCTTGGCGGGGATGCTCGTCTCTGGAATTTCTTCATCTTGTGTCGGCGTCCACTCTGCTATGAATTCTGCCAATGCCCTGCTCTGGATAGTGGAAGTGCTTTCAAACTTGAGACCAAAGCTTGACAGTTCCAGCGCCCACTCAACAATCCTGCCTGTTGCTTCTGGATTTTGCAATATCCTCTTGATGAGCGAGTGACAACTGTTATCTCATGTGCTTGGAAGTAATGGCGCAACTTTCTCGAGGCCATAAGGAGGCCGAAAAGCAGCTTCTGCACACCAGAGTACCTCGATCTAGCCCCCTGCAAAAGGGAACTAACAAAGTACACTGGGCGCTGCACCATCCTCTTCCGTATCTTGTCGCAACCCTGCGCTGATCCGTCCTTATCGGGACCAGAGCTTGTGGCGAAGCCTCTTGCTTGTTGCTGGATCGCTTTGCCTTTGTTGTCGGCTCATCATCCGCCTCCCTCTCTGCTACTAACGCAGCACTAACCACTTGATTGGTAGCTGCTATATACAACAACAACTTCTCTTGTGGCTTAGGTGCGACAAGTATTGGAGCGGAGGACGGTATCTCTTCAAGTCCTGCAGCGCAGCCTCCGCCGAGTCCATTTCATTGGACCTGCCTTTTCAAAATCTTGAAAAAGGCGGTAGCGTTCAACAGATTTAGAGATGAACCTCTGAGAGCAGCCGCATAACCGGCAAGCCTTCGACATCCTTGGCGCTTTGGTGCTTGATCTGCTCAATGGCCTTGATCTTGTCGGGATTGGCTTCAATTCCCGCTGAGATACAAAGAACCGAGAAGCTTGCGGAAGGGACTCCAAACACGCACTTCTCGGGGTTGAGCTTGAGGTTGATCTTGCGCAGGTTTGCAAGCGTCTCATCAAATCTTGAACTAAAGTCGCTCTGTCCTTGCTCTTGACCACTATATCATCCATGTAGCTTCTACATTTACGTATCTGTGGTCCAAAGCATCATGGACTACCCTTGCAAAGGTTGAACCAGCATTCTTCAAACCGAAGGCATCCGTATAAAGCGATCGTGCCACATGGTGTGATGAATGCGGTTTCTCCTCATCCTCTTCGCCATGAAGATCGATGATATCTGAATATGCATCAAGAAATGAAAGCAGATCGCATCCGGTGTGGAGTCAACAATCTGGTCGTCTGCGGCAAGGAAATGGGTCCTTGGGACAAGCTTTATTAACATCTGTGAAGTCAATACAAAGTCTCCATTTCCCATTAGCCTTGCGCACCACTACTGGATTGGCCAACCACGTGGGGTGGAGGACTCCTCGACAAGCCTGCTGCTTCCAATTTCTTGATTTCTTACGCTATGAACTCTTTGCGCTCCTTTGCTGTTTCCTAACTTTTTGCTTGGCGGGCGCGCGTGAGGACAGACAGCTAGGTGGTGCTCAATTACTTTCACAGGAGCACGGGGATGTCGGATGGTTGCCATGCAAACACATCGACATTCGCCCGAGGAAAGCAACGAGCTCGCCTTCCTATTTAGGATCAAGCGTGCAGCGATGGTAAAAGGTACCACCGGTGCTGTCCTCCTTGGCGGGCACTTTCTTGGTCTTTGGTGGAGCTGCCATCGTCTTGTTGCACTTGCGGTGGAGCTCGATGGTGCGTCCTCGGCGGTGGCGCAGCACTCGAAGAGTGCGCTTGCGGAGTGAACAGCAGTGCTCTTGCGGACCTAGTGGTCTTCTTCCTCCCGGGAGCTTCAGCGGCAAGTGGTTTGCTATCTGTCGCGGCTGCTGCATCCGGTAAATCTTGTCGGCGAGATAAGTGCGTCTTTCTTGTCGCCGTGGACAGAAATGACCTTATCGGGCGGGCATCTTGAGTAGGTTGTATGCATAGTGAGGCGGCCATGAACTTGGCAAGTGCGGACGGCCAAGTATGCCATTGTAGGGCAATGGGAAATCGGCTGACGTCGAGCGTGACCCTCTCGTTCTGAAGTTGAGCTCCTTGCCGAAGGTTACCGCAAGCGTGATCTTCCCCTTGGGCTTGCTCCTTCCGGGTTGATTCCTTGGAAAGTACCGGTTTCTTGAGCTCATTGTCGGGGATTTGAAGTTTACGGAGCCTTTGTGGAGAGATCAAGTTCAGGCGGCCCGCCGTCAACCAACATCTTTGTGACCTTGAGGTTGCGGATGGTTGGTGAGACCAACATCGGCAAGCACCCGACCGCGATGATGCGATCGGGGTGATCCTCAATGTCAAAGATGATGGGCGTCTTGGACCACTTGAGAGGTTTGCGTGACTCTATGGATGGTTCTGCTGCATTGACCTCGCGCATCCATTGCTTGAGTTGGCGGTGCGAGGTATGCTGACGCACCACCATCGGCATAAAGGACCTCCGTTGCCTTTTGAAACTCATGCTCATCAGCCTCGTCGTCCTCATCGTCCTCGTCATCTTCATCTTCATCTTCTTCCTTGTCGTTGCCACGGGGAGTGCATCTCCTTGCCGCTGCTTGGCCTTGCATGGCGTCCTCCCTACCGGGTCTCTTCTTACTTGCCACACCTGCACCTTCTTGGGCTTTCTCCTTGTCTACGCCGCTCGTATTCAGCTTTACGTAGCTCAACAAGCTGCTCGACTTTCTTGCAGCTCTGGAGATCGTGGCCCTTAGTGCGGTGGATTTTCTGATCTTGTTTGTTGGAGCTGCCGGGCTTGTCGGCGGCCGCCACGGCTGGCGGTCGGCGTCAGCAGCAACCTCCTTGCGAACCACCGGCCTTGACTTGGTTGGCGGCACCATCCTTGCGGACTGCTCGACAACTAGTACTTCTTGGTTTTCTTCCTCCTGTTGTTCCGCCGCGGCTATTCCTTGCAGGCGATCCCTCCTTGTCGATTCTGCTCCACACTCTCTCACAGGAGTCTTCTTCCTTCTTGGTAGCGTGCACACTTGTCGGCCAGGCGTATAGCTCATTGGCGTCTTTCACTTGCACATCGCCATCTCCTCCCTCATCCTGCGATTTCGTACATTACGATGGAATGCTGCGATAACCGCCGCGGGGTGGGCGTCTGGGATGTTGTAGTGCACTCGACGAATCTCTGGATGAATTTGCGAGAGACTCCCCCTCCATACGGGCAAGCAAGTGGAATCACTCTCACGGCCATGAGGCTTGTGGCCTCTGTGAAAGCGCCAACAAGCTGATGGCACAAATCTGCCCAGAAGAAATAGAGCCATCCGGCAAGTGCATGAGCCAAGATCGGCGTTTGGCTTGAGCACCAAGGGAAGTAGTTGGCGAGGATCTTGTCGTCTCGTCCCCGCAGCCTGCACGCAATGGTGTAAATCTGAGGAACTCCGATGGGTGTGTCCTGCCGTCATACTTCTCGGCACGTCTGGTTTGAAGTTTTTCTTGTCGGGCCACGGACTTGCCGCAGCTCACGAGTGAGCAGGGCAACCCACAGCGTCTGACAAGTCGCTGGTTCCCCTGGCGCGTGCATATCGACAGTGGGCGGGCGTTGGTCGGATTGATGGCGGCGCTTCTCTTGGCGCTTCGTCACGAGTTCGGCGTCCTCTTCTTGCCGCTCGAAGAACTTGGCGCTGGTCGCGGCGAGCTCGCGGATCCGGCGCGCGCTGTGGAGTCGCTGTCGAGGTAGATCCGGTGAGTCGGCGATCTTGGCCGCCGGGAAGGGAGTGTCTGATAAGTGCACCCGCAGAATCTCGTCGCCATCGGCTCGCGCCTTGTCGCCTCGCCCAGCGATTCGGCCTTCGGTTGCCGAGGGCGTCACCGTTAGCGAAGCCGATGAGACTTTGAATTGTGGCCCTCCACTCGTCGACCTTATCGGCCGTCGGAGGGTAATCTAGTAATGCTTGGGCTCGCCAAGGCTTCGCTGGCGTGGTTGGCGGCAAGGCGTGCGGGCAAGAAGCGGGATATGCTCGGACTCCTAACCAAGTTAGGAGGGCAGCATCCGCCCTAAGACCGTACCCCACTCGTCACCGGCATCTTTGAGGTGCATCGGGTCTCGAGAACCTCGGGATCCTCGGCAGCCTTGATCAATGGCGTATGGCGCCCTTGGTATCATGGCGCTATGTCATCGCGCCTCCTGCGAAGGGGCGGTCGGTCGGACGCCCGGCGCCAGCGCGCGTTGTCCTTGGGCTGGCGGCATCGTGGGCTCCCTCGATGGCGCGGTCCCTCGCCGGCGTTCCCCACCACTGGCGGCTCCGGTGGTGAGTGGGTTAACAGCAGTAGACGGCTCAGCTGCTGCCGAAGGCTTCTTCTTGGCGCCATGTCGGCGAAGGCGTCGATGGAGTTGCTAGTGCGACCGTCGGATCAGATTCACACAACCTCGGCGCCCCCTACAGCGCGCCAAAGATGTCGGGGAGAAGTGCTGATCGTGCCCACGAGCACCTATGGGACCTGGGTCCTTTGTGGATTCGGAGGAGGCGGAGATTGCGCAAAAGCGGATCGATCACGATCGCACACTAGGGTTTTACCCAGCGGAGCTCTCCGGAGATAATACTCCTCTTGCTGCTTTGTGGATTATCTGGTGTTCTTGCTAGAGAGCAATGCGGGCTACAAAACCTAGCTTTGGATGTGATGAACTAAGTTGGAGCTGGACGAAACCAGCGAACCCCTCTCGTTGCCCTCGGGCCTCCTTTTATAGGCACAAGGGGTTACCACATATGGCAAGTAGATAAGGTTACAACGGTAAAAACCTGGGTTGGTACACGCGTTGTATAGTGTACGATAATCTATACCTAACTCGGCGGCAAGGGACAAGAGTCATCAATGCCCGTCACGGTCGCCGAACGATTGTAGCGAGGACCTTCAAGTGCGCCTCCATCCGCCACGAAGGTAGCTTGTCGGCGCTGCTTATCGCTACTCTCCGTGGCTGCGCAGCCCGCCCGACCAGCGTCCTTGGGAGAGCCCGTGGTGACACGTTGGCGGGTGAGCTGGGGCGGAGATGAAGAGGTCGCCCGTCGGCAAAGCGCCTTGCGGGCGGGAACCTGCTGCAGCAGGGGTTCAGCGCCCGCCAAGCCTTCGGCAAGCTCCTCTTGCCGGGCCTTGTTTTCCTTCAGCCCTGAGTGGCCTTCCGGCAAGCTCCTCTTGCAGGGGTCTTATTTCTTTGTTCTTGAATGGCTCCAAGGGAGCATTTGAGAACAGCAGCCACCAAGCCCGGCCCGGCCGTGGGGCGCTGCAACTGTCCGTGCCTGAGTTGAAGGTACTAAGGTACCCTACTCTAATACAATTGAAACTCTTTAATTCCTTGTTTGTTTAACTGGTTTGCTGTTATAACTCCCAGTTGAGATGTTTTGCTAACTTCAACTTTTCTGAATCAATCGGAACTTTAATGGCAAAACAGGTTAGCCCAAGATCAAAGAAGCGAGGTCCCCATGGATGTTGCATCATCCACAGCGGTGGCACCGGCTAATCGTGCATTATGAATTGCCAACTGCTGATGCTCTAGAGCCTAAACTAGTGGTAGAAAGAGATTCTACTTACGCACTTAGAGATGAAGTTGACATGTTGAGGAAGCAAACAACACAATCACAAGCAGTACTCAAGACAACCATTAAATATTTGGTGGATTTCAAAAGCGAAGCAAGCTGAGACTGACCAGATTATTAAGGTCTGAAGGAAAAAAGGAAATTAAATTCCTACTTGGTAAATCATAGGTGAAATGTTCTTTCCATAGTTGAATAACCTTTGTGTTGTCTGTTCATGTAATCAATCAAACCATTTGTTTTAGAGATCATATAATAATTGTTTTTTTGTTTTTTGGTTTGTAATTTTATTTGAGCACAAGTCTGTATTAATTGATAAGACTCGGAGAAATTTCATTTGGATTACTGTGCATTCAGCAATAGTAGTAGTATAGATGGACCATAAGTGGCACGCATCGGAAAGGGCCAAGATGCTGGCTAAAAAGGGATGCTGTTGTGGCAAAAAAAAAGTACAACGGCCTGGCTTATGTATGTTAGTTGATATTATTGATCCATATACTCTATAAGTGTTTATATGTCTGTTAGTTCTGTACATTCTTGGTTGATTGACTCGGTATTTGAATCTTGATACATCGCTTGTGTACATATCTAAATGGGAGTACACATTATGCTGCATGTGACATTTGAGTTGGACATGAAGTGTTCCAAATATTCTAATTCACCTTAAACTGGATTATAGTTTCAGAATTTGAGTATCGGCATTTTTAAACCATATTCATATATGACAGTGGAATACATCTTTGTCGTCCTTTTGAAGATATATAAAAACACATAGAATGATTTATAAAGATTCATATAGGAATACAAAATGGATTCGAATTTAGTTGCCGAGGAGTAGCGTGGATGCTTATTGTCCCAAAATTGAAAGAAGTAGCAAAATGTCCACTCCCGTCGGCTGCCGAAGCCAAGTGTTTGGGAGATGGAAATTACTGTCTACCCATTACACGGACAATCCATCGGCCCGATTTCCACTGCTCTAAATAGGGGTAGGTTAGTAACTTCAATTAGACGTGACACGACCGCCTCTGAGTCCATTCCGACACGGTGGGTGTCAAACATTGGCGGCAAAACACATTTGATTCAAGCTCGTCCGAAAGACCTATGTTTCTCCCTCCATTCCCCATTCATACACGGTGGGCGGCAAAACAAACTCGACTCGGCCGAAATCGATGTAGGCCAATATTTTCAATAGGGGCAGGTTTGTAACTTCACTCAAACGTGACACAACTGCCCTACCTATCAACCCCGTTCATACACCGTGGGCGCCAACCACCCTCTCCTAGCCCGAAATCGCTCTGGGCAAATATTGGCGAGATGCGAGATAACCGTCCTATCCCCAACCGACGAGACGTCCAAATTTTAAACGGGGGATAAGTTCGTAACTTTCCCATATTTCAGACATGCGCGTCCCAAAAACATGGTTCCCCGTACCTCTCTTTCCATTTTCCCATTCATACACCGTCCGCGCTAGAACACCCCATCCCCACACCAGCCTCCGTCCGCCACCCCATCCATCACCGCCGTCCTCCACCACATCCCCTTGCCACCGTCCTCCACCATGCGGGCGCCTACCAAGACCGCGTCGTCCCTTTGCTAAAGATGGTCGTTTCTCATCACGGCTGACGGACCAATAGCCTTGCATCGCGTCCTCTCGCTTCATCGGCGCCGTCGTCCTCTTTGCGGGGCGCTCACACGACCTTCTCTTCCACATAGCAGGACTTATCCCCGATGCACCCGTCTACCGTCGCGAGATCTGCTTCTCGCCACCGACAGCCATCGCACCCCTGATGCCTACTCGGCGCCGCAAGAGAGGTGGTACTTCATATCTCCTCAACTTTTTGATCTCAACGAGAAAATAGATTTTAACTTGGTCACTCTACTTTCTTTTCAGCTCTTAGAATTTAGTTCTTAGTTCGAAGAAAACAATGGATGCTAAATATCATTTCTCCGGTTTGCAGCTTCAAATCTGCCATGTCATAGCCATAATACTATTTAATTGATCATGCTTAGGGTTTAATTGATCATGTTGGTTCCGTGGTGGTTTCTTTAATAGAAATCGGAGGGGAAACTCTCTTTTGCTAAAAAAAATATATGCTTAGAGTTTCCCCCTTCTGTTTTGAAATGTGTGCCTGCCTGTTATAGAGACATAAGGGGTTTGTATTTCTGTGTGTGGTTTGGTGGCCTGAGTTGGGGAAGTGAACTTTGCATATGCAGGGGTTTATAGGGAGACACTCTCCAAGTTGAATCCATAATGCATTCCATAGATAATCTGACTACTTTTATGTTTTCATGAATCTAGATTCGAACAGCATCATAATGATTATGAGCTTGCGGCGCATGAAAAGAATAAAGCGAGAACAATGCCATGGCTGTCAAACTTGGCATTAAGGGACTGAAATCAAGTCTGGATGCAATGCAATGCAAACGCTCTCCACCTCTGATTCATGCTCAGAATATGATCCTAACAGTGATTACGAGCTAGAGGGAGACCTAAGTCAATGTAGCTCCCTAGTGGAGGAGTCGGAGGAAGATGCCCTATCTTATTCACCCATCAAGGTACTTGCTCTAACTTTCCAAGGTTACATTGCTCGCACATATCTTGCAAGCGATGCTTTGCATTGCTTCTACTTTGTTGAACTGCCATTAGCTTAGTTTACACATCGTGTATGTGAATCGCCTTGCCTATCCATTTTGATTACATATTCCATCTGTCATCATACCATATTTATCCATTCAAATGTTGTTCTTGTGTATCGGACGTTCAAAAGGAAGAGGCGATTGCTGATCGTGGAGGAGCACAAGCAAAGTATTTGGAAAAGGTAGTGGCACTGATAAATCAAATAGCCCATTAGGTGTAGTTGCAATATCACACGACCCACAAAATACCCCAACTCTAGCAGACTCTAGCCCTACTACTTTGGTCATTTACGATGCCCCAACTCAGAGACCCCAACTCCAGCAAACAGTATGATTATGCCGTTGACATAGCACCAGTTGTCTGACATAAAAACCCCATTCGAGCAAAAGTACACCAAATCCGGTTGCCAAATCCTTTTGAACGAGAGAGCCCCAATTGCAGCAAATAGGACCCTGTTCCATTTCTTCCCGTTTAGAAAGCGAAGCTTATGTTGTTGTCGGGAACTTTGTGCGCATCTTTCCTTCATGGAAAGATTATACCGATACAGAACAATTTCAGTCTTCCTCCGCAACTTAGGCGTAAGTAATGTACTAATGTTATTCATGGTCATTCTTGCATATGTTTCTGTGACAAAAGACACAAGATTTCATTCTTTTAAATAGGCGAGAGCAAACTGGATTGTGATGACGAGCAAGGGTTGGTTGCGCTTTTCAAGCACTCGTTGATGATATCGTTCCTACAGAGGCAAAGCGCACCGATGGCAAGCCTCTCGAGCGAAATTTCTGTAAAGTCTCGGTGCTACATTTATCAAGCGGTGGTGGAATAATCTTGTTACACATTGGTCTCGGCTGCAGCGTAAGGTCTTGCCTATGATATCACATCACAATTTGAACTACATTTCTGCATTTGCCTTAATGTCTCACTTGTCTGAAAACTGTTAGCGAGAAGAACATTCATTCTCAAGGGACCACGAGAATCTCGCAACTATCTGCACACTACATTGCTCTTGTGAGTACCTCTTCCTGTATGACCATACTTACTTTCATAGCTGTTTGATTATGTAGCATCACTGCACATGTTAGCCTCGTAATCGTCCATTTGGTGGACATTATAAGATCCGTATGGACTCTTACATAAATTTAGAATCAACCCAATGCTTTTGAAGAGGTTTAGCTCTGCAGTCCTCTTATAAGGACCTGAGCGTGGTCTATCACTATACTTACATTAACAACTACTTCCAGGGATTGGTAGTTGATTATGTAGCATCAATCTGCATCTTATCTTCATTATCCTCTATCCCTTCCAGTATTATCATATCTATAATTACTCTCTACAAAATGTAGAGTACATGCAATGCTTATGAAGAAGATTCTGTGCTGAAATTCTTGAGTTATCCTTCCCTTGACATGGAGAAGGGCATTATAAAGCCGGTGTTAACTGTTAATGTAAGTTAGTCCTTCTAAAGCCTTTATCCTCAACTGCTGTTTAATTTCCTCATACTCCCTATCGTTTCTTGCTGTTTAGTTTTTGTTTCTACCAAAATGCATGTTAAGTAAGAACCGTAAGTTCTAAGTTTTACTTGTAAACCAAATTCCTTATTCATACCATGCACATTACTTAATACTCCCTATATGTATGCTTGTTTTGTGGATCTATAATCCAGTGTGTGGTGAAGCATTACGTTTGCACCTTGTCATCTCTGTTTTATCTTCTTGATGTGGTGATGATATGAACAACATGCCATGCACATTATCCAAAATAGATACAATGATTTTCTTTGCCCTTCATCTATGCTTGTTATGTTGACATGGTAATCCATAGTGTGGTGAAGCTCCGCATTATGAACAATGCCAAATTATGCTATTGATATTTTGAACTTACTCTTTATTTTCTAATTTGAAATTGGATAGAATTGACTGAACAGTTATCATCTTTGTTTATACACGTGCAAAACCTGTCATCTCTCTGCTTTGTTTCAGGTGATATGCACGATGGCATGCACAAGTCTCTTTGAAGGCTGTGAGACAAACCCAACATATATTGCAGCAAAGAAGGCAAAACATCTTGAAGATAGTGAGACAACCCCAAAGTCTTGTCTTGATGCAGTGTTCAAGTTACTTGAGACTAACAGTCAGACAAGCTCACATAATTCGTTGTCTGAATCAGTTCGACTTCTTTTGTCCCAAGTTCTAGCAGAAAGGCATCCTGCAACTCAACTTCGACTTGAAGTCCTATCTCTAAGAAAGATTGTGGAGAACACCAATGAGAACCTCATCGCTAAACAGCTACACACGGAAGCTATGACCGACATGCTAGGCGGTCTCACAGCCTTCTTTCGGCTGAGCTTGCAGCAGTTCCCCATAAGGCTAACCTTTCTTGAACTCTCTTGGAAGTGGTCTCGGTTCAGTAATTTCTGTTACGCTGCAATGGTGCCCATTTTTTGTAATCTGCTTCTTCGTTGCACTTTATGATCACTGGTGGCGAACTTTGATGCCCAATGGATGTAATATACCTTAAATCCTTTATTGTATAGTGTAGGTTTATTCTTAGTTACTATGCCATAATTTCTTTATTGTATAGAGTAGGTTTTGTTCTTTCCTACTAGTTACTGCCATCATTCGCTATCTGAAAAAAAAATAGATGTAGTCGTGGGACGAAACATTCGACTCTAACGGGCAGGTTTTTAGCGGGCCACAATTGGGCGGACTGCGTCTTTCTTGAGCCCGAATGATTGGGGCCTTCACACATGCGCTTGAGCCCAAACTTACACGGCCTATATTTTAGTTGGGCCTTTTGTCGACCAGTAGCTTAGTTTGGCCCAGTAGCGTTGGGCCATTATGAGCTGAATATTGTCTTGGCACTATTCGGCGAGATGAAACCACGGGCCTTTAGCGAGCCAAAATGCATGTTGGGCCTCAATTTTCACTAGTCGTCGGCAGGCCTTGACAGGCGAAAATGTGAACCGGGCTGTTTTGGGCCCGGTTAGCTCACGGGCGTTACCAGGCGAAACATATCTCGGGCCTTAGTTGGCCCCGATATCATGGGCCTTTAAGAGGCCAAAGCTTAATCTGAGCATCAGCGGGCGAATTACGCGACGGGCCTTTAACAGGCCCAAAGTCACGTTGGGCTTAACTGTTGCCACCTTTAGCAAGAGCCGTTAGTGGGCTTGATGTCCCGTCAGACCATATATGACCCATGGGCAGCATGGGCCATTCCCAGGCCGAAAGTCACACCGGGCTTAAATGGGCCCGTGTCTACATCAGGCCTCTAACAGGCCAAAAGTCACTGGGCTGTAGTTGGGCCCAAATATTGGGCGAACAATTAACGGGCCAGATCCGGCATCGGGCCGTAAATGGGCCCAAATATTGGGCGAACAATTAACGGGCCAGATCTGGCTTCGAGTCGTAAATGGGCCTTTATTAAGCAGGCCGTTATTTGGCTGGCCCACTAGTACCTGATTAAGTTCTATGGGCCTTTGGTGGGCGGCCTTTTTAACCTATATGGGCCTCTGTTGGGCCCGAGCCACGTGTCGGCGTATCATAGGCATGTCTCCTCCAATGGGCGAGGCGATATCGGCCTTGGCGGTGTGGTGTTCCCTTCGGCCAATCAGAATTTTACACGTGGAAATTTCCCATTGGTCAGGGCTGTTAACGGGTTATCGGATCCAAAATCCAACCCGATAGCATAACGGTGTTCCGTTACGGATGCCACATGTCGGTCACCCTTGATGAAAGCACATCTGTGACGCGTGATTTATCGTCATGGAAGTGGACACTTCCGTGATGATAATTTTGGTAATGTCATGGAACACTTCTACGACAACACAAGTATGACTATCTTGATTCGGTCATAAATTTGTCATGGATGTACATGCATGACAAAAAACGCGACCTACTATGACAAACACGTATCATGACGGAAGTGTAAATTTTTTGTAGTGAGAACAATGGTTTTTTGAGGGAATGAATAGAACAATGCTAACAATGAGATGACTAGCAAATTAGATCATTTTTATCGCCATATGGCACTGGGCTGCCGTGTTTAGGTGCTCCTCCGTCAAATTACTACTCCGGTGGAAAACTTGAGTATGCCACTTGCGGTTCTTTGCTCCTCTGGATCAGGTAGGTCGGTAGCATTTATCTGAGCAATCAAATCACAAGGCCCGCCTTCCAGCGATAATGAGCCGTCAAATCACAAAGTCCTCGCCTCTCGTGAAACTAACCAAGCTAGACTACCCGCCCTCTAGCCTTTTAAAAAATGTATATTTTGTACAGCGATGTAATGTCGATGGATTGCGCCATGGAGCAAAACTTGAAACTAAAAAAAGGTGGTACATATAAAAGCGCTAAATGCCAAATTATGCATATAGTACTATTAAAAGGCTAGTCACAATAATGGTGTCGGCACAACCCACCCTCAAATAAAACTAAGCATCTGGAATTCTTTGACAAAACTAAGCACCACTGAAATTCTTTGAGAACTAATCTGATGGCTATATGATGTTGGCCATATATATTGTACGTATATAATGTGAAGAAACGAGTGGTAGTACTATACCAACTAAAAGATGAAATGTAAGAAATTCTAGTATGTACGTACTGAAGAGTTAAAGTAACGAGAAGAAACATAACATAGTTCTGCTGGGGGCTCAGCACAACAAACCCCTCAGATTAAATTAAGCACACCTAAAATTATACTTTGCAAGTATTCCGGTAGACACTGCATTAGAACCACCATGAGCAACGACACTGCCACCTTACTCGGAGTCCTCGTCCACGTCCTCGACTTCGTCCTTGTCCCTCTTCCTCTTGGCCGATACTTCTTTGCTTGAACCGCACACTTGGCTCTTGCTCTTCATCCAACCCTTGTAGATATTGAAGCAAAGGTAGCCATCCATTGCAGCATAGTGGATGTGGTCTATATCTAGTACATTCCGCTGCCATGCATGACAATGAAATGTGTATGGAGGTTTCTCCGGTTTACCGTCTGAAGGATGAACCATGGCTCTGCCGAGGTCGGCGTGAAGGGTGACGAGAGGACACCGGCCGATTCTTACGGAGGTCGAAGGTGTTGCCTACAACGAGGCCTATCCGGACGCGGACTTCTTTATCGTTACCAAAGTCTCTGATATGAATTTGACTAGGTTGCTCTCGAGCAAGTCCTTAAAATCCTGGCACTCAACGTCGGCATGGCATATGTGGTAGACCAAGCATAAGTCATGCACGCAAACCTGGATCGCGGCGGGCTTCTTCCTCTCTTCGTCCTTTAGATCCTTCTCTCGTCCGGAGGCTGTGGTGTACTCAACATCTAGCCCAGCGACCCACTCATCATCGAGTCTTGAACATGCGTCTGAAGTGGGAAGGCATCCTTTCACCATCGCGGAAGAAGCGGGTGTAGATGACGTCGAACTCATCGCCGGTGATGGTTCTAACCTTGTACTCACCGCCCGATCGGGAGATTTGGGATGCCATGGATTTGGGAGGAGGGTTAGGATTAGTGGAACTGCCGTAATGTGAATGGGCGGGATGACTAGGAGCGAACCGCCGTAGTATTGAAGGGCCAGCGGGGCGAGTAGGAAGCGAACTGCCGCGTGCGAGCGGCGGGGGTAGTGGCTTTCCATTCTCCCATGATCACGGGCTTCCGAGAGCCCTTGGATCTGAGATCGAATGGTTGCATGGTGTGATTCTAGACCTATGGGTTAATATCCTATCCTGGAGGGTTATTCTACAAATTTTCAGCAACCTAGCATGCGACCATTTGATCTCAGATCCAAGGGCTGCCAGCAGCCCGTATCATGGTCGCGCCTACCACGACCGTCGCGTCGCTCGTGCGGCCGTGCCCCTTGGAGATTTAACACGGTGCGTTAGGCTATCTAATGTTGGCATGTCATACATAGTCATCACTTAGTCACTCATACTACAACAAGGTTTTGGCTATAAGGTTGGCTATAAGTGTATTTTTTTACTTCTCTCTATCTCTTTCTTCGTACTCCCTCGTCCCATAATATAAGAGCGTTTTGACACTAGTGTAGTGCCAAAAGCGTTCTTATAATATAGAACACGAGATACTAGTATTATTGCATTTGCCAAGGGTGACCTCTTCCAATGAAATGGTGTTGCTAAGTTTGCTTCATTTAATTAGCTATAGACTCAACATTGTCTTTTCACCTAGGTACACACGCTTAGCACCGTTTCTTCCTTGGGTCACCAAACTAGTCTCTCTCTTCTTGATTAACTTGCCACATCGGACTTTATGCCTATGTGGCAAGCTTAACTACTGTAGGAACAAGTAAAAGTAAGTGCAATAGTCGCTTTACATGGCATTTTTGCATATGTGGAGGAAAGAGAGGCAAGGAAAAAGTGGAGAAGTGGGCTCTCATGCAAGAGCCAGCCTCTACTACATGGTGGAGCATTGGGAGAGGCACTAGTATGGAGGTGGTCAGGAATCAGGAGACTCACGCCAGTCGTCGCGCCGCAGTTGAAATGATAATGGCAAGTCAAATCACGGGGCCCCACCTATCCAGCAGTAACTCGCTGTCAAATCACACAGCCATACGTTTGTAGCAGCCTACTCCCTCGTCTTCTCGCGTCTCTATCGAACTGACTAGGCCCCGCCTACCGCGCAGGAAAAGCCCCGCCCTCGACTTTCAAATAGTATACAGTATATTAATTTCGTATCCATGGATTGCGCCCGCGCCATGGAGCAAAGCGTCTAGAAAACGGTGGTACACATGTACGGAGTATACAGCACGCCCGTCGCGTTCGCGTCGCACCCAGACGATCGATCGATGCGGCTGCTGCTCTCCGAATGGAGCAGCGTCATATTGCATTTGCGCACACATGTGGGGCGACAATTGAGAACCGACCATAGGCACACTCCCGGCCCGCAAGTCGGGTGACTTAATAGAAGAGGGAGACGGCGATAGTACTAGAGAAGTGTTGTACTACGTTGGTGCCGGACGATCCCTCAAGACCACGGAAGATCGGTTCGTCCATGCATGTGACTAGACTCCAGCGAACCGCTGGATTGGCTATCGTCTACATATCGTGCGGGCTGTGTTGTACATGGCTGTAGTTGTGGTGAAATCTAAAAAGGTTTCTTGTCATCTCGCAAAATTAGGTGTCATGTGCTTTGGATCCTGCGAGGTTAAACAGCGACAAATGAGTTGGGCTAGTCATTGGGGGCACATGCGAGGAGCAGTGACTATTCGGCTGCCATCTAGGTCAAGCGGCTATATTAATTAGGACATCTATCGGCCGGACCCGTTTTCTCTGAGTTTATCTTTAATTTGAGCTTTGTTCCTCGTCTAGTTTGTCCGTCCGGATTCATGTTCTCTCCTTTGGGCGGTGAGGTTATGATTTCTTGTCATGTGGCATTTTTACGTGTTATATGTTATAATCCGGCGCTTGAGATCAAAATAGCGACAAGCTGCGCCTCCAGACCCACGTGCATGAAGACTTCTCGGCAGTCATTAGCGAGTCAAGCCGGCTTTAGTAGACAAATGAAAACTAGTACTACTCCATTATATAGGCAGGAGCCTCAGCGCTTGCTTGCTAGTGTTGCTCTCTTTACAGTCTCGGCCTCTCGGATCTAAACCACCGGCCAGTGGCCACTCTCTCTCTCTCTCTCTCTCTCTCTCTCTCTCTCTCTCTCTCTCTCTCTCTCACGCTGGTAACAGATCAAGCAGATCCTCTCCGCGGGGAAGGTGAGAAGGTGCAAGCGTTCCTTGATGCGTCCTCGGCGGCTCTTACTACCTTCTTTGGCGCATCCCGATCAGCTGCCTTGCCATTCTCTCCCAAGCTGTCGAGTAAATGACCACGGGTAGCCTAGCCGGATCCCCCAGGGCTTCAAAAAATTACAAGCCAATCAAGCCATCCAACATCAAGGCCAGGCCGCCTTCCCGGCCGGCTGTCATTCGAGCCAGTTGTCGAGGCGGCTGGCCCAAGACCTACAAAGAAGGCCACGAGGCGGCTTCCAAAGCCGACTACGGAGGGCCGACTCGGGTAG
Organism: Aegilops longissima; assembly: GCA_021605205.1. Taxonomy (NCBI): domain Eukaryota; kingdom Viridiplantae; phylum Streptophyta; class Magnoliopsida; order Poales; family Poaceae; genus Aegilops; species Aegilops longissima. The sequence continues at coordinate 37,430,466 of CM038680.1, read as the reverse complement.
CCTGCCATGAGAAGGCCGACTCCAAGAAGCCGGCCACCCCGCAGGCGGCCAAGGCCGCCCCCTCAGAATCTGCACCCCATAGCAGTGATGAGACGGGGCGTGGCTACAGTGAAGCCTGCCACCCCCGCATCCCGGAGCGCGCGTGGCTACAGTGCGCCGTACGGGGCAGCCATCACCCATCCGACGCGGCACTGTTGCCATGTTGACCGTGACATCACCCATGATAGGCTGTCGATTACTACCGTGGCGGTGGGCCCCTCGGTCGGAGATGCCCGCGGGTCAGCCTCCCCACTCGGCTGGCGAGATATGGCCGGCTTCCCATAACCCGGCTTGTTCCCTCCTCGAAGAGCGCCTCATTAAGGGGACAGGGACGAGGTGAGGCTACGATGATCGCCCGCCAAGGCGAGGGCACTAGCCATGCTTACCCGACAAAGCTCTCGTCATCGAGGATTAAGGCAACAATAACCAGCCCAGACAAGGCCCTCAGCGGTGGGGCCAGCAGCCGACGAGGAAGCGGCGGCAGGCGGGACCCACCGGTCGGTGGGCCCCGGCTTGATGGAGAAGCCATGGGGCGAAGACAGCGATGGCTAGGGCCCATGCCAAGCAGATTACCATTGTACCCACAGGGGTAGGCCTATCTCAACCCCAGGGCACCCATGCAAGCAGTTGATCTCTTAGAGTTTTAGACACCACATAGAGGGAAGAGGAGAGCTAGCCGTGCCTTCTTCTTCCTCTCACCGAACAGCTCAAGGAGCCTCTTGTAGCAACTTGTTCATCTAGTGATCATGCGGAGACCTGCGAGCAGCGGTAGGGTGTTATCTCCACGGAGAGCCGAAGCTGGGTAAGATTCGCCGGCGTGCATGTCTTCGCCTCATCCGTTTCCGAGGCACCAGCTGACGTCTTATTGGCTCCCACTATGATTAGCCACCCGTTGGCATATGTCGCACCTACCACCCCGACATTTGGCGCCCACCATGGGGCAGGTGCACCGTCGTCCGGAGACCTGTTGCGGGCGGGCACCCTCTTCCTCCCCGCCGGTGTAGCTAGCCGCACGCGCGATGGCGCTTGCCCGGCAGCGCAGGCGTCGCGTCGGCGCCTCTTGCGGCGGCGAACCTCGCCGACCTTCTTGGCGAGGCTCGCATCTCGATGAGCCCGCATCCAGCGGGCACCGGCTGCCTCGAGCCACCTCGTCGACCTCCTCGACCAACTCCGTCTCCAGCCGAGCCGCTATGGATTTGAGTCGGTTGGCTCCACCGACCTGATGCTCGGCATCGCTCGGCGCGCCTTCCCCACCAGCGTCGTGATCTTGACGACCCGCTCCCCGAGCCGGCGGTATGGCAGCGCCATGACCGAGTTGCTAGTCATCGATCCACGGCGGCCCTCGGCGAAGCATACGGCGCCCTACAAGCGGCGCCGCGCGACCTGTCCGCCCCTCTCGGTAGCCCGACGCCGGCGGCTGGAGGCACTCCGCCTCGCCCTCCGCGAGGGCGGAGGATAACCTCCACGAGGCGCCTCACGAGGCCCACCAGTAGAAATCGACTATGCCACCTTGACACGCCGCCTCCCGAAGGGCCGAGCCGACTTCGCCATTATCAAGAAAGCAGCGGCGCAGCCATCGCCCGACATGCTGGGAGTGGACCGCCCGTCTATGCCGCCCTCGAGAACCTGCGGCGCCCGCCCGGCCGTAGAAAAGCTGAACGGACTGGGGCCGAAGAGCTTCCCTACATGGCTGGCGCATCCAGCAACTTATCGGCGTGGCGCGAGCGAGAAGACAACGCCAGCCGAAAAGCCCTCCCCAAGGCCGAGAACGGCGCATGGCGTCACGCCGCGCCGGTATGCGTAAGCGCCAGCGCCTGCGGCGAAAAAGGAGCTGGCTGCCAGCCGCGCAGCGAACCGGATCTCCATCGGCGACGCGAAGGCCGCCCTCGAGCCGTGGAGCGGCAAGGCAACCGCCCCCTCCTCCACCTCGCGGGAAAGATATCCCACCCACCGCCCGTCACACATCGACTCTCGGCGGCCGACTAGGCCGCGAAAAAGTCGGCGAAGCAGCCTCGCCTCCGGATCGACCGCCTCGCGATCCACAGGTTGGAAGAAGAAAGCGATGTCGGACGCCTTGCTTGGCCCCGCATCCGCATGACGAGCCCTTCCCCAAAGGTTCTCTCTCCCAAGAAGAATCGCCCTAGTATAACGGCTTTGTGAAGCCGGGATTGGCTGATCGACTACTCAACGCAGATTAGCATAGCAAGCTGACAGCGAGGCGCGTTGCCGTGAAATATGTGCCTCTCATGCTTGAGAGGCGCAGGCGCGAACCTGGCTCAACAGCCTCAAGCCGTACAGCATCAACAGCTGGCTAGACTTCACCGAAGCCTTCATCCGCAACTTCACCAGCACCTACAAGCGGGCTCCCAAGCCTAGGCAACTCTCCTTGTGCGTACAAGGACCCACCGAGTCGACCCGCGACTACCTCATGCGTTGGGCCGAGCTCCGCAACTCCTGCGAGGGGGTGCACGAGGCTCCGCAACTTCACCGCCGGGTGCCGAGAAGGCACCATCCTCAAGCACAAGCTTCTCTGCGACGAGCCGGCTACCCTCGACGAGCTACTTTTTATAGCCGACAAGTACGCCACCGCCGACTCCTCGATGAAGACCGAGCTGCGGGTAGACGCCGTCGGGAAGGTACTCAACCCGGCTCCCAAAGCGCCGGTGGCGACTCTAGCCCGACGTCCGTACCAACCGCACAACAAAGCGCCAAAGGCATGATGCGCCTCTAGCTTGATCGGCAGGTGGCCACCGTCAAAGGCGAAACAACCCGAAGAAGCGGCCCAGCGCCAAGCGAAGAAGGCGGGCGGCTTGCAGCCGGCTTTCTCCTACTGACGAGCCCTCGGCGCCCCATGCAAGTTACACAGCGCTGAAGCCGTCCAACCATACAAGTCGGAAATGCCAGCTGGCTCACCCGAATCACCAAAGCGAAGGGCTGGTGCCCCCTCGCTGTTGGGCAACCGCCTCCGGATCCCCAACAGCCGGCGCTTGACCAGCGGTCGGGACCGTCAAACGAGTTCCCCCAGCGAGCATGCCACCTACATCGTCTTCACGAGCCAGCCGAAGACGCGCAGCAAGAGCCGCAGCAACACAGAAGAAGTCAGCAGATGCGCCTCCAACAACCCCAAGTACATGCCTGGTCGAGAGGCCTATCAGTTTGGGCAGGGCCGACCACCAGTGATGCCATCCCGGGCTCTTATGCATTGGTTTTGAGAGCAACCCTAACAACAGCAGGCTTGCTGCCCGATTCTCCAGCGTCTTGGTGGGCGGCGGAGCAGCATCAACATCCTGTCGCGAGACACCATGGAGAAGTTGAACATCAAGGCCAAGCACCGTGTTCCATGACATTGTACCCGGCCTGTCCTGTTCACCTGTCGGCAAGATCAAGATAGATGTTCTCTTGGAGACAAGGATCACTTCCGTAGAAAGCAATCTGGTTTGAAGTGGTGGACCTTGAGAGCCCTTACCATGCGCTGCTTGGCCGGCCTGCTCTGGCCAAGTTCATGGTTTTACCCCACTATGCCTACCTCAAGATGAAGATGCCGAGTAGCAAGGGCATCATCACCATAACCAGCGATTACAAGAAGTCCTCCGAGTGCGCTGCAGCCAGCAATGACCGGCTGGCCGAGTCCCTCGTAGTCGCCGAAGAGAAGAAGATGTTGGACGGAGTCGTTGGCCATGGCGGACAAGCAGCCAGCTGTCCCCTGACCCCAAGGAATGTGATGCTCAAGGTTCCTTCCAGACGGCCAAGGAAACAAAGAAGATACCTCTGGACCCAGAGCACCCGGAAAGATTTGCCGTCATTGGGGCAAACCTGTACAACAAATAGGAAGGCGAGCTCGTCGATTTCCTCCGTTAGAATTGGGACATCTTCGCATGGTCCCCCAAGGACATGCCGGGTGTTCCGAAGGAATTCGCCGAGCACAAGCTACATGTCCGAGCAGATGCCAAACCAGTCAAGCAGCCCCTCCGCGGACTGTTAGAGGAGAAGAGAAGGATCATAGGAGAAGAGATAGCCCGGCTCTTGGCGGGCGGCTTCATCATGGAAGTCTTCTTTACGGAGTGGCTCGCCAACCCGGTCCTCGTGCTGAAGAAGAATAACAAGTGGCGCATGTGTATAGATTACACAAGCCTCAACAAAGCCTGCCCCAAAGATCCCTTCGCCTTACCCAGGATTGATCAAGTGATAGACTCCACAGCCGGATGCGAGCTGCTGAGTTTCCTGGATGCCTACTCAGGCTACCACTAGATAAAGTTGGAACCGGCCGACCGCCTGAAGACCGCCTTCATCACGCCATTCGAGACTTTACATTGCGACTATGACATTGGCGAGAAATGCGGTGCCACCTTTAGCGTTGCATGCAGAAATGCCTCCTCAAGCAACTCGGCAGAAATGCCCATGTCTATGTAGACGATATCGTAGTGAAGACAGAGAAGCGCAACACTTTGTTGGAAGACCTCAAGGAAACATTTGAGAACCTGCGTCGGTTTCAGATCAAGCTCAACCCCGAGAAATGCGTGTTCGGAGTGCCAGCCGGCCAGCTCCTAGGCTTCCTGGTCTCCGAACGCGACATTGAATGCAACCTAGTAAAGATCAAAGCCATTGAGAGAATGGGGATTCCCACCAAGCTACGAGACGTCCAGAAGTTTACGGGTGCCTGGCCTCCCTGAACCGCTTCATCAGCCGGCTGGGAGAAAAGGCTCTCCCCCTCTACCGACTCATGAAGAAAACCACTCACTTCGAGTGGAACGACCAAGCCGACCAAGCCGACCAAGCTTTTCACGAGCTGAAGAAGATGCTTGCCATGCCGCCTGTCTTGGCGGCGCTGACTGAAAAAGAGCCCATGCTCCTTTATATCGCCGCCACCAGCCGGATGGTCAGCACCGTCATCGTGGTCCAGCGCCTAGAAGAAGGCCGAGCTCAGCCAGCCCAGAGGCCGGTCTACTACTTAAGCGAAGTATTGTCCACCTCGAAGCAGAACTACCGGCATTACCAGAAGATGTGCTATGTCGTGTACTTCGCCGCCAAGAAGCTGAAGCCCTACTTTCAAGACCACTCCATCACGGTCGTATGCACCGCCCCTCTCGCCGAGATCATAGGCAGCTGGGACGCATCCGGCCGGGTGGCAAAATGAGCCATTGAGCTAGCTCCTTACACGATCTTCTACCAGCCTCGCACCGCCATCAAGTCCGAGCATTGGCCGACTTCCTCGTTGGTCGGGCCGAGACCCGATTACACCCCGCTGGCTCGACTCCACTCATTGGCGGATGCACTTCGACGGTCCAAGATGCGCACGGCTTGGGAGCGGCATCATCCTCACCTCTCCCAAAGGCGACCAACTCAGATACACATTGCAAATTCACTTTGCCGCCTCCAACAATGTAGCCGAGTACGAGGCGCTCATACACGGACTCCGGCCAGCCAAAGAGCTCGGCATCCGCCGGATCTTATGCTATGGCGACTCGGATTTGGTGGTCCAGCAGTCATCTGGCGACTGGGACGCCAAGGACGCAAACATGGTGAGCTACCGCTTCCTCGTTCAGCAAATCAGCGGGTACTTCGAAGGATGCGAGTTCCTCCACGAGCCACGGGCCGACAACGAGCAAGCAGATGCCCTGGCACGGATAGGCTCAACCCGACAAGCTATACCAACCGGCGTCTCTCTCCAATGCCTCCTCAAGCCGTCTCCAGAATCCGACTCCATCTTCGTGATGCCTAACCCCGACGCAGCCGGATCCGGCTTGGGGAGCCAAGCAGGCGGCCCAGGGACTTCGATAGGCGGCTCGGGGACTGCCATAGTCGCACCCGGCCCGGGGACTACGGTAGTCGGCCCGGGTACTGCTTCAATACCACAGGCGGCGGCCAGCTCTAGCTCGTCACCACCCAGCCCACCCACCCTGGTTGCAGTAGCCGTGTTGGCTATAGAAGAAGTCACAGCTCCATCATGGGCTCAACCCATCGTCAACTTCCTGGTAAACAAAGAACTGCCGGCTGACGAGATCGCGGCAAGGCAAGTCCAACGCCGAGCCGGGGCATATACAATTGCTAACAGAGAGCTCGTCAGGCGCAGTGTCACTGGAGTCTTCCAGCGCCGCGTCGAGCCAGAGAAGGGCATAGCAATCCTCAAAGACATTCACGAAGGCGAATGCGGCCACCACGCAGCCTCAAGATCCCTCGTTGCCAAAGGTTTCCGCCATGGATTCTTTTGGCCAACTGCCTTGGACGACGCCAAGGAGTTAATCAAGCATTGCAAAGGCTGCCAAGTCTTCAGCTCCAAGCAACACCTGCCGGCTTCAGCACTCAAGACCATTCCCCACACGGCCTTTTGTAAATGCAGGGACTGGACATGGCGGGCCCATTCAAGGCGATGGCGGCGGCATGACACACTTGCTTGTCGCCGTAGATAAATTTACCAAGTGGATTGAAGCAAAGCCGATTAAGAAGCTGAACGGGCTGACTGTCGTGACATTCATCGCAGACATTACAACTCGGTACGGCATGCCACACAGCATCATCACCGACAACGGCACGAATTTCGCCAAGGGAGCATTGGCACGTTTCTATGCGACGCAGGGTATCTGGCTGACCTAGGGTCCGTTGCCCACCCGCAGTCAAACGGCCAAGTTGAGCGAGCCAACGGCCTCATCCTTTCCGGCATCAAGCCCCGGCTGGTCGTGCCGTTGGAGCGCTCGGCCGGCTATTGGCTCGACGAGCTGCCCGCCATCCTCTGGAGTCTGCGCACTGCCCCAAACAAGTCAACCGGCTTCACCCCTTTCTTCCTTGTATATGGCGCCGAGGCTATCATCCCAACCGACATCGAGTTCGACTCACCTCGGGTGACCATGTACCACGGAAGTAGAGGCCAAAGAAGCACGAAGATGGCGAGACCTCTTTGGAAGAAAGCCGGCTGTTAGCCCTCGGCCAGTCTGCCATCTACCAGGAGGGTTGCGCCCGCTACCATAGCCGGAAGGTCAAGCCAAGATCCTTTCAAGAGGCGACCTTGTGCTCCGGCTGATCCAGCGAACAGCCCGGCCAGCACAAGCTCGGCCCCTTAGGAAGGTCCCTTCGTCATCGCGCGAGCATTGGGAAAGCGAGTCCTACTACCTAATCGATGCCACGAAGCCAAAGGCATGAAGAGAGATGATTAGAGCAAGGATTGGAACGACCATGAAACACCAACCTCCTCCGAAGATTTTACTGATTAAAATGCAGTATGTATCACGCTACCTTTTGTACTAAGTATGAGACAATGGGCCCCGAGAGCACTCGAGGGACTGCCACCTTTATCTATGAATGGCCAGTATCATGCTTATGATTTTGTCATTACACTTTTTTCCTCGTCCGACACGGGTTCGACTAGTCGGCCGGGGAACTTCCATATGAGTTATATTCAAAGTTCCACCTCGCAGTCGAGACAAGTAGTGTGCGGCACCCAAGCCCTCTCTTGTGAAAAGCCACAGCTCGAAGAACCGACTGTCCGGATGGCAAGAGTCAAAGGTAGGAAAGGATGCCCACACGAAAAACGGCGAAGGACTAACGAACTTATATAACAAAAGCCGGCTTCCTCCCATTGCCGACCGGCTACCAGAGTAGCCGGCTGGCCGGCTTACCATTCCACCCTGCCACAATCCAACAAAGCTCAAGTACTTGCCTTCCCACAAATAGCCAAGCTCCTCCCCAGCCACAGACTGCAGAGCAGCTGTTCGGGTAGAGTAAGCATTCAAAGGAAGGCGGCAAAGGAAACAACCTAAGGATAAAAAGCAAATTCAAATGGAAGCCAAACACATGCATAATTATATTTACACAAAAGCCTTCAAAGGCCGACATTCAACATAGTCCAATACACCCCATTGGGTGGAACTAGCATAAAGTTAATAAAATTTGTTCAAGAGCAACAGAGAAAAGCGAGGCGGCAGATCAAGCCAGCGAGCAAGCAGGCGAATCGGGCAGGTCGGCGGAGGCAAAGGTTGGCTGGAGGTGGCCGCTGGCGAGTCTCGGCCTGATCATCACCCTACGGCAAGCAGGCCCGCGCGCGCCGCGTGTTGGTCGTCCATGGCGGCCGCCCCGAGATCCGGTCGCGTCGGGGTCGTCCATGGTGCGTCGGCAGTAGCTAAGCGCTCACCTGCCCTTGACCCAGGCGCCGGTCAAAGAAGGGGGCTCTGCTCAAAGACAAAGCTGACTAGTCAAAAGTCGACCATCACGAGCCTGGCAACAAAAGAAGAAGAAAGTAAGGAAAACTCACCATAGGCGGGGGATCAGCCCGAGAATACGGCGCCTTGCCATACTTCCACTCTTCAGTGAGTTTGCAGTTGGAGATATAATTCACCATGTAAGATACCTCGTCACGAGGCATCTCTCTGGTGCTCAGCCGGCATGGGTCGAAGCGGCCGCTCATTTGGCAGATCATGTGCGGCCAGCTTTGGAGCGGAAGCACCCGACGCTCCATGAAGGCGGCCACCAAGTCGGCCCCCACCAAGCCCTCCGATTGGACCATCACCCGGAGCCGGGTGACGGCGGCGTGCCGGCCAAGGAGAGCGACGGGCTCGGAAGGACCAAAGGCGGCTGCCTCGAGCGGTGGGCGGCTCACGTAAGCCGACAGATTCAGTGTAGTCGCCTTTGCGGCGGCGTTCTTCACGTAAATACGATTGCTGCGAGCTTCACCGGCCCCGGATCAGCGGGATAAGGCGGAAAGGGTTGTTGTCGGTCGTCCTCCGTTTGGCGATGAAAGCGCCCGTGAAGCGAGCACACCAGCGGAGCGATGACGAGCTTGCTGGAAGTACTCCCTGAAGAGCTCAAGGGTGGGGAGAACTCCGAGAAAGCCCTCGCACAAGGTGACGAAGGACGACAGCAGCATCACCGTGTTGGGGGTGAGGTGATCTGGCCGAGATTATAGAAGTCGAGGAAGGGCGGAAGAACCCGCTTCGCCCGGCAGGCCGAGGCGCGCGGCGGTCAAGCGGAAGATGACCCGCTCGCCCTCCTCCGGCGCCGGCGAAATCACCGCCTCCGGTGCGAGGCGGGTCTTCACGAGGTCCTCGCCCGGCAACCGCCGCGTCCGGCGAAGCCAATCGATGTGGTCTTCATGGACGTTGGAGACGTCCCACGAGCTCGACAGCGCCATGGGAGCGAGAGGAAGGAAAGAGGCGCGGCGGCGGAGAGCACGGCCACGCAATGAAGGAACCGCGACGAGCCAAGATAGTTCGTGGAGGAACGGTGCGGTGGTGAGTGGCGCTGCCGTGGTGGAAGAGTGAAGAGGGAAGTAGAGGAAGGAGAGGATCAAGGGCGAGCGTGCGAGCCTCTGCCGCTCCCCCTACACCCCCTACTTATAGGCTCGGGCGGCGGGGCCGAGGAGGCGAGCTTGAGGACGTGGGATTAATTCGCCCTCCCCCGTCCCATGATTGCACCCTAAAGCGTCTTTGAAACCGTCGCGAGAAGACGAGCAGTCCACTTGGGGCGCGAGAGGATCCGCGTGGGCGGCGTAGGTTTGGTAGGCCCGGCCTGCGGCGGCGATCCCGTCGTCAGCGTGAGGCTGCAGGCCTTTCTGGCCACATGGCGGACAAGGTGACGCGCGGTCAACGCGCAAGACGGCTCGCGTTCTCTCCTTCTAACTGCGGAGCTTCCCGAAGACGGCGCACCCATCCAAGGCCGGCTCCTAGCTGCCGGCTCCTCAGGATAGGAAGCTGATCGAGCTTCTCGTCCTCCTTTCGACCTCGAAGACCAATCAGCTTCGGGGACTACTGTCGGAGTAAATGACCACGGGTAGCCTAGCCGGCTCCCCCTGGGGCTTCTGAAAAATTACAAGCCAATCAAGCCTTCCAACATCCAAGACGCTGGGCCGCCTTCCTCCGGCCGGCTGTCGTCGGGCGGTTGTCGAGGCGGCTGCCCCAAGACCTCTGAGGAAGAAGGCCACGAGGAGGACTGGCTTCCAAGAGCCGCTACTGCAGGGCCGACTCCATGTAGCCCGCCACTTTAGAAGGTCGACTCAAAGCCACCCGCTTTATCCTCAACTGCTGTTTAATTTGCTCATACTCCCTATCGTTTCTTCTTTGTTTAGTTTGCTGTTTCTAAAATGCATGTTAAGTAAGAACCGTAAGTTCTAAGTTTTACTTGTAAACCAAATTCCTTATTCATACCATGCACATTACTTAATACTCCTATATGTATGCTTGTTTTGTGGATCTATAATCCGGTGTGTGGTGAAGCATACGTTTGCACCTTGTCATCTCTGTTTTATCTTCTGATGTGGTGATGATATGAACAACATGCCATACATTATCAAAATAGATACAATGATTTTCTTTGCCCTTCATCTATGCTTGTTATGTTGACATGGTAATCCGATAGTGTGGTGAAGCTCCGCATATATGAACAATGCCAAATTATGCTATTGATATTTTGAACTTACTCTTTATTTTCTAATTTGAAATTGGATAGAATTGACTGAACAGTTATCATCTTTGTTTATACACGTGCAAAACCTGTCATCTCTCTGCTTTGTTTCAGGGTGATATGCGATGGCATGCACATCTGCTTGAAGGCTGTGAGACAAACCCAACATATATTGCAGCAAAGAAGGCAAAACATCTTGAAGATAGAGACAACCCCAAAGTCTTGTCTTGATCACGGTGTTCAAGTTACTTGAGACTAACAGTCGAGACAAGCTCACAAAATCGTTGTCGAATCGGTTCGACTTCTTTTGTCCCAAGTTCTAGCGAAAGGCATTCTGCAACTCAACCGACTTGAAGTCCTATCTCTAAGAAAGATTGCGGAGAACACCAATGAGAACCTCATCGCTAAACAGCTACACACGGAAGCTATGACCGACATGCTAGGCGGTCTCACAGCCTTGCTCGGCGACTTGCGCAGCAGTTCCCCATAAGGCTAACCTTTCTTGAACTGTCTTGGAAGTGGTCTCGGTTCATTAATTTTATTACGCTGCAATGGTGCCCATTTTTGTAATCCTTCTTCGTTGCGCTTTATGATCCTTGGTGGCGAACTTGATGCCCAATGGATGTAATATACCTTAAATCCTTTATTGTATAGTGTAGGTTTATTCTTAGTTACTATGCCATAATTTCTTTATTGTATAGAGTAGGTTTGTTCTTAATTCCTACTAATTCTGCCATCATGCTATCTGAAAAAAAAAATAGATGTAGTCGTGGGACGAAACATTAAACTCTAACGGGCGGGTTTTAGCGGGCCACATGGGCGGCACTGCGTCTTTCTTGAGCCCGAATGATTGGGGCCTTCACATTCTGCCTGAGCCCAAACTTACACGGCCTATATTTTAGTTGGGCCTTTTATGGAGCCAGTAACTTAGTTTGGCGGTAGCGAGCCATGCTGGCTGAATATTGTCTTGGCACTATTACGGCGAGATGAAACCACGGGCCTTTAGCGAGCCAAAATGCATGTTGGGCCTCAATTTTCACTAGTTGTCGGCGGGCCTTGACGAGCCAAAATGTGAACCGGGCGTTTTGGGCCCGGTTAGCTCACGCGCGTTACCAGGCGAAACATATCTCGGGCCTTAGTTGGCCCGCGATATCATGGGCCTAGAGGCCAAAAGCTTAATACGAGCATCAGCGGGCGAATTACGCGACGGGCCTTTAACAGGCCGTCGTTGGGCTTAACTGTTGCCACCTTTAGCAGAAACGTTAGTGGGCGATGTCGTCGGACCATATATGGCCCATAGGCAGCATGGGCCATTCCGCGAAAGTCTGCACCAGGGCAAATGGGCCCATGTCTACATCGGGCCTCTAACGGGCCAAAAGTCCTTTGGGCTGTAGTTGGGCCCAAATATTGGCGAACAATTAACGGGCCAGATCCGGCTTCAGACGTAAATGGGCCCAAATATTGGGCGAACAATTAACGGGCCAGATCTGGCCGGAGTAAATAAATGGGCCTTTATTAAGCGAGCCGTTATTTGGCTGGCCCACTAGTACTGATTAAGTTCTATGGGCCTTTGGTGGGCGGCCTTTTAACCTATGGGCCTCTGTTGGGCCCGACACGTGTCGGCGTATCATAGGCATGTCTCCTCCAATGGATGAGGCGACATCGGCCTTGGCGAGTGACGGTGTTCCTTGACCAATCAGAATTTTACGTGGAAATTTCCCATTGGTCGAGGCTGTGCAGGGTTATCGGATCAAAATCCGACCCGATAGCATAACGGTGTTCCGTTCGGTGGATGCCACATGTCGGTCACCCTTGATGAAAGCACATACGTGACGCGTGATTTATCGTCATGGAAGTGGACACTTCCGTGATGATAATTTTGGTAATGTCATGGAACACTTCTCGACAACACAAGTATGACTATCTTGATTCGGTCATAAATTTGTCATGGATGTACATGCATGACAGCGCGACCTTATGACAAACCGTTATCATGGCGGAGTGTATTTTTTGTAGTGAGAACAATGGTTTTTGAGGAATGAATAGAACAATACTTGTAATGAGATGACTAGCAAATTAGATCATTTTTATCGCCATATGGCCTTTAGAGGCTGCCGTGTTTGATGTCCTCGATCCTTGATTACTACTCCGGTGGAAAACTTGAGTAGCATGCCACGGTTCTTTGCTCCCTCTGGATCAGAATTAGGCCGGTAGCATTTATCTGAGCAATCAAATCACAAGGCCCGCCTTCCAGCGATAATGAGCCGTCAAATCACAAAGTCCCTCGCCTCTCGTGAAACTAACCAAGCTAGACTACCCGCCCTCTAGCCTTTTAAAAATGTATATTTTGTACAGCGATGGTATGTCGATGGATTTAAGCCATGGAGCAAAACTTGAAACTAAAAAAAGTGGTACATATAAAAGCGCTAAATGCAAATTATGCATATAGTACTATTAAAAGGCTAGTCACAATAATGGTGTCGGCACAACCCACCCTCAAATAAAACTAAGCATCCACGGAATTCTTTGACAAAACTAAGCACCACTGAAATTCTTTGAGAACTAATCGTGGCTATATGATGTTGGCCATATATATTATGCGTATATAATGTGAAGAAGCAGTGGTAGTACTATACCAACTAAAAGATGAAATGTAAGAATTCTAGTATATATACGTCTTGAAGAGTTAAAATAACGAGAAGAAACATAACATAGTTACTGGGGGGCTCGGCACAACAAACCCCTCGATTAAATTAAGCACACCTAAAATTATACTTTGCAAGTATTCGGTGAACCTTGCATTAGAACCACCATGAGCATGACACTGCCACCTTACTCGAGGTCCTCGTCCACGTCCTCGACTTAGTCCTTGTCCCTCTTCCTCTTGGCGATACTTCTTTGCTTGAACCTTTCTTGGCTCTTGCTCTTCATCCAACCCTTGTAGATATTGAAGCAAAGGTAGCCATCCATTGCAGCATAGTGGATGTGGTCTATATCTAGTACATTCCGCTGCCATGCATGACAATGAAATGTGTATGAGGTTTCTCCGGTTTACCGTCTGAAGGATGAACCATGGCTCTGCCGGTCGGCGTGGTGACGAGAGACACCGGCCGATTCTTACGGAGGTCGAAGGTGTTGCCTACTTGAGGCCTATCGGCATGAGACTTCTTTATCGTTACCAAAGTCTCGATATGAATTTGACTAGGTTGCTCTCGGCAAGTCCTTAAAATCCTGGCACTCAACGTCGGCATGGCATATGTGGTAGACCAAGCATAAGTCATGCCGCATAAACTGGATCACGGCGGGCTTCTTCCTCTCTTAGTCCTTTAGATCCTTCTCTCGTCCGGAGGCTGTGGTGTACTCAACATCTAGCCCGGCCCTCATCATCAGAGTCTTGAACATGCGTGCGAAGTGGGAAAGGCATCCTTTCACCGTCAGCGGAAGAAGCGGGTGTAGATGACGTCGAACTCATCGCCGGTGATGGTTCTAACCTTGTACTCACCGCCGATCGGGGAGATTTGGGATGCCATGGATTTGGGAGGAGGTTAGGATTAGTGGAACTGCCGTAATGTGAATGGGCCAGGATGACTAGGGCGAACATAGTAGTATTGAAGGGCAGGGGCCAGTAGGGCGAAGCACAGCGTCTGAGCAGGCAGAGTAGTGGCTTTCCATTCTCCCATGATCAGACTTCCGAGAGCCCTTGGATCTGAGATCGAATGGTTGCATGGTGTGATTCTAGACCTATGGGTTAATATCCTATCTGGAGGTTATTCTACAAATTTTCAGCAACCTAGCATCGACCATTTGATCTCAGATCAAGGGCTGCCAGCAGCCCGTATCATGGTCGCGCCTACCCTGACCGTCGCGTCGCTCGTGCGGCCGTGCCCCTTGAAGATTTAACACGGTGCGTTAGGCTATCTAATGTTGGCATGTCATACATAGTCATCCTTAGTCACTCATACTACAACAAGGTTTTGGCTATAAGGTTGGCTATAAGTGTATTTTTACTTCTCTCTATCTCTTTCTTAGTACTCCTCTGTCCCATAATATAGAGCGTTTTGACACTAGTGTAGTGCCAAAAGCGTTCTTATAATATAGAACGAAATACTAGTATTATTGCATTTGCCAAGGAGTGACCTCTTCAATGAAATGGTGTTGCTAAGTTTGCTTCATTTAATTAGCTATAGACTCAACATTGTCTTTTCACCTAGGTACACATGCTTTACGTTTCTTCCTTGGGTCACCAAACTAGTCTCTCTCTTCTTGATTAACTTGCCACATCGGACTTTATGCCTGTGGCAAGCTTAAACACTGTAGAACAAGTAAAAGTAAGTGCAATGAGTCGCTTTACATGGCATTTTGCATATGTGGAGGAAAGAGGCAAGGAAAAAGTGGAGAAGAGTGGGCTCTCATGCAAGAGCCACCTCTACTACATGGTGGAGCATTGGGAGAGCACTAGTATGGAGGTGGTCGAGGTCGGGAGACTCACGCCCGGTCGTCGCGCAGATTGAAATGATAATAGCAGAATCAAATCACGGGGCCCCACCTATCCGGCGTAACTTCATCAAATCACACAGCCATACGTTTGTAGCAGCCTACTCCCTCGTCTTCTCGCGTCTCTGTCGATGACTAGGCCCGCCTACATGCGAAAAAAGCCCGCCCTCGACTTTCAAATAGTATCAGATATATTAATTCGTATCCATGGATTGCGCCCGCCATGGAACAAAGTCGTCAAAGCGGTGGTACACATGCGGAGTATCTGACACGCCCGTCGGCGTTCGCGTCGCACCCAGAATGATCGATCGATCGGCACACTGCTCTCCGAATGGAGCAGCGTCATATTGCATTTGCGCACACATGTGGGCGACAATTGAGAACCGACCATAAACACCTCCCGGCCCGCAAGTCGGGTGACTTAATAGAAGAGGAGGCGGCGATAGTACTAGAAAGTGTTGTACTACGTTGGTGCCGGACGATCCCTCAAGACACGGAAGATCGGTTCGTCCATGCATGTGACTAGACTCCAGCGAACCGCTGGATTGGCTATAAATCTACATATCGTCAGAGCTGTGTTGTACATGGCTGTAGTTGTGGTGAAATCTAAAAAGGTTTCTTGTCATCTCGCAAAATTAGGTGTCATGTGCTTTGGATCGCTGCGAGGTTAAACAGCGACAAATGAGTTGGGCTAGTCATTGGGGGCACATGCACGAGCAGTGACTATTCGGCTGCCATCTAGGTCAAGCGGCTATATTAATTAGGACATCTGCCGGACCCGTTTTCTCTGAGTTTATCTTTAATTTGAGCTTTGTTCCTCGTCTAGTTTGTCCGTCGGGGTTCATGTTCTCTCCTTTGGGCGGTGAGGTTATGATTTCTTGTCATGTGGCATTTTACGTGTTATATGTTATAATCCGGCGCTTGAGATCAAAATAGCGACAATGCGCCTCAGACACGTGCATGAAGACTTCTCGGCGGTCATTAGCGAGTCAAGCCGGCTTTAGTAGACAAATGAAAACTAGTACTACTCCATTATAGGCAGGAGCCTCGCGCTTTGCTAGTGTTGCTCTCTTTACATCTCGGCCTCTCGGATCTAAACCGCGACAGTGTTAGCCACTCTCTCTCTCTCTCTCTCTCTCTCTCTCTCTCTCTCTCTCTCTCTCTCTGCTCACCGCTGGTAACAGATCAAGCGATCCTCTCCGCGGGGAAGGTGAGAAGGTGCAACGTTCACCTTGATGCGTCCTCGGCGGCTCTTACCCTTCTTTGCGCATCGATCAGCACCTTGCCATTCTCTCCCAAGCTGTCGAGTAAATGACCACGGGTAGCCTAGCGGATCCCCACAGGGCTTGAAAAAATTACAAGCCAATCAAGCCATCCAACATCCAAGGCCGGCTGGGCGCCTTCCCAGTAATTGTCATTCAAGCCGGTTGTCGAGGCGGCTGGCCCCAAGACCTACAAAAGGCCACGAGGCGGCTTCAGAAGCCGACTACGGAGGGCGACTCAGGTAACTGCCATGAAGAGCCGACTCAAAGCCGGCCACCTTGGCGGCCAGGCCGCCCTCGAATCTGCACCCCATATGATGATGGGGCAGGCGTGGCTCTGATGAAACTGCCACCCCGCATCCGGAGGCGCGTGCTTCTGATCGCCCCATCTGGGGCAGCCATCACCATCCGGCAGCCGCATTGCCATGTTGACGTGACATCACCCATGATAGGCTGTCGATTACTACCGTGGCGGCGGGCCCCTCGGTCGAGATGCCGAAGCGGGTCAGCCTCCCCACTCGGCTGAGATATGGCCGGCTTCCCATAACCCGGCTTGTTCCCTCCTCGAAGGCGCCTCATTAAGGGGGCAGGGGCGGTGAGCTACGGTGTCGCCGCGCAAAGCGAGACCTTGTAATGCTTACAACAAAGCTCTCGTCATGAGGATTAAGGCAACAATAACCAGCCCCGACAAGGCCCTCAGCGGTGGGGCGGCTTGCGACGAGGAAGCCGGCAGCAGCGGGACCCACCGGTCGGTGGGCCCCGGCCGTGGGCTTGGCCAGACGAAGACAGCGATGGCTAGGGCCCATGCCAAGCAGATTACCATTGTACCCACAGGTAGGCCTATAAACCCCGGGCACCCATGCAAGCAGTTGATCTCTTAGAGTTTTAGACACCACATAGAGGGAAGAGGAGAGCTAGCAGTGCCTTCTTCTTCCTCTCACCGAACAGCTCAAGGAGCCTCTTGTAGCAACTTGTTCATCTAGTGATCATCTCGGAGACCTGCGAGCAGCGGTAAAGTGTTATCTCCGGAGAGCGAAGTGGGTAAGATTAGCCGGCGTGCATGTCTTCGCCTCATCCGTTTCGAGGCCAATGACGTCTTATTGGCTCACTATGATTAGCCACCCGTTGGCATATGTCGCACCTCCACCCGACATTTGGCGCCCACCATGGGGCAGTGTGCCGTCGTCAGGAGACACATGCGGGCGGGCACCCTCTTCCTCCCCGCCCGGTGTAGCTAGCCGGCGCATCGATGGCGCTTGCCCGGCAGCGGCGCAAAGGCGTCGCCGCGCCTGGCGGCGGCGACTTCGCCGACCTTCTTGGCGAGCTCGCATCTCCGATGAGCCCGCATCCAGCGAACGCGGCTGCCTCGAGCCACCTCGTCGACCTCCTCGACCAACTCCGTCTCCAGCGAGCCGCTATGGATTTGGTCGGTTGGCTCCACCACCTGATGCTCGGCATCGCTCGGCGCGCCTTCCCCACCAGCGTCGTGATCTTGACGACCCGCTCCCCGAACGGCAGGCGTGGCAGCGCCATGACCGGTGCTAGTCGCCGATCACGGCGGCCCTCGGCGAAGCATACGGCGCCCTACAGCGCGCGCGACCTGTCCGCCCCTCTCGGTAGCGCGGCGCCGGCGCTGGAGGCACTCCGCCTGCTCCCGGAGGGCAGGAGGATAACCTCCTGAGGCGCCTCACGAGGCCCACCGTAGAAATCGACTATGCCACCTTGACACGCCGCCTCCCGAAGGGCAGGCCGACTTCGCCATTATCAAGAAGCAGCAGGCGCAGCCATCGCCCGACATCTGCTGGGGTGGACCGCCCGTCTATGCCACGCCCTCGAGAACCTCTTGGCGCCGCCCGGCCGTGAAAATTTGAGCAGACTGGGGCCGAAGCTTCCATGGCTGGCGCATCCAGCAACTTATCGGCGTGGCGCGGGCGACAGACAACGCCAGCCGAAAAGCCCTCCCCGCCGAAACCGCGCATGGCGTCACGCCCGCTTGTTGTGCGCCAGCGCCTGCGGCGAAAAAAGCTGGCGCTGCCGCGCAGCGAACCGGATCTCCATCGGCGCGGCGAAGGCGCCCTCGAGCCGTGGGCAACAAGACAACCGCCCCTCCTCCACCTCGCGGGAAAGATATCACCACCGCCCGTCACATCGACTCTCGGCCGACTAGGCCGCGGAAAAATCGGCAGCAGCCTCGCCTCCGGATCGACCGCCTCGCGATCACAGGTTGGAAGAAAGAAGCGATGTCGGACGCCTTGCTTGGCCCCGCATCCGTGACCCTTCCCCAAGGTTCTCTCTCCCAAAGAATCGCCCTAGTATAGCGGCTTTGTGAAGCGAGTTGTGATCGACTACTCAGCGATTAGCATAGCAAGCTGACAGCGGTAGCGTTGCCGTGAAATATGTGCCTCTCATGCTTGAGGGCGCAGGCGCGAACCTGCTCAACAGCCTCAAGCCGTGCAGCATCAACAGCTGGCTAGACTTCACGAAGCCTTCATCCGCCTTCACGGCACCTACAAGGCTCCCAAGCCTAGGCAACTCTCCTTGTGCGTACAAGGACCCACCAGTCGAGCCAGCTACCTCATGCGTTGGGCGAGGCTCCGCAACTCCTGCGAGGGGTGCAGGCTCCTGCTTCACGCCGGGTGCAGGCACCATCCTCAAGCACAAGCTTCTCTGCGGACAGGCGGCTACCCTCGACAGAGCTACTTTTATAGCCGACAAATGCGCCACGCCGACTCCTCGATGAAGACCGAGCTGCGGGTAAGCGCCCGTCGGGAAGGTACTCAACCCGGCTCCCAAAGCGCCGGTGGCGACTCTGCCCGACGTCCGTACCAACCGACAACAAGCGCCAAAGGCATGATGCGCCTCTGCTTGATCGGCAGGTGGCCACCGTCAAAAACGAAACAACCGAAGAAGCGACGCGCCAAGCGAAGAAGGCGGGCGGCTTGCAGCGGCTTTCTCCTCTGACGAGCCCTCGGCGCCCCATACAAGTTACACAGCGCTGAAGCCGTCCAACCATACAAGTCGAATGCCTTGGCTCACCCGAATCACCAAAGCGAAGGGCTGGTGCCCCCTCCGCTGGGGGCAACCGCCTCCAGATCCCCAACAACCCGGCGCTTGACCCGGTCGGGACCGTCCAACGAGTTCCCCCAGCGAGCATGCCACCTACGCCGTCTTCACGAGCCAGCCGAACCCGGCGCCTTACCCGACAACACAGAAGAAGTCAGCAGATCGCCTCCAACAACCCCAAGTACATGCCTTTGGTCGGAGAGGCCCTGCTCAGTTTGGGCAGGGCCGACCACCAGTGATGCCATCCCGGGCTCTTATGCATTGGTTTTAGAGCAACCCTAACAACAGACAGGCTTGCTGCCCGATTCTCCAGCGTCTTGGTGGGCGGGGGCAGCATCAACATCTGTCCAGAGACACCATGGAGAAGTTGAACATCAAGGCCAAGCACCGTGTTCCATGACATTGTACCCGGCCTGTCCTGTTCTGTCAATCGGCAAGATCAAGATAGATGTTCTCTTGGAGACAAGGATCACTTCCGTAGAAAGCAATCTGGTTTAAGTGGTGGACCTTGAGAGCCCTTACCATGCGCTGCTTGGCGGCCTGCTCTGGCCAAGTTCATGGTTTACCCACTATGCCTACCTCAAGATGAAGATGCTTAGAGTAGCAAGGGCATCATCACCATAACCAGCGATTACAAAGTCCTCCGAGTGCGCTGCAATAATGACCGGCTGGCGGAGTCCCTCGTGAAATCGCAGAAGAGAGAAGAAGATGTTGGACGAATTCGTTGGCCATGGCGGACAAGCAGCCAGCCCTCCCTGACCCCAGGAATGTGATGCTCAAGGTTCCTTCCAGGGCGGCCAAGGAAACAAAGACCTACTGGACCCGAGCACCGGAAAGATTTGCCGTCATTGGGGCAAACCTGTACAACAAATAGGAAGGCGAGCTCGTCGATTTCCTCCGTTAAATTGGGACATCTTCGCATGGTCCCCCAAGGACATGCGGGTGTTAGAAGGAATCGCCGAGCACAAGCTACATGTCGGCGGATGCCAAACCAGTCAAGCAGCCCCTCCGCGGACTGTTAGAGGAGAAGAAGGATCATAGGAGAAGAGATAGCCCGGCTCTTGGCGGCTTCATCATGGAAGTCTTCTTTCGGAGTGGCTCGCCAACCGGTCCTCGTCTTTGAAGAAGAATAACAAGTGGCGCATGTGTATAGATTACACAAGCCTCAACAAAACACCCAAAGATCGCCGCCTTACCGGGATTGATCAAGTGATAGACTCCACAGCGGATGCGAGCTCTGAGTTTCTGGATGCCTACTCAGGCTACCACTAGATAAAGTTGGAACGGCCGACCGCTTTGAAGACCGCCTTCATCACGCCATTCAGACTTTACATTGCGACTATGACATTGGCGAGAAATGCGGTGCCACCTTTTGCGTTGCATGCGAAATGCCTCCTCAAGCAACTTCGGCGAAATGCCCATGTCTATGTAAGCGATATCGTAGTGAAGACGAGAAGCGCAACACTTTGTTGGAAGACCTCAAGGAAACATTTGAGAACTGCGTCGGTTTGAGATCAAGCTCAACCCCGAAATGCGTGTTGGTGCGGCCCGGCCAGCTCCTAGGCTTCTGGTCTCCAGCGCGACATTGAATGCAACCTAGTAAAGATCAAAGCCATTGAGAGAATGGGATTCCCACCAAGCTCTGAGGCGTCCGAAGTTCTGGGTGCTGGCCTCCTGAACGCTTCATCGGCCGATTGGGAGAAAAGGCTCTCCCCTCTACCGACTCATGAAAACCACTCACTTGAGTGGAACGACCAAGCCGACCAAGCCGACCAAGCTTTTCACGAGCTGAAGAAGATGCTTGCCATGCCGCCTGTCTTGGCGGCGCTGACTGAAAAAGAGCCCATGCTCCTTTATATCGCCGCCACCAGCCGGATGGTCAGCACCGTCATCGTGGTCCAGCGCCTAGAAGAAGGCCGAGCTCAGCCAGCCCAGAGGCCGGTCTACTACTTAAGCGAAGTATTGTCCACCTCGAAGCAGAACTACCGGCATTACGAAGATGTGCTATATCGTGTGCCGCGCCAAAACTGAAGCCCTACTTTCAAGAACCACTCCATCCGCGGTATTATGCACGCCCCTCTCGCCGAGATCATAGGCAGCTGGGGCGCATCCGGCGGGTGTAAAATAAACCATTGAGCTAGCTCCTTACGATCTTCTACCAGCCTGCGCCATCAAGTCGAGCATTGGCCGACTTCCTCGTTGGTGGGCGAGACCCGATTACACCGCCGACTCCGACTCACTCATTGGCGGATGCACCAGCGGTCCAAGATGCGCACGGCAGGGCGGCATCATCCTCACCTCTCCCAAAGGCGACCAACTCAGATACACATTGCAAATTCACTTTGCCGCCTCAACAATGTGGCAGTCGGCGCTCATACCGCGGACTCCGGCCAGCCAAAAACTCGGCATCCGCGGATCTTATGCTATGCGACTGGTTGGTGGTCCAGCAGTCATCTGGCGGCCAGGCGCCAGGGCATAAACATAGTGAGCTACGCTTCCTCGTTCAGCAAATCAGCGGGTACTTGAAGGATCGCGAGTTCCTCCACGAGCCACGGGCGACAACGAGCAGCGGATGCCACAGCGGATAGGCTCAACCCGACAAGCTATACCAACCGGCGTCTCTCCAATGCCTCCTCAAGCCGTCTCAGAATCCGACTCCATCTTCGTGATGCCTAACCTTGACGCGGATCCGGCAGGAATAGCGAGCGGCCCGGGGACTTCGATGGCGGCTCGGGGACTGCCATAGTCGCACCGGCCGGGGACTACGGTGGTCGGCCGGTCTTGCTTCAACCACCGGCGGTGACCAGCTCTGGCTCGTCACCACCCAGCCCACCACCCTGGTTGCGATGGCCGTGTTGGCTATAGAAAGTCACAGCTCCATCATGGGCTCAACCCATCCTCAACTTCACAGTAAACAAAGCTGCCGGTAGCGAGATCGCGGCAAACAAGTCAACGCCGAGCAGGGGCATATACAATTGCTAACGAGAGAGCTAAATCGGGTAGCAGTGTCCTTTGGAGTCTTCGGCGCGCGTCGAGCAGGAGAAAAGCATAGCAATCCTCAAAGACATTCACGAAGGCGAATCACGGCCACCACGCAGCCTCAAGATCCCTCGTTGCCAAAGGTTTCCGCCATGGATTCTTTTGCCACTGGGCAGCGCCAAGGAGTTAATCAAGCATTACAAAGGCTGCCAAGTCTTCAGCTCAAGCAACACACAAACCCGGCACTCAAGACCATTCCTCACACGGCCTTTTGTAAATGCAGGGGCTGGACATGGCGGGCCCATTCAAGGCGGCGGCGGCGGCATGACACACTTGCATGGCCGTGAATAAATTACCAAGTGGATTGAAGCAAAGCGATTAAGAGCTGAGCAGGCTGGTAGCCGTGACATTCGCCATGAACATTACTTCGATGCGGCATGCCACAGCACATCATCACCCGACAGCGGCACGAATTTAGCCAAGGCATTAGCGCGTTTCTATCGCGACGCGGTATCACGGCTGACCTAGGTCCGTTGCCCACCCAGTGATCAAAGCGGCCAAGTTGGCGAGCCAGCGGCCTCATCCTTTCGACATCAAGCCCGGCTGGTCGTGCCGTTGGGCCTTCGGCGGCTATTGGCTCGACAGCTGCCGCCATCCTCAGGTACGCGCTGCCCCAAACAAGTCAGCAGGCTTCACCCTTTCTTCCTTGTATATGGCGCCGAGCTATCATCCCAGCCGACATCGAGTTCGACTCACCTCGGGTGACCATGTACCACGGAAGTAGAGGCCAAAAAGCGCGAAGATGGCGTGACCTGCTTGGAAGAAAGCCGGCTGTTAGCCCTCGGCCAGTCTGCCATCTACCAGGAGGTTTGCGCCCGCTACCATAGCCGGTCAAGCCAAGATCCTTTCAAGAGGCGACCTTGTGCTCCGGCTGATCCAGCGAACAACCGGCCAGCACAAGCTCGGCCCCTTAGGAAGGTCCCGTCATCAGCGAGCATTGGGAAAGCGAGTCCTACTACCTAATCGATGCCTGAAGCCAAAGGCATGAAAGAGATGATTAGGCAAGGATTGGACGACCATGAAACACCAACCTCCTCAAGAAGATTTTGATTAAAATGCAGTATGTATCACGCTACCTTTTGTACTAAGTATGAGACAATGGGCCCCGAGAGCACTCGGGGACTGCCACCTTTATCTATGAATGGCCAGTATCATGCTTATGATTTTGTCATTACACTTTTTCTCGTCCGACACGGGTTCGACTAGTCGGCGGGGGGGCTTCCATATGATTATATTCAAAGTTCCACTGCGATCGAGACAAGTAGTGTGCGGCACCCAAGCCCTCTCTTGTGAAAAGCCACAGCTTTCGAAGAACCATTATCCGGATGGCAAGAGTCAAAGGTGGGAAAGGATGCCCACGAAAAGCGGCGAAGGACTAACGAACTTATATAACAAAAAGCCGGCTTCCTCCCATTGCGACCGGCTACGGAGTAACCGGTGGCGGCTACCATTCCACCACCTACAATCCAACAAAGCTCAAGTACTTGCCTTCCCACAAATAGCCAAGCTCCTCCCAGCCACAGTGCTGAGCAGCTGTTCGGCTGGAGTGGCATTTCAAGGAAGGCAAAGAAGGAAACAACCTAAGGATAAAAAGCAAATTCAAATGGAAGCCAAACACATGCATAATTATATTTACACAAAAGCCTTGAAGGCCGACATTCAACATAGTCTGAATACACCCCATTGGGTGGAACTGCATAAAGTTAATAAAATTTGTTCAAAAACAGGGAAAGCGAGGCGGCCGATCAAACCAGCAGACAGCAGGCGAATCGGGCAGGTCGGCGGAGGCGTCTTGGGCTAGGAGGTGGCCGCTGGCGAGTCTCGGCTGATCATCACCCCCGGCAAGCTGGCCGCTCGCGCGCCTGGGTCACTGATCGTCCATGGCGGCCGCCCGAGATCGGGTGCGTCGGGGTAGGTCCATGGTGCGTCGGCGTAATGGCGCTCTGCCCTTGACCCAGGCGCCGGTCAAAGAGGCTCTGCTCAAAGACAAAGCTGACTAGTCAAAAATGCGACCATCACGAGCACGGCAACAAAAGAAGAAGAAAGTAAGGAAAACTCACCATAGGCGGGGGATCAGCCGAAATCACGGCGCCTTGCCATACTTCCACTCTTGATGAGTTTGCGGTTGGAGATATAATTCACCATGTAAGATACCTGGAATCACGAGGCATCTCTACGGTGCTCGGCCGGCATGGGTGGAGCGGCGCTCATTTGGCAGATCATGTCGGCCAGCTTTGGAAGCGGAAGCACCCGGCGCTCCATGAGTGACCACCGTCGGCCCCCACCAAGCCCTCCGATTGGACCATCACCGGGCCGGGTGGCGTGCCGGCCAAGGAAGCGACGGGCTCGGAAGGACCAAAGCGGCTGCCTCGAGCGGTGGGCGGCTCGTAAGCCGACAAGATTCAGGTAATCGCCTTGCGGCGGCGTTCTTCCGTAAATCACGATTGCTGCGAGCTTCACATTGGATCAGCGGGATGGCGGAAAAGGGTTGTTGTCGGTGCGTCCTCCGTTTGGCGATGAAGGCGCCCGTGAAGCGGGCACACCAGCGGAGCGATGCGAGCTTGCTGGAAGTACTCCTGAAGAGCTCAAGGGTGGGGAGAACTCCGAAAGCCCTCGCTGGGTGATGAAGGGCGACAATGCATCACCGTGTTGGGGGTGGTGATCTGGTGGAGATTATAGAAGTCGAGGAAGGCTGGCCGAATAAGAGCTGCTTAGACGCAGGCTTATGGCCACGGCGAACAGCCTCAAGAAAAGCAGCAACAGTTAGAGCTGATCAGATCTGCAGACACAGATGGACTGAAGTCCCGCGTCAAGAGCATGAGCTCAACGCCTCCAAAGCTACCCTAAACGCAAGCTGCTCCCCGATTAGAGGAGGAGGCTTACAACCCGCATCACCAGGAGACAATAGCTGACCGACCACCCCGTGGTCGCGCAGAGAGGCCTCTAGGCCTTCACTAGAACCGCACTCGCACGCCAAAAGCACACGCCACAGGGGAACGCCCGACCGCGAGATATATTGAGGACAAGGCAAGAAATCTAGATCGATCTATGGATCCGGGCGCCTTACCGACGTGATTTACAACCGCACGACACGTAAGTCCGCCGGGCCAACAAAATGCATAAAGTTTTTTGAGTTCCGTGATATCGCCAAGAGCAGGCGCCAAGACACCCACTATGCTTCATGATTTAAGTAATGGATCATCAAATC
Source organism: Aegilops longissima (assembly GCA_021605205.1). NCBI lineage: Eukaryota > Viridiplantae > Streptophyta > Magnoliopsida > Poales > Poaceae > Aegilops > Aegilops longissima. The sequence continues at coordinate 37,404,975 of CM038680.1, read as the reverse complement.
TCAAGGGTTTAAACCCCAATATTGAATCCTATGATGGCACAACAGACCGCGTTTGGATCAAGACTATCTTCACATCCACATGGCCCGCGTGACCATCTTCACGCCATCAAATACCTCCTCGCTTAAAGGACCAGCCCAGGCATTGGCTCAAAAGCTTGCCACCGAGTCAATTGGGAGCTGGGGACCTGAAGCCGCATTCCTCGATAACTTCCGTGGCACTTATGTGACCACCAGACGCTGATGACCTAAGCCACATAATTCAGCAGCCGACGAATCGCCGAAATTCTCGACACGGTTCTAACCAAGAAAACCAAATCGCCGACCGTTCGATGCGGAGGCCCTCGGCCTTCAAGCATAACATCCGCGACGAGTGGCTTCGCCCGCACCTAGGACAGGAAAAGCCAAATCCATGGCAGCCCTCACATCACTCATGACCCGCTTCGCAGGAAGACAGCTGGCTAGCACACAGCAACAACCTCAAGAAAAATTCTGGCAGTCCGACTTCAAGGACCGAAATGGCAGGCCGATCGTAATAAAACAAACGCCGCATTAACAGCGCATAATATTGAGGATACGACAATCAATGCCGGATTTAGAGGCTCTAAACCCGTCACGAAAAAGCCATTCAAAAGAACTACTCCGGTCGTCCAATTTGGACCAATACTCAACCGCTTGTGCGATACACGCCATTCTAAAAGCTGTTAACCACACCAACAGGGACTGTTGGGTATTCAAGGCAGGCGTTAATTGCAGAAAACAATGACAAGGGGCTGTATAGCGATGACGAAGACGAGACCCACCGCCGAACAATAGAGGATGATGGTTTCACAAAAGCGGACGGTGAACATGATATACGCAACGACATACCCAAAAGGGAGCGGAAGCGCACTCGTGGATGTTCACGCGATGGATCCAGCTTGCCCCAGTTCAATCCATGGTCCTCCCTGCCCGATCACTTTTGACCGGGACCACCCCACCAAAGATCCGCCACGGCGGATTCGGCCAGACTGGTCTTAGACCCAATCGCGATGGATTTCACCTAACCAGAGTCCCGATGGACGCGGCAACATCCGAACCTGCTTTACCAGGATACAAGGCGCAAAATGGGCATAGACCCTCAAGGATTAAACCTACCAAAACGACCTTTAAAGGCGCCATACCAGGTGTAGAAGCCAATTGTACAGCTCAATTACACCGAAGTGGTCTTCGGATCCCCGGATAACTTCAAGCGAGGAGTTAATCTTTGACATAGTCCCGCTCCGAGCGCTATCATGCCTTCCTGGACGCATCGCTTGCAAAGTTCAAGCGGTGCCGCACTACGATACCTCAAGCTCAAGATGCCAGGCCCTCGAGGAGTCATCACGGTCAACGGAAACACCGAACGCTCTTCCGCACGGAGGAACATACAGCGTGCTCGCGCAGTGCAATGCAGCCTCTTAAGGCATTTAGTCCGCCGTAAGCGGCCGGCACAGCTAAGCGCCACCGAGTAACTTACAACAAGACCACCTGGCACGCCCGAGCACGCCAGCAAGGCGGCCCCAACCCCGCCTCCGCGAACGTCAGCAGGTCCTTCGGCACACCATTACGCCCAAGATACCATGGGCATGGGGAGAGGGCACGACCACGATAAACCTGATCATGGCTCAACCACACCAGGGCTCTCAAGTGTGTCGCCTTTTTCTTTCTTTTTTACCTTTTACTTTTTACCCACAGACTCGCTTGTCGAGGTCTCTGTCCAGAAGCAGACTCGCCGAACTCACGATGCAACAGCCAGGAAGGATAAAGGCTACAACTAATATACGGGTGGTCTCCATTACGTAACATTTTATACACCAATCTGCAGCCTACCCTCGAGGGGGACATGTTTAATAGTCCCATACCTTGCTTATCGTGACTATTTGTATCGCTCGCATTCGTAGCAGCACTTATTGAATAAAACAATGCAGCACCTTTTGCTTATAATTGCATTTCTTTTTCATACATATGTTCATTCACGGATGTTGCATCCGCATACTTTGGTACGGCTAATATACACCAGGGCTTATGTTTCCCACATTATGGTATGATGAGTCCAACACTTTCACAAGTGCGCACTTCAACTTATAGCACTATATGCATCGGTTCAATCATGTCTTGGGTCAATAGTTGGTTTGCCCGCCCCATGTTTTGGTACCTTACGCCGCTATATCGCTAAGGTAGCACCGGGAGAACAATCGCGATTCCGCCCTGGGCTTGAGCTGGGTTAACGCAAAGCTAAAACTGACCGTCATGATGAGGCGAGAGCCGCTGTTCGAGAGGTTTTTGCAGTCCTAAAGACTTAGCCGCTTAGAGCGAGGAGCCGGATACCTGTCCGCAAGGCGTGGATAGTGCCCCAAATTCGGCCTTCCGAAGACTAGGGGCTTCGCCGAAATTTAAAATTATAGAATTCTATGGCTAAGTGAGAGTCTCAAGCACTATAAGTCCGTTGCCTTGTTCGCTGTGTTGAGCGCCCCAGATGGACCCAAAATGGGAACAAGAGCGCCAAGTTTATCCAACACCCCAAAGACTGTGGCATGGGGCTGAAGCCACGACTCTGCCATCTCTCGATTTGATAAACAGCCGCATGTAAGGTAATATTTAAATTAAAGCGTTGCTTAGCGATATGAACTAAGTTTTCAGCGCAGAGGATAACAAAATGCAGTCTACTCAAATATTACATCTTTGGAGCACTCCACCGCATAGTGCGGCGCCTTCAACACTCTTATAATACATCTCGGCGTGAGATGCTCCTTGCCCTCCGGTGGCGGGTCCGCCACAAGCTTCGGGCATCCATCTTGCCCCAAAGGCACCTTTATGGGCAAGGTCCGACGGGCACCTCAATACAAGCGGAATGCTTGATAACTTCAACCCACGGGCACGATCCACAGCCACGACCAGTCAAGTAGCTCCTGTGCATGGCCTCCTTAGGCCACAGCCAACTATGAGGTCTTTCATGGCCTGTTCGGCCGCTTAGGAGCTCGACCAGCTGCTTCAGCTGGTCGCTAAGGGGCACCAATGTCCGCCTTAGCATACCGAGACCAGAAGACTTCTCCGCCGAGCCCTCCTCGCCCGAGAATGCGCGCATCGACACGCTATGCAGGAAGATCTAACGCCCGAGAGTCCGAATTTGGGTAAGCAATGTAATTAACACTCACATGCTTACTTTGCATGAAAAATGCCTTACCCACTGCTATTTTCTTCACCCAATCTCCGGAGGGCCTTGTGGCTTTGGCCGCGGTT